>JARWLC010000016.1:35161118-36361118 GCA_033318265.1 Phyllotis vaccarum | reverse complement strand
AGAGTAAGATGTGAACATTTTGGTTCTATGATTTGGTTCTATTCTTTCACTTAATGTAGAGATATACTAGGAGCCAACATAGAGCAGAAAATACATTTCTGCTTATCTCTATTTTTCAAAAAGCTGAGGTTATAGGCATGTGCAAAGTCGCACCCAAGGAAGTGCTGGGGATTCCAACTCAAGTCATGACGCTATGTACCAAGTACTCTTACTCACAAAACCATCTCTGAAACCCTATAAAGTATTGTTATGGAATGGTTAAAAGAAAAAAATATGGTGACTTGAAAATTAAGATGTAGCTAAGTAATTCTAAAGTTGAGAGCAGAGACATATTTGATTTTATGTACCACAAACCGTTCTCTGTTGATTTTGGAATATATCTGTGCCTCAGTGTGGCACCAAGAGATAAAATCCTCCTGCACTTGTAACAAAAAGGAGGTCAAAAAACTTTAAGACTGCCTTTACATTGCCAATCCGTGGTGTATTGTCCTGCACATAACCATGTGGAGCTTTAGAAAGGAGATTTCCTAAGGAGTGGAGCAACAGAAGTGAATAAAACTTTATCCACAGAGTGAGGAAGAGGACAGGCAAGGGGAAACTACAGACTAGAAGAGAACTTCACAGCTTTGCCTCAGGCCATCCCTGAAGGATATTTGTGTGGGAAACCAAAAAAAAAAAAAAAAAAAAAAAAAAAAGATTTAATGAGAAGGCAAGACTTGGAAAGAAGACTTGGAAAGAGAAACTTTCTTCTTTCATATTCATTGGCAAATATTCAACTGTAATGGGATTCAGGTGTCAGCTGATAAGGTCCTAAGATGCTTATCCAGAGTCCCGAGCTACTGGAGGGGGTGTGGCCAACCCCATTGATAAGGGGCTTCTGGGACACGAGGAGCTTCTTCCTTGTTCCTGGTTGTTGGAGAGACAGGATTGGAATCCATCATCTGTCCATTGTTCCTCCATTGCTCGTCCATTGCTCAGATACTCCAGTCCCTGTTCAGGTGCTACTATAAGCTGTTACTAATATTGTGAGTGATGATTTATATTCTAATAAATATTTATCTTGGACTGGTGCCTTGTAAGTAAAACTCCGCCTACATTCAACCTTTTATGCAACAAAAATAGTGAGTGAAAAAGTCAGAGAAGGTGACTGGTTGGTTTCTTGCCCTCCTTTACAAGACACTTGTAATGTTTAGTTTTAGTTGTTAACCTGACACAACCTGGTAAGAAAGTCCCACTGAGGTTTATCTAATTCAGTTTAGGGAGGGTTGTCTTGATTGCTTATTGATGAAGACATATCCATCCTAAAGTGAATGGCATGGTTCTTACTTTGGGGCCTGAACTGTACAGGAGTATTTAACGCTAACTAAACATTAATTTGCATGAATTGTGGGATCCACAACAATTCAAAAGCATTAGGCACCTACCCCACTTTTGCTACATAACCCTTGTCCCATATTCTCTGCACTTATGAGAAAAGCTTTTTTAAAAAAATTAAGGCAAGACAGAAACAGTGTCAAGAGCTGTATTAAGATAACCACAGACTTGTGTGATGAAATTCCCTGTGAAGCTTGTACAAATACCTTGTCACAAATTGCACTACTAGTTGTAGAATATAAAATGTTACCACAAGTTGGAAATTCCCTGAATGTATTGTCACCCAAGACAACTGCAAATTATATAAAAAAAAAAAAAAAAAATCTTTCTTATATCACTCCTGACTCCCTCAACATGTGCCTTTTTATTTAAAGGGGGAGGGGGAACTACTTTCTCTGTTTGGAGTCACATTGGCAGAACCTGACATCCCTGTGGCCCTAACTAGTTAGAAGTTCTGGTATACCTCGGTGACAGAATCAAGTCACCTCTGCTCAACTACCTTTGGCGGCCTTGTCCTCAGCATTTGTCTGACTCCCAGACCCAGTAGGATATCTGTGACCACTGCCTACAGTTCTGCTTTAACTTCTCTGCCATGGCTGGTGTAACCTGGAATTTGGAAACCGCATACAAGACACTCTTTTCTTCATAAGTGGTCTTTTGTCAGCTTTTTTCTTTGTCTGTGTTTCTTTGTTTTTTGTTCCTTCCTTCCTTTCTCTTTCCTCCCTTCTTCCCTCTTTCCCTTTCTTCTTCCTTCCTTCTTTTCACAGAAGCAGAAATTATTTATACCAGAACATTATCTAATAGACAAAACTATGGTTAAGCTGTTTATGATGATCATTATAACAATACCCCAAGCATTGATTCTAAGGACTAGAAGCCAAGATACAGGTATGAAACTATGAAGGCCAACATAGGACCCTGGGTACAGGATTTAGTATGTATATGAAGTAAACAACATAATGCAAACCTTCAAAGGATAAGTACCATAGTGAAAATTACATAGGACTGAATATTTATAGAGTTAAAGTTGAGCCTATAATGTTTGAGCTGGCAGTGCAGCTAATTTGGTAGACTGCTCTCTAGTATGAATGAGATACTGGAGAGCATCTGAAGCACTGTATAAACTGAGAGGTAAGTGCATGACTATTATCCCAGAACTAGAGAGGTGGAGGCAGGAGGACCAGGAGTCAAGATCATTGTCTGCTAAATAATGAGTATGAAGTCGGTCAGGGTTCCATGAGAGCCAGTCACAACAAAAGAATAAACAATAAAGTCAAGTATAAAATATTACTGGTTTCCAGAAAATTACTCAGGCCTAAACAACCTCTATCCTTCTAAAAGTAATTAACAAGGTTGATATAAAATATGGCATGGCAGCCTGGTAAGTCAGTAGTGAGTCCAAGCTTCTTTCTCAATTGTTTGAGGGCAAAATCTCTTCAACTTTAGAGCATTTACAGTCTTCATTCTTCCTAACATATTCCTATGGCTGGCCTGCTTACTAAGATAGTAACTACGGTGGGCTCAGTTTGGTGTGTATGTGTGTTACAGGCCTCTTGGAGTCCAGGGTTATCTAAAGAGGCTGTAGGTTTACTCCATGAAACAAATAGAGACTTGTATAACCAGGAAAGGCAGAAGATTATGATGATTAAGATGAAGAGAAAGGATCCACAGAGAGTAAAAATGATTGACTTTACTAAAACATAAACAGATTCCATTAGGATATGAAGGCGCCCAGAACTTGGACTCTGCTAAAGGGTTCTGGGCTAGATATCTCATAGGGCTCCCAGATCTTCATTTCTTCTGGCCATCCCCCTTATCTCCACTGGTCCTACCCTGACATCCTTCCTAGATGAGGTTTATTTATTTATGTATTTATTTATCCTTCCTTCCTTTAAAGTCTCAGAATCCTCTGGGAATAAAAAGCAGATCTTTATGAAAAATAACTTCTATTTTTGATGATATAACTGTATCATTTCTCTTTTCTCTTGCCTCCCTCAAAAACTGTCCATACTCTTTCAAATTTGTTGCCTTTTCTCCCACTAACTCTTGGTGTATTTGTGTGTGTGTGTGTGTGTGTGTGTGTGTGTGTGTGTGTGTGTTTGTATGCACAAATAGTCTAAAATATATAAGAAAAAACAACCTGCTCAGTTTATGTAATGTTACTTGTGTGTACATTTTCAGGTTGACCATTTGGTATTAGATAAGACATTGGTAGCTCCTCCCTGGAAAAAATGATTTCTCCTGCTCCCAGCATTCCTTGGGTGCCTTGGTTCTTTGTGTAGGGTTGAAGCTTCCTGGGCTGTTTTTGGGCAACATTAGGATTAGCATGTCTATTGTTGTCTTTGTTCAGCTCAAGTGTTGATAGTCATTCTGGTTAGACTTTATGGGCATAGCTTCTGATGTCTGACATTCCTAGAAGATACAATTCCATAGAAAGTTCCCTTTTTCTCCAGATCTTATAATATTTTCCTTCCCTATTCCACAATGATTCACTAGCCTTAAGTTTAGGTGTTGTTTTACAGGTTTACCTTTAGCATCTGTACCACACAATGGTGTTTTTATTAATTGTGATTTTCTGTAATGGTCTCCATGGATGACAAATAGAGAAGTTCCTTGATGAAGGGTGAAGACTAAATTTATGTAAGGGCATAAGCACTAATAATTAGATTGTTGTTAGGCTGGTTTATTTAACTGTCAGTTGTAGATCACCTCTAAGATCTTTGACTTCTCGTTCATCACATAAAAAGAAAAGACTACTGTAAAATTCATAAGAAACCACAGAAGACTCTGGATAGTCAAAACTGTATTCATGGAGACTCAGTAAAGAAGCTTCTGAAATGGCTATTCCATTAAGAAAAAATTTTTTGTTGCACTCAGAGACACAAGAAAGAGTCCAGAGCAGAGACAAAGAGGAGACTGGACACTGCCAATAGCAGATCTCAAAAAATTCCTTTTGCCACCCTGGCATTTAGAAAAAAACCATCATCTTATTGGGGACTGGAGGATATAGTTTCCACATGTTAATGAAAGAATTGGGTTCTTTCTATCTCTGGCAAAAGGGACATATGAATTTTGCATTAACCTATGCTTGTGGTACTTATTAGTATATCAAGGTCTATGCTAGCCTCTAGGCTATCCCAGTCCTTAGTAAGAGCCTGTAACAGAGTCACCTCAGTGGTCATATCCACTCTAGACTTTAAACCTGCCCAGACCCTGAGCTCATTTCCCTTCCCCAGCTTCTCTGATCACTATATAACTCAGTCATTTTAGCTCCATGTCCTCTAAAAAAGAATGCAGTGAGGGTGAGTAGATAGAGGGAAGAAAAGGCTAGAAAACTATCATAAAGTTTGAAATGTGTAACAAGTACTTATGAGTAAGAACTGAGAAACTTAGAGGCTAGCTTTGATTTCGATATGCTGATAGCTGCCAAAGTACATGTCAATGGAGAGCCATCTATTTTCTGCAAGAGATAAGGGAAAAGATTATTCTTGCTGGAAAAATGTTTTACATGTTCCCAAGAAATGTTGCCTTTTATCTAACCTCTAGAAATCCTTCTACAATTCAGTTTGAGTTCATTCAGGAAAAATGGAGTTCCTGGAACCTAACTTTAAACAACCCCAAGCAAAAAGAACAATATTGGAAGTATTTCCATTGCAGATCTTAAAATATTTCACAGAATCATAGTAGTAATAACAATATGACACCACACAAAAACAAACATGTAGACCAAAGGTACAAAATTGAAGGTCTGACAGAAGAACACATGACTACAGCCATTTAGTATTTGACAAAGATACCAGAAACACATGTTGGAGCAAAGAAAAATCATCAACAAATGCTGATGGGGACACTAGATGGCCACAGATGGAAGCATGAAAGTAGACTGTTATTACCTTGTTTAAAAAAGACTAAATTTCATATGAATCAAAGGCCTAAGTATAAAATCTGAATCTATTAGAATAAAACCAAGACATACCAGAAAAGGCATGGGTGAAGAAAAAGACCTTCTGAACAGGAATCCATGTGTTCAAGAACTAGGTCTAATAATTGAAAGTAGAACTTTGTAAAACTAAAAGGGTTTAATATGGCTAAATAAACAATCAAGTGAATAGAAAATCCACAGGATGCAGGAGATTCTTTGCCAGCTATACATCTGACAAAGGATTAATATTCAGAAGACACAAAGAACTCAAAAGACAAAAAGACAAAACAGTAAATGATCCATTCAAAATATGGGCCTGGGAGATAAACAGAGGATTCTCAAAAGAAGAAAAAATAGCTAAGAAATATATCAAAAACCACTGATTGATTATCTCCAGAAATTAGAAAAATGATAAGAAAGCTTTGATATTTCATCTCATCCCAGTCAGAAAGACAAAGATAAACAAAATAATGGCAAAAAATGCTTGAGTGGGTGTGGGGGGAAAGGAGCCCTCATTCACCGTTAGTTGGATTGCAAACAGGTTTAGCCATAGCCACATAGAAAATCAGCGTGGTGAATTCTCAAAAAGATAAAAATAATTCTACTACATAAAGTGGATTCTTGGCAGATGCAGAAGGACTTGGTATTGTGTCCAGAGATTCTTGCTCAGCCACGTTCATTACTATTCTAGTTTCGATTGTTGGTATTATGAAGAGTTCACCAAAGAAGACCATTCAGATACAGACAATAGCTAATTGAAAGTCATTGTTCCTTCTGGCTGGGACTGAACTTATGTATTTGAGGCCTGAGCAAAGCCCCAAGTGTTTGGAGCAAGGGAAATGTTAAAGACAAAACCCATATCGTGTTATCTTGCTTAGAAGCTGCAGGAGGGGGTTTTATGCAAGGAAGCACGTTCAACAAAATCCAAAATAAGTAAGCAAGGATAAATTGACATCTGGTTCCTGGAATAGAGTTGGATAGTTTTCCATGGAATTCTCCATTGAGGAGGTCAAATTCTAGTCAAACATAAAAAGACTTCAGCAAGAATGTGAGATGGAGGAACCCCTGCATTCTTTTTCCCCATCACACTAGTAAATGAAAACAACCTAAATGCTAAGATATGGATAGTGGAAATATGTTACATATACTTGGAACACTAAAAAAAAAAAATGAAATTTATTAGATAGATAGAACTAGAAAACACCATATTGTGTGAGGTAATCCAGACCCAGAAAGACAATGACTATATATTCTCTCTCATCTGAGGCTCCTAACTCCAAATCTTCAGATGTGCAAACACATCTTGGAATAATCGTGGCAACCAGGAAGCTAAAAGGAGAGCATCGCTGGGCTAGAAGAGCAACATAGTATGATACTAGTGATCTGATAAGGAATACAAGTAAATCTCAGAGCAGGGGCTCTAATCAGGAAAGGGGCAGATATATATATATATATATATATATATATATATATATATATATATATATACACACACACACATATATATATATATATATATATATATATATATATATATATATATATATATATATATATATATATATATATATATATACAAGCATAGGGGAAGCATATTATTAACTATCAACCTGAAACAAACAAAACCCAAGTTACAATACAAGTGGGCCTGTGTGTGAATATGCATATACAGTTTAAATGAAAATATTGCATCTGGGCTAACAATGCTCCCTTCCAGGAGCCAATACCATCTAACAAAAACCTCAATGCAAGATAATAAAAGCCCTTCTTGAGTTGTTGGTTAGGATAACTCGTAAAATATTACAGGCTGCTAATGTTGCTGTTGGTTACTTCCCAGAGGTGGAAGTTGAATATTTTCCTAACACTAAAGTCATTATGTACTTCAGACATAGGACCCAGAACTCCCTGTGTTAAAATTAACCTGAAAACTTCCTCTCTGAAATCTAGCTTTCATGGTACCTGAAGGCTTCATGCAAGCTTTCCAATGAAGGAAGAAACTAACATTCCTACTTAGCTGTGCCTATGAACTACAATGACTCATATGACATTATAACTCTAAGGATGCAGTAGCAACATGCCTAACTTGGGGGTAATTAGCAGCTTTCTAAATAAGCTTAAGACTCACAAAGCATTAAAAAAAATTATACTACTGGGAAATCTAGCCAACTTACCAGGGTTAGTGAAACAGCTTTCTTAAAGGAGCCTACCCTTGATCTTTCCCCATTCTGTGTGTGGGTGTGTGTATATGTGTGCATGCATGTGTGTGTGCATCTGTGCATGCATGTATGGAAACAAGAAGTTGATACTAATTTTTTTTAATTATTACCCTTTACATTTTAAAAGTTTCATTTATGTGTATGAGTGTTTTGTCTGCATGGATGGGTATGCACCAAGTGTATGCCCTGTGTCTAAGGAAAAACATAAGAAGGCAGAGGATTCTCCATGTGAGTACAGAAAACAAAACCCTAGTCCTTTAAAAGAATAACAAATGTTCTTAACCACTAACCGTTTCTCAGAGAAAGGTTCTCTCGCTGAATCTGGAGTTCACCATTAAGCTAGTCTATTAAGTCACTGAATAGCAATTCCAAGAATTTTCCTGTCACTGCCTCCCATAACTCCCATTAACACTACCAAGCCTGGCTACTTTGATTGTTGGTGATCAACTCCTAATGCTTGTGAAGCATTCTCAAAGGTTCAGTCTCACGTTTCACAAGAATTTAAGGGAGAAGATCTTGAATATCATCAACTCCTCATCCTTGTGAAGCATTCTCAAAGGCTCAATCTCACGTTTCACAAGAATTTAAGGGAGAGTATCTTGAATATCAACTCAGCTTTCACCATGGAGAGTGTGTTCATTCTCCAATGGCCTACTGATGGTGACAAAACTCTAATAGCAGCTATGTAATTTCCTCTCCGGTGAGACCAGGGACTTTGGGACACCTCAAAGCTGTGTGCATCATGGGGGCGTCTCAGTCCTATGCTCTAAACCCACCAGTCCTCATGTTACTGCTTATAATTCATTGGCAGCATGTTGTTTTTAATCTAAAATTTCAAAGATGCCCTATATCACTTGCCTTTGATGCTATTAGCAGTCACCTTGACAAAATGTGCAATCACCTGGGAGTTAGGACTCTAGGCTTACCTCTGGAGATTAACTTTGATTACAGTATCAAAGTTGACTGACATGAGAAAACCTGTTTACCGTGGGAGAGGAGATTTTGGAATGTATAAAATTGAGAAAGTGTGCTGCGCAAGAAACATGTATTCACTCTCCATTTCCTGATTACTAATGTGACATGAACAGACACTTTAAAGTTCTGCTGTCTTGACTCTCCAGCACGTTGCCAGGAGAGCTGAACTATGAGGTAATATGAACCTTCCTCCTTTAAGTTCCTTTTGTCAGAGTATTTTATCATAGCACCAGGAAATGAAAGTAAAAGTTTAGGAAGTTGATCAATCTGTTTTCTCTTAATGTTAAATGTACCTTCTTTTTGTTTCTCTAATTATACCTGTTTTGACTTATGAAATATCAATGCTATGCTCTTTCAAATAATAAGTTTGCATCATGGCCAATACTAAATATAAAATAGATATTCAGTGATACTTTGTTTACACAAACTTCCCTTATAAAGTCGCATTATGGAGAATCCAATTCTGTTCTATGATGGACTAGGAATCTGTCGAGCAAGGGTGTTATCGAGCATCCTTCTCTAAAAAGAGAAACTGAACCTATTCCTGCAATGAGATCCTGACTCTTTTCTGTACTTATAAGTCTGTGTTGTCCAGTTATGTAGGAAAATAATAAGTGGCTTTAAAGAATAAGATTTGTTAAAGACATGCATTATAAAGACACACTGTGGCTGGAGATGTAGCTGCCTTTGTAGAGTCAGTAGAGAGCTTCCTTACCATTCTTGGAATCAATTCCCAACACCACATCGAACAGATGTGGTGATACACATCTCCAATAATTCACATCCTTGGGAAGTGGAAACAGGATGATAAAAAGTTCAAAGTCATCATTAGTCACATAGTGAGTTCAAGGCCAGCTGTGGACAAATAAGACCCTGTCTCAAAAGAAATCAATAGTAGACAACACAACAAAGTTTTTCTGTCTCTCTGTATTGCCTTTTAAAATACTACTAAGATTTTCCCTATATTTGGTTCTCCCTCTTGCTGCCATCTCTATGGAGTTACCTTGGCCTGTTGCATGAGTTGCTTAAGAAACTGTACTGTTGGCCTTTGTGATATGAGTTACTATACTGGCCCATTCACTCTCATTCTGGAAAAAAAATATGAAACTTAAATTTGCTCTACTATGGGACAGAGATAATTTTAGGAAAAGCCCATGCATTTCTCTGTGTCTTCTGCTATAGGTATTCAACGAAACACTAATATCTATTATTTGTCTTTATGCCCATAGTATCCTTTGGACAAATGCCAAGTAAGTCAGGTTTTCCACATTTCTCTCATCTGGACCAGTTTGAAAACAACCTTGCCAGACCCATCCCCTTGACCACAATTACCAAGTGGTAGCTTTCTCTGTTAGCAGCAAAACACCAGCCCTAATTGACTTGAGTAATCAGAAAGTCAGTAGCTAACATAAGCAGGAAATCCAGAGTGTTCAATTTTGGGTTTTTTCTTAGTGGATCACAATGGTCAAATTCTTTCCAGGTTTCCTCCACAAAAGATAGCAGGCTATGGAAGCAGTAAACACTTGCTGTTGGGGAGTGTCCAGGAGAGCTATTGAGGAGAGTCTGAGAGCTTTATAGCTGTCCCTAAGTCCTGTAGAGAGCTCCAGTGATGTAGTTACCTTAAATTACCTTTGATCCTGTAACTTCTGACCCATATTCTTGTAAGTAACCCAAGTAACTCACCAGTTTACTAAACTTGACATTGGTATATGCATTATTTTGATCTCCTGTGGGTCTCTTATGTTGGCTGGGTAGATATGTATATGTTTTGTCTCTCTAAAATAAAACTTAACAAATGAAGCTATAAAATTGAAATAAATTCTGATTTAGACAAAGAAAGACTTAATTGGAAAAGTTAATAGCTGTAACAGGTAAAGCAGAAGGTGTTACAATGAAAAGATTGCTTTTCATGATAGACCCACATGTCCCAGATAAAAAGAAAACAACCCTTCTCTAATGAGAAATAAATAAGATGGGAAAAGTTCAAGCAAGTAGGGAAATCAGAAGAGCCAACAGACAGGGTTCTTCAACTCATACAAGTTCACTTTCTACAGGGCATTTTAGAGAGCTTATGTGCAGATGAATGCAGGAGGTGAACCAGAGTGTAGGATCATTGGAGAAAGACACACAGTTTAGATAGTGATAATCCAAATCTAGACAAAAAGTATTTTCTGCAGATTGGCTAACAAACATGAACAGGTCAGTTAATCATTCAATGAGGTCAAACTAAGAATGAAGTTGGTACCAGGCAGATAAGAAGTTAATAAGAGGTGAACAAGAGAACTAGAGCTGGTTCTGGGCAGCTGAGTCTCACAAGGGCCGAAATGTCCTTTTGTGGCTAATCATCCTTAAAGCTGAAAATAGGTTGTGACTGTTTGTAGGCAGAAGTTTCTGTCCCACCAGCAACTTCAAAATACCCAAAAGCTTCTTCCCAAATAATTTTGTTGGAGGCTTCATATTACTTATAAATATTTAGCCAGTAGGTCATGCTTGTTACTAGCTAACTCTTAAACTAACATACATTGCTACTTATGCTTTGCCACCTGGCTCTTTGTTTGTTACCTTAGTTTTACACATCCTGCTTGCTCAGTGACTGACTGGTATCTCTTGACTCTGTCCTTCTTCTTCTTCTCAGAATCCTCATTATCTTGTTATCCTGCAGATAATTTCTACATGGCTACTGGCCAAGCAGCATTTTATTAAACCAATTTGAGTGGTAAATCTTTACAATGTACAAGAGCATTATACCACAGCATTTTCTCCTTCTGTCTAACTGAAAGGAAGATTTTAATCTTATATAGTAAATAAACATACAACAAAACAAGTAATGAAGTAAGAATTATAGAAACAAATTCCAATCCATTTGCATTTGACAAAATTAGAGAAAATATTTAATTAACTATCTTATATTGTTGAGTCTAAAGTTTTATGTCTAATTTACTTTCTATAATAATCAAGGAAAACTATAATTATAACTATCTCATTTTCAACTCTAAAGACACCAGAAGAATATATTACTGGAGTAAATAGGAAGTGCATGGCAAGAAACTTCTAAAAACTCTAGAAATTACAGAGACATCTGGCTGCCTGGACAGTCATTCAAAGTTCTTCTATACTATTGGGACATCTCTATCTTCAGTCTATAGGCCTAGAGTGTCTGGCAAACTTTTCAATAAGCATGAAATTTAAAGGACATGGCAAAGTTCAACAGTAGCTTTCTTCAGTGTCCTCCAGAATATCTGGCTGTGTCTTCTGTGAAGCAGGAATCTAAAGATCTATACCACCTTGTTTGGTAAAGTTTAGCAGTCACTTTCTTGTGGGTCATGCATGTCCAGTTTGGACAACATATGGTCAATCAATCCAGACAACAGCAGTTTCTTGCCCAAATGGCTAGCCTTCCCACATTTAAATCAAACTCTACAATGTTTCTTTAGTGTCCATCAGTCTCATTTATATAACTGTACTGCTAGGAACAGATATGTCTCACTGTCAAGAAAAGTAAAACTTCTTAATACATTTTACATGCCATATTCTGTAGGCCTTTGAAGTGTTTAAAGATTACCTGTGTAATTGAAATATATCTTTGTATACCTACAAAATCTAATTAATATGGTTATATATTTGACTATTATAGATAACTATTTATATATTACATTTTAATTGTTCTGTATAAATACAATGCTTTAAAGAAAAGTAGACATATACATTCAGTATAACAAAATTAATTTTAAATTTGTATTAATAAACCAAAATCTGTACTAATATAAAATACATAAGTCTAATTGTGGGGATTCAATAAAAGCTTCAGAAGTTTTGGAGATATCAGAGGGAATCTACACACAGTCTATATGGGGATCTAATAAAAGCTCCAGAAGTTCCAGAGCTCTAACCGCATTTAGTCTAGGAGAATCAGAGAATGGTTATTCAAACCTTTAATCCCAGCACAGGGAGTATCCTGGGAGTGGTGAACTATGCCCTTAATCCCAGCTGAGTAGAGGTCACTTAATATTTTAAGATTATAGAAGGAATTCCAGGTTCCCAAGCATGCAGTGTTGGGGCCATGCCTTAATTTACTGAGAGAGTATTTAAGCTTACAGCAGGCCAAAGGAAGCGAGGCTGAGGAAGCTGGAAGACAGCTGGGTAAGATCTGACTGTGGTGTTTATTCCCTCTAATATCTCTAACTTCTTCAGAGATCTATCCCTGAGTCTCATTTATTCATGCAACATCTAATAGTTGTTTTTTTGGATTAAAGTAGATTCAATAATATATGTTTTATCTTTATTTCTATATTTTCCCATTTTAGAAAAAGATGCATAAATCTACTCACCTTTGTTTAGCCTTGTTTCTCATCATTATCCAACTTGTAACCAACCTTTATAACCAATGATAAATATCCATAATTTATTTGGGGGAATGTGAGTATAGTTCTTTAGACTACTTTCTGTTGGTTAGGGATGCTGATAATCTTTTAGAGACTCTGAGAAACTTAGAATTATGGCCAACTCCTGGCGGGAGAATTCTTTGAGAGAAGATCATCTCAGACAACAGCCTTGAAGCCTTTCTAGATATAGAACTCAGAGAAAACTGCAACAGAGGTACTCTGAAAAACTGGATCATCTGTGCCATCTGTTCATATCTGAGATTTTACAAGGGGTTTTCCTTAACAAACCTTATTTTTGTTAACCAGAATAAATCCATAATCTCTCATTTCATGTAGAAACAAAAACATAACTTCTCCAAAGTAATATATCATTTGATTTAAATTTTGAAAAAAAGAAACTTTCAAAATATGAAAATTGAATTAATCCAGAATATTGATAATCAAATGTTTCTTAGGAACTATTGTTTATTCCTCAGTAATAAAACAATTTAAAGACAATGAAATAATATACAATATCCAGACTTTCTATGTAATTTTCATCTTTATGCTGTTTGGTATATTCTTTATTATGATATATATTTTAGGGATTTTCTGTACCCCTTTTCTTTTCTTTCCCAAGCCTATATATATTTTAAAACACACTGTAAATTGTTTAGAGAATTTTTTTAAAAAAATTGAATCTATCTTCACCACATGTTTCTTTTTCTGAATACACGAGATTTTTAAATACTAAATTGATAGGCCAGAACCAATCAGCATTTTATTCAACAAGTAAAAGGGACAAATCTACAATGTACAAGAGTATAATCCCACAGCAAGCCATGTCCCAAATGACTGTCTTAGAGGCTTAATATTACTTTTAAAAGCTCAGTTGGTAGCTCAGGCTTGTAGCATTTTATTAAACCAATTCAAGTGGCAAATATTTACAGTATACAAGAGCATTCTCCAACAGCATGTGCTCTACCAGATATGAACACAAAACACTAGAATATTTTTCTACATGTATGCATGAGTCAATGATTCACAGCCTCAAAAGACATGGTATTGTTGTATCACCCACATTTTGGTTTAGCAAACTTCATTTGGCTGTGGGTTTCCTAATATATATATATATATATATATATATATATATCCATTACGATGGAAAGAAAAGGAAACCTGGTTCACCATTAACTGGGGAGAGGAAAAGGAATCACTTGTCCAGTAAATATAATACCAGCATCATAAATATTCATAAATCTTTAAAACCTTAAAATGCTTATTTAAAAATTCCTGTTCATTATTTTCCTTGAAGCAACCCACCCCAATCTCTCTTTGGAATGTAGTTTTTCTCAATAATATGCTCAAATTGTCTATGTGTTTTATTACATTTTTTTCTTAAAGAAGACAAGACCCAAGAAAATACCTGAAATACTGTGAATCTGTTTGTAACTTGGTGATGGGTAAAGAAGGAGAATCATTAGCCATATAAATGACATGTGGAAAGGTGGAGACCAGGCAGCAAGAAGTGGAATTCCTCAATCAAGTTAAGATGTCCTTCCCTTCAGAGGACTTTTTTTTTTTTAAACTAAGATACAGTCTCTCATGTTTACCTAGAGCTTTTTGATTCAATTACACTGACAGGACATCAAGCTTCAGGCTTCTGTTGATCTCTAATTCATTTGGAACTTTGGATTCATATCTGGGAACAAAGCTTTTTCTTATAAGTTCTGGGAATCAACCTCTGGTCCTCGTGCTTGCACATCAAGTACTTTAACAACAGAGTTTCTCCCAGTTCCCTAGGGTACCTCTATGACTGAGTCCCTTACTTTCTGTATTTGTCCTGTTAAGTTATGGACTAAAGGTAACTAATGCCAACTCTCATTCATTTATATATTTAATAAATATTGTTTCAGAGTCTCTTTATCAGAGTACAATGTAGGTACTTATCCTTCCTCAGGTAGTAAAGAAATCAGTGCTTTCTCTCTCATGGAGGTGACATTCTTGGCACAGAAAGCTATGAATCAATAGTAAAGTTGATAAATAAGTTCAATACATAGCATCTTAAAGACTTTTTGTAAGCTTAACAAAGGAAAGATGTACAATAGAGGAAGTGGCGTTAGGACCAAAGTGAGATAAGCAATAGAATTCAATCTTGTGTTCTTAACAAGTTGCAAGTAAATCAGAGATGACAATTCCTAAGCAGGTTTCTGAGGGAACAAACTAAGTCCCAGTCTGAGGAAAGATATAACTTGTGGGTCTCCCACATATCTGGAGTAGGGTATCATCAATGTGGAGAAGTAGAGTGAGGCAGAAGGATGGGAAGGAAGTGTGAGACAGGCAAAGTAAGGCTGACCATGGTTGTGAGCCTGGTCTGTTCTCTAATTCTGTTGGGAATAGGAAATGAATATGGTGTGTGCAAAACATGGAAGCTAAGTACTTAAAGTACATTTTGAATAGATTACAATTAGGGCAAGAGAAGACCTAGTCATGAAATGATTATGACTTCTCAGAGTTGGGAAGGAGTGTTTAGTTTCAAATTCCAGTATGGTATAGGAATGGATTTCTTGAGGTACTAAGCAGTTGAAGAGAAAGAAAACATCACAGCCACATAATACCCAGAAGACAGTTTTTACAGCCTTCTTATCCATCATCTGGAATTCATATTTACTGTCTCCTTTTTCATGATGTTGTTTGAGCCTTGTAGAGCATAATATGGGTGTCAGATTTAAGAATGAGCACTCAACATCACTTCTTCTCAGCACTCTGACCAGCCAGCTATTAATCACTCCTTGCTTTCATGGTCAAGGCTGAAGTCAGCACCAATCTAAGGGCATAAACCAGTTTTTAATTAATTTTTTATTTATTGGAGAATAATAGTGTTTCATTTATAGCCATACATAATCATGGGCTGGTACTCACTATATTTTTTTCTTTATCCTTCCTTTTTTTTCTCCTTTGTGTTAGAAACCTTATTTTTTTTACTTGTGCTTGCAGACATGGGTAGGTATATGTCTCTCTCTCTCTCTCTCTCTCTCTCTCTCTCTCTCTCTCTCTCTCTCTCTCTCTCTCTCTGTGTTTCTCTCTCTCTCTGTGTGTGTGTGTGTGTGAATGTGTGTGCATGCATAATGTTTGCTTGTGGGTTTGTGTATTTGTAGAGGCCAGAAGAGGCCATGAGATTATCTGGAGATAGAGTTCAAGTTTTTGTGAGTCACCCGACATGGGTTCCAGGAACCAAAGTTAATCCTATGCAAAAGTCATTTCCCCAACTGTTTTTGCTATGATGTTTTATTATTATGTTTGAGGCTAAGTGGGCCTTAACCACTCGGTAATTATCTAGCCTCATTGTCCTTAGTGCTCAAATCATAAATGTAAGTTGCCATGCCATATATGGCTTTTTTTGGGAACTTTCTTTTTGATATAAACCATGCATGTTTATGAACACATACCAAGTATATAAAGAAGGCCAAACTGTATAGTTTGTTAGCTCCCATCTGTAGCAATGGAGTTGTCATCACAGGGTCATCCCAATGCCATGTACCTACAGGGACTGCTGCTACTTCCTCTGTCCAGACTCTTGCCTCAGTGACTAATGTCAGTGTAATTAGACATGGAGTGAACAATAACATTAGGGAAGACAATGCTATTTTCTAAAAGAAATAATAAATGTACAGAATAAGTTATTGAACAAAGAGAATCTACTGGGGCATCCAAAATTAAAATCTTGCCAGAAGGTCAAAGATAATTTTGGAAACATTGGTGGAACAGAGTTCCACATAAAAGAATTGGAAAAATAAAAGCTGCATGAGCACAGCAAATAAAAGGAAAAAGCATATATCTAGGAGGTGGAGGGTCTCTTGCCTTTCCTGCTTCCAGAACTTTGATTCCAGCTTCAGCTCTTTGAAAAAGTGCCTAAAGGAGCTCCTTCATTTAGGCCCAATGGGGCCAAAAGAAACAAATTGAGGCTTGGTGGGTCTCAGAGGCTGAGCAAGGGCCTGGAGCAGTTGAAGAACACCCAGGGTTATAGAGAATCAATGGTTGCTAGAGGCAGAGTGGGAAGAAGTGCTTTCTGATGTTAGGCAGGTTGTTAATGACCACCCATGAACCACAATCAATCTCTCCTGAACATACAGTTGCCCTCAGAGAAGAGAAAAGAACATGTGTGGAGTTCTGAGGTCTCCTTTTTTCTCTTCTCCAAGCAATTGACAAGTCTCATCATATAAGTTTCCCAAATACCAACACAGAATCTGGTTTCAAGTTTGCATGTCTGTAGGGATGCATGCATATATGTTTATGTTTATGCAGATATGTGTGTGTGTGTGTGTGTGTGTGTGTGTGTGTGTGTGTGTGTGTGTGTGTGTAGGTGTAAATATACATGCATGTAGATGCCAGAGGTCAATCTTACTATTATACTTTAGATACTATGTGTTTAGCTTGCCTGCACCTTGTTTAATAGGAATGTTGGCTGACTAGTGAGCTTCAGGAATCTGCCTGCTTCCATAATTTCAGTTGTGTTACCACACCCAGCTTTTTAAAAACTGCGATTGCTGTGGAACAAAAGATGACTTGACTTCTTTACTGGGCCAACAACTTAGCCCCAGTTTACAGATTTCTGAGAGTTGTTTTCATGTCTATCCTTCATCTCAATAATATTTAATGTAAAAGGGTTTCTCAGTACTTTGATTCATTACAATCATATTCTCTGTTCATGTAAACAGTATATGCACTTATATTTCTGTATCATAGCATCTCTATATGTCATATGTACATACAGTTTGTTAGTATCTCATAAAATACTCTCTATACATATTCCTCTAAATACTTTTCTTTATGTCTGTAACTACGTGAATGTACACAAGTGCTCAGGTATCCTTGGAGAAAGCATCAGATACTTTGGAGTTGTAGTTACAGGAAATTGTCAGCCACCTGATGTGTGTTTTGGGAACTCATCTGATTCTATGGGAGAATAGCAAGGTCTATTAACTATTGAGCCATCTGGCCAGCCTCATATACATACATACATACAAACAAACACACATACACACATACACATATGTATATTCACATTAAAGAATATGTATTGGCATCAATATTCAAAATTATATTCTAATATGAACATATAACATTTAAATTTCTTCATAAATTGGGAAAAGAAGACAGCAATCACTATAACACAGTATCACCAACATGTGTCTTGTAGCATACTTCATTCTTTTTGGTATAAGTACCATCAATTGATCTTTATATCCCCTCACAGCTTCTATTTATTTCTATCATTTGAAACTTTCTTGTTTACCACTTTAAAATAAGGTTATATAGCTCAATTTAGCCATGAAAGTTCCTTTTCTGAACTGCCAAGGTTGCTTGACTGTCCTTGTAGACCCACTGACTCCAAGCAGTACCATAGTTGGCTGACAGAGGCAGTCATATTTTCCCTGAATGCTTGTTGCATAATTTAACCTTGCTTATACAACAATTACTATAATGATGATTATTTATAAAATATGTTTTTATAAATGCTGTAATATTTAATAACCATAAACAAGGAAACTCATGTTCCAGTTAAAGCCTTATAAAGGTGGATTATCAATCTCTGATCCCAATAATTTCTTCCCACATTCTATAGAATATGCTAATCAGTTTGCCTTTATACTTGTATGTGAATACTTTTATCACTTGCAACAGCTCCCAAACCTCATGATCACATTTTACATAACAAATCATATATGTCTTTCTTCATAAGTCTACTTCTGGAGAAATTCAACCTAAGATCCATAATTATTAGTGATTAAAATATTATTTCCATATTATTACATTATTTTAAATTTTGATTGCATAGTATTTGATTGAAGGAGATATCAAAATGTATTTTATTGTATCATGTTGACACAGATTAAAATGTATCATGTTGATACAGATTATTATGATATTTTTAATTTCAGTGACAAAATTACTTTTAGAGTAGTTGAAATGTCATTAGCAAAACTCTTTGGAAAATCAAATATAATTTTCACAGTTTAGTTTTCAAATAAGAAATTAGTGAAGTCAGCAAAAAAAACTGTGTCTCTTGAGTGAAGATTGTCAGCTTTGCTTCCTGGGGAAATGGCTACTTGGTCTAGCAAGGTGGAATTCTTCTATTTCTGATATGACTAATCTCACAAAGTTGTCATTTCTTCAAAGCTGTGTCATCTATAAAGGCTAATCTCATTTCCCATGACAAGTTTTAATTTGTGGGGCAGAACAGTATGGTAGTAAAAAGTAGTAACTGTGGAGCCAATTAGTTTCATCCCAGCACTGCATCCTCTTACCTTGTTATTAGTTTATCTAACTTGGGAATCTTTTGACAGAGTTCTGGAGAACTGCCAGTCAGATCCTTCCAAACTAGCTATGCCTTCCTTCACAGGATCAATAGCACAATTCTTATGCCTCTGGGTGTCATTTATCAAGCACACAGCCTTCAAGAAAGGATAACAATTTTGTCTGTGTACATAGGGAAACTTACTTGCATAAACAACATTTGTGACAAAACAAGGGCTTTACACATATTTAAGATAAAGCACTTGTTTACCATGTTACTGATAAAGATAATTTTATATTAGTATTGTTATATGAGATAACTAGTTGATAAGGAAATTATTCTGTCATGATAAAAGAACATCTCCTGATCAACTACAAAGTACCTAGTCTTTAACATGGTAGTTATTCAGTTGTGATGATCTTACTGATCAAAAATTTTCATCTAATTCTATGGGTACAGTGAATGTGAATGCATGCATATGAAGATAGGATATGAGGATGTAACTTTATTTAAATAAAATCTTGGCAAATGTAAATAATTTAAAATTAACAATTTTAACATCTTATTTTATTATTTTATGTTTCTGAATGTTTTGCCTGCATGTGAATGAATGTATGTGCATCATATGTGTGCTTAGTACCCTTAGGAAGCAGGAACTGTCATGTGGGTGCTGGGAATTGAACGCGGGTCCTCTGAAAGAGTATCCAGAGTTCTTAACTGCTGAGACATCTCTCCAGCCCCTGAAATCGAGTGATTTTAAATTTATGGAATTTTTCTTTTTAATGTGTTAGATAACTATTTCTAAAGAATCTATAATGAGGACTCCTGATGTCAATGTCCCTGAATCTCTTACTTAGAATGATATGGCTTCAATGTGAAGATCTTTTGGGGATCATGAGGGCAATTTCTTTTTCTTGTTTATCTTTCTTTTAAAATTATATTTAGAAAATAAGTTTGAGACAAGTTATAATCTTAAGTTTATAAAAAATGTTTTTGTTTTGTTTATTCTTTTATTATTATTTAAATTCAAAATCAATGCATGCAATGTGTTAGACAACATTAGGACATTGTTTCAAACAAAATGTGTTTTAATGATTGCTAAGTAATTAAATATCTTAAGATGAAGCCATCCAGGATTTGAGAAGAAGAAAAAACCACCTTTCTATTAGACACTTTGTCTCTCTTCTTATACGTGTAACCATCACTCATACGCATAACCTACATGCTCCTTTCAGAGAACATTTCAGGAAATTCTGTCCCATCACAAAGAGGAAGGGAGACAAACACAGGAATAATGTTCATGAGAATAGTGTCAGAGCTTATGATCGTGTTCCCACAAGCCACTGAAAGTCAGGAACCACCCAGCAATACCAAAACAGGGAGGCCTCTCCCCTAGAGAATTCAGAAGAAACGTGGCCTTACTAACTCCTTTATTTTATGCTTGTAGCCTCAAAAACTAAGGAAAACACAAACTCATTTGACTTAAAGCCAACCAAGTTTGTGCTGACCACTTTGGGCAGCTCTGTAAAGACTATATTCCTTAGAAAAATGAAGGTACTGTTCATATCAGTTTACACCTCTGAATCCACTGTGTCAAAGTGTGGGAAGCTTCATACCCTGCTCCACTGTTGGCAAAGGACAGTATACACTCTTAAACTTGTACAGATACAGAGAATGAGGAAGACAAGTCTATCAAGTAAAAACATGCCACACTATTTTCAGGTAGATAACATTTTCTTCATTTAAATAACAGTTGATATTATTAAATTTTCCAAGCCTCAATTATTACAATGTTGCTGTTACAACAAACATTTAATTAGCTGTATTTCCAACCACCTGAAACTGTTTTTTCACCCTGTGGGTAGTGACCCCCACAGGGGTCATATATTAGATATTTATATCATTATTCCCAACTCTAGCAAAACTATGATTAATGAAGTAGCAACCAAATGATTTTATGGTTGGGAGTCACCACGATATAAGGAACTGTGTTAAAGGGTTGTAGCATGAGGAAAGTTGAGAACCACTGAACTAGAATATGTGTAGCAGTGGCGTTTCTCGGTCCCGGGCAGCCCGAGGCCCAGTCCCTGCCACTCCAGACCCCTTAGCTGCCAGCTGCCGCTGCTCAGACCCCCAGAAATGACTCAGATGGTTATATTTACTTTATGCTGTTTTGGCCTATGGCTCAGGCACATTGCTAGCTAACTCTTCATCTTAAATCGACCCATTTCTATTAATCTGTCTGCCACATGGCCCGTGGCTCACCTGTGTTCCTTACATGTTGCTCCTTGGGCGGGCGGCTTCCTCGATCTCTCTGACTCTGCCCTGCTTCTCCTACCTATGCTCTGATTTCTCCTCCTACTTCTTCTATGGTGCCTTTCATGGCCCAAAACAGATCCTTTATTTAAAGATTGATATTCACAGCATACATAAAGGCATTCCCACATCAAATATGGATCTTTTCAGTATGAAAGGACACCTATGCTCAGAATTTTATCTGCAATTGAGAGCATTTTTTTTATATTAAGCTCCCAAAAATGAAAAGGCCCAAGATTCATTTTCCTACTCATCATAGCTGTACTAGATAATTCAACACCACTAACATATATTTCCTCATTAGATTACTCTTTCCTTGTCTGCCTTCACAGTGACAGGTGTATAAGTCTGTGCCTATATCAGCATCTCTCAATCTCCTCATTTTTTTTATAGATTTGCTATATATTTTATGCCTCAAAATTTGTCTCTTGTCTCCTCACATACTTTACTTCCTTAGATGGTTGCATTACCAGCCTTTATGACACTATTCCAAAATAAAAGTTTTAATTAGCTTATGGTTTTAGAGATTTGGGTTCAAAATTAGGTGGCCCCATTGCTTACATCTTCTGATGAAGGGATGGATGGCACTCAGAGTTTCTTATGGTTTTGGAACAAACCATTTACCAAAGGAAGTAGAGAGAGAATGCATACTGAATCCACAAGGCACACCTTCACTCAACTAAGAACTTCTTGTGTGATCACATTCAATAGCGTTCCTTGAGGAGCAGCATCTTTAGCATGCCTTCAGGCATTGCTTCCCACATTCAAACTTAGCAGTAGCCAAAAGCCCTCATTCTTTAAGATCTGTGATTGGAAGACTATATCATCACAATGATGTGATGACTTGAACCAGACATGCTGGGACTATGAAATATTTTCTCTTATCTATCTCAAGGGCATGAAATAGTTTACATGAAAACTTAATCAAAATCACTGCTAGAGAATTTGTAGAAACTGTCAAACATTTAAACCTGGAAGAAATGAGCTCATAATTAGTTTCTTCAGTTGTCTGTGTAAAGGAAAGGTCCACTTCAGTCTTTATAGCAACAGTCATCTGAAACCAAAGCCCTGGACTGAATGGCTCAGGTGGCAAAGTGCTTGCACTGCAAGAATGGGGACCAGACATCCAGATCCTCATGACTATGTGTATACATACATACATACATACATATGTATATACATATATACATGTATATACATATATATACATATATATATATATATATATATATATATATATAAATGCTGGGCAATTTGGTGTGCTCTTGTATTCTTGGTGTGGAGTGTGGAGAAGGCATAAAAAGGTAAAGGGACTAGATTAGACCTGCTAACTTGCTAGTAGCTAGCCTAGCCAAATCAGTGAGCTCAGGTTCAAGGAAAGATCATTTCCAAAAATAGAGTGGAGAGTGGTAAGGAAACATCTGATGTCATCCCCTGGCCTTCAGAAGTTCATACACTTACATACAACCACTGCTATCCCCTTTAGGTCTGTAAGAACAATCTAGCTAGTCTCTTCTTCTTCATATCTTTTGTGTTTGTGTCTGTTGGAACACTCTCAAATAACCTCTACAGTTTATTATTTCTCAGCCAGTCATCATTAACCCAGGAATAAATTCTCAGCCACTGGCAATGCCTAACTATTATCCCAATACTCCAGGTCAATCCTTGTTCATGACCAACTTGCTCGACAAACTTCACATGTACAGGCTTCTTCTAAGTTCCAGAAAAGTCAAAATTACAGCATCAAATCTTAACCTATGTTCATTTGCTCTAAGCTGTTCTTTTCTGAATTATATTTTGTTTGCTTGGTTGTTTGGTTTTGGTTTTTTGAGACAGGGTTTCCCTGTGAAGCCCCAAGGGATCTGAAACTCACTATGTACGCCAGGCTGGCTTAGAAATCATAGATTCACTTGCTTCTGCCTCCCAAACACAGGCATACACAACCAACCGAGCTGAATTATTATCAATGTCCCATTTATTAGTGGACTCTAAAGTTAAAATTATCGATTTTCAAAACTTAATTGTTAATTATGTGAAAATGTGTATGTCTCTGTGTAGTTATGTGTAAATAAGTGCAAGTACTCACAGAGCCTGGAGAAAAGCTTGAGATCTTCTTTAACTAGAGTTACATGCAATTATGAGCTACCGATGTAGATGCTGAGGCTGCTAACATTTCCTACAAGAGCACTACACATTCATCACTGTTGAACCATCTCTCCCACTCTCAAATGATATCATGCTATCTACTTGTACCTTACAAAATCCTGGAACCAAACAAGCAGTTCCCTTCTTGCTGTTGAGGATATATGTAGTCATCATTGAAACCCTTCTGACTGAGCTGTATGAACTTTATTCACCATCTACATTAATCAGTGAATTTTTATAGTATAGTTACTTTGCTTATTTCTGTTCAGTGCTAAAACTATGCAAGTGCCATAAAGATGGAGATTCATGTCTATTACTACTATGTTTCTAAGTCTAGCAGAGTTTTGCCCTGCACTTTTTCTACATGAGGAACAAATAGATTTTTCAGAAGGGAGATTATTGGAGTATGCTTAATAGAAAATCAGTCATAAAACTAAGTCTTTTTTGAAATTTAAACTAATTTTAAAAGTATATTTGTAGGTATGTGTTTGTGGTAGGTATGTTTATAAATTAAAGTGTCCTTGCAAGTGTGTATTGAGTGAGGGTGGGGAAAAACAGACAGACAGAGGCACACAGAGAAACATAAAGAAATTAAGAACAGATCAGAGCTTGACACTCTTTGACTTCTTGAGCATGCACTACCTTATTTTTATGAGACACAGTCTCTTGCTGAACCTTGAACTAACCACTATGTGCATTCTAGAGAGCTCAGGTCCTCATACTTGTGATGCTAGCATTTTACTGACTAAGCTGTGCCCCTCTTCTCTGCTTATAAATTTATCCTCTCTCTCCAACATTCACATGATTAGGATACATCAATTTGTCTGACATTTACTTTCTTGCTCTGTAAGCTGGGATCAGACAGAGCTTTTATATATGGCTTTTTTGACAGATAAATAAGAAAGCACATGTGAAACATCACAGCACTTGAACAAGTAGGTTGACTGCAGCATTGCAAGTAGGAAACACCTATAGAAGAAATACTCTGAAAATAGGGATTTAAGTATTTCTACAACATATGTTCTGAATCTTTACTGAGCTTAAAAAAAACACAGTAAGTTGACACTTCCATTTACTTTGTCAAACAGTAGTATAGTCTAAAGATAAGTGTCAGGTGGGTCACAGCCAGCCTTTCTCCAGGCATGCCATCAACTGTTTACCAGCCAGGGGCTGTTTCCAAATGGCCTCACTAAATTTCAGCTAGAGTCTGCCTAAAGTCTTATCCAAACAAAGAAGTCTGTACAAAGCCAAGCATAGACTTAGTATTTAGCAGAAGGCATAGGGAATTTGAAGCATGTCACCCTTCCTGATATCTTCTAGATGCTGCCTGGGCTTGTGGCCCATGATATCAGCTACAGACAACAGGTAATCCTTGATATCTGTAGGTTTGTCTAAGCTACACAGGTTTTCTTATCTACCACTTTCTCCATAATCTTTACAGCTATTCATACCTATCCCTTTTTGCTGTTAGGAAGTGTTGGGTTTATACTGGGTACATACAAAACTGAGCTGGTTAGGACTGTGTACCAGATAGATCATTGAGAACAACTAAATTGGGAATATTATAAATGAGCCAGAAGCATCCCTTTTAAGGAATTTGGACTAGCAAATCAAAGTGTCAGCAAGAATAAGCACATATGCACATATATTATATATTAAATACAAATATTCATTAGATATGTAGTTTGTATAAGATAAAAGATGTCACATAAACAGGAGGGTAGAAATTGACAAGATACATATTTAAACCAGGTTGAGTCCTAAGGGGTCACAAGAGGGTCAGTTTCTAGGTGAAGTTGCAGAGGGGAGAAATGTTAATTTCTAAGAAGGATAATATTAAGATAATGTACATATAACAATAAAAGTGATAAAACATAATTATATAAAACATTTTTGAAGGATTCCCCATAGCTTATGGTCTCCAAAGCAGTTGGATTTGTTCTCCAGTTAAATATTCATGTGAAAGACCTAACACATTTCACTTAAGGGAGGACTGAGACTTGAGGATGCTCAGACACTATTCTAAGATATAAAGGTGATTCCCAAGATTGAATGATTCCAATCAAGGATCTCTGAAGTCATGAACCTGAGCACTGTTCCATATTGATGACTTAGGAAGTTCTAGGAGTCCAAACCAGGCAGCCAAGCTCTGATAAAATTTAAGGAATTACCTCAAGACCAAAGTCACATAAAATCAGGAGGAGAAAACAAAACTAAAGCAGCAAGACACAGGGCAAATATTCTGCCTCTAAGTTGGTCTAAAATATCTGCAGTGCTTCAGTCTCACTTTGGCTGCTATAGGCCAAATATATAGGAACAGATGTGGTCATCTACAGGCTTGCTAGAACAAAAGTTCAGAGGGGTTCAATACTGAGGAGTGGCCTGCTGGTCTGGGCACATGCTTGAGGCTCAGGGCACAAAGGTGCTAAAACATGTGGAACAAATTAGAAAAAATCATGTCTTTTAACATGAATTTCTACACACAACTGAAAAAAAGGAAAAATTACACAATTTCTGTGCTTTCCTTTGAGTAGCTCTTTATTGGAATGGGATAAGAAATGATTATTACAGTCTATGGACTTCAATAGAAGGAAAAGTCTGCAACAAGATTGTCTTTCTTTTAGTGAACACATGCAAAATATAGCTTTATTCACAAAAACAAAAGCATGTGTTACCCCTGAAAATGATTTTAAGAAATTCGATACAAATGGTAAGGTAAAGTGGAATTGCTCTTGGAGACAAATTGAGACACCTGTGGGAAGAAAAGAAAGAAAAGTTAGCAAAAAGTACAGACCCAAGAATTCCAAGTGTATTTCCCACTCTTTTTATTTTTTTAATCAAGTTCAGTGTAGCTGGGTTTATGTTGAAGTTTTTGATCTAGCTGGATTTGAGTTTTGTGCTGGGTGATAGATATGGATCTATTTGCATTCTTCTATGTACTACCATCCAACTATGCCAGCACCATTTATGAAAGATATTATCTTTTTTCCATTGTATGGTTTTGGCCTCTTGTCAAAATTCAGGTGTTTATAGGTGTGTGAATTAAGGTCAGGGTCTTTGATTTGATTCCCTTAATCCACAAGTCTGTTTTTATGTCAGTAGTGCAAGACTATGTTTTTGTGTGTGTTTTTTTTTTTTTTTTTTTTTTTTTTTTTTTTTTTTTTTTTTTTTTTTTTTTTTTTTTTTTTTTTTTTTTTGCTGTTGCTGTTTGTTTGTAAGTAAAGGATGGTGATGCCTCCTAAAGTTCTATTATTTAACAGGATTGTTTTGGCAATCTGGGATTTTTGTTAATCCAGAAGAAGATGAGTATTGTACTTTCAAGGTCTGTAAAAATAAATACATTGAGATTTTGATGAGGATTGCACTGCATCTGTAGATTGCTTACTGCAAGATTGCCATTTTTGCTATGTTGATCCAGGAGCATGAGGAATCTTTCAATTTTCTGATATCTTCTTTAATTTCTTCAAGTTCCTTCTGTTCCCAAGCTGTTCAAGGGTTGTGGTTTGCAGCCTATATATTCTTTTTTGTCTAAAATCACATATGAGTGAGTACATACTATTTCTATCTTTATGAGCCTGTGTTATCAAGATGTCCTTGGCTAGCACTCCAAGCAATAGTAGAGAGGGCGCCTAAGCAGGACTTCTATTATTAAGTGAATGATCACCATAAGTATTATTATATTAACTTCATCCAGCAATGGATAGAGGCAGAAGCTGAAATCCATAGCTAAGCGCCAGGTTGAACTTCTGGTCCAGCTGAAGAGAGAGGAGAAAGCAGATGATCAGAAGGATCAGGATCATGAGGGGGAGACCCACAGAGATGGCTGACTATAGCTATTAGGAGCTCACTGAATCAGAAACAATCACCTAGGAAACTTCAGTGAAAAGAACTAAACCCTGAAAAGGTAGATGCCTATTAAATGGTGTGGGCAGTTTGTGGAATAGGATCAGACTATGCTCTAGTGTATGAAATGACATCTCAGAGTCCATTCCCTAAAGAGGAACACCTAACCCAGCCTTAATACTGGAACGAGGGACTCAGACCTACTTCAACTGGACATGCCAGACTAAACTGACCTACCTTGGGATTCCTTGTCCTTCTTGGAAAATAGACGAGGAGGATGGAATGTGGGGAGGATTGGGTAGGATGAGGAAGATGGGGAGTAGGGAAGGGAGCTGAATCAGTGCTATACATGGAAAAATCCATTGTAAATTAATTTTAAAAATGAAAAGAAAAAGAGTTCTAAGTGCTGAGAACAAGTGGTGGTGAGTGCTCAACCACAAATAGAACATATACAGCAAACCACACCTGCACTCAGAGAATAGTGCAGAAGACGGGTGAGAAAGAATAGGAAACAGAGGATGAGGATAAAGGAGCTATAATATTCTGTCTTATGGACAGGGTGCAGCTGTTATGCACATCATCTCACAGCACCTGTAGTTACCTTCAGAAGACTGACCTGGTTAAAAGTTCTAGCACAGATGAAGTAAATGATACAGAGGTCCAAAGCTAGCTGAGAAACTGTAGATGGTTAATGGCTGCTGGATGAGGAAGAGCCACTTTTCTTTAGGAGTATCCCCTGGTAGGTTTCTCATAGATACTACACCTATTCACCTATGGGTAATGCTAGTTGAACTAAATAATCCAGAGAAACAAGACCTGAAGTGAAGGGAAAATTTTGAAGGTAGAGGTTATGCAGCTAGAAGGATGAGAGGATCTGCCTGGTGGGAAGCCCAAGACCCAGGTCCTGTCAGAAACTGATCTTATCTCCCTCATCTTTGGTACCTTCAGCAAGGCACAATCCTTCTCAGTGTTCCTACAACTTTATTTTGGTGTGGTTTTGTGGGGATTTAATAAAAGCTCCGAAAGTTTTGGAGCTATAAGAGGGATATAACCACAGTCGGTATAGGAGGTTCAGAGAGTGGTGATTCACACATTTAATCACAGCACAGGGAGTATTCGAGGAGTTGTGACCTATGCCCTTAAACCAAACTGAGTTCAAGGTCATGTTAGTTTACAGAAGGAGTTCCAGGCTCCCAGGCAGATAGTGGTGGGGCCATGTGTTAACTTACCAAGAGAGTATTTAAGTTGGGCATAGAAAGACAGAAAGGAAGAGGCCAAAAGAAACCAGACTGAGGAAGCTGGAAGACATCTGGGTAAGATCTTACTGTGGTGTTTACTCTCTCTAATATCTCCACCTTTCCCAGACATCTATCCCTGAGTTTCATTTATTCGTGCAACAATTGGTGTCCAACTTGGCAGGCATGAATTCCTCCCCTCCCTACACTTGCTGGCCAGAACAAAATGTGGCCAGAGGAATAATTTACTGGCACCTAAGCTTTCTGGCCCTAGTTAGCCTCCAGCCTTAGGCAGACCAGCCACATGTGATTCTGTTTCACTCTCATCTGGGTAAGTCTTTCAGACAGTGGCCCCTTTCACCTGGTGGGTTGTTTCTTTTTTTTATTTTTTTTGGACCCCTCCTTGGGTTGCTATCATACTAGGTAGCTGCCCCACTTCACAATCAATTGAATCATCAACAGACAATTATCAGTGAGTAAATCATTTAAAAAAAATAAAAAGAGGGAATTTGTTTAAAGTAATGGAGAGTGCTTGGTCACACTGTAACCTGTTGCTAGATGATTTGATATTAAAACCAGTTAAGGAAAACATAAATAAGGTAGATGGAAATACCATGATGTTTATCATACTGTTTACTATGAATGTTTTTGTTTAATTTCTTTGTTGACACTTAAAAGGTTGATTAATATAAATCCAAAAAAAAGATCTTTTAAAACCATGTTGAGAGGGAACACAAAGATGCTCAAATAAAAACAGAGGAATATGAAGAACCAGTTTCAGCAAGGTCATCTAAAATTAGACAAAAACAGGCAACATTAATATACCCAGTAACTTTTTAAAAAATGAAGGATGATAGAGATGAAAGAGAAACTAGCTGGGCTCTGGTACAAATGTTAGAATTACGGAGAGTAAAGGAAGCAATTGTTTCATATGAGATGCATTCACTAATTGTCAAACAAATGCTAAACTCCTGGTCATGCTGTAATTGGGTCACCCCTAAAGATTGGTTAAATATGGTTACAGCTGTGCTAGAGGCAGAACCAATTATACAGTGGAAATCATGGTGGACGGAGGAGGATAAAACAATAGAACAAAGAAGCAGGGCCAGAGGCATAGAAGTCTTCCAGGGTGTCATCTCTGTCATTTCTAGATTTTGGAAGTTGCTATCACTTTTTATTTATTTGGTTAAATGTTATTTCCTTTTTGGGTCTCTGTGGTAGTTGAAGATGAGTTTGTTGTAGTTTTCTAGGGATAATTTTAGAAAAGAAACTTTGAAGTTAAAGTGTGTAAGTTTAATAAACATCAAAATAATAGCTTTTAGTTAGTCATAAAAGTTAGAAAGAAAGTGAATTAGGTATAATCCTTTGGATTCATCAAAATATGATAATTAATGAAATATTTTCTTTGAATTGTCAATTGTTAATGGAATGAACATTACTCATTTATTGTTTGTATGTATTGTATATATTTATTGTGCCTATTGTATATGATTTTTCTTATGTTAACTATCACCTTCCTTTGTTAAATATGACACAAATGGGAATATGTGGGAATTTAATAAATGCTCTGAAAGTTTTGGAGCTATAAGTGGGATCTAACCACAGTCAGAATAGGAGGATCAGAGAGTGGTGATTCACACATTTAATCCCAGGATGGGGAGTATCCTGGGATTGGTGACCTATGCCCTTAAACCAAACTGAGTTCAAGGTCATCTTAGTTTACAGAAGGAGTTCCAGGAAACCAGGAAGGTAGTGGTGGGGCCATGCCTTAACTTACCAAGAGATTATTTAAGGCTGGCATAGAAAGACAGAAAGGAGGAGGACAAGACAAGCCAGACTGAGAAAGCTGGAAGACAGCTGGATAAGATCTGACTGTGCTGTATACTCTATCTAATATCTCCTACTTTCCCAAAAATCTATCCCTGAATTTCATTTATTCATACACCATGGTTTTATTTGTTTAATTCTGAAAATTGGAAGTGTTCTTGGAAGTGTTCAGGAATAGGATCTGTTTCAGGTAGCCTCAACAAGCTAGGCTTGGCCATCTTTTCTCAAAATGTCAACTAAAGACTTTGTTGTAAAAAGCAACATAAGAAAAGGAATTCATTCAACATTAGCACATTGAGAAGAGAGACAAAAAGATGTTAGCTCATCTTCAGAGCAATGACACACTGTTCAGATTAAAGAGGAAAGCAAGTAGTAACTAAGTTGTCTTAGTCAAGGAGTGTTCCCACCATCATCATCAGGGCTTCTTTCTCCCCTGAAAAGATTTCCAGATACAAGTTCTGGTTTCTGCTGTTATAAGGCTTCAGTATTTTCCTCCTCCTGAGACTCCTGGAGGTACACCTATTTTTGGAGATGCATTTTATCTACTGTTATATAGCTGAAGGAGAATTGTTTTTATATTCATTATTGGGGAGAGAATAAGAGAGACAGAGAGAGAGAAAGAGAGAGCATGTGTTTGTTCACATGTGCATGTGTGTTTTTTGTAAATCCTTATGGGAACATGCCCATGGAGGTGAAAAGAGAGTACAAGATCCCAAGGAGTTAGAATTATAAATTGATGTAAGCCATTTGATATGAGTGCTAAAACCTAATTCAAGACTTCTAAAAAGTACTCTCCTGACCTCCACAGCTATCCACACTCACATGTACATGTACACAGAGAAACACAAAAATAATATAGTTTTTGGAAATAGAGTTATTCCCTGGAATGTATTGTGTCTGCATTTTTCTGTAAGATGCTTACTCACAGAGGGAAGTATAAAGAAAATATTGAGAGATGGCTTCTAACCAAATCCATTCACAAAGCACAGCAAAGTTATGCATCCCACTTCAATGCCTCCCTTGGCCTCCCTCAATAATGAGAAACAAGATTTATTCTATACTTTGGATGTTATATTTCTTGTTATGAAGAAGACCAATAACTCTGGAACAGAAAAAAAAATCTTGAAGAAAGTATGGGACTATTTTTAAAAGTATAAATGATTGTGAAGGAGGCTGTATTGGATGTCTATGTAGGAGGAAGTTAAAGTATTTATTCCTCAATATGTGGTCATCCAGAAAGTATACATTAAATGATGGCTGTGAAGTAGGAACACTGAAGGCTGCTGGTCTAAAGTGAACAAAGGAGTTACCATTCCTGCTGGTAGTAATCACAGTTACTGTAATAAGATATGAAAAAAAAATTGTTCCATTTGTGCTATAGTTGGCAATTAAGATCTACATTCAAACGATAGCCATCAACAAATGGGGGAATATGTGGGCCCCCAAAGACAGAAATGAATGTAAATAGTTCTTAATAATCTCTTACCACTGATAACTTGTTAATCTAAGATATATAATGGATGACTGAGGAAAGATGGATAGAAATAAAAGAAAGAATAATTTTTCAGTGTCTTTGGTCTTCTGGAAAGAAAGTATGCATAGTATCCAAACCATGCTTGGAAGAATGAAGGTGTCCTGTATTTTTAAGTCTCCATCTCTCTCTCCTATCTCTCTGCAGGTGTGTGTGTGTATGAGAGAGAGAGATACAGAAAGAGAGAGAGATGTATGTATGCATGTTGCTGTATGTGTGAAGATAAGCTTTGCCATAACAGATGCAGAAAGGCTAGAGGATAGCCTTGGGTGTTAGTGTTCACTTTCTGCGTTGTTTGAAGTAGCATCTATTGTTCTTCAATCTATTTCAGGCTTTTTGGCCTGAGAGCTTCTGGGTATTCTTCTTTCTCTGCCTCTCATCTCCCCATTGAAATATGGGTGACCACAGATGTATGTGCAACTATGTCTGATATTTATGAGTTCTCTGGAGAGCCAAAGTCATGGACAAATGTGTCAATCCCTGAGCCACCTATCCAGTTGAAGCTATTGCAAAGAGACACTTTGTCCCTCTCTTTGGCTATCAAACTAATGTGACAACAGATTTTAGGAACTGGAATTTCCCCAACACTTTCACACAAAAAGGTTAAATGTGAATGGGCCTTCTGCCAACCACAGGGAGAGTTTTGACTTTTAGTAAGAGATTTCACATGGTTCTGACAAATTTTAAGTAGCCTTGAAAAATAAACTGGAACTGAGACAATGATGCAGGTAGGGACCTCACCTTGACCTAGACTGCTTTGTTAATCATAATGTTTGCCTTCTTTTTCAACCCAAACCTCCTCACAGAGTGTTGAAGATAAACTTAGTTTAGCAGAGTTCTTTGTCTTCCCAATGTGGACACATTGAGTAAATTTCCTCTCTGTCTTTCACTATTATTTAATTAACTGACTTATGAAGACTTGGTCACAAAGCCTAGTTTGTTAGGCCTGTCAATGCTCAAGCTCTGTTCCTCACAACTCTTAATAGTAAATCTAATGTGGCTGCAGTGGCTACAGAATGACCAAAGGCAATCCCCACTGCTGCCACCCCCCACAGAGGCAGCCACAATAGCAGTTACAACAGCTGTAGTGATCTCTTTTAGGATAAGCCAGGATGAGATGATCAAACTACCAATGTGAGTGTTTCATTTTTCCAGCAGCCAGTCAGGAGGCAGGATTCTCTAGAACAATTCAAACTGCTAGATACATTAGTAGCATTTGTCACCACAAACAAAAAAGGGAAAGGACAGAGAGGTTTCAAATCCCATACTTTAATTCCAAGAAGCAGACACATTAAAATAGATTTTCTGTATAATATCCTTGGTTGGGGCTGTGGCCCCCATCACCATGCAGAGTTTAGCTGATATGGAGCCCATAATGGTGGACTGTCCAGGTGGTAGTCAGGGTGCCAAGGCCAGCAATGATTAGCTGGAGAGATTTGACCAGTATGATTCTGAGACTTTTTGTTTATTGGCACAATTACAATTTTTAAGCTTACAACAGAAGCGTTGGAGGAGTTCTGCCCAAAGTCAGCTATTGAGGCATTGCTTATTCCAATACACCCACTATGAGCAAGGAAATTATTTGGGACCTGGGGCTTATTCAGTACCGTTTCAAAGCAGAGGTTCTCAGTAAGATTCCAAGTGCCAACGATATAGCATTATCCTGATTCATGAATGCCAACTGGGTGCCCATCTTCTAGTCAGTAGTTATGAAGTAGAGACATACCAGACTAATAAGACCCACTTGCATCAACACTGGAGGATTCCTTACTTGTGTCCAGTGGACTTATTGCAACTGTCTTGTTTCCAGCAAGGTCACTCACAACATGCACCAGCTATTCCAGAACCCAGACTGGAGATTCAGCTTTCTGGGGGGAAATGCAAACACTACCCTGTCCCTATAGCAGCACTGGATTTGGTCCACATCATGGTCAAAACATTACACCCCTCCATTTTACTTTAGAGTATGTGGAAAAATATGGTTGCCATTGGTGCTCAGCAGCCAATCTCCCCTGATTATCCACAGTTAAAAAATATTTGGCATAGAATAAACAAGAGCTGATCCTTGGGAGTATTGTACTCCTACATCTTTATTTTATGGACATATGCCTTTTAATAACAGTTTGTGTAGTGGGATTCTGTGTTGTTACATTGTAAATAATTGTTCTGCCTACTAGTTTAATAAAAACGCTGATTGGTCAAAGGCAGACAGGAAGTGTGGGTGTGTCTACCAGACTAAGAAAACTCTGGGAACAGGAAGAACAGAGCAGAAAAACCATAGAGAAGCCAGAGGATGCAGAGGATAACTATGCTGCTCCGAGAAAAGGTATCAAGTTGCATGGCTGAACAGAATAAGAAACATGGGTTAGATTAAGAACAAGAACTAGCAAGTTACATGCTTGGGCCCCAGGTCAATAAGTGTACAATTAATACAGGCGTCTGTGTGTTTCAGTGGGACTATGGGACTGTGGGTCTGAAAGTATGTCCAGAAACTAATACAACAAATGGCAGTTCAACATGGATGATATATACCCACATAAAGCTGGAGAAAGATCAAAACAGTTGTAGAGCACAGAATCAGAGCAAAAAAACAGCTTTCAAGTTGTGTCTCTTATGTAAGCCTTGGTTCCAGGACACCTTGGAGTAGCATGTGGGTTTGAATTAAAAATTATGGGTTTTTGGAGTGCAGCTTAAGCTACAAAACAGCAGATTTTTAAAGTCTCACAGCAACCTAGATTTAAGCAACAAGGTGTAAATGGTGTATTTATGATTTCTGTTTATGTAGACAGAAAAGAAACAGAGTCTAAGACTGCTTCTTAGTAGTAGCAGCATTTTCTTGGGTGTGCTATATTTGCTAGAGGCAAACAGAAGTGTGACTTTGTTAAGAGAGCCTTCCTGTTTCAGCCTTGGAGACAAAACACTTGTGAGTCTTTTAAGAGGCCCTAATGCCAAACACTTAAATGAAGTTAATGAGCAGCAGATGGCAATGCTTTATATGATGATAAAATGGACCCTAAAAAAATCCGGAGTGGTAATTGTGAGTCCTATGAGTACCTAGGCTAAAAAGATAAATCCTATGAATCTAGACTAGCATCTAGGTGAAGCGAGCCAGCTATCCTACCAACCTTTAATACTTAATCACACCTTGGCAGAATAGAAGTGTAGTTAGAAACAAAAAGAAATAGAAGGAGCTTGGTGGAATCAGGCAATCTATCCAAGTCTACAATCCTAAACCCCGTCTTGGCAGATTAAAGATATGATCAGAAACAGAAAGAAATAGAGGAAGTTTCATGGTGTCAGCCACTCTAGCCAAGACTATAATCCTTAGCTAAACCTTGACAGATTAAAGGTGTGTGCAGAAACGGAAAGAAGTAGAGGGATCTGGGTGGAGTTAGCTACCCTAACCAAGCAAAGGTGAGGTCAGAAACAGAATAAGATAAGAAGTAAGAGATATACAGTAAAGGCAGATGAAAAAAAATACTCTAAATGTTTTAGAGTATGTTTAAAAACATATATGTAGGCTCGAGAGAGAAAAAGAAAAAGGAAAAAAAAAAATCAGAGCATTGGTAGGAGAAGCAGGGCAGAGTCAGGCAGATAGAGCAAACCGCCCAAGGAGCAACATGTAAGGAACACAGGTGAGCCACAGTCCACGTAGCAGACAGATTAATAGAAATGGGTTAATTTAAGATGTAAGAGCTAGCTAGCAATGTGCCTGAGCCATAGGCCAAACAGCACGAAGTTAATATAAGCATATAAGTCATTTCTGGGGGCCAGAACAACAACAGCGGGTAGCTAATGGGTCTGGCACACAAGTCTGTGGGTCTGGGCCTCTAGCCGCCTGGGACCAAGAAACCCCATTTGCAACAGTTGGCTTCCCAACATGGGCAAATATCCACTTAATGCCTGAGAAAGTTTAAAAAGGGCTTTAGCAAAAACTTAACAAAATCAGCTTCCAAATTGTGTATCTGAAGTGGGTCATTGTACAGAGAAAGCGCAGCATCTGTCCGGGTCACATTCAAAATGGTGCCGGCGGACTGGACTGGTGGCAGAGAGTGTAAGCTGCAATCAGGCCAGTACCTGAAATCTCACAGAAGACTCAGTAGCATGTGATTGATTTAAGGTTTCTGTTTATTTTGAACAAAATGGAAACAAAGACGGTTTCTTAGTAGCAGCATTTTCTTGGGTCTGCTCTGTTTGCTGGCCACAAACAAAGATGAGACGCAATCCCTTTAAGAGAACTTACTGATTCAGCTGTATCTGCAAAAACTATGTGGCAAGAGAGTGAGAGTATTTTAAAAAGCTCTTCTAGTTAGAAAATGATTAAGGATTCACAATAAAACAGATTCAGATTTTAAAAAAACCTGTAAATGGGTTACAATGTGTGTAAAAGGTACATAGTCTTCAGAGAGAAAAGAGAGAAGAGAAAGTCTTTAAAAAGAGAAATAGCATAATAAAAATATAATGAGCCACATAAAGATGGAAAATAGACACAAAATCTGGAACAACAATAGCGGGTGACTAATGGGTCTGGCGTGTAAGTCTGTGGGTCTGGGCCTTTGGCCACCTGGGACAAAGAAACCTCATTTGCAACAGGAAAAGGATAAAGTCCTTAAAAAAATAAATAGAGTAAAAAAATAATAAGCCACATAAAGATGGAAATTACAAAGAGTGTCTGGATACTGTATGTTATTGTCTTGTCCTTAAGATTCTTGACTACAAATGAAGTAGTAAAAGCTGCTAAAACTCATTTGATTACAAATGTTACAAGATTAATTCAACCTGTACCCTTTGTAAATAAGTTGACTTTAAAATTGAAATCAAAAGATATATTACTTTGGAGAAGAGGTTTTCTTTTATTTTCCCAGAAAGTAAGAGGCTATCGATTTATTCCTGGTTAAAGAAAATAAGGTTTGATAGAGAAAGACCTCCTGAAAAGTCACCAATGAAAGCAGATGGCCCAGGTGATTCAGCATTAAAGAGCACCCCTTTGAAGTTTTCTCTAAGCTCTTTATCCAAAAACACTTCAAAGAGACTGACTGAGATTACTCAGCCTTAGAGACTACTCCACTAAGAACTTGTCCATATTTCTAAATTTTTCTTTGGATTTCTATGGAATTGCCAGTACCTCCATTTAGTGGGAAGTAGTCTAGAGAATGACACCCACATGCCCCACCCCAAAAATGGATTTTAGATGTTTGTGTTTTTTACAATGTTGTTTATAAGTTGTTATAAATAATGGGAGGAGAAGATATTAAATTTGGGGTTCTTGTTTTAAAAAGAGAAAAGGAGAAATGTGGTGGGATTCTGTGTTGTTACAACAGTGCTGCTCTGAGAAAAGGTACCCAGCTGCATGGCTGAACAGGATAAGAAAAGTGGGTTAGATGAAGAGCAAGAGCTAGCAAATTATATGCCTGGGTCCTAGATCAATCAGCATAAAATTAATACAAGTGTATGTGTGTTTCAGTGGGACTATGGGACTATGTATGGGTCTGAAAGTACAGGCCATGAGGTTAGGCTGGAAAGTCCCACCAGAAATAAATATAAGCTTGATCTTGAGTATTACAGGTTATCAACAGTAATGTGAACAAATTATAATTTCCCAAAAAAAGGAAACATGAGTAGCATCCATTTGCCAAATATGATTGGGTGATAAACCCTTGGGATTAACTCTACAATGAGGTACAGGAAGAAACTCCATGCAGAATGGGCAACTCTTCACACAGCTTGGTCTTTAGAAAGTTGTATTTAAATTTTAAAGTTCCAGCATTAAGATGAAGTTTTTGAATTAACAGGAACATCTAAAAAATATTGTAAAGTCATAAATACTGCAGTAAATTCAACAACTTGAACAGATTGAGTTTTAGTATTTTCTTTTAAATTAATACCATTAGCAAAGGCTGCAGCCATGCCATTAGATGACCCATCTGTAAACACATTCACTGCCCCAGCTATAGGGTGCTGGAAAACAACTTTAGGAACATACACAGGGTGATTAAGAAATAATTGTAACAATTTACAAGTGGAAAAATGATTGTCAAAAGTCACTGAATTAGTGCATAAAAACAGTGTCCATTCTGAATCAAAGGCCTGTAACCATTGAACTTGGACTCAGGTGGCCAGTCATGGGAGGCTGAGTGGATCTAGCACAGTAGTGGCAGGTGGTGACTACCACAGGGGTCTCCACCCCACTGGCTCAAGACACCAGGAACAAGAAAGTTCCAGGGTGCAACACATCCTGCCTCTGCCACTGTGGAACCGGCCCCCACCTTCCCCAGGGTGGCTCAACCATAACACCACCTCTGGCATGGGCAAGTAACCCCTCAAGACAAGCACCTGGAACAGATCCCAACACTGCAGAATGGCATGATAGAATTGCCTTAGTCGGAGAGGAAAGATCATGGATCTGAAGAATTGTTCCAGTCTGCCAAAAGACTCCTGTGCCTGAATGCTATCAAAAATTTTCTCGGCCCCAGCCAACTGACTAAGCAAGGCATCTTTCACAAGCCTCCAAAGAAAAAAAAGCAGCAATGGGGAAGTCCTCTGGCCCCCTGTGGCCAAAGCCTCTTACAAATGAATGCTAAGCATGCCAGCTCCCAGGAACCAAGGACTAGTCAAAGTTATTCAAAGAAGATTCCTGTTCTCTCAAAGAAGAAGCTTCAGTTAAAACAAACAAACAAACAAACAAACAAAACAAACAAACAAAAAACAAACAAACAAAAAACCTCTCAGCCTTGGCCAATTGCTTCAGTTAAATTCTACTGGGGCTTTAGAGCCTCCATATTTCAATTCACCCTATTTCTGAGGTGACCTCTCAGAATTTCTGATTCTGGATATTTTCAATTCAATCTACCCTTTATTTCTGACGTGACCCCTCAGAAATTCTAATTCTAGAGGTTTTCAATTTAATCCACCCTCATCAAATGATTTCTCAACTGCTAGTCAGCCTTGCTACTGCAATCTGTCAGGTTCCTTTAGTTTTTGATGTTTCTGGAAGTCTCCACCTGTAATGCAATCTCATGGGGGGGGGCTCCTCCTGAAGCACCTGAATATCTTTCTGGGACCTCCGTCTGTGATGCCTGCATCACCTGAGTAAGCCTCATTGAGCAAAGGCCTGTAAAGATGAGATTTTCCTGGCCTAACCTAAGATTTGACCTCTTGTGCTGTCACACTAACTTTCTGTTTGCTAAGAAGATACTTGTTCACTAACCCCCTCCTGAGCAACACAGGATGTGCTACCTCCATTGCTTGGCTGGGACTGCATTACTGATAGCAACCTGGTGAGACCGCATTCCTCATCCCTGATGTAGCAACCTGGGTGGGACCACCCAGGAAAGCCCTACCATGAGAACTGTTAACCAAAGAAGGAACTTTCTGAAGCTTGCAGAATGTGCCCATTGTGACCATTGCTCCAGGAAATGAATATCTTCAGGTGGTCCTATTGTTTCACAAGAAATATGCCTGCCTGCCTGTCCCATTCCTAAGATCCATCCTAAACTGACCTTTGGCCCCACCCTGTTATCACGCCAAGCCTGCCCGTACCCCCACCCCTACCCAGAGTGCGGTATAAGAATTCTACTCTGAAAGCAATCGAGGCTCTTGGCTTCCACATTGCCTCGAGCCCGCACATATGTGTGTACCGGTATATCATTCATATTCATTAAACTCTCTTTTTTTTTAAAGTTAACAGCGGTCTTGGGGTGTCTAGGGGCACTGAAGTTAGGGGCTCCCACCTGTTACAGGTCTACAGAATAAAAGACAGAGATAAACAGGTCACTCTTGAAAGAAGAATGCCCTTTGTTGAAGCTCAAGGAAAGCCTTATATACTAGGGTTGCCCTTTGACCTTCAGTAATCCCTGCAGCTCACAAGCAAAACCCTACCATAGCCAACTTCTTTGTTCTCTACTAACTTCCTGATTCCTTAATCACAGCACCTGTTTGGTCATAATGGAAATAGATCAATTGGTTCTGATATACACTGTAGGCCACTAAATAGGGCTAAGCCTGGGGGGGGGGACGTGCAGGCTGACAGCCATATGTATTTCATTTTTTAGTTGGATTATTTAGTTTGTTGTTGTCTAATTCCTTGAGTTCTTTATGTATTTTGAATATTAGCCCCCATCGGATGTGGCATTGGTGGAAATCTTTTTCGGTGTTATAGGCTGCTATTCTGTCCTAATGACTGTGTTCTTTATCTTACAGAAGCTTTTCAGCTTCATGGGCCCACTAGTTATTGATTTTAGTGTCTGTAAAATTTGCATTCTGGTTGAGAAATTGTTTCCTGTGCCAGTGCATTCAAGGATATTCCTCACTTTCTCTTCTATCAGGCTTGGTGTATCTGGTTTTTTGTTGAGGTTTGTGATCACTTGGACTTGAGTTTTGTACAGGGTGATAGATTAGGATCTATTTGCATTCTTCAACACGCTTATATCCAGTTACACCAGCCATTGAAGATGCTTTCTTTTTTTCCATTCTATATTTCTTTCTTCTTTATCAAAAATTAGGTTTTTATAGGTGTGTATTTTTACATCTATGTCATTGATTCAGTTGTGTTAGTCAACCTTTTGGATTTTTTTGGTTTTTCTGTTTGTTTGTTTTTTGTTTGTTTGTTTTTTTTGCCAATACAATGAGTTATTTTTCTTTTTATTACTAAAGCTCTGTAGTACAGTTTTAAATCAGGGATGACTCCAGATATTCTTTTATTATACAGGATTGTTTTAGTTTTCCTGGATTTTTAATTTTTCCTATGAAATAAATATTATTATTTCAAAGTCAATAAATAGTTGTGTTGGAACTTTGATGGATATTTCCTTGGATATGTTGCTTGATTTGAGTATGATGAACAATTTCTTATATTAATCCTACTGATCGATGAGCATGGGAGATGTCTCCATCTTATGACATCATCTTCAATTTCTTTCTTCAAAGACAAAGTTTTTATCATAGAGGTTTTTTAACTAGTTGATTGATATTATGATATGTATTGTTATTATTATTTGTGACTACTTGAAAGAGTATTGTTTTTTATTTCTTTCTCAAATGTTTTGTCATTAGTATATAGAAGGGCTACTAATTTCTTCAGTCAATATTGTACCTAGCCTCTTTACTGAAGGTATTTATCAGATATATGTGTTCCCTGGTAGAATTTTTGGGGTAACTTATGTATACTGTCATATCACCTGCAAATAACAGTACCAATAGTATTGGTATTAAGTCTCCCTTGAAAAATTGTTAGAATTCTGTAACAAAACTGTCTGAGCCTGAGCTTTTCAGTTGGGAGACTTTGAATGACTGCTTCTATATTTTTAGGGTTTATATGTCTATTTATGTTGTTTGTCTCATCTTGTTTTGACTTTGGTAAGTGTTGCCTATTGAGGAAGTGGTCCTATTTCTTTAAGGTTTTCCAATTTTGTCAAGTACAGGCTTTTGTAGTATGACCTAATAATTTGTTGTATTTCCTCAGTGTCTGTTGTTATGTCTTCCTTTTTACTTCTGATTTTGTTAATTTGGATATTTTCTGTCTTTTACTTATTTTGAATAATGGTTTGTTTATTTTGTTGACTCTCTCAAAGAATCAACTTTGTTTTATTGATTATGTTTCTTTTTTTGCTTATTTAAGCCTTCACTTTAATTATTTCCTACTGTCTACTCCTCTTGGGAATGTTTGCTTCTTTTCAGTTTAGAGCTTTCATGTGTGCTGCTAAGTTGCTATTGTGATATCCCTGCAATTTCTTTATGAATTTGTAGGCTATCTTTTGCTTCTGTTGTTTTTGATATCCAGTTTTAATCCATGCTAGTCTGAGAGGGTACAGGGAGTTATTTCAGTTTCATTGCATCTGTTGAGACTTGCCAGAAGCCAGAAAAGCCTTAGCAGTGGTGATGCCATTTTGGGACCAGCATCTTAAGCTTCCTTTTCCCTAGATGAGTCCCTTCCCAGAAGCCAGGTGGCCTCTCTATTGTTAACCTAACTAGATGAGTCCCCTCTCAGGAATTATGTGACATTCCTATAGTTAAACAATAGCTAAGATTATATAGGTCTCCATGACAACATACCCTGTTGGCAGAATAACCTGCAGCTGTGTAAATTTCTCATTTGCTTAATTTTTACTTACTTTTCCCCCTAAAGAACTATATGTAGTGCTGGGAAGAATAAAGTTTCAGAGCTTGCTTTCATTCTTCATGTTTCTTGTCCCTTCATTTGTCCACCTCCTCTTTAGGTCCACATTGTTACACCCTGTGGACTGGGGCAGAGACTTGAGTATATGGTCAATTTTGGAGAATGTTCTATGAGATGCTTAGAAGAAGATATATTCTTTTGTGTTTCTGTGAAATGTTCTGTAGATATCTATAAGGCTATTTGAACAACCATGAGTCTTATATCTCATATTATGAAGATTCCCTAGCATTCAAACACTTCTGTGCCAGCAGACATTCTTGCAGTTCTTTCTGTTGATAAATAACATCATTTTCATTTGTCTGAGAGCATGTACACACACATGTGTGCAGTGTGCTCAAATGCATATATAACATGCAAAAGCGGGTATATGCACATATATATTTGCATGCATATGAACATAAGAGAACAATTTTTATGTCATTTCTTGGGAACCCTCTACATTATTTTGTAAGACATTCTCTCACCATCCTGAAATGTATATATTTGACTAGACTGTCTGGTCAACCAGATGAAACTGGAAGCATGAAAATACCTACTTGTCTCTACTTCATCAGTTCTGAGATTACAAGTACTCTACACTATGCCTGACTCTGTGAAGGCAAGCCTGGACTGAGAATTGAGCTCTGGTATTTATGCTTACAAGACAAATACTTTAATTACTTAGCTACCTCTCTATTCCCTAAACCACAAAATGATTTTTGTTTACATTTCCTCCTTCTTTTTACCTTTCCTGAGATGGAAACCATGAGGATAGATATAAAACTCAAGAACAGGAACAGGGCTTATGAGAAGATTCTGAGAAACATGTTGGAGTCTAAAGTTTGAGAGCTAGTTGTATAGAAAATCTGCTTTAGAACAGAAAGTGTAACTGTATAATATGAAACAAAATGTATCTTTTCAGAGTAGCATAAATTATTCAGCATTAGATTGACCATATTTCCTAAGAAAATTATTCATGTTCTTAATAAATGTATTTGATATTTGGTATATCAGATCAATAAACTAAATGATTCACAATACAATTGATGTCCTCATGAAGTCACACAGGCATTTTACATAGTTACATACATTTACATGTAAATATGTATGCATACATTTACACACATATTTACCAATTTTGACATCTCTATTCTGAAATTATGTATTGTTTTTCTGGGCCTGCAGAGATGCCTTAGCAGTTAAAGAAGACAAGGCAAATGATCAGCACCTATGTTTGGTGACTTATAACAACCTGTAACTACAGTTGCAGGGAAATTTGGCACTCTGGCTTCAGAAGGCATCTGAACTTGTGTGCACATACCTATACATGAACAACACATACATATATATACACATGATTAACAATAATTCAAATAAAACAATATGGTATTATTTTCTTGCCTCTTGATCAAATAATCTGTATTTCTATATTTTATTTGGTGTCTGAGGATCCTTTTCCCTTTCCATGGCTTGGCTATTTTCCTAACCTTTAGAGAACACTAACTGAGACTAATAGCATCTTGCTCCAGGCCTCATGACCAAACACACTGCAGTTTATTTTACATTGCAGCCTTTTTGTTCTATAAATTGACAAAATTCTAGCTAGCTCTAGCAGAGTAAAAAGAACATATTTCAAAAGCTAAAGTTCCAGGCTTCATATGAAACTGCAAGATCAGCTTTCAGATAATGTAGTATAATGAATACCAAAGAGGCTTTGGGGTTTGGAGAAATTTAGATAATAATATCAGACATAATAAAATGTAACTTTTAGCAGTCTAAGAAAACTTTGGCTTCTAAATAACAAAAGGGGGCATTTTAAAAGTAAAATTTAAAGCAATGATACAAATAGTGGTAATTAAAAAAGATGAAAACAAATGATTGTATAAACATTTGGAGAGGAACTATTTTCTTTAGGAACAGAAAAATAAATTAAAGGGTACATAAAAAACTAAAAAAAAAAATCAATATTTGCAGCAAATATTGACAAATAAAGAGTCCTTAGATTCAATATATGAGAAAATCTTACAGCTGAATAAGAACAGTATACATCATCTGATGAATAAATAAGATGGTCAGCACTACAGTAAGGCCATCCTAAGAAAAGCAATAGGTAGTCAGTGAGCATCAGGAGAGGCCCATTCTCCAGTGGACTGAGCAATATTAGTGTCATTCCCAGCCTAGCTCAGAGCAGCCCTCTTCTGTAAAGGAATTGGTTAATACAAAATCCATAACTTGACTGAGTGCTGAGAATAATGGATAGCAGAGGCCCAATCCTAAATGAGGCAGCTATCTTACCCCCTTTAAGACTTAGGAAGCATATCCCAAAAAAGAGAAGAAAGAATGCTAGAGATACAGGATACAGACATGTTCAGCACAAAGATATATTCTGGATATGACCTAGCTAGTGCTCTGGTGGTTATCTGTAGACGAAATGCCTTCAATATTTCAGCAAGAACAAAGTAGGCTCCATCCCTCCCCAAGGAACTATTGGCCTGGTGGTTAGGTTAGTGGTTTCAGGGGGCCTGGGTATTATGGTGGTTTGATTAAGAATGGTTCCCTGCTGGGTGTGGTAGTACACACTTTTAAGGTGAATCTCTGAGTTTGATGGTAGCCTGACCTATGGAACTAGTTCTAGGATGACCAGGGCTGCTACACACAAAGAAATACCAAATCAAACCAAACAAACAAACAAAAAAGGTCCCCATAGGCTCACACGTTTTAATGCTTACTCAACAGGAAGTAGAACAACTTGATAGGACAAGACAAATTAGGATGCCTGACCTGACCTTGATGGACAGACATGTGTCACTAGGAGTGGCTTTGAGGCTTTGAAAGTTCATGCAAGCCAAGTCTCTCTTTTCTCAGCTTGAGGATCAGAATGGAGCTCTTAGCTACTTCCCCAGCACCATGTTTTCATAAGTGCCATAAAAATAATAGACTATTAGATGTCTTTTCAAAATTAAGGCTTCATCACTGAGACAGGATATGAGTTAATTTTACTCTCCCAAATTATAACTTAGTGAGTTTTCCTTTTTACAGTCTTTAGATTAATTATAGCAAAGGCCTTATCTAGATAACACTCTCTAATTTGATCCTGTCCCATTATTTTATAAAGACCACTATTTTACTAAAATCAAAATTTGAGTCAGGTTGGTGAATCACTAAATGATCCCAGACCCATAGTATCTCTGAAACTGTAAGGACCATATTGTGTATATTTAAATGCTTCAAGCTGATATTTAATACACACATAAACACCCACCTTGAAATCACTTTCATTTACAACCATAAACATAGAAGGATTTTCACGGATGTATTTATTACCTTAATTGTGGTTTCTCTAATGTTTACTTTTTTCTTAGACAAATTCCAATTCTAGAACTCTTAAAGAAAACTAACTATTAAGCAATAAAACTGCCCAAACTTCTTGAAATAATATAACATAATTTACTTTAATTTTAAACAAAAATTTATTATGATATAAAACTGAAGAAAAAAAAGTCTATTTCCAATTTAAATAAAAACATATTTCCAGTATTTCTGGTGCACCAAAGTTAAGATTAGCCAAGTCACATTCCATGTAGACAACTCAATTCAATTCATGAGACATATTAGAACTGGTCTATGGAAATTTAAATATATAGACTGAGTATGTAACTCAGTTGGTTGAGTGTTTGCCTTGCATACATGAAGCCCTGTGCTTGATCTTCAGCTTTGCATAAGCCAGGTGTGATAGGGGCAGGCTGTTATCCCAGACATCAGGACGTAGAGGATCACAAGCTCAAGGGCATTCTCGACTCCATAACAAATTCTAGGCTACATATATCTATATAAAACCTTGTCAAAAAAGAGTTGAATATTATAGCTATGATTATTAGTTCCTACTTAACTGAGTAGCTTTCTACAATCCTCATCAAATAAGCTGTTATTTTACACAGTTCTAAAATTATCACTGGTTGTGTATTCAAAATGCTTCCTCCACTTATATAGTTTTCCTCACTGCATGGAAGTTCTATTTTATAGATTTTGACATTTAAATTCTAAACTTAAGTTATGCACATACATAAAATGAGTATTTTTCAGATTGGCTTTCATGATAGGGAGTGAATACTCCAACAATGGCTATTTGTATGCTGAAAAGATTCAGAATTTGGTAGGTATACACTCTATAGGACTGAATGTCTCAGAATTCTCAATATGTTGTTAGCAAAGATGGAGTCACAACAACAGTGTAGACTCATTCACCAGTAGGAAACAAAGGCAGGCAAGCAGCATTGTTCTTGCTTGGACCTCTCTCTGTCTGGGCCACTGGAAGAGAGGACTACTCATTCTGGGAGAGACAGTTTCCTACTTAATTACTTCTTTCTGGAAATGCCCTCACAGACTTCCACAGAGGCGAGCCTTTTAGTTGATTTCATATCTAACCAAATCAACAGTCAAGATTAATTTTACAAAATGTTACTGGCCATTACACAACCAAAGCTGTCTATGTATGCACATGTCAGGTTTGACTTTTGAAGCTATCTTGGAACTATAGCTTTGAAGAGAATGAGGATTATGTAAAGCAGTCCTTAAGATGCCCAAGAAGCTAATTATAGCCAAGACACACGTATTCAAACAAGAAACTGTCATGGAGTTATGTTGTTGCATTGTAAATAATTTTCCTGTCTACTGATTTAGTAAAAACCCTGATTGGTCAAAGGCAGACAGGAAGTGTGGGCAGGACCTCCAGATTAAGAAAACTCTGAGAACAGGAAGAACAGGGTAGAAATGCCACAGAGAGACAAGAAGATGCAGAGGACAACTATGTTGCTCTGAAAACAGTTTCAAGCCACATGCCTGAACAGTATAGGAATTATGAGTTAGATTAAGGGTAAACAGTTATCAAGCTATAGGCCTGGGCTCAAAGTCAATCACCATACAATTAATACAAGTGTCTCTGTGTTTCAGTGGGACTATGGGACTGTGGATCTGAAGTCTGAGCCAGCAGGCTAGGCCATAAAGTCTAGGCCACAAGGCTGGGCCAGAAAGTCCTGGCCAGAAATATAATACATCAAGAAACATGAAAGTTATTGAGAACAATAAGATTAGGAGCTTCTTATACCAGCATCAATAGAAAGATGATACTTATGAGTCTGCCTATATGAACAAATGATTGTTTCTAATGGTTGCATGTTTATAATTGATATTAGAAATAGCTATTGTCAGCTTTTGCAACACCTACTGCAAATTTTTCTGTGCAAACCAGAGGGGCTGACCTTTTCTAAGAGCTCCTCTTTTTATTATTCATATCTCTGCATGTGGTGAAAAAAATGATGTATAGAGACAGAAGTATCTGTACCTATTAGGATCACCCTGGTGATCAAAGTTGAGCCATCCTCAGACTTTATTTTCCTTTCTCCAGGAAAAGCTTAGCTGCATAAGCAATGCAAATGAAGCAATGTTGAGCTGCTTATTGAGAGCCAAAAATCAAACTTAAAATTTGCTCTATACTCCTTGTCTCCTACAGAATTTCCCTCTCTAACTAGCCCACACATGCTAGGATACAACTGGGTAGGACATTTTTTCAGTAAAAATACTTCCCTCTATTTATTTTCCCATTGTGTCTAGAGAGTTTGCATTATAAGGTTAAAATGTGATCTCTATTCTGACTTTTGTACACTTGTCTATATGTATTGAAAGCTTAAGTAGAATGTGAGAAAGCATTCCCCAAACATCTTAAAATACCAGTAATGGCTTAATAGTTATACAGAATTTATAAACATTAGCTCCAGTCATTTTCTTGATTCCCTCCTGTTATATGTATTGAATAAACTTAAGGAGTTTCATTTGTTTTTCATAAATATTAATTCTCACATTTGTTCTGCTAAATATCATTTGCCAATTTTCTGTTTCCAGTGGAGCTCCCTTATTGAAGTTTTCTGTGTTGATGGCTTCAAACACACTTCATGAATTATTCTTGCCAAGGTACTGACACTAAATTTTATTGTATTGTCAGCAGTAAAGAATACAGGTAGCTTTTGTGGAGAACATGAGTTCATTTCTCAATAAGCAGGTCATTTGGCTCACAACCACCTAAAACCCTAGCTCTGTGATTAGCTGCATCTTCTGTACCCCATAGGCACTGCACACACTTTCATAAACCCACATGGAGACATAAAAACGTAGTATCCAGCTTCCAAAAGATCAATAGCAATCCTTTTCAAACTTTTTCAAACATTCAAAAAGCCATGAGCATAATCATATTCATTTCATGAGTGTAGCTTTAGTTTGACATTAGAGATGTTACATAGAAAGAATTATGTAGATCCATGTACCAGGGAGTACTGATGAGAAAGATCCTCAACTCAATGCCACCCATCTAAGCTCAGTAGCCCATATACCTGTACCATTATCAAGTTAGTTTTGTTGCTTAAATAATAAATTTATAGACACAAGCTCTGGAGAGCTTGTTACAAGGAACTGTTTATGCAAACGTTGAAGCACAGATGAAAAGCTATTCTGGCAGCCAGGAGCCAAGAAATACCGTAGAGTCACTGTAAGAGCAGCAACTTACAGAGTTACTATGAGAAAGGTTTCTCCAATGTGTGACAACTCTATTCCAGCAGTGGAGATTTTGCCCAGCGAAGCTGTTACAGTTCTGCTGGCTCTGCTCTGCTTTGCTTTAGAAAAGTCATACATCTATGCTCCGTTCTGCTTTTCTTGGGAGAAGTGTTACAGCTCTGTTCAGGTCCCTGGAGTATATCAACTCTGTTTCGCTAGGAAAAGTTTCCCAAGGCATTGTATTATAGATCTACTCTACTCCAACTCTGTTGAAAATTGTTACAACTGTACTTGGTTCTAATGAAAATATCACACTGCAAAACAGTGTAGTGAGACTATGTTCTGTTATATTATAATTGACCCGCCTACTTGTTTAATAACAATGCTAGTTGGCCAAAGGCAGACAGCAACTGTGGGCAGGGATATCAGACTAAGAAAACTTTTGGAAAAGGAACTACAGAGCAGAGATGCCAGAGAGGTTCCAGTCAGATGCCAGATGAGAAGCCAGCAGATGCAGAGGAAAGAAGCTGAAATGCTGCTAAGAAAAGGTATCAAACCTCACAGCTAAACAAAATAAGAATCGTGGGTTAGTTTAAGAGCAAGAGCTAGCTAACAATTTGCCAGAGCCATAGGCTGATCAGCATAAAATAAATACGAGTGTCTGTGTGTTTGACAGTGGGTCTGAACCTCAGGGCTAGGCTGGAAAGGCTAGGCCAGAAACATAATACTACACAATGAACTTTATTCAAAAGATTTATTAGAAAGAAAAGATTCAGGGTTAGGGTTGATTCAGAGAAATTTTTTCAAACTTCTATTAAAATCTATTATTGCTTTCTAGTGTTTAATTTATATATAAGAGTTTTAAATTTACATGGTTACATTTTAAATTTCCATATCACTTACATTTGTATCTGCCTGAGTACTTTTTTTTAACAGTTTTTAAAATTGCATTATAATCTCTTATCTTTCTGCTGTATCATAGAGCACTTGAAACATATTTACTGTAAAAGTTATGGTATTCTAGCTGTGTGCACATGTGTGCCTGTGCATGTGTGTGTGTTTGTATGTGGGCACATGTATGTATGTGAGCGTGTACATGTGCACATGCATATACATTCATCTGGAAATCAGAATTCAACCTCAGGTGTCATCCTCGGGGTCACTATTTACATACCTTGAGACAGAATCTCTCTATGGCTTAGTATTTACTGAATAGACTAAGCTGACTGGTCAGAAAGTCCCAGGAATCAGCTCATCTCTAATTCCCAGAGCTAGAATTACAAGTGTGCCTCCCCTACTGCTTTTTTATGTGGGCTATGGGGGTTGAGCTCAGGTCTTCATGCTTGTGAAGTCAGTGCTTTGCCACTGGTGTTGTCACCTCAGTTTTACCTAAGAGAGTTTTCTTTTCTGTAATTGTAAGATGTGGCTGTAGTTTTTTTTTTTGTTTTTTTTTTTTTTTTTTTTTTTTTTTTTTTTTTTTTTTTTTTTTTTTTTTTTTTTTTTACCTTTTGGAAAAACTTCTCTGGGGTGTTTGAGTTTCTTTAACTAATAGTTTTGTCCTCCAGGATTCCTCTTGTGCTCAAGAGGAATGTGCTCTGTGAATACAGCACTGTACAAAATGTTTGTGTCTGATTCCCAAACTATTCACCTTTCTGGTATCACATGATATTCAGTTAACTTAATGAGAGTGAAGTGAACAGTTAAATGTGAAAAATTACTTTTTTGACTTCCTTGTATCTTGTTGGTGGAGAAAACTTTAACTTTATAAGTATAGGGTGATGTAAGAGTGGATTTGTGGTCTTCTGTGCATTACAAATTTTCTAGCCAAGTTCCCCAGGAGTGAGAAATATTATCAGGCTCCTTTAGTGAACCCAGGTAATGCTTCCTCCTGAATCTGATATCATTCCAGGTGTCATTCCCTGTGATTCTCATCATCCTGCTTCTTCATTCCTTCCCTTCCCCTCCATTCCTCCCTCTCTTCCTTCTCTTCTTCTATTATTTCCTTCCTTCATCCCTTCTTTCCCTGCCTATTTTTCTTTGTATCCTCAGATGTTTACTGTAGAATAAATAAATACTTTGTGCACTTATCAACCAGGCTGAACAAAACATGACTTCTCATTTCATTAATAGTAAGTGAAAATAAAGGTCACATGAGTGTTGAACATTTAAAAGGCTGAAAATACATAATTTAGCTTATATTCATCTATCTAGTGAACTTACTATTCACTTGCTTGCTGTAACATTTTCTTTCTCTTTTGGGTAAATTTTGATCATTAAGAGTTAACAGGAACATTCCAGTAGGAAATTAATTTTTCAAGGGGAAATAGTCACATCTACAGATTTTCTCAACAATATTTAAAAATTTAAAACATTCAATTCTTAAACAACTATATTATTTTAAGGAATCTTTTAATGTTTCTCACTAAGACATAAAAAATGGCAGTTTTAAAATTATTTTTAAAACTATTTTATTTCTTTCTGATATTTCCATATATAACTTGATAAGATATGATAGTTGATAGAAATCAGAAGCCAGACGTGAGATGAGAAAGAGTTTGGGAGCGATGTCAAGGTCTACAGCCACATCACTCTAAATGAGTCCAATCTCTCCCAACTCAGAAATTGACCAGGGTTGAGCCAAGTTAGCACTTGTAGGGTAAGAGAAATGCTATGTATCTAAGACACTGGTTACCTCACCTGATTATACACAATAAATGAATTATAGGTTAATAGATGAAAAAAATTTTAGCTTAAATTTTATCTACAAATAAAATAAAATAGTAGGGAAAGCATGTGCATATATCAAGCCTTGGTTTGAAGAGTATGTTAAAAAATGCATTCCTCACAGTGACATAATACTGTTTATCTTATCTGGATTGTGGCTCAGCCCAATTTTAAGATCATCTTCCTATTTTACAGAATCTATATTGCGTTTTCATAAGGCACCATACCTAACTTGCCTCTATGGATGATGGATTCATTCCAACAGCTCTTTCTTTAACAAAAAAAAAAAAAAAAAAAAAAAAAAAACAAAAAACAAAAAAACAAACAAAAAAACTTATTTGTTATGTACACAGTATACAGAAGATGGCACCAAATCTCATTATTGATAATTGTGAGCCACCATGTGGTTGCTAAGAATTGAATTCAGGACCTCTGTGATAGAGGAAAGACCGTCAAACAAACACACTGGCAAAATTGCCTTTCCAAAAACAAACAAAAAAATGTAAAGGGTTTAGATAAGGAAATCAACATGTGTTTTGTAAACATGCTTTATGAAAAATGCCTGGGAGCATCATCCATGGCAGATATTATGACAAAATAATTAAAAGTAGAAAGATCTCTGATGATGGTAAATAAAAAAATAAAAAAAAAAAACCCCACAGAATCCTGAATGTTATAGTCGTAGTAAATCAATCACTTTAAAATCTGGCATATAATTTAAAAGATTTAAAGTATGTAAACCAACAACAAGTTTGCAACTGCATTGCTTAATGGAATATGAAAAAATGTAATTTGTGAGGGATGTGATGAGCTAAACATTATTAGTAATGTCTTAAATTGTATTATACTCAAACTGGCTTGCTATTAATTATAAATAAATTGTTAAATCATTAACATTGTGTGTGTGTGAGTGTGTATGTGTTTGTGAGTGTGTATGATTATGTGAGTGTGTGTGAGTATGTGAGTGCGTGTGCGCGTGCGTGTGTGCGTGTGTGTGTGCGTGTGTGTGCGTGTGTATGTGTGCTTGTGCGTGCATGTGCATGTGTGCGTGTATATGTGTGTGTATGCTGATCCTCTTTTTCCTCTTGTTACAGGCTGGATTTCTCTGTTGAATGCCATTTCACACATAAAGCTGTCTAGCCTGTGAGCTCCTGCAATTTTCCTTCTCTATTTCTCATCTTGTTGTAGGACCCTGTAAGCTATCTAGCTTGTAAGCTCTGGACTCTGCATCTCCCACAAACACAGTGTTTCAGCAAAAGTTTACATAGAAACTCACTTAGGATGCATCAAGTCGCTGAAAGTCCTTAAGACAATAGCTAAACATATCACCATACTTACCAAGGCAATCGTGATTTAAAGAACAATCTTTCATAGAGATTCTTGTACTACTGTGGTACCAGAAAATTAGGAAGAATGCTGGGACACACTTCCAGGACTCCACAATCCTGAAATGGCTCCACAAAAACTAGTTTTACACAGTTAATTTTTGTTCTCAGAAGGTTCTCACACCATCTTCTTACTGTGGAGAAACCCAAGGCTGTACCTGAAGCTAACAATGTCATTATCTTCTTTCTTCTGAAATGCAGAGCAAGTATATGCAATATTCCAACTCTCTCATGTCCATTCTAGAAAAAAAAAAAAAGCAATCAATGTCCATCCTCAGCATCCCAATTTCTTCATGGATGTGAAAATAATTATCACATAATTTGTTACCTTTCAGATCAATAGATCTGATACAGCCAACTACTTTGGGGGAAGAGGAGATAGTAGTTTCAACTGGTAGGGCATACCAACTAACCTCCAATGAATAAATAAAAATAAATAAATAAATAAAACACCAAAAAGATGACAAAAAACCACACCTACCTGCTGTTTCTCCCCAGGAAAAAGGAAGAGTTGATAGAAATTCTTAAAACCTAAACTGATCATGGAGGGTACTCTCTGAAAGAAGCCTTGTGAGTAGCAACTGGGAGTAGTATCGCCTCAAAATAATGTACAAATGCAAATTACCTGAGTGGAAGAATTAGGAAAAGATGTCACAAAGAAATCTTGGTGAATAGAGATATGGCTCACCAGACACAGAATTAAAAATAATTGTTACAAGGAACAGGGAAATCATGGAGTTGGTCTTGTTCAGCTGCCATTACAGGCAGTGTATAAGGTTTTTCAGGTTAGAGTCTATGGCTCCTGGGGCATAGTGTGCCTATCAGTTCCTGAAGGCACTTCTTTAGGTTGTAAAGCATCTAGGCTTTTTGATTTCTTGTTCCCTAGAAGTCTGTGAAGCAAATAGAAATCAGCTAAATAGTCTTAGATCTTAATCTTGTGTACTGTATAGCTTACAAATTTCATTCTATCCTGGCAACTACAACTGTATTTTTCCTGGCACTACCATTGTATTCTCTTTCTGATAAGGGCATAACAAGTCTGATTGCGTACAATAAACTTGTCTCTGCTTCAGTCTTTTTTAGACTGCCACTCTGGCATGGTTTTAAATACTCCTGATATAATAAGGAGACCCTGGTTTGGTAAGTATGCATTGGCACTTATGATAAGGCCCATGAGGATGATTAAAATCCTTGCTATATAAGACCTGAGTTTGGATTCCCAGTGTCCATATAAAAATTTGTTCACATCAGCATATGCTTATAATCCCAATACTTGGGAGAGCTACATAAATGAACCTTTTGTGCTTTACAGATAGCCAGTCTAGTCAAAACAGTGAGGTTCAGATTCAAAGAACCTATCTCAAAAAATAAGGTAGAGAGAAGTTAGAAAGACATACTGTAGTAAGAGGTTTCTAGCCTGGACTTTTGGGCCTATCCTCAAGGTTTAGGACCCACAGACCCGCAGACCCACAGAGACACACAGATACATATGATAGTTTTAGGCTGATTGACCTCAGGCCCAGGCATATCATTTGCTAGCTCTCTACCCTTCATCTAACCCATGATTCTTCCTGTTCAGCCATATGGTGTGGTACCTTTCTTTAGAGCAGCATAGTTGTCCTCTGCTTCTTCTGGCTTCTCTTTGGCATGCTGCCTGTGCTTCCTGTTCTCAAGAGTTTTCTTAGTCTGGTAGCCCCGCCTACACTTCCTGCCTGCCTTTGGCCAATCAGCGCTTTTTATTAAACCAGTGGGTGGGACAATTATTTACCATGAAACAACACAATCCCCTACAACATACAGTGTGAAACTCTGTCCTATACATACGTGCATGCACACACACACACACACACACACACACACACACACACACACATTAACTATTTAAGATGCTTACCAATGTCAAGCTAACAAAGTAGAGAGAGAAAGACAGGGAGACACACAACATACATACATGTAGACACACACACACACACACACACACACAAAGAGAGAGAGAGAGAGAGAGAGAGAGAGAGAGAGAGAGAGAGAGAGAGAGAGAGAGAGAGAGAGAGAGAGAGATTTTATGGCATACCCCATCAAAGAGAAGAGACAAGCAAAGACAAGTTTTTGATACCAGGGAACAAATCCCTTCTTGGGAGTTTTAGTGTTGTTATCTAATAATTTTAGAAGAGACTCACATGGGAGCTCCAAAATAACTTTATTAAGGTTTGAAAGAGACATTCAGACAGGAAAGTTGTGAATTTCACCAACTGGCTGCAGAAGGAGAACAGAGAGAAGAGGGAAAGATATGCTGTCTGAATTCAATGAGAACGGGGACTTGGAGAGCAGCTACATGGTAGAAAAGGAAACATGCAGAAGGGAAAATAGCTCTAAAGAAAGAGTGACGGTGAATGTGTGAAAGAAGCCACAGTCCTCAGGAAAGTGCTTAGGAAGAAATGGAAGAAAATAAGAAATTAAATTTTCTCAATGATTCATATGTGCAAAGATTAGAAAGGTGCATGTTTATGGCTCTTTGAGAAATTGCATTGGGGACATCAATTCAGGAATGGGAAAGCAAAAAAAAAAAATTTCTATCCCTTTAAAGGGGTAACTATTCCTCTTATCTCTTTAGGATGGTTTAAATGGATCTGCCTTCTTAAGGGATGGTTGTCTGGTAGCCAGCTTATTAGCTAACCAACTGGATGAAACACTGGCCTGTCCTCATGTGGAGGCAGATTCAATTCTTTTGCCTAAAAGGCAACATCTTTTCTTAATGGGCTTTCAGTGCTGCTGTAATACTACCAGAGATAATCCAGAGAGCATATATTTTTAAACAACAAAGTAGAGGAAATAAACTTAAAAGAATTGTGGTATGCCATCCTTCTAACCAATATACAGAAAAGTTACTAAATGAGATAAGGGTTAAAACTTACCAAATTGGTATAAATAAATGGATGGCCATTAAGGCCCTACATGATCATAAATGGCAAGACCCATAATTCTACCTTGATCTACATTGTGATGTAAATATTAAAAGTTAAAAACAAAGAATTATTGTCTAAGTGTGAATGTGCAACATGTGCCTACTTGGTGTCCATGGAGGTCAAAAGAAAGAGTCATATCCTCTGCAACTAGAGTTATAGATAGTTGTGAGCCACCAAGTAGATGCTGGGAACTGAACCCAGGTCTTCTGAAAAAAAAAAAAAAAAGCCGTTGCTTTTAACCTCCATCTCTCCAGCTCTATAATAGTCATTTAGAACAGTAGACTAAAGTAAAGAATATTAAAACAAATCCACATGAATTTTATAAAAGTGAAAGATAAAAAGAAGAGCTTGGCAAGGTTGTGCCTTCGACATACAGTTGTAATCATTTCAGTATAAAGTTATGCTTTCCCTTTCCAGAGTACTATTGGGATTTTAAAGAATGGATGTGTTAAGATGGCTCATTGCACAAGCACAAGGATATAAGTTCAAATTCCCAACACTCACTCAAAAAGCCAGACATGACCATATAATGCCAGAGTTTGGGAGGGTAACTACAGGAGCCTCCTAGGGTCTGATGACTGTCAGCACAACACCAGGCTCAGTGAAAAATCCTGCCCCAGGTGAGAAACTAATACAGCAGGACATCTGGTTTCTGCATGAGTGCACAGCCATGAAACGCCCCCCACCACACACAAACACTGATAATAAGGAGTTTTCAGTGACGATGAATGATTTTCATTTTCACTTTTTAAATGAATTATTTTAATATAATGACTAGAATAAAAAATAGTAATCATTGATATTTGTAGTTTATTTATATTAATATAACTTCTTGCCTTACATTTATGGTTTTCAGATTGCTTTATAAGATGTATCATTTCAATTTCAATTTTATTTTGTTTGTTTAGAAATGCTACAAATGATAATAATCAAAAAAGAGGCTGTCAACTTGAGATTGCAAAAACATGGGAGAGAGTGGAGGGAAGAGAGGAGGAAGAAGTGATGTAATTCTATTTCAATTAAGATATATTAATTTTAAAAGCTGCAGGTAATTTTCAATGTGTGATGAGGCTTTAATGAAATCTTTGAATAATATGAAGTGACACTGGTACTTGTATGCCCCTGATGCTTTCAGGATTATGTAAGTAGCTTTAGAAATCAAAGGTTTATGGCTCAGGGGGCATAGCACTTTCTGTGAAAGCATATAGACCTGAGTTTAGTTCCCCAGAACTCATGAGAAAGTTCATCATGGCAATGTATTCCTGTGACCCCAGTGCTGGGGCAAATAAAGAAAAACAGATTCATAGTGTTTTCTGGCTCTTCTCTGGATTAAACTAACAAGCTCTAGATTCATTAAGACTTTCTATCTCCCCCCCCAAAAAAAATAGGCTGAGGCCAATAAAAGAAGACATTAAACTTTTAAATCTTGCCTGCACAAACCCACTAAAGTAAGCACATCTACATACACACACACACATCATACATCACAAATATATGCACACACTGTAATGACTGATTTGTAAAAGAACTCTTATTTATTTTATTGTGTGTTATAAATGATGATGCATGACTTCTAAGGCATGCATGTAAAGTAAGAGGACAACTTTCTCGAGTATGCTCTCTTCTGCAACATATGGGATCCAGGCATCAGACTCAGATCCATAGTCTTGACAATGATTTTACCTGCTGAGCCGCCTCACCAGCTTTGATTTATAAAATATTACTGTTACGTTAAACACATGAATCAAGATTTTTTTCTATCTGAAAACTCTTAAACTACATTTGACTTTTAATAAATGGTCTAATGAATTATATTTGAATCTTTGCCTATTGGTTTCTTCTGTATTTTATACCTATATCCTAATAAAAAGAAAGATTGCTTATATCATATAAATAATCAGTGATAGGAAAACTGTATCTATACTCTATACGTAAAAGAAGGATATTGAACACATCTCATATCATACATAGAAATCAAACAAATATAAATGTAAGACTCAGAACTGCAGGACTGCAGTAGATATTGGAGAAGGAAAGTGCCATGAGTCCTGGCCATCACCATGGCTGATATGATGATGCTGGCAACACCTTAGGCATATGTGTCTAGGGCACAAACAAATAAACATCAGATAGCCTCTCCAGAAAAGAGGAAGCGGTCAGCAGAGTGACAGGTAAACAAGAATGGAAACTCATCATTTGTGTGTGTGTGTGTGTGTGTGTGTGTGTGTGTGTGTGTGTGTGTGTGTGTGTGTGTGTGTGTGTGTGTGTGTTAAAGAGAGTGGTCAATGCTAGATACCTTCGTCCAGCTCTTCCCACCTTATATTTTGAGACAGAGTCTTTCACTGTACTTGGAGCCCACTTTTCAGTTTAACTGGGGACCAGCAAGCACCAGATTTGTTTTTCTGTTTCCCTCACTTGCTAATGCTGGAGATGCCGACAACATCCCCACATCTGACTTTTCAGTGGGCACTGAAAAGTGACTTACATCCTCATGCTTGCACACAAATTGCTTTCCTGACTAAATCACCTCCCTAGCCCACAATCAACACTTTACAAGTGTGGATAACCAGATTTTACTAGAGGCAAAGACTTAAAAAGATTTTTCTCTAATAAAAATGTAAAAATAGATGTTGAATATGTGAGAGTTGCATAATTCCCTAAATTTGCAAGTAAGACCATCTGAGACAGAACTTATACCTATATTAAAAGACAACAAAAAATGAAATTATTAGATTGTTAATTAGGTTAACAGGAAATATTATCCCAAAACAAGAGGTGGGCTTATTATCCTGAGACACACTGAACATAGTTCAATGTCACACTGAGCATGTTTTCCTACTTGAGATGCCAGTACTTTGGAAATTGAAGGAGTATAAGAATGGTTGATGCTTCCATTTTGAATTAAACAGTGAAAAATGAAGAGAATTGTGGTGGTCTATTGAGAAATAACTGAAACCAATAGGTAATGAAGAAATGGTTCTTATGCATGGCTACTTAATAATGTAGGAAACCATTCTAACCTGGGCTCTTCTTTGTATCTATTTAAAATATTTGTCTCAGTCACTTCAATATTCTTATTCAAGCCTGAAGAGTAACAAACACTGAGAATACAGCCCTGCTGGCAGGGATGGAAGTATTATAAAGATCCTTTTATGCCTCTCTTTCTGGCTATCAGATTAATGAAACAACAGATTCCCCCCCCACCCCAAATGGAGTTCTTCCCCTAGGAATTTCATGTTGGAAGAAGGAACAATGAGGCCTGGTGTGAAACAGACAAAAAACTCATCTCCCAAGAAAATATTTCCTACACATTATCAGATCTTGAAGGAGAAACCAGAGCTGAGGTAATATCATTTCAGTAATGAGCAGGACAACACACTGGTCAGGACAGTTTAGCTGAGAATAGCCTTTGCCTTCTATTTAATCTAAGCTTCATACCAGACCCTGATAACAGACTGGGGCTCATTGAACATCATTATTTTTATTCTTCCCAGTGTGGTCATATTAAATATGTCTCCTTACTTTCTGTTCCTCATTATGTTGTTTAGTTGGCCTATTGGAGTCAGATGACCTAGACTATATGGTTAATTCTGGTTTGACCCAGACTCTGATTCTAGCAACTCCAATACAATTATAATTCACATAGCATCTAGGTGCTTTCTAAGGTATCTGTGCAATGATTCTCATTGCTTTACCAGGACTGGGCTGAGATTCTTGCATCGTAATATCATGTGCATTTAATAAAACACACTGAGCTTCCTAGAAATTAGACACAGTGACTAAATGTCACTCAGCCTGTAACTGGAAAAAAATATTAGCAGGTGAACTGTGCACCTGAACCCATGGAGCCAAAAGAAATTAAAACAAGGGGGGAGCACAGTAGGCCACCCTGTAAAGTTGAAAGGAGACTGTCCATCACAGTGCTGTGGGGTTGTGTGGTGATATTTAGGTGTTAGATAATAAGGTTGGAAGACATGTATCCAGAGTTTGAGGTGCCTCAAGAGAGTGTGGCCAGCACCATTCAAAAGGGGCTACTGAGATCTTGACTGACCTGTTTTGTTCGTGCCTTCTGAGAGATTGGATCAGCATCCATTGCCTAGACCATCTGATCGTTAAAGTATCTTTCTTAAGGTGTAACCTGTGATCGTGAGTGTTAAATTACTTTGCAATAAGTATTAATCCTATATTTAGTATATTACAGATAAGGTTTATTGCAATAGCTGGCATCCCTGGGTGGGCTAGACATTTAACCTGCTGGCATATTGGGTTAAAGAGCCCACCCATGCCTTAAACACTGCCAAAAAGCAAAAGACAAACAAAATGTTCAGTCTTAAGAGATGCGGTGAGATTCAGGTGTTAGCTGATAAGGTTGGAAGGCATGTATCCAGAGTCCCAGGCACTTAAAGAGAGTGTGGCAAGCCCATTCAAACAGGGCTGATGAGATCTTGACCAGCCCATTTTGTTCCTGCCTTCTTAAAAGATTAGATCAGCATCCATCGCCTAGACCATCCAATCACTCATGTATCTTCCTAAGGTGTAACCTGTGATCCTCAGTGTTAAATTACTTTCCAATAAATATTAATCCTATATTTAATATATTACAAATAAGATATATCACAATAGGGTTGTGCTTACAGAACTTGAAAGCCTGAAGCAAGACAAGTGAAAGTTTGAGAAAAGCCTGAGATGCACACCAATTCTCTAAAGACTAGACCAGAGGAAGGGGTGGAGTGAATGTGCCAAATGTTTAAATGTTATGCTATATTAGTTTTGGTTTCTAGAGGTCTAGTCTCAGTTCTTTTCTAAGACATGGTAACATATAAAATTTTGATGATTTGTGATGATTCTATATCCTATTGAAGCCTCACTCTTTTGTTGCAAAATGCACTCCCTTTTGTGGTATTTATTATTGTTCATCAAATAATTTTTATGTTTTTCATTTCAAACACAAAATTATATAAAATGAGACCTGTAATTTCATATATACAATTTCTAAAATATTTACCTGTTTCTATTAATGTCCATGCATCTTGGTATGGATATATTCATGCTTATGGGTGCCTAAAAAAACAAGAATTGGCATTTTCTGAGGTGCTAGGACCTCACTCTGGTCCTCCGTAAGAACAGTATGCTGAGATATCTAACATTTGAAATTTTTACTAGACTAGGACCTTAAACATATAAGCACTTTCTACCATATAATCCAAAAATAAGTTAACAAAGAGAAGGAAGACATTTCATTAGTATTATTATTGTGTGAGTAGAGTAGAAAAAAATGTAAAGGCATATGAATCATTCATATTATGAGGGTCTTTTCCTTCAGATTTTTTAAATCATTTCAGTTGACAAATCTGTATGAACAAGTAGTCCCAGTTAATACTATGCCCATGAACATCTGCCAACATGGATTTAGAAATTAAAACAAGGTCTATACTTTTTGGATGTAACACTGTGACCACAATTCAGTAACAAACAACATTGAGGCACAAAAATGTCAGGTAAAACATCAATTATTTTAGTAACCAGCCATAGAGCACCCCTGGTAGCTAATGTTTAGATATAAAACACAAGACTAATTATAAAAATAAGAGTTCAGGTTGCAACAAATTCTCAGGGGAGGACACATATATAATGATCTCTGAAGCTCTGAGTGGACTTGAATTTAAATACAGATATATGTGAAGTACACACTAGAGATAGTGCTATCAGTTTGCTAAGATATGGGAAGAATGACTTCTAGACATGTAAGAAGACATATGGAGTAGAATTAAACTAAGATTTCTATGTTGAATATATTAATTAGAGGAATCAATAAATTCAGTCTTGAGAATGACCAAGGTTTTCAAAGGATGTGAAGATAGGAGCAGAATCCAAATACTAAGCTTAGTGGATGTTAGATTTTTAAATATTATCAAAATAAACTATGAAAACTTATAATATAATGAAATTTTATAAATTTTTAAATTTATTAAAAAAATTTAAAATTAAATTTTTTAACAAAATAAAATTAAAGTTATTATTTAGAGCTCAGGGATATCAAACTATTCTTGACACTTCTTAAAGTCTTTCTTTCCCTAAAGTGCTAAAAGTCATCTCTTTGTGAAATGGTTTTGAAATAAGAAATTTCAATCAATGATGTTTGTATTTTATAATGAGAAATATGATATCTGGGTATATGTATGCACTATAGAAAAACAAAATAAAGTTAAATATCCCATTCCACGTGTGCTGACACGTCTCCCATTGTTTATAGGGACCCTCCTAAACTCTTGAGTCATAGTGACACACTTTTGTCCTTTCCCTGACATCTTCAAACACAGTTCCTAGGGTTCTGAGGTAAATAATGCTCCCAGAGAACAAGATTTTGCACTCTGTACTCCAGGCACTATTTGAAAATCCCTAGAGACATCTTCTGATGTTTATTTTCACAAACAAGAAACCACTAAGTAATACCTGAAGTGGTTTGAAAGAAAGTGACTCCCAATGGGAAGTGCGGCTTTGTTTGAGTATGTATGACCTTGTTGAAGGAAGTGTGTCATTGTAGGGGAAGTCTTTGAAGTTTCTTATGCTCAAGATATTACCCAGAATTGAGATAATTTCCTGTAGTAGTATTCTCAGCTACTTTCCCAGCACCACCTCTGCCCGTGTGCTGCCATGCTCCCTGCCATGATGATAGTAGACTGAACCTCTGGAAAATTAAGCAAGATCTCCCCCCAGTTAAATGTTTTCCTTATAAAAGTGTCCATGGTCATTATGACTCTTTACAACAACAGGAACCCCAAGACAATACCCAATGTGTATACCTAATAAGTGCATATGACTGCTAAGGATGGCCTGAACAATAAGAACAATGTAGCTTAAATGTTAGTCATTCGAAGAGTGAGATATTACTTATTCTAATGAGGAAGGATAAAAAAAAAAGGCAATCCTAGAAGACATGGCTTAAACTAGTGTTTTAGTTCCATGCATAGAAGAACATCAGGACCTGAGGACAGGAAGAACAATGGTAGGATAAGTCTGATAGAGGAGTTGAGAGAACTATCAGATATACTGGGGAAGGTAAGGGTCATGACATTTTACAAAATCCTTATAGAAGTGTTCTGGAGAAACTGCAGGTAACTCCCCACATTGTTGAGTACTGTAGAGTTCTAGGGTGCAGGGTTTGTTTTTCATGTGAGTTAAAAAGACACCATAGCTTCAAGGTAACTCACCTAGAAATATAATCAGTCATTTGTCTTGTTTCCATAACAGTGACCTCTTAGGGAAGGGATCTGTTTAATGTCTCCTAAATTCTTGCGTGTACTACATGGACTGCAGACATACTCGGTGCCCCACAATGGGGCCAGAAGAAGAGAAATTGTAGGTGGTCAATGACATTCTCCTGTCTTCATTTCCAGGTGCACTGTTCCTATATATAGCTTCATATTGTCTTCCTGTGCTCTTCTAGACTATGTCTCATTTCCACTCTGCTTTATTACATGTCAGAAAATTTCCACTCCAGAACATGGTATACACATTATCATCTATTCAGAAGTGGCTATAGATGCTTTATAAATATCCTATATATTGATATTATAACATTTTTAAAGGTAGGCTTCTTAGAGAGTCTAACATGTAAACAAATGAATGTCAGTTACTACCAATGCCAATATCAGATACTATGAAAGTATGCAAAGAAAATATTTTGCATCTGCATCCTTCAAATTACTTCTAACTGGAGACTTCCTTCAAAACAAATCATCCAAGAGTGTGCTGTTACATACCATACTTACAAGAACGTCACTGGTATGTTCAACTCATGGTTAAGGATAGCTATAAAAGTAGCAAAACATAGAACATAAATTTTCTTAACATGTTATGAAATATTTTTGCAATTAAAAGTTTTGATTGCAGAGTTCTGGAAAATGAACTTAGCCAGTAACCATGTTGTATCACAATGTCGAAAGGTAAGTGCACCTGGTAGACAGTTTGTAATAATTGTATTATGTGTGTTATTTTGTGTGTTTGAATATATATGTTCATACATGTGTAGTGCATCTGAAGCTGACTTGCTTATGTAATGGGAAACACAGATTTATGCTGGGTATCTACTCAATGATTATCAGACTTAGAGGTCCCCACAGAAGGATAGCCTCCACAGAATAAACTGTTTACAAAAAAAAAAAAAAAAAAAAAAAAAAAAAAAAAAAAAAAAAAAAAAAAAAAAAACCAGGACTAAAGAAACAGGACTTTGAAAATGAAAAAAAAAGACTACATCTTATCATGTGCTCTACATGGAGACATGGCATTCTGAAGTACCTAGAAGGTTGTTTTTATATGACTATATATACTTTATAATATTGGTGTCTGGTTGAAGGATTTTGGTAACAAATAAAAAGATATCATTGTCCTCTGCTCTAAGAGTCAGTACAAATGGGCCTGTAAATCACCTGGATAGAAAAAATTATCTCTCAAGAAAAGTCTAGATGCTTTAAAAATAGTATAAAGCCTTCTTAAAATGTTGGTCGCATGATTGTACCTTTGGACATTCTCCACTCTCATCCCTTGAGTGAATGTTTTTGACAGTGGACCTTTGTTCACTAGCTGCCTTCATCTCTCAAAACTCTGTAATACACAATGGTTTTTTTGGCCACTAACCACTTTCCGCTCTTAGCAAGGTGATTTATGACAGATATGTCATAGATCATTGTCTATTCTCACACCTTGGGATTGTGCTCTACACAATGGTTCCTTTGGTCATTGTCCACTCTTAACTCTTGAGAGTGCTCTACTTTATTCTGTAATGAAATCCACCTATTGTTCTACACTGTGCTTTATGTCTCATCTGAATTATTTTAAAGGATATCAGAGGACTTATAAGCTGTTGGGAATCTGGAAGAAGGTCTTACGAACATCATGCTATGTTCCTACTTGGTTGTGGTTGAATTTATCCATTTTTGTTGTGGCAAGGAGTGGACTCCCATCTGTTGGGCTGTGACCATTGAATCCCTAGATCTTAACATTGTGATGTATGCTCTTCTATACCTGGCTTCTGGGTCTGTCCTTCTTTCCTATTTTGCCATAGGTCAACAAGTTTCACTTCACATGTATTTTGGTCCCTTTCTACAACCATGCTAACCTAATTTAGGAACGTTTAATCTAAAATAGATATCCCTGTTCACATAATTGATTCCGGGTTTCCTATTGCTGTGGGATAAAGTAATTGCACTTCCAATATAAGATCAAGGAGGCAGTTTCAGCCTCCAAATCATGGTTACCTCTATTTGGTAAGAACTTATTTTGCATAATGTACCATTTTCTGAAATGACTTAAGAGACTCTCTGTGTCTGTTAGCTTGTAATATACTGTGACTAAGACAAGTAGCTGAGCCTTTGCCGGTCTCTCTATACTCTTTTAGGGAGGAATACATGCTACATCTAAGAGAGGCAATCATTCTTTTCTAATGTGCCAAAAATAAAAACAGGCTGACTCCTGCCAGCCAAGGCAGCTGTGGAATCAAATACAGCTGTCAGACTGGTTAGATTTTATTGTCAACTTGAAATAAACTAGAGTCATCTGAGAAGAGAAAATCAAAATGGAAGAATATCAGATTGGTCTGAGAAAATATCATTGGGAAGCTGTCTTGACTGATGATTGATGTGGGAAGGTCTAACTGACTGTGAGAGAACCCATCCTTAGGCATGTGGGGTTGGGGTTTATATGAATAAACCAGAGGGAATAAGTGAGAGATGAGCATTCCTTTGGGGTCTCTCCTTAAGTTTCAGCTCCAGCTTCTGTTCTGATTTTCTTCAGTGATTAAACTATATCCTGGAAGTGTAAGCTAAATAAATATCCCAAAAAACAACTCTTTCCCTTGCAAGATGTTTTTGGCGATGGTTTTAGCAAAGAAATAAAATGTAACTAGAACCCATTCCAATCCTGATTTACAGGAATCTTGGAACTTGGCCCCCATTTGCCAAGAACTCTGGAATTGGATAAGCATTCTACATGAATCCCAAACTGCCTATGTAGAATGTGACCCATACTTGCAAGGACTTCTCTCTTGTGGAACTTGTTTCCTTCTAGCCAAGGTGTTATGGGTACTCTCTTCTGAGCATAGTAACCACTGCCATCTTCTTCAGAGTGACTCTGACTACTTGAAAGAGGCCTGCAAAATTTAGATTGTTGCCTATTGACATTCTCACAGAAGGAGGAATTTGAAGCAGTTATTGGACCCTCACAACAAGCTGCATGTGCATATGCTCAAAGTGTATATGGCCTTGGAAAGGGACAGGGCAGATAAAGTATGGAAGTATAACTGACACACTCCATCTGTGCAGCGGTGGGTGGCATCCATTTAAAAACTCACTGTCTCACTCAACTGAACTTTGGTGAAATTGTACTTAAATCATCAATGGTGCTCAATCTTATGGAATAGACCTTTGTTTGTATCTTTCTCTCACAGAAATTGTTTATACAACACAAGGTCACTGTGAGGCCCAGGAAAACATGCTATGCTCTTTTACTGGAGTCCTTAGAAAAAGAAGAATACTCTGATCATTTACTGTTGCTTTTGTTAAGGTCAAATAGGATAGACAACTTCTCCATGTGTCCTTTGTAGTTTGTCTCTTCAGATGTACAACTCTCCTTCAATTGTTATTGACCCACTTCTTGTATGTATTCTTTAAGAGAAAGACAAATTCTCAATCTCTTAAAAAGAAAGATATTAACAGCTTGAAAAGCTGACCTTATTTACCTCTTTTGCAAATAACGTAAAGTCCAAAACCTATATTTATATATACACTGTTCTCTGAAAACTTAATTTAGACATTGGGGAGATATGAAAAACAGCCAAAACTATCAACAAGAAACCTAATAAAACCTCTTATTTTTAAGCAAAAATTTTACCATTATAATTATGAGTATGGGGGTGTTGCATGCCATGGCACCCATATGTAATCCAGAGGATAACTTTGTGGAGTTCCTTCTCTCTCTTTCTACCTTTATATGGGTTTTGGCTATCAAACAGTAAGAACAAGTGCCTTCCCAGCTGAAGTATGTTATTAAATACTGCCTTTCTACAGAGGCTTAAAGAGTCCATGCAAACGCATACACTAACTGATCCTTCCTTTGAATGTGAAATCCTTCTGTAGAACAAATTTCTTGTTCAGTCTGCTATTGATATTAGAGAGAACTACAAAATTTGCCATTGGGACCCAAGACTCCCATTGATAAGAAACTAAATACAGCAAGTGCAATTCTTTAGCCAATGGGATCTATAAGATAAACATGGCTAGGCAAGAGGTAAGATAGAGGAGGAAGAAGAGAAGGAAGGGGAGAAAAAGGGAGGAAAAAGAGGAGGGTGGGGAGAGAACTGATCAGCCCTGAGGGTCAGTTTAAAATTTCTCTTATTGAATCTTCTCCCAGAAGAAATGAACTGATAAGTAAATGTCTGTCAGCAGATAAAACACTAAAAAATAAATTGCCCAAATATTGGGAGTTCTTTTTAGATTCTTTGTTTTCACTGTGACAAGCCAGAGCAATGGAAAGCTTACTGTCCTAAAATCTTAAGGATTAACAGATCAGAGTCTAAGTTATTATGCCTGGGTATTATTTATTTTTCTGTTGTTATAATAAAACACCATCACCAGAAGCATTTGGACCTTTCACAATTGAAATTAGTATTCATTTTATCTCTACTAATTGATAGTCAGTCCATCTTCAGATAGCCCTGAAAGTATCTAACGTCACATATTTGGGTCCCCCAGATTATCCTTTGAAGGTTCTAAGTCAGCAAGATCGGAGGCCTTGCACCTTTTATAGCTTACTTCAGCAGGAACTATCCAGACGGCTAAAATGCCCATCTCTTAAATAATGTTAGAGTCTCAACTACAAAAGGGAAAGAATTGAGTAAATAGATATTAGCAATCTTGGAGGTCACTGAGAATAGACCATTCCCCTCAGCAGCTCATGTGATAAGAATTCAAACTGCACAAAGCAGTTGGATCTAAATAACATCCAAAATTATTCAGAATATACAGATAATACATAGTTACTAAATTTTAAAAGATTTTTACCTAGCAAAGGAATAAAAACTTTGGTAAGGAGCAAGAGCATACCATAGATCCTTCCTGTAGAGATTATCTATTGGATCTTTCTGTTGCTTATAAAAGCACACCTCAAGAAAAACTGTTTGGAAAGAATCCATCATTATGTAGTTCTTCAGCCATTGTCCACTCTCATCATCTGAGGTTGCTAAGACAATTGTCTTCCTCATCATTGTATATTATTACTGTGGGAGATATCTTTTATGACAACAGTCTTTTTGGACATTTTCCTCTCTCCTTGTACAGGTTCATCATAAAATGGTTTCTTTGACTATTGGCTACTATCTTTACTCAAAATGAATCTAACAATCCACTAAATTTTGTGTCTAATCTGAATTCCTTTGATGCATATCACTGGCACCAGGGAGTGAATGGGAATCAATACTAAGATCCTTGTACACAAATAAACACAGACAGCCATATACCATATTCTCTAACAGCTTGCTTCTAAATTCATTTTTTTTAATTTCAGCTATGGGTTCAGTTAGGCTATCAGAGGTGTATTTCAGTAGTAGGACACCTACTCAGTTTGTGTAAATTCCTGAGATAAACTCAAGCACCATCAACATAGGAAAAAAAAGTGCTTTAAAGTAAATTCAGGCTTTTGAATTCCAATATTGTACATTAAAATTGCTTGCTTCAATTAAAGAAATGTGTTTGATTTTGCTTTCTTCATCTCTAAAATAGTTTTGCTCTTATATTCCACATAGTCTGTAAAATTTTATACTTTACATAATCAAACAGTCTAAGAAAGCACATCAACAGAATCAATTATGTTTAAGTGAATGTTTTTAGGCTACAGGGGCAGGAATGAGAAATATAAAGATACAAAAAATAATGAATTTAGTAATATTCAGGTACAGTGTAGCTCACAATTTTTACTTCTACATATGAATCCCAAAGGCAAACTTTATACATACACAGTGAAGATACTGATATTTATGGTAATGTCCAATAACAGGGCACTAGATAAGTACATCTCATGTTTTACATAGAGCACTAGCAGAGGTTACTTAGATCTAAAGGGTTAATGTCTGTTAAAGTGACATCATTAATAGTGACAAGAGGAGAAGGGTCTGGACAGGTGGGCAGGATGAAAGAGACCCCAGACCCCAACTAGCACTAGTATTCCTTAGGAAGGCAGAAGAAGTATTGCAGGTTCCTTTACTTGAAGGTGAACTAATTGCTTTTTCTGTAGCTATAAGATTCTCTGACAAGAGAAATTTAAGGGGAAAATGGTGTATTTCAGCTCCCAGTTCCAGGATAGTCTATCATCATGGACTCTAGTCTCCTCTTTCTTTACAGATGGTACTTCTGCTATTACTTAAAACCTGCTTTACCTGTGTCTGTATAGTATTTTTAACACCTCTGAGATTATTTTGTTTTCACTGCAAGCCCGAAGGAAGACTGAAGGACTGTAGGTGGCTGGGCAGTTAAGAACACTTGCTCTTGCAAAGGAACTAGAGCTCTGCTGCTAGTGCATTCAGATTGCCTCATAACAATCTATAACTACAGTACATGTTCTGATGTACTCCTTCGGCCTCCATAGGTGCCAGGAACACAGACAGTACACATACGCCATGCAAAGAAAGCCTTCATATATATAAAATAAAAATGAATAAATATAAAATAGTAAAAAACCTCTTTTAAAAAAGAAACTTTGGTTGGTATGCAATTAAGTTTTATTTTCATAGAATAAATTTTAAACAACCATGTTAAGTTGTACTTATTTTCCACAACTTTCCCTGCCTCTTTCCTTCATTATTTATCCATCCAACACATTTGCCCATTAAATTTTCAATCCAATAAAAATCATTCATGTAATCACCATTGCATCATTATAGTCACCCGAGAGCCTTATTCAATAATGTATTTCTTAAGGATAAAAAGTATATGCTTATGTATAACTCTCCAAATAGGTAATAAAAATGATAGATAGATACATACATACATACATGGGTAAATGATTATTAAGACAATAGATGATAGATGAATGACAGATGAGTTGATAAATTAGAGAAAATAGGTAATAATAATATATAGACGGATATATACATGATAGGCAGGTAGAGAAATGATAGACATCTAGATATGTAGTTACCAATAGATGAAAAACTGGTTTAGGTGATTGGCATATGATAGACAGACATATAGATAAATAGTAAATGATAGAAAACTAGATAATGCAAAGTAAAATAGATGATAAGAGGTGATAGATTATAGATAGATTATAGATAGACAGATAGATATATTATAGATAGACAGATAGACAGATAGATGATAGACAGGTAGGTAGGTAGATAGATAGATAGATAGATAGATAGATAGATAGATAGATAGATAGATAGATGATAGGTAGGTAGGTAGGTAGATAGATAGATAGATAGATAGAGATAGGTAAGTAGATAGATAGATAGATAGATAGATAGATAGATAGATAGATAGATAGATAGATGGATGGATGATAGGTGCTAAGGAGCATAGATAAAATATTAAGTTGACATACAATAGATATATAGACACATAGATTACAGGTAGACAGAGGATATATAGATAAAATATAAAGAAATGACAAATTATAGAAAATATAATAAGAGGGTGTGTAAGCAAATAAATAAATGATAAACATATAAATATATACTTAAATCATGGGTGATGAATGGCTATGAAACAGATTCTCAGTAGTCAGTAAAACAGGTGACAGGATACATACATATAAGGGAAAGGTGATAATTCAATAGTAGCAGACATATATATGTGGACAAGTGTTGTCACAAAGTCAAATGCAGAATGTTGATAGCAAAAAGGAAATAGCAATAGCAAGTTGCAAACCATATGAAAAAGTAATGTGCCCTGGTATCCATGTATAGTAAATGAAGCTGCTCTGGTTTTCTACTAGAGGAACTGATATGCCTTAATTCCTTGAGCTGACATGTCAGCATGTTTGGAACAGAGTTACAGCTCATAATGTACCTTGGGTGGAGAGGCACTGCTGAAACTGGAAAGCTGAATAAAAGTAACTGTTGTTGAATGTTTTGAGAGATTCTCTTTTTGCAACATATGACAATTAAGGTGAAAATTAGATTCATCAAACATGACATACATCTCAAGAACAAACTTCCAACATCCTCAAAATGTAAGTAACATAAAGTTGGGTATGAGAGGTTGTTAATTTGTTAGTGATTGCTTAGCATGATATTCAAAACACCTGTATTCAACACACCTGTAATATGAACACCCAGAATATGAATGCGGGAGGATGAGAAATTAAGGTCATCTTTGGGTATACAGTGAGGTTGAGTGCAGTTAGGAATATAGCAGACTCTAGGTCTAAAACTTAAAAAGTCAAGAAGAGTAAATAACTAATTCAAGCAAGATGTAGTGCCCTCCAAGAACACAGAAGGAACTATTATCATATAGTTTTACTGTATGTCTACTCAGCAGAAACACACTCAGTAAAAATACACCACACTTGATTTTCATTTACATAAATGTGAAACTTTTGTTCTTATCAGAGACACTTACCTTTCTGCTTTTAGTAATTTTATATCAACTATAATAAAAGAGAACAAGAAAGTACGCAGCTCAGTGGTAGGGCATCTATCTGCCTAGCAAGCTTGATGCACTGGGTTCAGTTCGTGTCACTGAGAAAACTGCAGAAGAATGAGGAATGACCAATAAATACATGACTATATGACTATACATGCAGCCTACTTTTCCTAAAAATTACATGGTTAGGTATTATTTCCTCCAAACTTAAAAAAACCAAAATATCCAATGAGTCCAATATTAAAATCTCCCTGTCTATAACTAGATCACATATATTGTTAGAATGTTTCTTAAGGGCATCAGGAATCTCTCTTGGAGTTTTAAGTCATCCATTTCCTGGTTTTCCCCTGGCCCAGAGATGCAGCCATGTTTATCAAACCACTGCAGTGCAGTAAACCTATTGTTCTATTTTTCTTCCTGTGATAAAATATTCTGACGAAAAGCAATTTAATGGAGAAATGGTTTATTTTAGATTATAATTCCAGGTCACAGATCACAGAGATAGGGATTTGAAATAATGGGCTATATCTCATTCAAAGTTAGGAGAAAAGAGATATGAATGCATGCATGCTTGTGCTCAACTTGATTTCTCAATTCCTATACAGTCTAGAACACCAAAGCAGGGCATAATACCACTGACTTTTAGGTAGTGTCATTCTATATGAAGTCAGGTGATCAACAATTACCCAGAGACATGTCCACAAGCTAATTTCATCTAGACAATCTCTTAAGACTTACTTTCCAGGTGAGTTGATTTGGTCAACTTGGCAATTAAAACTCACCATCACATCTACAAAATGCAGTAGCACATTAAGGAATTATTTAAAACTGATAAAATAATGTCATTAATTATGACATTTTTTAATAAATGAAGGCAGTTTTTAAATGTTTATTTATTATTTAAGAAGAAGCTATTTAAGACATGTTCCTAAGGCAATGGGTTTTCTATTAATAATTTGTACTTATCAACAATGCTGACATTGGTTGCAAAATATTAGTAATAATTTTGTATGATTTTTCAATTACTGCATAACCTAATGCCAGAACATGTATCTATAAGTCATTATTAGAAACTCCTTACTGTACTAACAGACACCCTTAGCTGAGCGGCATCTCTAATTAAATGATCCAATTTTTTTATCCTCATAATTTAAAAGAAAACTAGACATACTACCACCTACCAATGACTGACACTAATCACAGTAGTTAGTTCTGTCTAGAATTTTCAGGAAAAGTATTTTTACCAAACTATACATAAATGGAAAGGTCACTATGTCCTTCTTAAGGTGGACATCTATTTATGTCACAGCCATGCTCTGATAACTGATGAAAGGGAGCTACTCAGTACCTTCTCTGACACTAATAACACTGAAGTGAAAGGGTAACTGAGATTTAAAATTATTGAATAAGATAAAATTGGTATGTATTTTTAAAAATTCATTTAAGAACAAGATGTATTTCATTTCTGTCCTAAATTGAAACTTTAAAAGAAAAAAAAAAGTAGCCAAATAGCATCAAGTCAAGGAATTTGCCCTTCATCTCCTCTCTCAGCTGCAACACACTTACTTCTTGAATGTTCAGGAAAGAAGAGATGACCTGACACTGTAATAGGCTCTTGACCTGCAATGCCCCTTTCTACATTTTCCCAAGAAGGTGATGTTATGCATGATTCTTCCACCACCCAGTTCACAACTCCTGGTCAGCTTCTTTGCCATTCATTTATTCAGTCTACAGTAATCTGTGTTTAATAGAGTTCTGGAGCATGTCAGGATGAACAATTAAATATGATGGTTGCCATTGACAACAGGCAGTTACTGCTAAAAATGTCCTGGGCAGGAATGTGAGCATTGATGTATTTATTTTAAATAAGGGAGATATTTAAATGAAGGAATTCTTCCAGATAATGACAATTAAATGCTACTAATCATGTTCTGCAGAATTCCTCAGAGTGGTTGAACCAATAGCGTAGTTTCCTTCTTGCGTCCTTCCTATTCTTTCTTACTGACATAAGGAGTCAGTTCTTTACCTGGTCTCTTCATTTACTTATTTACTGACTTTTTTTTTAAGGGTGTGTGTGTGTATGTGTTGTACATATGTATGAAATATGTACACATTTACAGAGGTACAGCAATCTTTTGCATGCCTAGAGATCAGAGACTATCCAGTATCTTGTTCTATCACTCTCTGATTTATTCATGAAAGACAAAGTCTTTCACAAATTCTGAAGTTAAGCTGGTGGACAGTAAACCCAGGTAATCCCTCAGCTTCCACTTCTCATAGCTCTAGTTTTATATAGGGTTTACAACCAGATTTTTTTACATTGGTGTTGAGATATGAATTCAAAATGCTGTTCTTCCATACCAAGCACCTTTAGTAACTGAACCATTTCTCCACGCTCCTAAACAGGCCTTTGACTAAAGTTGCGATTGATAGCAGTTTGCTGGAGTATGGTGTGAGAGGAGTAAGGCAAACATTAGTAAACCAAGAGAGAAGGCATGACCATGAAGTAGACAAAAAGGAAAAACTGATGACCTTTGAAAATACTTAACTAGCAGCTCGAAACATTTTCCTTCATAGACACCACTGAAACAGCTGACATCTTTCATTTCTCTGATGATTGCAGTAAGAAAACTTGTCATGTTTATTAGTGGTGGAGATAAAAGTGTTTCAGAAGTTTCTTAGCATTGACCAGAGAGTGGTATTCCAGAGGAGTTCCTCTTGGATTGGTAAATACCACAATGAATCTGGAATGAATAAAGAAACTGCCATGTGGCAGTGGGGAGGCGGGGCTGGTGAGTTTTTACTAATTCTGCATAGATGGTTTTCCAAAGTGCCAAGCATGACCTTGGCTGACCACAAAAGCAAATTTGGGGCCTGGCCTCCTAGAAAGCTCAATTAGTAAGAGAGCTTGCCATCCAGCCTGAGAACTTGAATATAATCCCAGGATACTCATGATATTGAGATAGGTGCATACCACGAACAAACAAATGAATGAGGAAATGTAAAACATACATGAGGACCAGAGACTAGACAGAAGACAGTGTAGATAAAAATAGAGGAAGAAAGAGCTAGTAAGATGATTCAGTGACAAAATGCTTGCTGTACAAGGATAAGAACCTGAATTTAAACCCCTAGAATTCATGGTATAGAGACTGGCCCAGAGGTTAAAGCACCAGTTGCTCTTCCAGAGGAGCCAGGATGTATTCTCAGCACCCACATGGCAGATCACTACTATCTGTAATTCCATTTCTATGAAATTAAATTCCCTCTTCTGGCCTCCGTAGGTGCTGAGTGCATGGTCACACTGTACATGTAGGCAAAACATCTACCTGCCCACATGAAATATTATTCATAATAGTTGTTAAAAATCAAACAGAAAGCCCTGTGGTAAGAAGAGAGGTACCACCAGGAGAATCCTCAGAGGCTTGCAGTCAGCTAGCCTGGTGTACACAGTAGTGAACTAAAGGCCTTGCCTCAAAAAAGGTCTCAGAAAAGTGCATACACTCAAGATTCTTCTGGGACCTCTACATGTGTGTTGTCAGTACACAATGACACACATGTCCACACACATATGACATACATGTACGCATAAACACCTGCTACACATACAATTTTGTTTTCTAAACGAAAGAAAAGAAGCATTTCTTTGTGATAATAGTAGCAAAGATTGACAACTCAACTCCGTCAGGGACACCCTTGGAAGCCAGGAAGGCCAGAGAGGGCTCTGATCCTTGTTTCCTGCTTGTGTCTTAAATGAGCACTTCTAATGGGTCAGGTGACTGTGACTGATGTTGAGAGGAGGCACCTGGACATCTAGTAGGGCCAACATGGTTAACAGGCTCACCCCCTCCTGTTCTACCATAATCCCTCGGCAGAGTCAACACTAGAGACTTGGGGAGTTTTGCTTTTTTTTTCTTTCTTTCTTTCTTTTTTTTTTTTTTAAAAAAAAAAAACAAGCACCACCCTCTGAATCTATAAAAAAAAAAAAACTTCTTTGTAAAACTTTCCCTCTGTGGTCTGAATTTCATTCTTCAAATTCAAAAGACAGAGGAGGGTGGCAGCAAGATGGAGCAGAGAACAGAAATGAACTGGTCCATTTTCATTGCAGGGAAGTGCCTTGCGTTCCTACCGTCCTTTCCCACAAAACTATCTGCAATGACCTCATGCTGACCAGCTCTTTTCCTTTCCCTGCTACACCTCACAAGGAACGTGTGTTTTTGAAATAATCAGCTTTCTGCTACCCACAAGTCATGTCTGCAAGAAAGCCAGGTAGACTGCCTGCAGACCTCCTCTTCCATCCATTCCCCGGTCTCAATCCCCAAGACACCTCCCCAGCTCTGTAGCAGTACAACCTTGGCAGCTGTCTATTGTCCCCTCACTTCTATTTCCGGTACATCCCTCATTTTCCCTTTCTAACCTGCCTCTGCCCACCCTTTGCTTTTTCCTAGCTCCCAGCTCTAGCAGGCACTTACTGCTAACCCACAGGCCATGACTGTCAGAAAACTAGGTAGGCTGGCCCCAGATCTTCTCTTCTCTCTGTTCCCTCATTCCCCACACTTCAGTCTCCTCTCCAGCTCTGAAGTAGAACACCCCTGGCAATCTTTCCTGCAGATCTTCCACTTCATACCTTCCCAATCCCACTTGTTGAGTTCCCAGATCCCAACCTTAGCAGGAACTGCTTGCTAAGCAAAGGACTTCTACCACTGCAACAAATAGGCTGAAGGCACACCCTCATTTTTTTCTAGTAATCCCATGATCCAGCCCCAATCCACAGTTTCATCCTAGCTCTGTGGAAGGTAACATTGTGTGGTCTCCTTTTTCTCTCTGACTCCATCCCAAAGGTATCACAACTTTCTCCTCCAACTTTTCTTTCCCAAACTCATCCTAGCAACCCAGCCTCCAAAGTAAGAATGCATTCCCTGTGAGCATACCAGCTGACCAGGCCAGAAAAACGGGTAATACAGAGATGTTAGAAACCCTTAAAGAGGAAATTAATAAAACCCTTAAAGCCAGAAACACACAAATAAGAAAAACTGGAGGAAATGAATAAACCTATTTTAAAAATCAAAGAAAAAAATAAAGCCAATAGCTGAAGAAAACAAATAAATCTGTTCAAGATCTAAAAATGGAAATAAAATCAACAAAAAAAAACATAAACAGAGGGAATTCTGGAAATGAAAATTTTAGGAATTTTGACAGGAACTACAGAGGAAAAATTCACCAATGGAATACAAGATATAGAAGAATAATCTCAGATAGTAAAAGTATGATAAAAGAAATGGATACACTGGTTAAAGAAAATGTTAACTCTAAAAAGTCCTGACACAAAACATCCAAACAAAGAAAACTGGAATAACTGTCTGTATCCTACCAGAGTTACTAGGAATTGAAGTTAGATATAAACAAAGGAAACAAGATAAAGCTTACAAACTCATGGAGATCAAAAAACTCCCTACTGAATGAAAAGTGAGTCACGACAGAAAAAAGGACATATATTAAAGACTTTCTAGCATTTAATGACAATAATTGCACAACATTCTCAGACTTATGGGACATAGTGAAGGTAGTACTAAGAGGAAATTCATAGACTAATTGCCTACATTTTTAAAAAAATTAGATATCCAGGCAATGGTGGCAAATGCTTTTAATCCCAGCATATAGGAGGCAGAGGCAGATAGATCTCTATGAACTCCAGGACAGCCTGGACTACAGAGAGAATTCCAAGATAGCCAAGAATACACCAAAAAATCCTAACTCAAAAAAATTAAACAAAGAAAAGGGAGGAAATTTATATCAGTATCTTAACCTGAAAGTTCTAGAACTAAAAGAAGTAAGCACAGCTAAGAGAAGCAGATGGCCAGGAAAAATTGACCAAATTCTAACATCAATAAAAAAAATAATACAAATATCTAGCGAAATAATCAAACTGAGTGTTACCATCAAAAATAAAAGTAAAATCAATACCAATATTCAATAAAGCAAAGGCTTGGTTCTTTGAGAAAACCAATAAGATAAATGAGCCCGTATGCAAACTAGCTAAAAGGCAGAAAGAGAATATCCAAAGTGAAAACATCAGAAAGAAAAAGGGAGACATGATGACAGAAACCAGGGAAATCCAGATGATAATATACTTATTCTCTAAGAACCTGCATACCACTAAATTAGAAAAATTAAAGAAATTAATAATATTCTAAATAGATACTACTTACCAAAATTAAATCCATATCAGATACATAATTAACTATACCTATGACTTCTAGAGAAATAAGAGCCATCAATAAAATAAACTCAACCAAAAAACAAAACAAAACAAACAAACAAATAAAACAAACCCAGGGCCAAATTACTTTAGTATAGTGTTATACCAGAATTTCAAAAAGGAGTTAACACCAAAACTCAATTTATTCTACAAAGTAGAAACAAAAAGAACACTGCCTAATTTTGCCTAATTTATTTTATGAAGCCACAGTTACCCTGATAGCCAAACCACACAAAGATGACAAAAAGAAAGAATTACATATATGCAAAAATACTCAATAAAATACTTGCAAACCAAATCCAAGATCACATCAAAAACATCATCCACCATGATTAAGTAGGCTTCATTCCTTTAATTCGGGGATGTTTATATATAGGGAATCCAGTAAATGCTATCCATCACATAAAGAAACTGAAAGAAAAAGAAAAAAAAAATCATGAACATTTCCTTAGATGCAGAAAAGGCCTTTAACAAATTCCAACACCTCTTCCTGATGAAATCCCTAGAGAGATTAAGGATATGAGGTATAATACCTAAGCATAATAAAGTTAATTTAACACAAACCTATAGCCAATATCAAGTTAGATGGCAAGAAACTCAAAGCACTGCTATTAAATCAGGAAAAATGACAAGACAGTACACTTTCTCCATACCACTCAATATAGTAATTGAAGTTTTAGCTAGAGCAATAAGACAACTGAAGAAAATCAAGGGAATACAAATAGCAAAGGAAGATAAGTTATCCTAAAAATTCCACTAGGGAACTCTTACAGCTGATAAACACTTTTGGCAAAGTGTTTGGATACATGGTTAACTCAAAAATAAAATAAGTAGCTCCTCTGTATACAAACAGCAAGTGGATTGAGAAATAAAACAGAGAAAAAACATCCTTCACAACAGCATCAATAATATGAAATATCTTGGGGGTAATTTTAACCAAACAAGTAATAGGATTATATAATAAAAACATCAAGTCTTTGAAAAAATGAATAAGATATCAAAAAATGAAAAGATCTCTCATGCTTATGATTTGATAGGATTAACATAGAAAAATGCTCATCGTGACAGAAGCAATCTACAGATTCAACTAATTCCTCATCAAAATTTCAACACAATTCTTTACAGATCTTGAAATGATACTTCTAAACTTTACATGGGAGAACAAAATACATAGGCTATCTGAAACAACTGTGAACACTTAAAGAGCTGCTCTAGGTATCGCTTTTCCTGATTTCAAATCATACTACAGAACTACAGCAATAATAACTAGTGATATTGACATAAAATCATTCAAGTTGATCGATGTAATTGAATTAAAGATCTGGACATAAATGTATATACTTATGGACACCTAATTTTTGGGTAAGAAGTCTATAAATAAAATATACAGTGGAAAAAAATAAGACATTGTCAACAAAGTATGCTGGTTATGTGTATACACGTAAAAGAATCCAAATAGATCCATATCTACCAATCTGCACAAAGCTCTAGTCCAAATGAACCAAAAAAACCCTCAACATAAAACCAAATATTAGCAAGGTAGTGGGTAATGATGGCACATGCCTTTAATCCAAGCATTCCAGAGGCAGAAAAAGGTCAATCTCTGTGAGTTAGAGGCCAGCCTGGTCTACAGAGTGAGTTGCAAGACAGCAAAAGTTACACAGAGAAACGATTTTACTACCACCACTACAACAATACATATACACAAAACAGAAGTAGAAAGTAGCCTGGAATGTATTGTCACAGGAGATTACTTTTTGAAAAGAACACCATTAGTGCAGACTCTAAGATAACTATAAATAGGACATCATGAAATGGAAAGTCTTTTGTAAGACAAAGGACACCATGAAAGTAGCAGCCTACAGAATAGAAAAAGATTTTTACCACCTCTACATCTGATAGGAGACTAATATCCAAAATATATAAAATCTCAAGAAAGTCAATATCAAAAGCTCAAGTAATCTGTTAAAACAAAAGAATAATCAAATAACCCAATTTAAAATGGGGTATCAACTTAAACAAAATTCTCAATAGAGGAAAATCAAATGGCTGAAAAAAACTTAAAGAAATGTTCAACATCCTTAACCATCATGGAAATACAAATAAAAACTACTTTGAGATTCTATCAGAATGACTAAAATCAATAACACAAGTGACAGCTCATGTTCACAAAGATGCACAATAAGGGGAACACTCCTTCATTGCTGGTGAGAGTGGAAACCTGTACAGCCACTATGGGTGTTTCTCATAAAGTTGGGAATCAATCTACCTTGAGGCCCATCTTTGGCACTCATGAGTATATACCCAAAGGAGGCTTCATCCTACTGCAAGGACACTTGATCATCGTTGTTCATTGCAGCTTTATCCATAATAGGAAAAGCTAGAAACAGCCTAAATGTCCCTCAACCCAAGAACGGATAAAGAAAATGTGGTATATTTACACAGGTAATATTGCTTAGCTGTTGAAAACAATGACATTAGGAATTTTTCAGGTAAATGAATGTGACTATAACAAAAAATCATCCTGAGGGAGATAATCTAGACACAAAAAATGAATAAGATATTTAATCACTTATAAATGAATACCAGTTTTTAAGTAAATGATAGCCAAGCTAAATTCCATATACTCACAGAAGTTAGCTAGAAAGGAAGGATATAGGGAGTATATATGAATCTCCCATAGAAAAGAGGTGAAAATAAAATGGATTTCATAGGTAAACTGGGATCAGGGGCATGGAGAAAGCAGGAGGAGATCAGGTAGTATGAGAGATAAGATGGAGAAGAAAGTGAAGACGGAGACAGCTGATATTGGCAAGTTTGGGAGTGGGTGTAAATCTAGTGCAGGTTATACTGCCTGAGATCTATTAAGGTGATCCTAACGAGCACTCCTGTCAATGGGGAGATACAGAGTCTCAACTGGCCTTTCTTGTTTCTAGGTAAGGCTGCCAGCTGCAAGACTGTGCTGTATTCAGTTAAATTGTAGGCAGTGGGAGGGAAGTCCTATGCCAATCCTCAAACAACCTAGGCTATTGCTAAGACAAATTATTGCTCTCTGAAAACTGACAGTGGAACCTCATTGAAAATGAGACACCTCCAAAAATCATCAAAAATAAAGAAGGTTGGCTGGTGCCTACATGGAGCCTACACCATCTCCTTGGTACATAAAGGTACTCTACAGGCTACTGAAGAGAAGCCTGTAAACCAATTCAGCTACAAACCTTTGATACACAATCTTTCCTGCTTAGAAAATATGCTATGGCAATGATGACACAGAACTTGAGAGAGTAGCCAACTTTTGTCTTATTTGATCTAAGGAGACCCCTTGAGAAGAAATCCATGCAAGAAAGTACTAGGATAAGCAAGAAGGAGAATATAGATAAATAAGAGACAGGGTAACCCAAAGAACAAAAAAGAGGAATCAATAAAATAACTTCTCATAAGATTATGTTATACTTATAAATCAGTAATTTACCCAATCAATATCAGAGAGACTTTCTCCAACAACAGATGGCAACAGTTGCAGAGACCCACAGCCAGTCATTACACAGAGAGGGTCTGAATTCAAGGCCTTCATCAAATTTCTCCTCTCAGATGTCAAAAAATCACCAGGAGATGATAGGAGTCATAGGAGATAGAGGACACCAGAAGAAAAAGCCCCCCTAGTCAGCTATTTAAGACAGAGCACACATGAGCTCAGAGAGACTGAAACAGTAAACATAAGGCCTACACAGGTCTATACCAGGTCCTCTGTGTCTATAACTATTAGTTTAGTGTTTTTATGGGACTTTTGACTGTAAGTGTGGGAGCCCACAGTGATTCAGTATGAATATGGAGTCCATCCTAACTTACAATCAAAAGAGTCCAAGCTTGTTTACTCCAGTCTCTCTGGGAGATATGAGAATGTTGATTAGCCTGTGATAGAAAAAAAATCATTTTCTCATTTTTACTTATTTAAAAAGGTTTTTTCCATGTATACCCCTGTTTTCCTTCCCTTCCCTCAGCCTAGTCCCTCCCAGTCCTCTCTCAGTCTCCCCCCACCTCATTCCTCATCCATTCCCCAAGGAGAGTAAGGAATCCCAAGGTGGGTCAGTTCCATCTGGTGTATCCATTTGAGGCAGATTCAATTCCTTCATCCCAATATTAAGGTTGGGTGAGGTGTTTCTCTGTAGATAATGGGCTCCAAGATGCCAGTTCATGCATAAGAACATAGTCTGTAACTAATCAAAAGGGCTCCACAAACTTTTTATGCTATTTGACAGTCATCTACCTTTAGAGGGTTTAGTTCCTTTCCCTAAAGATTCCCCAGTGACTATTTATGATTCAGTGACTCTCAATAGCTCCAGCCAGCAGAGTCTTTGTGGGTCTCCTCCTCATGATCCCAATCCCTTTGCTCATATTCTCTCTCTCTCTCTCTCTCTCTCTCTCTCTCTCTCTCTCTCTCTCTCTCTCTCTCTCTCTCTCTCTCTCTCTCTCTCTCTCCCTCCCTCCCCCCCTCTCTCCCCATCTGGACCAGGAGCTCAACCTGATGCTTAGCTGTGGATCTTTGCTTCTGCTTCTATTCATTGCTGGATGAAGGTTGTATAATGACACTTAGAGAGGTCATTCATCTGATAATAGGGGAGTTCCTGTTTAGGCACCTCCTCCACTATTAGATGAAAGCCTATGCTGGAGAGTATGTGAAGCAAGGGAAACACTCCTCCACTGCTGTTGGGAGTGTAAATTTGTGCAGTCACTTTGGAAAGCAGTATGGAGGTCCCGCAGAAAACTGGGGATCAATCTTCCCAATGATCTAACAATGACGTTATTGGGCATATACCCAAAGGATGTACATTCTTACCCCAAGGGAATTAGCTCAGCTATGTTCATAGCAGCATTATTTGTAATAGCCAGAAACTGGAGGCAACATAGATGCCCCTCAACTGAAGAATGAATTAATAAATCATAGTGCATTTACACAATGGCATACTATTCATCATAAAAATATGACATCCTAATTTGTCAGCAAATGGATGTATTTGAAGAGTATCATCCTGAGTGAGATAACACAGGCCCTGAAAGAAGATGGACATGGTATACTCACACATAGGAGGGATTTAGACAAAAAGGAAAAAAAACCCAGGCTGCAAACTACAACATCTGAATAGCTTGCAATCAGAAGGAACTTAATAGAGACATCCAGGGATTTCTATAGAAAAAGAAATTAGAGAAGACCTCCTGAGTAAAATGAGATCATAATGGGTAGTGATCAATGAGAGGTGGGAACAAATTATGAGAGGAGATGGTTGAGAGATAGGAGCAACAAATTGGGAGAAAAAAGATGGATATCTTGATAGAGGAAGCCAATGTGGGGTCGCAAAGAGGTCAGGTACTAGAGAAACCCCCAAGAATCTACAGAATGTTCCTGGATAGGAGAAAATATTATTTAGCAAGCTACTGAAGTAAAATGTGAAAGATAATAAAACTGCCTGTTTCTTGACTCAAGGACAGATAGGAATATGGTTTTTTTAAAAACATAATGTCTGCTTATACTTTATGAAGTATCAGCATCGCTCTGCTTCTTTTTGCCTTTTAGTTTTGACATAAGTAGGCTGAGATGTAAACTCAAGGTTGTATGGTTGACCCAAGGCCCTCCTGATCCTGGTTTTTTGGTGTCAGTCTCTTCTTCTGTCTCTGTATTTTCCTAATTCTCATGCCCTATTTATGCATCCAGTTGATTCTTTAGCAATCTCTGACATGTGACAAGTGGGTCTCTGACTCTTGTACCTACTCCTGGAACCTTTTCCTCATGTTGGGCTGCCATGTCCAACTTCAATATATTAGCTTTTGTTTCATCTTAATGTATTTTATTTTGTTGTGTTTAATTGTTATCTTGTAGAAGCCTGTTCTTTTCTAATGAGAGAAAAAATGGAGTGGATCTAGAAGGGCAGGGAGATGTGGAGGAACTGAGAGAAGAGGACAGAGTGCAATCTATACTTAGGGCATACTGTATGAGAAAATAATATGCATTCAATAAAAGAAAATTTAGAAAATAAAAATCACCACCACCTTATTTTTACTATTGTTTCCTTTGCCTCTCCTATGTAGAGCCAACTAACTCTGCTTATCCCAACTGTTATTTATGTCAGGAAGTAACTTGAAACTCTAGAATTGAAAATAAAACCTAGATCTTTGAGTTGTTTTAATTCTATGTTTCAGCAGTACCAAATTAAAAGCAATTTAATGTATGTAAGGTAATTGTTAGAAGACACCTCTTAAGTCAATACAGTTGGAAAGAGGTCAGATTGAAGACATGGTGACTTGTAATATCAACACTGGTGAGGCTGTGACAAAATGTTTGAGCTACATTAAGAACCCTTGTCTAAAAATAAAAATTTAGGGGGTGAGTATAGGCAGAAGAGAGCTCAGGATTGGTAGGTTCTGGAACACTCTTATAGTTAGGTTTAAGTAAGCTGTACATTTTGAGATTCTGTAATTCTGGTGATTTGTACAGTTTTCTGGTTTTCTCTTGTGATATCTGAACTTGGTAAAGGTTGAATACAGTCTGGGAAAGAATTCTGGGTTTCTAGAACTCCACACTATAAAACTATTAGTGAAAATTCTCATTCAGACAAGTTTAGATTTCATTGGATATAGCATACATGACCATGTCAATTAGGAAATGTAAAGAATATTCCAAAACACAAAATAAGATGCGATTTGTGAGAACATAGTCTGTATCTTTACATAATATCCCACAACAGGTACCAGGCCACACTTCTCTCCAGATCCCACTGGGACAGAGAGTGCTATCACTTAACAGCTTTCAATTTGTGATACCTGTTTCCTCCAAACTCTTTGTTAGGTACAATATGCTGTTCTAAATCTTGTGACATTAGTCTTCCCCCCAGTTCTAAAGTGTAATAAATTATTAAAACTTCACTTCATTCTGGGATCTGTTCTTAATCCTCAGTCATACTGCTGCGTAGATACTCTGAAGGTGGATCAATGAAGAGGCTCCTTTGCTCTCCTACCTGTCATCACTCTCAACCCACACTCATCCCGACTTCCAGCTTTTATGAAGCTCCTCTACAGGATTTTAAAGAAATTCTCTCAATCCCTGTAAGACTACAACATACTCAGATCTCCATTAACTAAATTTTTTATCTCCAATGCTCTCCCCATCCCACCCTACCTCAAGGCCCAATTACGAATAAAGTTTGCTAAAGAGAATAGTTTAGCTTCTTTTGTAGACTGATTGTTAGGGTTTATTTACCAGTATTCTTCTTGCAGTGTATTGGTTCTGAAAATCAAACTTGAATCTTCATTTCTGCATAACAACTACTTAACCAACTGATATTTCTCTGCAGTCCTAAGCTTACATTTTTTTTAGTATAGATTGAATATATGTGGCAGCAATACCAGATATTTCCTGATAGTCCTTGATATAGGCAGTGACTCTTGTGGATGAGGGAGTATGATACTGACTCTTACACACTTTAGGTCTAGAAGATTCAAGAATTTCACTTGGAAATTGGAAAATTTTAGGGCTAATTCAAAGTTTAGTTGCTGAGGAGTGAAGTTCTCTATTCGGACATAGAAAAGTTGAGTTCTATTTTCAACACATCTATCAACAGAGCCCTTGGAAATCCTTCCAGTTTCCCAATACTGTTTCAGAGGTAATTTGGATTGTAGTTAAGAGTGGGCAAACACCACAGTGTGTTCTAGTTCATGTGGTTTTCTATTCATCAGCAAATGCCATTGCTCTGCAATTTGCCTTTGGAAAATGCATGCAATTTGCTTTGATAAACTGAAAATTTGAGCTCCATGCTGCTCCTCAAAGGGGAACCAGGAGGCTCCTACAAGGACTATAAATACAACTGAAGCTTGTCAAAGGTCCTAACGGTGGAAAAAATGAGAATTATAGTCATTGGATACATCTATTTTTAAAGGCTCCTATGAGAATAATCTAGTACTATTTAATTCAAATGGTTTTAATATCTCAGCTTTGGTGCCTCAAGGCCACCATTTTGTTATGGCCAGATCAATATATAGCCAGGGTTGAGGAATGGCAATCTGATGAAAAGTTGAAGAACATAAACTGTAGCCCATCCCTGTGAGGTATGAAGAGTAATTCATTGTAAATGAGGCTACATGGTGACTGAACAGTATTTGTTCATCTTCTAAATGATGCAAAGTAAGGAACAGGCATCGGAGTGCTGTGTTTAAGCACTCTCCTAATCTCTAACTTTATTTCTTCCCCTTGAAAATATATAATTATGAATATAATTTATTATTTAATGATAAACAGCAAAGTAATATTCATTTTTATACAGTCCCTTGACTTATTTTTTCCTGAATATTATTACCTTACCAATGTAATGAGGTCTCTTCTATACAGATAGTGCAGAAATAAGATATATCTCACTCAAAACTGAAAATTAAAGATATGTCAAGAAGTAATATTTTTGCAGTTATATGATAGAACTTTTGTTTATTTTATAGTAGGTTGTAGATATATTGCTCATTATAAGGAATGTATTGCCAGTAGGTAACATACATATAGGATGACCAAGTTCCCCTTTCTGTCTCTCTCCTCAATAAGAAAATCATTGCTAACAGATGACCATATATCTGCACATTTAGCCTTTCTGAGGTTTTATCTGAGGAAGCAAATATTTAAGACTTTGTTGAATTCATCCTTTGGCAATCCCATGCATGTGTACAGTGCATTTTGATCACTGTGATCCCAAATTCTTCTAGTCTCCCTCCAACCCCTATTATAACTTCCCTCTTTCTACACAGTGTCTCTGTTGTCAGTTTCTGACATATAATTCACACAATGTGAGGGAGGATGGTTTAGGGATGATAGCATGAGCTGTTGTATAAGTAACTTTCAAGTGTACAAATATAGGCCATGTAAATGAGTGTTATGCAAATAAGGGCCATGTAAATCATGGCCATGAAAGTAAAGGTAATCCCAGGAACTGTATACTTGGTTACAGAGTGCAGCTGGATCAGATTACAGCTTTCTAAAAACAGTTTGCAATTCCTGAACCAAGTAAACAGCTACATTTTCTGGTCTCTTAGGAATGGCCTTTTTTAAGAGGGTAAATTTCAATTTTCAAGTAGCTATGCAGTAACATGGGGAGAGGTAAGAAGTCTAAATAAAAACTGTGGATCAGAAAAAAAATTGTTCAGTGCAAGATTTTATTTTAAAACAAGTGCAAATGAAGAAGTAAATGCCCATTTTGGACTTCTTGCCTTTCTTTTGGCTAAGAATTTTTTTTCCCATAAAATTGAAAGAAGAAAAGTGGAAGCATAAATCACAAGACCACAACATAGAAAACACGTGTCTTTAGAGACTGTTATTGTGATATAGTGGGACTATGTTCTGGTGCATTGTTAGTAGTTATCCTTCCTACTGGTTTAATAAAAAGATGATTGGCTGAAGGCAGACAGGAAGTGTGGGTGGGGCTACCAGACTAAGAAAACTCTGGGAACAGGAAGAGCAAAGGAGAGACACCAGAAAAAGATGCCAACAGATGCAGAGGAAAAAAGACAACCAAACTGTTCTGAGAAAAGGTACCATGTCACATGACAAAGAGATTAATGGAAGTAGATTGAGTTAAGATGAAAGAACTAGCTAGGAATATGCCTGAGCCATAGGTCAATCAGCATGAAATCAATAGGAAACTTTGTGTGATTCTTTGGGGTTAAGTGGCAGTGGACTGAGAGCAGGTTTGAACCTCTGGGTTATGCCAGAAAGCCTGGGCTAGAAACATCTTATTATACTGTGAGAAACACATGTCCACATGGGTGGAACAGCTAAAGTACGTTGAGAATAGAAGGAAGTCTCCTTGTCACTCTTCAACCCCAGCTGTCTGTGGTTAGCTAACATGTTAATAATTTACCTATGCTGGTGTCTGCATCTACCTATTCACCCATATCTATAAATATTAGCTGCCTTGGTTGAGTTGGAGTGCCTTTTTAAGATACTTCTTTCTTAACTTTTCTGAATTTTTAATTCATAAATTATTTTCATAATAAAATGCTATTAAGACACTAAGAGACTCAAAGCCTTTAAATGAAATCATAGTTATGTGTGTGCATAGCCCTGATTTATGTGGCTGAGCACAAATATTACACAGTACATGTGTGGAGATGAGAGAATAACTAATAGGATTTGGATCCTTATCCACCGGACCATTTTGCTAGTCCTGATTCTAGTTTTCATGATATAAGACAAGTTAATGGCTTAAAGAAGAGTGTCTCTAGTATTCTGGCTCACTTGTCTGTGGCTATATACCCGTATTTCATCAAGTGATCACTCTGCCAATCTTGGCATTCATCAAATATTAAAAGACACTGCCTTTATTGCTAAATTATAGTCCCTTTATACTTTCTAGGTTTTCCATAATTTTTTTGGATTAAGGTTTTGTTCATAAACCAACAATTTAAAAATATTAAATGGGGCACTAAACAATTCAGATTTGATAAATAATTAGCTAATAAATTAAGAAGACAGAATTGTTGATCTCAGAATCATGCTCATTATTTTATGTGTGAGTATGTATATGTACTCATATAAATATATAGAAACCAGGGTTTAAAACACTGGATATCTTCCACACCTGATCACCAAAAATTTTCACTGATCTAGGATCTCACTGATTCAATGAGGCTGGCTGGTCAAGGAGACCCAAGGATACTCCTGACTTTAACATCCCAGTACTCAAATTACTAGCATGTGGCCCTTGGCTTTTTCACAAGGATTTTGGGAGGCTGAACTCAGGTACTCATAAATGCACAGCAAGAACTTTATTGCCATAGTTACATCTCTAGTCCCTAAAATGCTTTAAACCAAAATTCTATGATGCTTAAACATGTCAAACACACAAAACACACAAGCATGTGTGTGTGTGTGTGTGAGTGTGTGTGTGTGTGTGTGTGTGTGTGTGTGTGTGTGTGTGTGTGTGTGTATGTGTGTGTGTGTGTGTGTGCAGGGACCATTGAAGCATGGGCATCTCACCTACACCCTTTCTAATTTTTCTTTTCCTCAAATCATCCTGGCTCTTCTCTGCATAGCTCTGAATGTAGTGTTTAAGCACAACTGCTAAATTTGTTTTAGAGACATCTCTCACAAAAACCAATGATTAAAAATAAGTGTGTATTAGTGTTTTATCCTTAGATTGCATCCAAGAAATTGCAATATCAAGAAGTCCCAAGTTAAACTTTGACACACATACAGACAAATATGAGCAAGCACACAAGACGTACTCTGTTTTGTTTTGGTTTTTTTTTGTATTTTATATTCTTGAGAGAGAATTTATGTATTTTAGTCTGGCCTTAAGCTTCCTGTGTATCTGAGGACAGCCTTGTACTCCTGACCTGCTTACTCTATATCAAAAGTACTGAAAATATAATTTTGTGCTACCCCATCTGGCTCAGAAACAGGACAATCTGATAGTGGAAAAAACTCTCATGGGTTTAGGAATTCTATTCCTATTACCATAGACAATGACAAATACTATTTTTGCAGTACTCAATGTAACATTTCCAACATTAAACAAGTATAATATACTAAATTTTGTGAAAAATGGCTGGGATACAAAAATTTACATAAGAAGACAGGACCAAGTTTGAAGTTAGGATAGTAATGGACCAGTCTGACTTCAACTTATTATGAAAGCCATTTAGTTATAAGGTCAGAACAAGTTCATTTCTGTTTGGTAAAAAATTCAAGTTGATTATGCATTAACCTGTTTCTAGAATTTGACATGCTCCCTACTCTGTGGAGTTAGACTCATGATTTGATAAGATAGTCTGCCAAATAATTTTGAAATGTTCTGCCAAATTTCCATGTAACCAAAATTTCTCTAAAAATTCCCCAATCCTTGAAAACCTCTTAGTTTTGAAGTTTTTGAGCTATATAAACCCTACCTTCTCCTATGATTGATGCTTTTATTCAAGTCTGATTAAGGGATATAGCTTGTCTGACATAAAATAAAGCTTGTTTAACTTGAGGAATAAATTTGCATAATAATTTTTACTCTCATTCAGTGGGATTAGTACTAGGTTAAACAGTCAAGCACTGTCTCAATTAACCAAGGGCAAATGATGGAACTCGGTGGTAGAGTACTTGCATAGTCTGTATAAAGCCTTCAAATTTGATCACCAGCACCTGAAAATAAAATAAAATTTGGAAGATGAGGCATTTGTATCTATTAAAAAAAATCTAAGATAAATTATACTTAACAAAATTTGGGTGAGGAAAAAATGCAACATTCCAGCTTAAAATACTAACACATATGCTAATTACACTTATAACCAAAGAAAAAGAAGTAACATACAGAAAGAGTCTGGTTAATTTAGTCAGTATTTATTTGTCTTATATGAACATGATCTGATCAGTTGGTAACCTATGGTTGGCTAAAGCTCAAAGAATATGAGGAGTGACCACTCCCTGTCTGCCACTATCACTATATGTTACATGAAGGTATTCTTATGTCAGTTTGAAATATGTGTGTATACACAATATATGGAATCAGCCTTAAGTTCAAATTTGTCACCAAAATATAGGAAGATACTTACAACAATCACTGATTTACCAAAACTATATTTTCTATCTAGTGATTGATTCATTAACTTTGTGAAGTTATATTTGGCCTTGATATTTTTTTCATTATCAATAGTTACTACTATATGGCAACATCTGCCTTTTATTGTTGTTCCAGAGAAATCATTAAGAGTCCACATCATGCTTAGCCTGGAAGAAAGCATGTTGACTTGTGCCTCAATTATCTAAACTGTATGAAATCTAAATTCCCAAATAGCATGAAAGTCACTTCCTTTTTGTGATTTTGATTAAAATTCTTTTACTTTCTTATTAGAACCTAAAGTCCACAATGTCTGGCTTATTTAATAATTTTTATATGAGCCTTTACAAACATGGAAATGTTTTCCAAAGCAGAAAGTTCTGGAGGGACTCAGTTTAAATTTATTTTAAAAAAACTTTTATTTAGAAAGCTGTAAGAGTGACAGGTTTCAATGTTGAGATAACATTGAAAGGAGAGGAAAGAATTGATGCTGAGGACTAACCATGGAATTATCATTGGTTTGGTAGCTATTACTCTTGCAATATGTTTCAGTTAAGCCACATCTTCTGTAAACATCTAAATAGTTTTTCTAGATTGAGATAGGGGTTTTCAGACATGATGTTCTCTTACATAGTATAAGGGAAATCAGGGAACTCACAAATACAATGTAGGCTCTCATGTCTTCAAAAACAACTGACTATGGTGTGTAACCTTATAGAAAATAATGATCAGAGGAACAGGAATATGGTTTAAATTCTTTGAACTGGCTCCTCTGTGATTTTCCACATGCAACAAGTGCCTCTCTTATCAATGAGGGAAATTGTTTATTAATAATAGTAATAGCTACATAAATTTATACAATAATCACTTTGCATTCATTACCTCAGCAATCTTAATGACAAATATTAAGTAATATATCACTATTTTCTAAGGAGTTAAGTTACTTGAGCAGAAATATAACAGTAGTAACCTAATCTACAATTCTTAGGCCATTAAAGTATATCTTTAGATATTATTTCCCAATTAAGACATTCAATCCACAAAAGAAGAAAAGGGATCATGATTCACTGAAAGGAAGCACATCTTACAAGTTTAAGGAAGATCCAGAAACTTACAGAATTTATAAAATCCCTTTCTCGGACTGTGTAAACAGTAAAATCTTGCTGGAAGGAAGAGACTCTCAAATTAGCTGAACTGAATGTTGTCTGCAAACTGTTTGGGGTACCTAAACAATGCAGAATTCCTGAGTTTTTGCCTATGCTGGTAAAGCCATTTTAGTGATTCAACAGCCTCTATATCATACATGCTTCTCTAAGCAAATCCTCACAAATACTCCTGTAAGTCATCTCATTAAACATACAAGTTCCCCAAGGTTGACACTGATGGAATCATTTTGTCTGTCATCAATGTTCTCTACAGGAAGGAAAAGGTAAATGTTTCTATCTGTCAAGGAACAGTCCCCCCCCACACACACACACATACACACTCCATATGTAAATATTCTTACACATCTATGTTCTATGTTTGGCCTAGAGCTAAAAACAGAGTCATTCTAAAATGTTTTTTTAATAGTTAAAAAATGTTTTTTTTATGTTAGAAAGTTACCTAAGCAGCTAAACATACTTGCTGCTCTTCTAGAGGATGGGGTTTCAGTTCCCAGCATTCACACCAGTGTAGCCGGTATGTATACACATAAATAAAAATTTTAAATTATTTTAAAAAGTTTTTATTATTTTTGCTATGTGTGTCTACATGTGTGTGTGTCAAAACACTTAATATAGAAATCAGCACAACTTGCCATTGTCAGTCCTCCTTCCACCATGTTGGTCTTGGGCATAGAAGCCAGGTATCATGTTGCTAGATTTAGCATCAGGATTGTGGACTACAGCATAAATGAAGTTCTAACCCACTTAGTGACATGTAGATGCTAGTGATTTCCCCTTTGTCATTCTTATTCTCATTTATATATCCTTCCCAGATTCACAGCATCTTTCTATAGTGTCTACTGTCTGACTAGCACCTAAAACACATTATCACAGGAAACCTGACTTAGTGACATGTTGGACTGGTGCCCTTCCCAGGAGTTTTTAGCACAGACTAGATGACCTGTGGGCAAGTGATCTGTGAAAACCTGAATCATCTAAGTAATTGATGGTCTGGGGCAATGTTAATGCCTTTGACACTGGAAATCTGCATAAACTTCCTAGATTCAGTTGTTTATGTCAGTATCTTTATATACATAGCTTAGCAGTAGACTTCTACATTTCTTACTGTACATAGCACCACCAGTACATAGCTTATAGAGGTAAATATTTTCTGTTAGTCATAACTGATTTTAGTCTATTTCAAACCACTTTTGATCATCAGTCTTTCACAGAAATAGGTGAATCTTTTCATGAATATACTTTAATAATCAGAAAGCTAAAGACCCCACTTTTGATACACACCGTGGCCATCATAATCTGAATATATGTCACAAGCACCAGGAAGTTAGGCTACATGTGTGTAGATCACTGAAAATTCTTCATTGCTCAAAGAATGCTGTTATTCATCCAACCAACACCCTTAAGCTACATCTTCAGGGATCCTGGATTAAGGTCCTTTTCCCTATCTCTTCACATCCAACATCCTTGACACTGAACTTTATTATAATAGTTATTTTCCTGGTTTCTATGAACAAATATGCAGCAAAATCTACTCAAAGAAGGAAAAGTTCACTTTGGATCACAGTTTCAGGATACAGTCCATCCTGGCCGTAAAAAACTGGTAACAAGTCAAAAGAACCCAATGAACAAGCCGAGAGAGAAATTAATTCTGATACACATTGGGACCACAGTCCATGACATAGTATAACCAATAATTGGAATGAGTCATCCTATTTAAATTAACCTAATCTAGAAGCTTCCTCAAAGATACACCCAGAGGTTTTTCCATAAGGATTCTGAGTCCAAACAGGTTTACCACTGCATTGTCTTGCAGTAATGGGCATATCTCATGATATACCAAATGGGACTGTTCACAATCAACTTCACATGTTTAAAAGGGCATGTGTGCTTTCTGCTTTATATTTCTTTCATAAACTTTTATTCTGTTAGAAAAGTTTCAGTAATCCTAAAGTATGTCGTCATTTAAAGCAATTTGGCAAATGCACATACTGACACTTAAGGAATGTAAACAATAATTTTCCTTTTTTCTGGTGCTTTTAACTACCATTATTTATACATATTTAACTTTCTAAGTGGCTTTTAGATAGGCATAAAGACCCACACAGTTGGTAGTCCTCTATGTATATAAGTGGGCACATGTTTTGTTGCTGCACATTTGTGTGGAAGCTGAAGATCAATCTTGGATCTTTTTCCTCAGGAGTTATCACCTTGTTTTTTGAGACACAGACTCTCATTGGCCTGGATCTTGCTGTTTTGTCCGGGCTGACTGGTTAGCCCTAGATATCTTCATGTCTCTGCCTCTCAGAGCTGGGTTGCAATACACAGTACTATGCCTGGATTAAAAACAAAACAAGTCAATGAACAATCATATATTTTCTGAGGTTCAAAGTCGGGGGCTTATGCTTGTGTGAATCATCCAAGAAGCATCTTCAAAGAACTATACACTTGACTCTAATTTATTTGTTCATTAGAAAATAAGAGCATACTCTGTCCTTCCATTGTTCCCTCCCCAACCTGATTTCTCATGTTCCCATCCCCACCTGCTCCCAGTCAACCAACAAAATATAGTCTATTTCCCCTTCCCAGGGAAATCCAACTATTCTATTTTCCAAGATCTTGTATCTTGTTATGCAGAGTTTGGTATCACAGGGAGGTCTGCTCTTTTCTGAAGGGAAAGAGAGGAGCAATGGATCTGGGGGAGAGGAGATGTATTAGAAGGACTGAGAGGAGAGGCGGGAAAGGATGCTGAGGCTGGGATATGCTACATGAGAGAAAATTAAATAAATAATATAAAATATCTTTAAAGCAGTAGCTTAGTTAGAGATAGAGCCAGGAATACCGAGAAAGTACATATACTGTGTGGACTCATACAGGAGCTACATAAGTGGGTAAGTGGATCCAGCCTGTCTGTAGGTCTTAGCTTCCACCCTCATACAGCACAATGCATATGCTCTTTTATTTTTCCCCTTTTGTATTAAAAAATTTTCCATACCCATCACTGCTCCCACTCTTGCCCATTCCCCTAGTCCTACCCCAGCCTCTACCTTCCCCCACACCTCCCCCAGTTCATACCCAAGAGAGCGCTAGGAATCCCAAGGTGAGTCAATTCAGACTGGCATATCCAATTGAGGTATGACCAAGTCCCTTACCCAAATATCAAGGCTGAGAAAGGTGTTTCCCCTCAAGTCAAGGGCTCCAAGAAGCCAGTTTATGCACCTGGAATAGACTCTGGTCCAACTGTAAGAGACTCCACAAACTGCCCACACCTTTCAACTGTCATCTACATTCAGAGATTCCAGATCCTTTCTATGAAGATTCATCAGTTGTCATTTCAAAGTCAGTGAGCTCCCAATAGCTTGACTCAGCCATTTCTGTGGGTCTCCTCCCAATGATCCTGATCCCTTTGCTCACATAATCTCTCCTGTCTCTCTTCTTCTGGACTAATAGCTCAGTCTAGTATTTAGCTTCAGATTTCTGCATCTCCTTTCATCAGCTGGTGGATGAAGGTTCTATAATGACTCAATTGCAGTGGTCATTCATATGAAAATATGGAAAGGTCAGTTTAGACAGCCTCTCTGCTATTGCTTGGAGTCCTAGCTGGGCTCATTTTTGGGGTTCTTGGATGTTTCCTAGTACCTGCTTTCTCTCTAATCCTACAATGGCTTCCTCTATCAGTATAGCCACTTCTCTCTCCCTCCCTCCCTCCCCCCTCTCTCCACCTCCATCCATTCTCTCATGTCCTCTTCTTACCTCCCCTTGGTCACACACATACACACCCTATAATCACAATTTTCTAGGGAGATCTTCTTTATTTCTACTTCCCAGACAGATCTATGGATCTCTCTCTTAACTTCCTCCTGTTATGTAGCTGCTCGAGAGAGAGGGTGTTGTAGATTGTAGCCTGGTTATTCTTTGCATTACATCTAAAATCTACTTATTGATGAGTACATACCATGTCTACCATTCTGAGTCTGTGTTACCTAAGTCAGAATGCTAATCTCCAGATCCATTCATTTGCCTGAAGACTTCAGGTTGTCTACTCTATTGTATAAATTTGCCACAATTTTTTAATCCATTCTTCAGTTTGGAAGATTAAGATTGTTTCTAGGTTCTGGATATTACAAATAACACTGCTACGAACATAGTTGAGCTAATGCCTTAGGGACAAGAGTATGCATCCCTTGTGTATATGCCCAATACTGAGATTGCTATATCATTGGGGAGATTGACTCTCAGTTTTCTGAGAAGGCATCATACTATTTTTTGAAGTGGCTGTACAAGTTTCCACTCCCACGAGCAGTTGGGGAGCATTTCCTTTGCTCCAAATCCCCTCTATAAGCGGTCATCTGTGTTTTTGATCTTAGCCATTCTGACAGGTGTAAGATAGTATCTCATAGTTGTTTTGATTTGCATTTCTCTGATGGCTAAGGATGTTGAGCACTTCTTTAAGTGTCTTTCAGCCATTTAAAGTTCTTCTGTTGAGAATGTCTTATTTAGCTCTGTACCACATTTCCAATTGGGTACTTTGTTGTTATTATTGCTGTTATTATTTAACCTCTAGTTTCTTGAGTCCTTTATATATTTTAGAGATCATTTCTTTGTCCAGTGTAGGGTGGTGAAGATCATTTCCCATTCTGTAGGCTGTTTTTGTTTTATTGACTGTTGCCTTACAGAAGCTTTTCAGTTTCAGGAGGTTTCATATATTAATTCTTTCTCTCAGTGTCTGTGTTACTGGGGTTATCTTTAGGAAGTGGTCTCCTGTGCCAGTGCATTCAAGGCTATTTCCCACTTACTTTTCTATCAAGTTCAGTGTAACTTGAATTATGTTGAGGTCTTTGATCCACTTGGACTTGAGTTTTGTGCAGGGTGATAGATATGGATCTATTTTCATTCTTCTACATACTGCCATCCAGTTATGCCAGCATCATTTGTTGAAAATGCTTTCTTTTTCCATTGTACATTTTTTGCTTCATTGTCAAAAGTCAGCAGTCTATAGTTGTGTGATTAATGTTAGGATCTTCTATTCAGTTCCATCAATCCACTGTAATAATGTTTTTTATGGTAATACCAATCTGTTTTAATTACTATAGCTCTATTGTCGAGCTTAAAATCAAGGATGGTGATCCTTCCAGAAGTTCCTTTATTGTACAGGATTGCTTTTGCAATTCTGGGGGTTTTTTTTGTTATTCCATATGAAGCTGAGTGTTGTTCTTCAATGGTCTGTGAAGAATTGTGTTGTGATTTTGATGTGGATCACATTGAAGCTGTATATTTCTTTTGGTAAGATTGCCATATTTATTAAGTTTTATCTATGTTGAGCAGTAAAGATCTTTTCTAATACCTTCTTTAATTTCTTTCTTCTAAGACTTAAAGTTATTGTCGCACAGGTCTTTGTATTTGCTTGCTTATAGTTACCCTAAGATATTTTTATAATATTTGTAACTATTGTAAGTGGTGATATTTTTTCTGAATTCTTTTTGGTTATCAATGATTGTATTATTCAACTTAAGAAAAACTTCTTGAAAAAGTATTTGGGAAAGTGCTATGAGCAAAAGAAAGAGTGAAACTTTTAGCATTATTTGTTTTGCATTAAAATGCATTCTCTTGGCATTTATAAAAATGAGTATAGATTCACTATATGTATCCAAGTCATTAATATTATAGACATTGAAGACATAATTTGGAGACATATAGGAGTACTTTCCCCATTAGTAAAAATGTTTTATGATGTTAAGTGATCCATTCCATTATTGAATATAAGCTCATATAATTTGAACTATGGGAATGAGAACTTAAGTAACTTAAATTTATTGAATAACATGATATATTTTTATTCACATTTATTCATTCTATATGAAAAGGCATATTTTGGAGGTCAAAAGACAGTTTAGGAAGAAATTTTTGTAAATTGTTGTTACTTTTACACCTGAGGCTCAAGGAACATGATGTAAAAGGAGATGGGAAGATGGTATGAGCCAGAGGACCAAGGAATTTGCTCTGAGATGGTACATCTTAGTAATGTCAAAAGCTATATCCATAAACTCTCACCAACATGATTGCCCAAACAGGATCTAAACAAGGATGACACCAAAGAACAAACTTTATGGGGGAAAAACACACAAGGGATTTTTCAGACCAAAAGTCAGAACATAGAGAGGTGGTCTTCCAGAGGGAATCAACCCAACTGGTTGTCTACTGTCAAATGGTCAGGCCTGAAAACATACATACAAGTAACATTATACAAATGTAACAGATTATATTTTAGGAAATACATGCATACATATATGCATATATGTTACATTAGGTTCCTGGCCTGAACTAGTTCTACAGTTCAGATCCACCTGCTACCATTTATCTGGACCACCAATCCAAAGTCCCAAAGAAACACACAAGCACTTATATTGACTTCATGCTGTTTGGCCTATGTCTCAGGCACATTGCTAGCTAGCTCTTTCGTCTTAACTCAACATTTCCATTAATCTATCCTGCCATGTGGACTGCAGCTCACCTGTGTTCCTTACATGTTGCTTCTTTGGGTATCTGGCTCTGTGTCTGACTCCATTCTCCTTCTCATACCCATGTGCTCTTGTCTCTGGCTATGGTGTTCACCAAGGGTCAAAACAGCTCCTTTATTTAAAGATTGATATTCACAGCATACAGAAAGACATCCCCACACCACCTCCCTGTTTCTGTCTAAACAAAAAGGAAGGTTTCAATTTTAACATAGCAAATTTACATATAACAAAATGTCTATCAAGCAACATTACAGTTACAATACCTAAGATTTTTGCTAATGTTTAACAAAATTAAAGAAAATATTCTATCATCTGCCTTATTCTTATGAATCTAAAGTTTCATATCCAATTTATCTTGTAAAATAACTAAGAAAATATTTTCTTATAACTATCTAATCTTCAACTACATCAAAGACCACAGAAAGATATGATATTTACCCAAGTAAACAGGAAGTGTAAGCCACTTTCAAAATCTAGAAATGACAGAGATAACATCTATCTGCCTAGACAGTCACCCAAAATTCCTTTATAAAGTTGTGGCATTCATCTTCAGCCCACAGGCCCAGAGTCTCTGGAATACCTTTTAGTGAAAAAGGAAATCTGGAAGACTTTTCTGCATGTTCTGGTATAGTTCATCAGTCACTTCTCCTTGAGTACTGAAGAATGTCTGACAGTTTTCTCTGCAAACCAGGAACCTGAAGGACCCTCTCAGCTTGTTCTGCCAGAGTTCAGAGGCCACTTTCCTATGGAACCTGCATGTCCAGTTTAAACAGCTTTCTGTCAAGCAAGCAATACAAGAACAAGTTCTTGTCCAGTGGCTAACCATTGCCACAAAAAAAGGCAAACTCCATATGACATTTCATCAATGCCCATTTTTCTCTTGAAGTAGATTGGTGCTGCCAGGAGCATATCTGTCTCACTATCCAGGAAAGTCTAAATTTTTAAAATATTTTAAATGGCATATTCTGTAAGTCTTAGAAGTGTTTGAAGATAATCTAATTGAAATATATCTTTGTATATCTAAAAATCTAACAGGAGTATAAGTTTCCTTATCATAGTTGACTATTAATCTGCATTTCTTAATTATACATTACAATTTTAAATGTGTTACATAAACACCACACCCTAAATAAGAGTAGAAAAATATATACAGCATAAGAGAATTGACCTTAAATTTGTATCAATAAACCAAAATCCATACCAATGTAAAATCTTTTGAGAGTAACAGCTGATTTTTGGATTAAAGCAAATTCAATAATCTATTTTTTAATTACTCATATTCCATATTTTCTTTTTCTTCTTAGAAAGAGATTAACTATAAACACTAACCATTTTTAATGAAAACAAATGTTTATACAATATTTTAGAAATTTGGGTGTTGCATTTTATTACTACTTCCTACTGATTAAGGGGCACTGGCAATCTTATGGATTTTTGAGACTATATCATCTTAGTCTGCAGCCCTGAAGCTGATATGTCCATCTCTTCCCATTAGAGAATTTTCAGGTGTTCTTGGTTGATGAAACCACATTTGCCTGGAAGCAATTTACAGATTGCTATCTTCTGTGGAAACAAAAACAAAATCTCTCTTCCAAGGCAACATATCCTTAGACACAAATTTCAAAGTCAAGATACCTTTAAGATACATATTCTTGTTTAATTTAGTAGCCTTGGTAATAGTCTTTCTGCAGTTAGCTCATTAACAGCTAAAAAATCAAAATGAAACACAATAATAACCATAATCCAGACTCTTTCCCATTTTTACATAGCCTATCATATTGTTATACTTTATTTCTCCTTTTTAGGGACTTCCTCTACCCTCTTTTCTCTCTGTACATTTTACACACATTGTAACCCATTTACAGTGGTGTTTTTTTAAATCTGAATCTGTTTTATTGTGAATCTCAATCATTTTCTGACCAGAAGAGCTTTTAAAATTCTGTATTATGCAACTCTGCTTTGGCTGCATCTGCTCACCACTAGCAAACAGCAGTTCCAGAATATGCTGCTTCTAATTAATCATCTTTGACTCTGTTGCTTTTCTGTTCAATCTAAACATAAACCTTAAATCAATCACATGCTCCCTAGTGTTCTGTGAGACTACAGGAATTGCCTAGTTGCAGTTTATGCTACCTGCTGCCAGTCCACCACCCTTCTGTCTGTGGCCCGGATGTCATGCTATCTCTATACAATGACCCACTTCAGACACACAATTTGAAAGCTGCTTTTGGTTTTGTTTCTGTGCTCTAGAATTTTTTTTTCAGCTTTCTCGAGTTTTACGTAGGTATTTGACACACGTTGGGAAGCTATCTGTTACATTGGGTTTCTGGCTGAGACTAGTCCCATAGTTTAGACCTGCCTGCCACCACTAATCTCAACCACCAATCCCAAAGTTCCAAAGAAACACACAAGCACTTATATTGACTTCATGTTGTTTGGCCTATGTCTCAGGCACATTGCTAGCTAGCTCTTTCATCTTAACTCAACATTTCCATTAATCTGTCCTGCCATGTGGACTGTGGCTCACCTGTGTTCCTTATATGTTGCTTCTTTGGGTATCTGGCTCTATCTGTGTCTGACTCCATTCTCCTTCTCATACCCATGTGCTCTTGTCTCTGGCTATGGTATTCACCAAGGGTCAAAACAATTCCTTCATTTAAAGGTTAATATTTACAGCATACAGAAAGACATTCTCACATAACACATGTACATGCAATAATCACTAATAAAAATGATTCTGTAAATTTGAAGTATATAAGATGGTTTAGAGAAAAGATAAATAGCATAATTATATAATAATCTCAAAAAATAAAATAAGGTAAGGTAAAGAAAAGAGGGGGAGAAGAAAAAACTAACATAATAAAATTGGTTTTTTTCTTTCTCCATTTGGTTCCTGAATTGTGTTGATCTCACAGATTTATTTCTAAAATACCAAAGTATACATACATACATACATACATACATACATACATACATACTATACACACACATAATTTTTCCTATTCTTATTGTCCAAATGAGCATACCAGTATATGTGCTTATTACATTTTTTTTCAAATTTTCTTTGATTTATATACCAAAGAATATACAAATGCTAATATCTGTACCCATTTGGAAATAGAATAGGTTTTTATTATATTTTCCTTCTTTATCTGACATGAAAAACATCCATATTCCAGTACTATACCAATTTGCATTTAATAATTTTTAAATAATTCTGAATGTTTTCTAGATTTTTATTCACAACAAATTACTTGGTTGTTTATCTTAGTTTAACATACATTTTTATGTCTGTGCATATGTATGAGAATTGTGGTATTTGTTTTTTTCAGTGATTTAATTTGCTAAGATTTATTATGAAAACTGCTTAGCAGTTAGTTTTGAAAGAGGAATCCAGTCCCACGTTGTAGTGGAGAACCATCATCTAAACCCTGGGTTACTAGAGTCAGCAAGATTAGAAATTCAAGTTGATTCTTAGCAACATATCAAATCCAAGGTCAATCTGGGCTACATAAGATCCTATCTTAAAAACAAATACACAGCAACAACAAGAAAACACAAGATGCTTTGGGTTTTATAACTCTGTGGTATAGGATGCATATTTAAGAGCTGTGTATGACCGTTGGCAAATGATTCTGACCAGACAGATTCAGTCTAAGTGGAGACAGAGTTTTCTAACAGGCACCCTTAGCTTCAGTAGCAAGAAGTACTGTTCTTGCCCAATTGGTGTAGATTCATCTTATCTGAAAACATGTCAAAGAATTTCCTGAGATTAATTAAAATTGAAGCACTGAATTTCTATCATGAATGGTAGATATTGACACAAGTTAAAATACTATAAATTTCTAATAAAATAAAATTCAAGAGCTAAAAATATGACTCAGTTCATAAAGCTCTGGCCTTGCAACCAAGAGCACTTGAATTTGACCCCTGAAACCACATTAAAAGTTAGTATTGGTGAATTGACATTGTAATCCCAAAGCTGAAAAGATGGGTCCCTTGGGCTTGCTGGCCAGCCTGTCTAGCCTATTTTGGGAAGCTCATGGCTTTAAGTGTCCCAACTCAAGAAAGCAAGGTGGATGGTACCTGAGTAATTACAGATAAATGGATTCTTTGGTCTATACACACATTTCATTTGGACATCCCCAGTGGGTTACCAGAGGATGAAAATGAGTTAGCATAAGAGTTCTTGTGTTATTTTTTTTTGACTGTTGGAGTTGTATATGGACTCCCAGTAGTCCCTGCTGAAGGATCTTTCTAAGAGATATCAACTCCTTAAAACAGTGGCATGTTTTTTGGGTAATTCTACAGGGGACATAGACACAACAGCATGTATGCTGATAGTTGATAGTTTGGAAAGAACATGTACAAGGTGAAGGCACATCAGAGACAGAAACTCTGATGGTGATAGATGGTGGAGAGCATCATGAAAGAATAATTAATAGAGGCTGAATATGATTAAATGAGATTATATACACATATTACACATATGAAGCTGTCAAAGAATAAATAAAAATATTTTTAAATGTTACCCTTACAATATCAACTATAGCCAAAAACCAGGCTTCCCACCAGAATGAAAAAAAATAATTTCTTAAGTTTTTTTCTTTTAAATATATTTTTATTACAAACATCATGCATGGGATTTAGTTGTCTTGGTACTGCTTTCTATTCATGTTGGTAATGGTTATCCTGCTGCTAAATCATTTCCAGTATGTTAATAGCTCCTTACTCTTCCTCTGGATGGCTTCACCACAGCTCATTTAGCACAGTGTTTATTCACTAGTACAACATAGCAAAATGGTAAAATGGGAATTCTTGGCAGAAGTGTTGTCAACATGTGGTCAATTTTCATTATATGTATTTGTATTTTTAAGACAACCAAGTGTCAAGTCAGCGTCTGCTAGTAGAAACATAAAAATGAGTACAAGAAACAAGGAAAAATCAAATCAATTGGTTACTAAAGATCATATATTTATCTAAATGTTTAATTATTTTACTCTAAAATTATGAGTGAAATACATAGCAAAGATTAAAATTGTCTTAGTTTCTTTTTATGTTGTGATAAAAAAAACACCCCAACAAAAGCAACTGTGAAGGTAGAGTCAGTCAGGGTGGAGTTGAGGAGGCAAGAGCTTAATCAGTTGATCACATTGCATCTACAACTGGGAAGCAAATGAATTGATTTCACTCTGCTTACGTTCTTTTCTTCATGAAGTCCAGGATCTAAGTCTAGAGTATGGTACCACCCACTGTGGGGAGGTCTATTATGTGAACCTAGTTTACATAGTATCCCATAAACATGCCCCAAGGCCCATCTTCCAAATGATCTTAGATATTACTGACTTTTGAGTTTAACTAGTGAAGATTTTTTTTTCTTTTTCTTTGGCCAAGTCTATACAGTTTAATGAATGATACACAGCTCTCATTAATTCATTAATTCATTGACTTTATCTTTTCTTTCTTTTCATTCTTCTTTTCCCTAAACCAGTTTGCATTGTTCTTAGATAGAAAATCTAATGCACTTATTGCAAATTCTTGGATTTGTATATAACCTTGTTAAATATAATGTTGCTTTTTATATTTTCAGAATACGTAAATAGTATTATGCTTGGGAGCTAGTACATTTGTATGCACAGAATGTTGTAGCTTTAAGTCATCCCTAAACATAGCTCACACTTTCTCTGTGTCTCTCTCTCTTCTTTCCTATGTCTCCATTTGTCTGTCTTTGTGTGTGTGTGTGTGTGTGTGTGTGTGTGTGTGTGTGTGTGTGTGTGTGTTTCTAATCTGATTTATTGTTGGCAATTGTTTTCTGCAGTGAATATATCTATCAATTCTAAACTTATTCAGAGATAAACACATAAAAGGCTGCAATTCTGAGCTGGAAGATATCTCAATTGGTAAAAATGCTTGATATGCAAGCATAAGAGCCTAAGTTTATAATCTTAGTACACATATAAAAAGCTGGCTATGATTGTATGTACTTGTAACCAATCACTGAAGGGTAGAGACAGGATAGTGACAGAATTACCTGGGCAGCCAAGCCTAGATGGGGAGCTCCATTGAGAGATTGTATTATAGAACCAAGATACAGTAGAGGAAAACTATATTCTACTTTTCTTTCCTTTGTATATGCATGGCCATAGTGTACATCCACACTCAGGCAAGTGCACCGACAAAAATTTACTATACATAGTCACTTTTTAAAAAAAGATGGCTAAAATTAGTAATCACACCACAGACATACAACATTTTGTCCTTCAGAATCCCAGCCTTCTAAATTGCTCAGAAATACAGATATGTTGACCATGACTATATTAAATACCTTTTAATCTGGCTACCTTGTCTCCTCTACCTCCTGTTCTGTTGGATTCAACTGTGGGATTAAATTTTGTGAGATTCAGCCTTCTTGTGACTTCTCAAATGATATCCTAACATTTATAAATACATAACTAAATTCATAATCTGTGAACTTAAATGTATATTCATATAATACAGAACACTGAGGACTGCTGTGTCTTGATAATTCATAGAAGTTATATTCAAGATATTAATCCTTAGTTGGCTTTACTTTTGCAAATATATCCTTCTCATGTTTGCTAGTATTATTTATATTTTTCTTCTCAAATAAATTATTTATTACTTATGTAATAAAGTCCATTAATACTAGGCTGCAAAGATAGTTCACTCTGTAAAGTGCTTGTTGCATAACCATGAGAGTCTAAATTTAGATTCCCAACACATATAAAAAGCTAAGTATGAGAGTTTGTGCTTATAATTAGGGTTCTGAGAAGCCAGACATGGAGTTCTCTATCCAGTTCATCTTGCCAAATTGGTGAGTCCACATTTCTATGAAAGAGACTCTGTCTAAAAATATAAGATGTAGAGTGATTGAGAAAAAGCCCTGATGTTCACTTCTGACTTTTACATGCGCACACCCACATATGAGCATGCCGACTTTGCATACTTGGAAAGGGGGTAGCTCAACTGAAAAGTTGTCCCAATCAGATTCACCTGTGGGGATGTCTATGGAGTATTTTTAATGCTAACTTATATAGAAAGGCTCAGCCCACCATGCTTGGTGTCTCCCCTGGTCAGGTAGTCCTACAATTTATAAGAAAAGCATCTGAGCAAGCTAGGAGAAGCAAGCCTGTACACATCAATCCTCCATGGTCCTTGCTTTAGCATCTGCTTTCAGGTATCTGCCTTAAGCTTCTGCTCTGCTTCCCTATATGAGAGACTGTAAATTGTAAGACTAAATATATCTTTTCTTCCCCAAGTTGCTTTTAGTCATGGTGTTTATCATAACTTGGAAGCAAACTAGGACACCCCCAAAGCACAAGTGCACATGTACACATGCACAAATAAAGTAAAATTCTGTAATTTGTTTTCCTTGAAGTTTTTATTTGGGTATCTGGTAATTCTTCATGCTCCTCTGCTGTAACACATGCCTAAAGAACTCCCTCTTATGTGTTCTTTTAGCCCTATGATTGTTAAGGTACTCCAGCATCTGTATTTCATAATCTGATATTGAATAAGAGAAATGAAGCTTTACTTTTCCTCAATTGGTTTTATCTTTATCATGTATTCTGTCATATTGTGTACCATGTATAAGTCTATAATTGTGTTTCTGAGACCATTTCGTATTTGAATCAGTATTCATACTGACCATACATCCTCCACAATAGTTTTAAGTATATGTACATCCATTGGAATTAACATGACTCCCACTTCATAAAGTAACTTACAAAAGCTTTATTCATCTGTACAGATTTCTGGATTTTTTTTCTAAATGAACAAATATATATTCGTTGAAATTTTCTAGAATTTGCTAGTTAATTCTCCAATAGACACTTCAATTACTTTAATATTCATTAGATGTACTGTGAACATTACTTTACTCACAATTGTTGGCATTTCATGTTTCCAAAAAAAATGAGCCTTTTACAAAGATTTTCAACTATATTTTAACATCACAGCTCAGAATATGCCAATATATTTTATTTCAAAATATACTTTGTGTCTTATTTAATTATCTAAAATAGAATTTTGAAATGTCTTTTTGTTACAGATTTCCAAGTTTGTTATATTCTGATGAAATAGCTTATTCCACAAGACATTGATACTGGTGATATTCCATTAGTGTTTTATATGTACTAATTTTATTCTTTAATTATGGTATGTTTATTTTGCCATATTAATCTATCTATATATAAAAATTAAAATGTATAGTTAACAATTGGGTCATTGCATTGTTTTACCAGTAAAACACATGCTTCTTCTGCCTGCTGGTCTAAGAACAGGGCCACTAATATCCCCAAGTCATTCTTAATGACTGAAACATAATCTCCATGTTTATCCCTAGTTTTTGAAACCCTAATATATTAATTAATTTTCTCCTTGGCTATAAGGAAACCAGCAAAGGGACATTTTTTTTTTAAAAAAAAAAAAAAAAAAAAAGGAAGTGTTTGGAAAGCTCACAGTTTAAGTGCATATTCCATCATAAGGCTAAGACATGGTGGCAATGACCTCAGGCAGGTTGTCATACTGTATCCAAAATCTGGAACCAGATATAAATATATTCTGATGTTTAGTTAAATTTCTCATTTTTATTCACTGTATGGCCATGGCCATGAAAAGGTATCACTCATACTCATGGTGAGTCTTCCCTCCTCAATTTGTGCCATCTAGAAAGCATTCATAGGTGATTCTGGATTCTATGATCTTGGTTATCTTAGTCACACATCAGCATAAACATGCAATTCTGGATTCTGCCATATTGGTAATCTTAATCACATGCCAACATTCACAAATGGTTCTGGGTTCTTCCATGTTGATAATCTTAATCACACTCCAACATTCACAGGTGACTCTGAATTCTATGATCTTGGTAATCTTGACCACATGCCAACATTCACAGATGATTTTGTCTGTCATGTTGATAATCTTAATCACAGGCCAACTATCCAGAACAATGAAACTAAACATTTCCTGTTAATAATAACAATGTCCTTTAACCACATAAAACAAAGATTAAACAAAGACTAAAACAAAGACTGAAGTGCCCGAGAAACAACATTGGAAGTTGTTCTCTGCCCTCTAACTTTCATATGCATGAAGTGTCTCCTCTCCCTCTCCCCCTCTTTCTCCTCCCCATCTCTCCTCCCTCACCCCTCACCCCCACACACACAACACACACTCATGCACACTGGAGATAATAGACCTTTTCTATAATGATGTAAAACAAATACTTGGTAAAAGATGGCTTTCAGGTAAATGTTGGAGAACATCAATAGAAAGTTACATAATTACAACATGGAGAATACAATCTGAAATTCAGTGTGAATATACTGCTATTATTTAAATGAGGTTTATATTAACAAAGCCTCAGTAGATGAAGTAACCCAGTGCCTAAGCAGATCAACAATTAAGTAATTGCGATACCTTACACCTGGCTTTGAAGATGGGGAGGAGGGAGACTAAAAGATTCATCATTGGTCAATGCTTAGTTCAAAAAGATTATATAATGATGCCACTGAAAAGCCCTAATAAAGAAGTTTAGAAAACCTGGCAAAATAATTCACCAGGAAGTTTTTTTTTTTTAATTTTTTTTTTCTGTGAGCCATTTCAACAGATTATAAATCTTTGTGAAAGAGCCATCAAAGTCTGACATTTAGCCAAATTAGAAGTGTTGTCAACTAGAAACTCACTACTTCAAACTGGCAACTGAAATGGAGCAGCCTTGTGGGACAAATCCCCCCAACATGGGTCTGCACTGAATTAGTGTAATTGTTATCTGAAGGTATTCCCAGTGTAGACCATCACATGTTGTCTGCTATGAGCTATAGAAATCCCTTACATATTTTGTCTTCTAAATTTTATGAGCTGAAATTCCTGGGGGGGAGAAGCACAGGAGAGGGGGTGATGATCCCTTGCCTATGTTACAAATTCTACAAATGATGTGGAATGTCTTTCTGTATGATGTGAATATGATTAGTTAATAAAGAGGCTGTTTTAGCCTATGGCAAGCCATCTTAGAGAGAGGCAGGAAATCCAAGCACAGATACAGGGGAAGGAGGGTGGAATCCCACAGACATGCTTCCAGCTGCCACCCAAGGAAGAAAGATATAAGGAAACACAGGCAAGCCATGAGCCATATGGCAAAATGTAAATTAATGAAAATATATTACATTATATGAACTAGTTAGTAATGAGCCCGAGCCATAAGCCAAACAGTTTTAATTTGTGATTATTTTGTGTGATTATTTGGGGCTGAGAGGCTGTGGAACTAAAGTCTGGACCTCAGCCAGACTGGCAAGAAATTTCTGGATACATACAAGGCTGGTTACCTTATTTTAATGTCCTCAATTATAGAGAATTTGAATGTTACAGATCCCTTAAGTATATTTATAATAAATACCAATCTTTCATGGCTCAGACAGCATGTGCATGTATGTGTATTCAGCTTTCAAGAAAAACATAAAACAAGTTAGGTCAAAGCATGGGCAACAGACAGAAAGTTGAGGGGAAAGAGAGTCACAAAGTAAGAAAAGTATATTCTGGTCTAGGGAGATGACTCAGTCAATGGAATGCTTCCATCCAAGCCTAAGACTAGGTCTTTGGAAGCCACACAAAGTGAAACCAAGTATGGTAGCATACACTTATAATCTCCATGCAGGGAGAAAGCTCCTTAAGGCTTACCAACAATCTTAGCCTGCTTGGAAAGTTACAAGTTGTGGGAGATTGTGTTGTTCCATTGTAAATAATTATCCCATCCACTGGTTTAATAAAAAGAGCTGATTGGTCAAAGGAAGTGTGGGTGGGGCTACCAGACTAGAGAAACTCTGAGAACAGGAAGAACAGAACATAATGCGAGAGAGAATGCCAAAGAGAAGCCAGAAGAAGCAGAGGACAACTATGCTACTCTAAGAAAAGGTACCCAGCCGCATGGCTGAAAAAGATAAGAGTAATGGGTTAGATGAAGGGTAGAGAGCTAGCAAGTGATATACCTGAGCCTTAGGCTGATCAGTCTAAAACTACTGAAAGCATCTGTGTGTCTCTTCAGGTCTGTTGGTCTGTGGGCCTCAACCTTGAGGCAAGGGCCAAAAGTCCAGGCCAGAAACTTCATACTACAAATGAATTAGGTATAATCCTTTGGATTCATCAAAATAGGATAATTAATGAAATATTTTCTTAGAATTGTCAATTGTTAATGGACTGGACATTACTTATTTATTGTTTATCTATATTGTACCTATTGTATATTGTTTTTCTTATGTTAGCTATCACCTTCTTTTTTAAAAAATTTGACACAAAAGGGGATATGTAGGGATTCAATAAAAGTTTCAGAAGTTTTGGAGATATCAGAGGGAATCTACCCACAGTCTATGTGGGTGTTAGTAAAAGCTCCCGAAGTCCCAGAGCTCTAACCACAGTCAGTCTAGAAAAATCAGAGAGTGGTGATTCAAACCTTTAATCCCAGCACAGGGAATATCCTGGGAGTGGTGACCTACACCCTTAATCCCAACTGAGTCAAGGTCACTTCAGATTATAGAAGGAATTCCAGGCTCCCAAGCAGGCAGTGGTGGTGCCATTCCTTAATTTATGAAAGAGTACTAAGACAGGATTGAAACACAGAGGGATACATTCCAAAAGAAGCGAGGCTGAGGAAGCTGGAAGACAGCTGGGTGAGATCTGACTGTGGTGTTTATTCCCTCTAATACTTCTAACTTCTTCAGAGATCTATCCCTGAGTCTCATTCATTCATGCGACAACAAGTCAGTGTGAAATTTAGTCTAATAACAAGGTAATGGCGCTAAGGTTGTCTTTTAGTCTCCTTCACATGCACACATTCACAGTACATGTGAACCTCATATACACATGCATCTGCACACACATTAGGAGAAGAAAAGAGAAACTATATTCCTATACATTCTCTGATCATTCATCAATTTTGCTTTTCATTTACAATGAAACATCTGATTTATCTTCAGGTATACTCAGGAGTATTTTGTCTCCAGAGGGTTTTCTCCAAGTTTTTGTATTCATTTCTTCTGTGTCCTGGTTAACATTTACTATCTAATTTACACATCCCAAAGTCACCTGGGAAGAGAGAACCACCCCTGAAGAATTAGCCCATAGCCCCACTTGAGAGGGAACATCTTGAGTCAGTAATGATGTGGGTGGGATGTGGCTGGGATGAGGATGGACCCAGCCCACTATGGGCAGTTCCAGTCTCTGAAGATGTGGACCTTCACTATATAAGAAAGCAAGCTGAGCATTAGCCAGCCAGCTAGCCAGTCAGCAGTATTCACCCATGGTTTTTGCTATAGTGCCTGATCTAACTTCCTTCAGTGACAGACTATAACCTGGAAGTGTAAGCTAAATTTAAGCCTTCCCTTGTCTCCCCTGTGCCAATGTTGTTTTAAATCACAACAGAAAAATTAACTGAAATGTTTCATTTCCCTTTTTCTACGTTTCCCTTGCTTCATGCCTCTCCAGTATTCCAGTAGCATGCTGTACTTTTAGAAGCCAAACTTCAGAAAACTATTTTTATTCTAACTTTACATATTAAGGAGTTTATGTACTGAGGATTTAAATAATTTGTTTGCATTACTTGACCACTATACAAAAGACAGAATGAGTACTGTTACATCTAACTGTGAATCCCATGGCACTTACTTGGAATTTATATCATATATTATAAAATAAGCAGAAATCACTTCTAAGAATACCATTTGCTAGACCAATGGGAAAAATCATCTGAGATTTTACAAATACTAGAACTGAGAGATCATTTCAAATTTGCCCAACAAATTCAAACACACAGGAGATATTTTCATTCCCAAATGTTCATTTCCACTGAGTGGAAAAGGCTTTTGAATAAATGTAAAGAAAATTGTGTGTCTCATTTACAAAGACAACTCATGCAGAAACTACGTGCATAAGCTTCATAAGTGGACGATGAGCAATGATGGTTAAGAACTTAGCAAGTGATATGCAGACAGAAAATAGGAACCTCCCACAGCTCTCCAGTATAATAGTTATTAGCCTTCCTTGCAGGTAAGCAGTTTTAAATGCAATGTCATTACAACAGCCCTTGAAATAATGCAGCAAATTTAATTTTTAATTACCACATGCTTGCCTATTATAGGAATAGGCACAAGAGTGCCAAGTCAAATAATCTAGCAAATGGAAAATGTCACCTGATCTGTCATTTCTCCAAATTTTTCAGGGCAGAGTTAAAAATCACTGTCTATGAGCCAAGGAGATAACTCAATGGTTAAAATACTTGAAGGATAATCATAAGAGCAGGAATTCAGGTCCTCAGAACTCATGCAAATGCCAGGTAGACATGGAAGTTTGCTTATAGTTTCAGCTTAGCAGGCAGAGGTAGAAGAACCCTGGAGAGAGTTGCCATATAAGCCATATCTGAGCTGAAATGACTCTGACTCAATGAGTAAGGTAGAAGAGTGATTGAGGATGGTTCCTGATAATACATCTTACACCCACACACATGCAAATACACACACACTCATACATACCCACACACATGCAAACACACACACTGGTAAATATAAAAATTATCAAAATAACTGCCTATGGTGTTTGTTGGTTTTTCACTTTATTGCTTATGTGACTGATGTATCACAGGTCTGGCCATCTTCTGTAGCCTTTCTATCCTCCTAACTTCTAGCAGAAACTAACAGGAAAAAAACTGCTGTGATCCTGTCATCTTTATCCCTTCACCCTGCATCCTGGGTATCAGTGGGGCAGCAAGCACTAGGCTACTTATTAACTGTATGGTGGGATGCAGCCCAGACTAAAAACCTTTAAGAAAGGTAATTACACTTGGCCTGGTGGGGTGATAGAGGTTTTATGTTCACCATGAGGTCTGTAACATCAATTCACCTTAATAAGATTCTTTCTTCCCTGAGGACACTTTGTCTCAGAACCTTTCTCTCAAACCACCTGTTATCTCTAGCCCCAAAATCCAATACATACAATTTCAAAAAATCTTATTTGGATCAAGCAGATTATTTTGAATAAGTCTAATGATTTGACTCTAATCACATCTCCTCTTTATAAACCACAGTACTATTAATCTCCATAGATTCATCAGACAGAAATATAACACATGCACAGCCCCTCTGTTGCAAGCCAAGTAATACATTCTATAAATTAAACATTCAAAAAACTCAGCCAAATCATGCCACCAATTAGTTGGAAGTGACCAATTTACAGATGAATACAAGAGTCAACATAGATAACAGCAATATGTTTACTGTCCTATTCAAGTGGAAACACATATAAATTAGAACAGGAAACATCTTGAGTGCTAAGGATTTTGTCAGTCACCTCACATTCCTAACTCAGATAGGTTAGTTCAACTCTACAGTGTTGCTCTGATAAAGTGCACTGACTAAAGCAATTGAAGGGGGAGACACTTAATCTGGTTTACAGTGTGAGAGAACATATTTCAGCACAGTAGGGAAGGCATGCTAGCAGGACACCAGCTCATGACATTATATCCACAGCTATCAAGCAGAGACTAATGAGAAATGGAATTTAGATCCCCTTCTTCCTTTTAGTCCATTGAGGATCCCACCCCAGGCAATGGTATCACCCACATTTAGGTTGGGCCTTACTATTGTAATTAAATAAGTTAAGAAGATTTCTCACAGCATGATGAAAAGCTTGTGTTTAAGTGATTTCAGGCCCTGTACGTTGACAATCAACTTAAGCAATACAAACATCATTACTATAAATTACTATCCCATTCCAAAGTATCAGCACTCCATTATAGATTCAGTAATCAAACACTATGAGAAGTACCTTTTAAATTTTTTTTAAAAAAGGATTTATTGTGGCTTACTTTCTCAAGGGCCCAGTTCACTTTATGAAAGTCATTAAAGAAAAAGAGAGTTCATATCATGGTGGCCAAAAAGCAAAGAAAGAGGCTTCATAAATAGTGACCATCTTTCTTCACTTTGGTTCCAGCTCTACATTTCACCATTTTTCAAAGTTGTCTCTAGGGTGTGGATTTATCAAAAGAGGTTAGCATTCTTGTGATTTAAATGTGTCTCACTGATAATCCCCTAGACACACTTTCTATTCCAGATAAGTGGCCAGAGGAGAATAAGTATCACACCTTTTTTTTTTTTTTCTTTTCTAGAAGAGCACCTCTCTTACAGAATACAAAAGAGGACTTTTGGTGATGCCCTTGAGTCTCTCAGCTCAGTTGCCATGACACTGGTTATCTAACTAGGAAATGGTTCCAGCAACATTCTACTAGAAGGTATGCAGTACTTTCCAGGCAGGACATGATATGGACATGTTAACTCTTGAAGGACAAAGTATGTGTAAGTCTTAGAAACTCCACATTGAATGCAAAGACTCTTCCTTGCTTTCATTCTAATTATCAAAATAATAGGAAAATACTGAATCTTTTGAAAGCCATTAATTTGAAAATTGAATATTTTTCATGAAGTTACCTTCTTTGGGGACATTTTTGTTTAGATTGCCATTACCATTGCCATTTAGAGTACATCTAAAACTACTTTGAAAATTTTATATCCCTATTAAAAAGCAAGGTATTATTAACTTTTTAAGGTTTAATGGTCTTAACATAAAGAACATTTTTATTTATACAATGATCTCAAATTTATATTGCTAAGAGAAGAAAATAATGTGATTTTTTTATTATTTCGCCTGTATTGTGAGGCTACTGCAAATCATGAGCATTCAACAGTAGATTGCTTTGAGGTCTCTTGTACAAAACACAGAAAGATAACGTACACAAATTCAGTGTTGAGTCTCAGAGACCTTGATAATGTAGAATCATAACTTGGCTTTCTTTCAAGAATGCTAAATATTCATCTAGATGGTGAATATATAACAACATAATGTTTATAAAAGCATGCATAAGACATTAAAGTCAAGTACTGCTATTACTACTAATAAATTTATATATGCAATTTAAGTGGGAGAAAAGCTAGAATAATCCTGGATTTCATTTATTGACTATATTTTATGTGTTATATTAGAAATTCTACCTGTTATAGCTTATTTTTTTCTATATCTTTCACAGATTGGACACTGGGTCATAAAGTTTAAAAAATACTACATTATTCACTTGTAATGTTTTAAAGTAATGAAGCCATAACCCACAGATAAATAAGTTGTGAGGTAGAAAGGAATTGACATTGTAGAACCCACACCTGCAATTCTGAATCCTAGAGATAAGATCATAAGTAAGAGAGGGACATTTTGAGACACAGTGTTATGAGGTAGCCCGGGCTGTGAACAAATGTATGATCAATCTGTCTGGGTTCTCGATGCTGGGAGAGCAATCATGAGCCACCCTCTGGCTTCCAAATGTTGAGATTGCAATAAGCCACCATGTCCAGGACTTCAGAGAGGATTTAAATCTTGTCTTTAATACCTCTGAAATTCATTCTCTTGACAAAGAACATTGGAGTTCTTTAAGATAAGAACTGACCTCCATGATGTTAAAAACATTGACTTCTTTGATTTGATTGCCTTAACACTTCATGGTTCCTTTAAGGGAAGCTTTGAAAGTGAAGGAATACCTCTATACCATAGGTATGATTGATTTTCATCTGAAACACTTTCCCATATGTATTGGTTTTCATCTGTAGTTCTCTCTCTCTCTCTCTCTCTCTCTCTCTCTCTCTCTCTCTCTCTCTCTCTCTCTCTCTCTCTCTCTCCCCTCTCTCTCTCTTCATCTCAATAATGACCTCAGTGCGTGAGAACATTTACCTTGGATAGCCTAAGGTCAGTGGAAGGTATAGAATAATACTGCGGATGTATTAAACTGAATTCACATTCTTACACTCTCATAGATCATCTTGTTTCAAAGAGAACCTGACCAACAGCACTGTCCCTAAATAGTGTGGTCGTCAGACTTATGCCAGCTTATTGCTTCTCAGAACCAGATACATGTTATAGAATATCACTACAAACTAGATTTAGGATGACAGAGATGGCTCAGTCAACAAACAGACCTTGACCTGCAAACATGAGGACCTAATTTTAATACGCTTAACACTTATAAAAATGTGAACCTTGAAGTTGTGATCCTTAAGCCTCATTATACTAAGTTCTGGAATTACAGACATGTATTACCAATTCTGGGTATATGAAAATTTTAAAAGCAGGAAAATTGATTCAAAATATAAATACTTATAAAGAAACTGGTAGCAAGTATAGCAATAATACAAAACAATTCTCTGACTTCCATTAAGAAAGAAGCTTTCGTGGTATGAGGGAGGTTGACTCCAACTATTGTTTTCTTTAGATTGAAATAAATATAAAATAGGAGGCTTTCAAAAGAAAATTTGGGTAGAAAGGTAATATTCATTAATGTGAGCCCATAGGGCAAATTCTTTTATGTCATGCATAGGCTATTATTTAAAAGTTAATGTACCTACATTTCATGTATCATGCAGTCCTAATGCTTTGCTTCTTACAATGCAACTTACTATGACATTCCATCAGTGTATCAGTGGCAAGGAAGGCATTTTGTACATGTTCAGGTCTGTATCAATGGGAGGTTTATAACTCCAGTGTCTAGCCTTCTAGAGAAATACAGCATTACTGGTAGTAAAGAATTACAGATGAAGGAATATCAAAATTATGCTGTAATAGGAGGGTGCCCCTAGAGCACCCCAAGACACCCCAAGACCACAGCTAATGACCACTGTTAACTTTAAAGAAAAAGAGAGTTTAATGAATATGAATACCAGTACACACATATGTGTGAGCTCCGGGCACTGTAGAAGAAGCCTAGAGCCCCAAATATTTTCGGGGTAGAATTCTTATACAGCACTCGGGGTAGGGGAGGGGGTATGGGCAGGCTCAGTGCGATAACAGGGTGGGGCCAAAGGTCAGTTTAGGACTGAGTTTAGGAATGCAGGCAGGGAGGCAGGCAGGCAGACAGTCAGGCAAGCTATTTCCTGTGAAATAATAGGACCACCTGAAGACATTCATTTTCTGGAGCAATGGTCATGATGGGCACATTGTGAAAGCTTCAGAAAGTTCCTGCCTTCGTTAACAGTTCTCATGGTAGGGCTTTGCTGGGTGGCCCCACCCAGGTTGCTATATCAGAAATGTGGTCCCAGGGCCTTAACTTGGAAGGTCAAGCTGCTCACCAGGTGGGTCTCAGGAATTCAGGAAGTAGCAGGCTCAGGCTGCAGGGTGTGTCCCAAGCAGCCATCAATCCAGTGAACAAAGCTTTTCAGAGAAACAGCCATCTAATTTAGTGATACAATGAAGCCGAAACTCTGTCAACCTTGGCTAGTTTCAGGGACCTCAGGAAGGGGTCTAGGGAGAGAGAGTTACAGGATTTTTCTATTTTCACAATGCTACTGAACATACATATAGAATACCTGGCCATGAAATACCATCTGAATATGGCTCTGGCACTTACCTACTTTGGTTCAAGCCATAACTGTAACTCAGATCTTCCACATACATGATAAAAAATGAGCATACTACAATAGGAACCCTATGAAAAGAAGACAAATCCATGGTTTACCAGAAAGCACTTCAAACATTACATCATTGCTTCTGTTTGCACCAGGAATTGTTCCTGAAACACACACACAAGCACACACGCATGCACGCACACACGCACAAACACACAACCTTCCAGCCAAATTATGGAGTGTTGTCTCCTGAATAAGTGCCATTTTGACCTCTATGGTTCACCATTCTCCCCTAAGGACTAAAACCTTATGTTTACAGGAAGAAAGAAGCTTCCTGCACTATAGACGCTGCTACCTGCTGAGTGCTAGCCTTTCGGGATCCTCATGACCTTGGGTGTGCCAGATAAGGGGGCAGGGTGTGGAAGAGAGTTAAGGTGATAGCGAGACAAAGGAGAAGCAAGGGAGGGACAGACAGATCTAAGAGATAAGATGTACTGAATAAAGTCCGGGTCTCTCAAGTGTGTACAGAGAGAGCCAGAGAGAGAGCCCGAATGATGGAACCTAATAAATGACTCCTGAGTGTGATTATCTTGATGTTCCTCGCCTGGACAAAACTCGGACCACAAAGAAACCGGACGCGGACGCGGTAATGGAGGAAGAAAGACCTTGACTTAATTTGAAGATACTGAATCAGATCTGTTAGGTTAAAGAAACAATCACTGGAGTTTCATCACATGATTCTGCAAGGATAATCCTAAGTGCTATTATTTGTGTTTCATTTCTTTTGCTATAATAGAATACTCTTGACAAAAATACATATAAAAGAGAAAAAGTTAATTCAGTCCACAGTTCCAGATTAGTCCATCACTAAAAGGAAGTCAAGACAGGAACCTGAAGCAAATGACAACATCCACAGTCAACAGCAGAGTGGGAAAAAAAATGAATGCCTGTGTTCTTAGTGCCCTCCATCTCTGTTTGTTCTTACATTGTCCAGGGCCATAAACCTACTTTCAGGTTAGGCCTTCCCACATTAATTATGGCTGTCAAGATAAAATCCCATTGATATTTCCATGAGTTAAACTGATCTAGATAATCAGATCTCCATTTTTAATTCTTTCTCAAGTGATTCTAAGTTGTGCCAACTTGACAATTAAACAAACCATCATCTAGTATGGGCAAAATAGCTCTAAGACTAGTAGGATATGAATAAATTTTTCAAACAATAACTAATGGTTTTGTCATCTGTACCAAGCAAACATGAAGAAAGACTGGAATATTGATAAATGGAGGGATGAAGTGGGAAAAAAATAGAGTGAGCACAAAATATAAAGATTTTTGTATCAGGTGCCTAATTGATCAGTAGGTACTTAAAAAATGATCAGCAGAGGATTTCCTGACATCAGTAGTGTATAAAAATTTCCTCTGAACTGAAACTGTCTTAGAGGGAAGGTCATTAAGACTCAAGAAGTTCTAAAAGCAAGATCCTTAAGACTCAAGAAGTAAACAACTCAGAGATCTCAGGAAGTCCGTGAAGCTGACTACATAAACAAGCCATTTCATGAGATTATAAAAGTGGTTGAGGCTACTGAGAAGAGAATTTCCAATTTGTTCTTCTTGCTAGTCACACAGAGAGCACCAACATTTCATAATTTATGAATTATTACTCATTTGGGGGTAAGTTTTGATATTATAGCTTTTCTTGAGTCCTTCCTGCTTCTGTAAGTAAGCCCTCATCTATATTCATAGAAGTAACTCCAATACACTCATTGGTTCATTGAGTTAGACTTAAGCACAATCATTGCTTTGGCCTTTCATATTTGCCCTAGCTGACGTGAATAGATGTTTGTCATGCTGTCCCAGGGAAGGAATCACACAACCCTCAGCAACATGATGTATAACACTGAATATCCAGTGTTATCATGACAACAAAAGAAGCTAACAGCCACCTTGGTACAGGTAGTGGGTATGAATAGGTCCATCTGCATTAACCCCTACCTGTGGCCAATCTGGTATCTTCTTCCTGTTTCATTCCTAGAAATAATATCTTCTTACAAAGATTAACACTAGGATTATCCATTCCCTACTGTTTTTTGTTGTTGTTGTTGTTTTTTTTTTTTTTGTCATCACTCAGAGAAAACTGGCTTAGTCCTTTAAACACAAAATATACCATTATACAGTTCCACACTGTGTTTCTAAATAGTCAATTTACAAGTGAATTAAGAAACTACAATTGTAATTCAGAAATTTAGTCTTTATTTTTCTAGGAAAAGCATAATGAAGATTCTGCCATGTTATTGAATGTTCAAGAACATGCAGTGTGTCCTTTTTCTAAGTAAGAACATGGCCAAAAAATAAACTTTGAAGTACTATCAAGGCCATAATTATCATTGCTTTTCAAACATCTATATCTAGAAGAACTCTAATAATTCTTTGCCTACAGGAAAAGAAGTAATCAATTTCTTAGCACAACCAAATGACCAAGAAATTCTTAATGAAACCTTCTCTTCATCCAAATTTGGAGAAATAAATGACCCATGTGTAGTTTCCACTCTGATTGAAAGTAATAACTCTTATGCTATTTTAAACTATGGTTTTCAGAGTGTAGGGATGAGGCACAGAGGAAGAGTATTTGTCCAGTCCTGGATCCTGGATTATATCCCTAGCATGATAAAGGGGGCAAGGTGTTACATGTCTGTAATCTCAGAGCTCAGGAGGCAAAAGTAGAAAGATCAGAAGTTAAAGGTCATCCTCAGCTACATAGAGTTTTCTAGGCTAGTATGAGCTACATGACACTCTATTTCAAAAAGCAAACAAAAATGTTTCCTTTCACAAGGGGGTCAAGTTTTTCTTTTTTCAGTTTTTAAAAATCCTGGTGTCTTTGTTTGCTAGGCAAATACCACAAAGTATTTTTTTTTTTATGTTGTGGTACTAAGAATAGAGAATGTCTATATTGAAAATAAAGTCACTCAAGTGAGAAAGTTTGGTAAAACTGTCAACATCCTTTGTGAATGTGTTACTATTTCTCAGGTCTCTGGAAATTTTCACTTTATAGTAGGCTGTCAGGAGAAAATTCTTCTTGGCTATGTATCCATAGTGACTGTACTTCAGGAGAATAACTTCCAATTAGATAAGTAAACTTTCCTTTAGCACCAGATTCATGACATGAAGACAGTAATGCTTAGGAGACTTATGAGGCTAAATGGGATTCTTGCAGCTGAGGGGAACTAGCTGCTGTGTGGATTCCTGAAACTCATAAGCAGAGCACTTTTAATTAATTCCTGTTGCCAGCTGCCAATATAGCTTCACCAGATGACTCATGAGTGCTTGCCTCAAATTATGATGATCCAGACTGACTGCCCCGTCTTTCCTGTCCTGGCTTGCGTGTACCCAAATGGCCTTCAAATGTTACTACTTTTGATTTTTCTTAACTTTATGTTATAGCTTTTATGAACTGTTGAGGACTTGGCTCTTCTAATTTGGATATAAAGTATGTAAAAGGCTCAGCACCCCAGGCAGCAATGTCCAGAGGTGGGAACTTTGGGAAGTGATTGGAGCAGCCTGAGAACTCTGTCTTCATCAGTGGTTTTACTAATTTAATAGTATTCAGGGTTAAGAATAAAAACTTGAGAAAATGATGCCTAATCTGGAGGAGCAGGCCCCTGCTTGTGTGCCTTGAAAGAGAATTGAAGCAGCTAGTCACAGCATATCCTCAATCAAGAGCATTGAGCAATGAATTAATGCAGCAAGCTAGTCTTGGCTTCCTTTCTCCTTTTTATTTAGTCCAGGACCTACACTACACTATAAAATGGCACTACTCATGTAAGGGTGGATCCTCTCACCACCACCACCACCATCACCACCAACAACAACAACAAAAGCCAAAAGCATGCCCACACACCAATACAATTGTCTTTGTTAGGGTTTCTATTGCTGTAAAGAGATACCATGAGCACCCAATTCTTACAAAGAAAAGAAAAGTATTTAATTGTGGTGGCTCAGTTAGTTATATACAGTTCAGAGGTTTAGTCAATTATCATAATGGGAAGCAAGGCAGTACTCAAACTGACATGGTGCTAGAGAAGAAGCAGAGCTTTTCTATCTTAACATAGGCAACAGGAAGTGGTCTCAACCACTGGATATGGGTGGATCATACATGAGACCTCAAAGCCCACACTCACAATGACACACTACTTCCAACAAGGCCACATCTTCTAATAGTGTCATTTCTTTTAGGGGCTATTTTTTTTTTTTAAATCACCACAACAATGTGTATTATTCCTAACTGAGACCACTTCCCACTTCCCAAGTGATTACATGTTCTGTCAAGTCAACATTTAAAACAAACTTACCAAGATTAAAAAAAAAATACTTTCATTCATGTTATTTAATTTTATTGTTTTCTTTATATGAGGAATCTACAGGCCCTCTTCAAGTAATTTCTATGAATGACAAGAAAAAGAACGTAAGATTCGTTTTTTTCTCCATAGATATTCAGTTTATATATAATCTATTTTATTGATTCTCTTCTTGGCTTCTTTATTACTTTGTTCTTTTGATTTTATTTATTACCTCACGCCTTTCTTATGTATCACCATAATAAATCTCAACTCTCACAAACTTTGGGTCATTTTTCCACAAGATTGCTTTAGCTGTTAGTGTGAATGTCTATATATGTTTTAGATTCAAATTCAAGCTTTCCACTAAAAACTGACACTTAGATTTTAACTGAGATGACAGGAAATTAGCACATTAATTTAGGGAAAGTCCCGGCTTTATTTTGTTAAGTCTCTAATTGCTTAACATGGAATGGTACTTAATTTGTTTTTTTCTGTCAGAATATCTAAAATTTTTAAATTTAAATATAATTTGAAATTTTTGTTTTATGTGCTAATGACTGTCTTACAAATCTATTCTAATTTTATTTCTAGAATTACCTTATGGTATTAATAAAAATAATCTCCACTTGAGAATTGTCATGTAATTGTGGCAATATCCATATTAAATTACTTCCTTTTATTGATGTTGAGTCAATTATTTTACTGACTCAATTCTTGATTTTCTAAGTACACACTCTAGTGATGGATGAGTAAGCATCTGGAGTTCACAGCCCAGTCTGCCTCTTCTATTTGATGCAAGTTCAGGAGCCTGACTGAAACAAAGATTAAAGTTCCTGAGAAACAGCATTGGAGTTTGTTCTCTGCCCTCTAACCTTCATATGCATGAAGTCACACACACACACACACACACACACACACACACACACACACACACACACACACACATACACACACACACATGCCCCAGAGATAATAGACTTTTGCTGTGATGATGTGAAGTACATATATATACTTGGTGAGTTTGAGGCATGGTTTGCAGGTAAAGGTTGGAGAACATTAATAGGGAGTTATATAATTACAATACCAATTACACAATCTGAAATTCAGTTTGAATGTGCTGTTAATATTTTAAAATATGGGGCTCTGTGGTTGACTTTGACAATGGTCACTGAAGCACAAACACTTGCAATTCCCAGGATTTTCTGGCAGGCATTCCATAAGACTCAGTGCTGGTGGGCTACATCAGTCACACACAGAGGATTGAGGCCAAGCTGCAGTCACTGAACGTCATTGAGGGTGTGCAGCTGCCAACCCAGTATCACTCACTGCAAAAGACAAACTCTGTTTTTGATTTTATGAGTATTAATCCTGAAACAACTCATGCTAGGGCCCCATTAGCAAATTCGTTGTAATTCAAACCTTACTGACATTCAGTACAACATTTTCCAGAAATTAACAGTTCTCCCTGAAAGCAGCAGCCTGGAGTTTATGTGGCACTAATACTCAGCTAAGTAATTTGGACCAATCAGGCATCTGGCCAGATATAAACAGCTGGAAAATGCAGCTATTAACCTTTTGTTAGAGTGAGGGGCATTCCTGCAGATGCTCAAGCATCATGGTAGACTTGGAAGTGCATTTAAATGGCTCAAGACAGCTTTCTCTATTGCAGCCGATGCTGTGTACCTCCTTTACCCTATTAGTGGGCAGGAGAGTCTTCATTGGTTTGTTATAATCTATGTCACCTTGCCACCTAATAAATTTAAGTTCATCAGATGTGGACAGACAAAGGCTTTATAGACAGAAGTGTTATATTAAACCTAATGTTAAAGGAACACTGTCTTAACCACTAGGAAGTGTGTGTGTGTGTGTGTGTGTGTGTGTGTGTGTGTGTGTGTGTCCCCGTCTGTCTGCATGTGTGTTCAGAAGTATATCTCAGATGTCATTACTTAGAAAATACATATATAATTTTACTATATATTTCTATATTTGTTTGTGTAGAGATAAGAGGACAACCCATGAGAATTAATTCTTTCCTTCTGCCATATAAATACTAGGGATTGAACTCATGTCATCAGACTTGGTGATAGGAAACTTTGGCTACTAAGCCATCTCATTATGTCCTTATTAATTTTCTGAGATGGCGATCTCACAGAAACTGAAGCTCACCGATTGAACTAGGCTGGATGGTCAATGAATCCCAGGTATCTGCCTGTCTCCACCTTCCACGTACTGTAATTATAGACATAAACCACCACATCTATGTTTTTATATGTATCTGGGATTGAACTCAACTCTTTTTTTTTCTTTATTTTTTATCTTTTCTTTTTTTATTAAATTTTGTCATTTATTTTACATACCAACCACAGTTTTCCCTCACTCTACTCTTCCCATTTTCTCCTCCACCTCCCATACCCCCATTCACACTTCCTCCATTCAAAAAGGGGCAAGCCTCCCATGGGCATTAACAAAGCATAACAAGTTGAGGCAGGACCAAGCATCTGTGCATCAAGGCTAAGGAGGCATCCCAGCATGGGGAATAAGTTCCAAAGAGCCAGCTCATGAGCCAGGAGCTGATCCCACTGCTAAGGGCCCCACAAACAGACCAAGATATAATGTCACTCACATACAAAGGGCCTAGGGCAGTTCCCTGCAGGCTCCATAGCTGTTGGTCCTTAGTCTGTGAGCTTCCAAAGAGAGATCTTGAGACAGGGGGCTATTTTGAGGTTAGAAAAAAACCCTGGTACCAGGGAAACTCCTAAGAATCCACAAGAATGACCCAGCTAAGACTACTAGCAATAATGACCTTTTCCTATAATCAGATTAGTGACTACCCTAACTGTAATCAGAGAGTCTTCATCCAGCAATTGACGGAAGCAGATGGAGAGACTCAAAGTCAAGCACTGAGCTTCCAGTTGAAGAAGGAGAGGGATTACATGAACAAGGGGAGTGTCACGATCATATTGGGGACCCACAGAGACAGCTGAATCCATGTCTTTATGATTTGTCACAGACACTTTACCAACTGAACCATCTGCCTACCCACCATTAGAAAGTTGGATGGGGCTAAGGCAACAAGTTCGCATAAGAAAAATCAAATGTGTGTTTGATAAGAGCTCTGTATTTCTTTCTTATCAATTCTTATGACTAACTGAAACTTTACTCACTGAAGAAAGTGAACCTTGGAGACCTTAGTGTGTTATTCAAAAATAAGTTGATAGTTCTGAAATTAGAATCCAACCCTTCTAGAAACTCATTTAACTCTCAAGCATATTACAATCTAATTTTTGTTCACAGTATCTTAAAATCCATATGGTTTGGATCTTCATTTCTTCCAAAGTACTCTTTGTACTAAAAGCTTAGTCTGTAGTCCTTGGTACTATTAAAAAAGTACTATAATCTTTAAAAGGTGAGTCCTAGTTAGAGGAAAATGGGTCAGTGGTCATGTTTCTTTGAGGATATTGGGAATTTGGCCTCTTCTTGTCCTCTACTCCCTGGCCACCGTGTTGTGAATGCTCCTTATCTGCTTCACCTTTCTATCATTATATACTAAATTATCACAAGCCTGAAGCAGAAGGGCCTAGCAGCCCTGGACTGAATCCACAGAAACAGTGAATCAGACTAAATCCCCGCTCTTAAGTGTTGCTTCACAGAGAGGAGACTCATCCACTGTTGTGGATTAAATGTAGAATATTCCTCAATAGTTCATATTGAAGATTTGATCCCCAGCTAGTGGGACTCTTTGGGGAAGTCGTAGAAACTTGAAGGGGTTAAGCCTAACTAGAAAGCATAGGTCAGTAGGACTATTCCTGACCTCTTCCGTCTAGCTCTCTCTTAGCCAAATACCATGCAGCAGTAATGTTCCTCTCCCACAACCCCCACCACCACGATGTTCTGCATGTACCAAAGGGCAACACAGCCATGGACTGGACCCACTAAAACCATAAGCTAAAATGGATCTTTCTTACCCTCAAGTTGTTATTTCTAAGTATTTAATCTCATATACTAGAAAAGAAATTGATATAGGCACTAAATAAAATCAAATCTTCCATAATCTCTATATAATAATACTTTTGCCTAAAGTGTGATGCTCCAGTTATTTTGGATATTTGATGATGCAGTGTTATAAGAATGATAACTTTCTTGGGCCAGGGACTTAGGGTGACAGAAACTTAGTTGTCACCAAAAGTCAGCTTGAAACAGTGGATTTTGATTTCATTTTCTCACTCACCAACTCCCATTAAATAAAGAGACGGGTGAGAGTAAGTGTCACGCCCAACCTCACCAGCAAGGACGACATGACACCAGGCTCTTCTTTCAGCAGTTTCTTCAGGAACCTTGAACAGAGCTTCTGCTGCTGGGGAAAACCCACTCCCAGCTAAATACCTTCTGGACTGCCAATCACAGGGCACCACGTGGGCCATGCCAATAGATCCAGGTGCATGGAAGCAAGCCACGAGCTTAGCCTTATCCAAATAAGGAGTTGTTTATCTCAGAGAGCGCTCACCATCGGGAAGGTGGAAGGCGGAAGTCAGCGCCATCTTTAAGGTACAACCACGCAGGTCTCTACAAGTAAGCAAAATGAAAACAAGCTTTATTAACAGAAATTGAAGGAAAGTAGGAGAAACATCAATGAGTTAGAAGGCCTTCTAAGAAAGAAAACCTCTGAATTTTCTTGTCTTTGATTTTTCTAAGACTTATTCAGTAACTTACCAAAGCCTGGGATAACCTGCTTTGAGATTGTTCATTTGGGGGGTTGTCATGGCTGAAGCAACAGAAGACTGACCTTAGATTCCTCCTACTGCATCCTTGCTGCCATAATGGGATGTACTATTGAACTTGGAGCTAAAATGAGCCCTTCCTTCCTTAAATTGCTCTTGACAGGTATTTCCTCTCAACTCAAAGAGGAGAACCTAATGCAAGGCCTGGGTATTGCTTAATGAGACACTTTTAAGAGGAAGCTTGAAGATTTTACAATGACTGAGAAAGGAAGATAATCTGGCAAGTGGCTTCCTGAACAGAGAAATGCCAGAAAATATGGACAATGTGTGGCTGCAGGAGATTCCAAGAGAAAGCACTTCGTGGAACATGGTAAGATAAAACATTAACTTTATCAGAGTTTTTGGAAGAAGTTGTCTCAGTGGAATTAGAAGAGCAAAAGCAGACAGAGCAGCTTAGCATATGGAGGACAAAATGGACAAATGGGAGAGAGAGAGACAGAGGTGTAGAGTCCCTACTAGTTGAGGTTAAGAGCCAAGCAACATGAGCAGATATTATTTTTCCCATTGCTATGATAAAATAACATAACAAAAGCAACTTAAGGAAGAAAGGAGTTATTTTGGCTCACAATGGGAGACATCATACATCATGTTTATGCCAAGGAAGGCATCATGGCAAGGGTTTGAAGCAGCCAATGACATTGCATGAGTGTCAGAAAGCAGAGAAATAAATGCTTGTGCTATCTTATTTTCTTCTTTAATGTAACTGGAAGCCTGGCTTCCTGAATCTACAGTGAACCTTTCACTTTAGATAACCTAATGCATACCCCCCCACACACACACAGTCATATTGCATCCACAGGCAGGAAGCAGGAAGAGAGCAACAGTGGGCTCAGCCAGTATCCTCCATTGTGTATATTCCTGGACTAGTGCTTCACCTTTTAGGTTGTTCAGCCTCAATTAACCTAATCAAGATAATCCCTCACAGTCTAATTTAATCACAATAATTTCTCAGATGTGTATCTGAAGGCTTGCCTACCCCCTAGATGGTGGTTCTAGATCTGGTCAAGTTGACAGTGTTATCTATCACACCAGCATTGTTATGTATTCTATTAATGGTGACTTCAAAACGAGTCACCTATTACTCCAATTTTTTCAGCTTTACATAGTTTCATATCATTTCTCTCTACAAGGAAAAGTTCATGAGCCATGACTCAGCTCACTTCATAGCTTCTGACCCAGCATCGGCTTGGAAGAGTGATCACTGATGATGTGATGGAGTGGATTTGTTGGGAAAGATGAGAACCTGGGGCATCATTTCTCAGCAGAATAAACACTCTCTCTGAGGAGCCTGATGAATGTTTTATATAAATATTCTTTGCTGGCAATGTTATCCAAAGAAAAACTAGATATGTTCTGGGGATAGAATAAGTCATTGATGGCAAGTTTAAGTCAGAGCTGCTACTTATGCCCTAAGGCCCAAACACTGCAAAAGACACATGCCCAGAGGGGTTTGTCATGACTAAAGAGTATGTTTCATGTCAGAACCAACAATAAATAGTGATTTCATTCCTTGGGGTCACATTTCCATTTCCTTTGTCATCTTGTGAACTAGAAAAGAGTTCTTTCATTCTTTAGCACTTGTGAGAATTCTCTTTCCAAAGCCACAAGATAAAGGAAGCAATCATTGTTTTCTGGTCCTGGCTGGGGGAATCACTCAGGGGTTACAACAATAACTCAGCCAGCATGAGAATGAATGAGTAAGTAGATCCCCAGAACCTATGAAAATCCTGGTTTTGCATGGCAACCCACCTGTAATTCCAGTCTTGGAAGGAGGAGCAAGACTAGCTACATTGGCAAACTCTGGTTTAGACTGAGAGACCCTGTCTCAATAAATAAGGTAGTGAGTGACTGAGAATGATTTCTGACATGAATCTCAAGCATCTGCATGCGTGTGCACAGATCTACATATGCACCCACCCACACAGACACACACACACACAGACACACACACGCAAAACATATATATATACAATGCATGCACATCACATACATATGAAAAACAACAGATTTCTTCAGCTTCTATCAGATAGGGATAGCATACACCTTCTATCTAAAACTTAAAAAATAAAACAACAAAAGACAAAACCAAACACACAAAGGGGAATTCCAAGGACTCAGGTCCCTAGCCTGGGCGGTGCAGCTCTAACACCCTAGAATATCTAAGTATCTCTTTCCAGGAAAATGCCATAAAGAGAGATGTTGTTAATTTTGTGTTTTAGAACCTACTTGGTACTTTTGGATGTGACCTCTGCTGTTCCTTGAAGAATCATGTTTGAAAATTTGGAACCTTTGGGTGATGAATCCTCACTGGAGAAGGTAAGCCACTGGAGGAGGAGTTTGAGACATAACTTAGCCTTACTTCCTGTTTGTTGTCCGTTCCCTAGCTGCTGATTCAATACAGTTAGGTGGCCTCTGACTCTGGACAGCATGCCTTCTCCAGCATCATGTGATGTAGATCTTCAAACTCTCAGACTGAATAAACCCCTCTTCTCTTCAGCTTCTTGTCCAGCATTTTGTCACAGCAAGGAGGAAAGCTTGTAAACAAAGCGTGTTTTCTGGTAAAAGCTAAAAAATATAGGCTATGTTCACAGATGACTAAAACAAACTATGGGAAAAGTATAGGTTGTTAGGCCCCAGGAACCTCCTGAAGCGACTTGACCAATTACTACTGTAATAGCCATTTGGCAAATTACTCCCCTCACTGAGTTTCAGGGTTTCCTGTGTAACATGGGAATAATGAGGTTGCTTTTCATATGGCAAATGTGGCAAGAACTTGAAAAATAAGTACTTGGCAAAGAGCCTGAGCTCAGACAGCATAAGCATCATAGTTACTGGCTTGAACAATAACATAAAGTTATTTCACATGGTTTATCTTACATGCGGCATGAGGGAAAGAGGGCTTCACAGGGAACTTTATAAAAATTAGACTTGGGACCAAACATTAGCAATGAAAGTGAGCAATTTGGAAAAGTGTGCCCGTTAGACACTAATAATTCTACATTAGTTTCCACTTGACTAAAGTTTTTTGATCTACATTTGTGTGGCCAATTTTGAGAAAATGCTCAATTCGTAAGGTTCTTTTCTTGCCTCGCTAGAGATATCTTTTTAATCACTTAAAAATTCATGTGTAGCAGCTCTTCTTACAATGCATTATGAGATCACACTGTGCTGTGTGAATGTAAAACATCAGGTAATTTGTAATTCAGCCCCAGGCTCCTGTAGTGTTAAGGGAGGTTTGGAAATGGACTCTATAATCACATTATCCAAAAACAGGTAAAAAAGGAATTGGTTGGCATCTGAGCTTTTACTCTGAAGTATACTTTATCCAATGTTTCAAATACACAAATGAACATGATATCAAGAATTATAGCACTTTTTATGTATGTTTGCTTTCTTGCCCCTTCTCACACCACTTAAGCAATGTATTAAAATATTCAGGGTTGGAAGATGGTTCACATAGTAATGTACTGTTTTACAAGTATACCCTGAGTTCAATACCTCTGAATCTATATGTGCTGACATATCCTTATAATTCCAACCATGGGGAGGCATTTCCATCTCCAGCAAGCCTAATCTACACAGCCAGCCCCAAGGCACTAAAAGTTTCTGTCTCAAACAAAAAAGATAAATATCACCTGAGGCCCAATAGTTGAGAATGACCACTGAACTTTATGAATATGTGCACATGCTTGCAGGTGCATACAAATATACACATGTATAGTTTCACACACATGAACATACACACATTCGAGGACACAGACAATGGAGGGTAATATGCACAGCAGCTTATGACTGTACTTTTAAATACTACAGCATGTAAATACACTTACCCCTTCATTGACTGAGGAGGTAGCTACTATATACTGATATTCAAAGTTGATAATACAATAAACTGACAAAAACTGAGTTGCATCTGTAAATATAAGAAGCAGTCTACCTAAAAAAGTGACACTTGTCAATTATTTGAAGTTTACAGATATCTGAAAATAAATTGAATAGTGTTCATATTATAATTTCTTATTGCCTACAGTAATTGCTTACTTAAATTATCCGTAAATGTTTCTCTTAGTGAATGGAAATTTGAGGAAGATTTGAGTCTTATTGTGAAATACAGATTATGCAAAATTAATCATGGCTCTGCATGTCAGATTCATACACAAGTATCTTCACTTGCTAATAGTTAATAAGAGTCTCACTCCCAAAAGCTCATTTCTGTCTGGTGTTCTACTGATAAACAAAACTGGAATCTAGCACACAATTAGAACACCTGTTTTTATGCTGCAGCATAGACTCCAATTATAATAAAGAGACAAACAAATCACACAGAAATTGTGTGACCTTGTGCCACTTAAGACTTACTAAACCAAGCTGAGGACATTGCTCAGTTGGTAAAATGTTTGTCTAGCATACATGGAGTCTTGGGATTTACTTCAGCAGAAGTCAGGCACAAAGGTGCAGTCCTATAATAAGCATATGTTGAAAGTGGAGACAGAATAACCATAAATTCAAAGATATTCTTGACTACCTATAAAGTTAAAGGCCAGTCTGGGTAGGTTTCATAAGATCACCACAAAAAACAAAACAAAACAAAAACCCCATCATTCCCCCCACAGACACTCACATAAAACAGAAACACTTTATAAATTTCTTAAATCCTCATTTTTAGCAGGGTCACTGTCAAAGGACTAGAGACTTTGCATTGCCTATCAGTACATTAGAAACAAAAATTTGCCATGTGAATAAAATAGACTTATGAAATTGAAACAGTTGAGGTCTGGAGTTTACTGACTTATATTTTAAAACAATCTAGAAGCCTGAGCATGCTAAAATGTGAGAAAAGATTATTTTCACCCAATGTCATCCTCATCAAACTGGCTCCAAGCCTTTCATTTCTTCTTATGGGACTGCTTACACACATCACAGTCAGTATTTGGTGGCCATAAAGCACTTTCCATGCGCCTACCCAAACTCCAATATGATGGAAGTATAGAAACACACTGAGTGTTAGAAATTTTTATAAGAAAATGTAAAATATTTAATATTATATATTAAAATTACTGTGATGTGGTGTATTGAATAAAATATGTTTGAGTTAATTTTGACTATCTTAAAATTTTGTGTGTTCTTATATGTAAAAATATGGGTACATGTAAATGTGTGTGTGTGCATGAAGGACAGGAGTCTATGATGAGTGCCCTCCTCTATATTCCCCACCTTAAAATTTGAAGCGGGGTCTCTCACTAAACCTTGAGCTCACCAGTTCATCAAGGATGAATTGGATCTACAGGGATCTGCCAGTTTCTATGACCTCAGCATTGGGACCATAGGCATTTACTCAAATTATTGGCTTATTGAAGAGTCACTAAGAATCCAAACTCAAGTCTTCCTGTTTATTCAGAAGGCACTTTACCCAGTGACCCACCTCATCTGCTCTCTCTTTAATTTTTGTTAGCATAACACTGGAATATTTAAAACATATATCTAGCTCTCATCTAAGTTCATTTTGTATTGTTTTTCTTTCATAATCTCTTTATGGCATTTACTTTTTCAAAGCATGTTTAGCTTAATGAGGTAAAATGGACACATATGCATATTTAAGGTGTGTCACTGACAAATGTATGTACCACTAAGCGTTTCAACTATTTAACAATGTCCCTATCATCTCACATAACTACTAGCCCATTCATTTATTTTTCTTCTTTAGTTTTCCAGTATACTCGGAAAATTTCAAGTATATAATATTTGGAATTCTTTGTGCCTTAGTTTGTTTACATGCTGCTGTGATAAAATTATGCTGAGGAAAGCAACTTGAGGGAGAAACGTTTTCTTCTGTCTCGAGGCACAGAGTCTTGGTGGAAAGTCAAGGCAGCAGGAGCTTCAGGCAGCTGGTTACATCCCTACTTGGTAAACAGAGAGAAATATCCATGTGCTCAGTGCACATTCTCCTTTTTTCACTGTCCAGAAACTCACCCTAAGGAATTAGGCCTCCCATATCAGACAGGTCTTTATTCAGTTAAACTATCAAAGCCCCTCCCTGCACCTCCAGGACAAAGGATGCCTAAATGTACATCTTCTGAGAGACTATAGATTTCATCAGATTTTCAGCTGAAATTGACAATACAACAAATCTTCCACCTGGATTCTCAATCTCTGGAACTTCTTCATCTGAAAGCTTTCTGCCCTTTGACCCAACTTTCTCCAGTCTCCATTCCTGAGAGACCCCTTTGGTAGCCCCCACTCTACTCTCTGCTTCTATATGCTTGGTTTTAGATTTCACTTCTACATAAACCTATGTCATACCTGTTTGTAACTTTCTTAGTTTACCAAAATACTCTCTATTCTCATTGATATTCCTGGAAATGATGACCTAAATAATATTCATAGATGCATAATTATATGTTATGCCTCCACTCCAGCATCCATAGGTATTTTGAATCATGTTACAATAAACTTGAGGATGCAGACTTTTCTTCAAGAGCCAGATTTGACTTCCTTCAGGTGTGTGCCCAACAGAGCCATTGCTGTCATCATCTGCTTCTGCTGCCGCTGTTTCTGAGGAACTTCCCTGCTGTTTTCCATGGAACAGATGAAATGACACTCATGCTCATGGATTAGAATGATAAATATTGCTTAAACGCCCATATTACCTAAAATGACCTACTAACTCAGAACATTCTTAACCAAACTCTTAAGGGTGTTCTTTACAAAAATGGAGAGATTTTACAATTCAGAGGGATCTACACATACCCCAAGTAGTCAATGTCATTTTAAGAATAAAGGGCAAATCTGAAGGAATCACATTTAATGATTTAAAATAATACTATGAAGTAAATGTTATCAAATATTATGCTATCATAAGACAAGCACATAGATCCATGGAACATAGTGGGAAGTCTAGAAATACAGTTACGCAGTCAACTGATTCTTTACAAAGATGACAACAACATTCATTAGAAGAGAGTGTTTTCCCAATCAGTGATTTTTGAAAACTAGATTTCAAATGCAGAAAGCAGAAATGGGTTCCTTATCTCATGAGATACACAAAGGTCAACTCAAAATCTTGAAGATATAAACTTAAGGTGCCAGACCATGACACTACTGATTGAAAGCAAAGTTATCAATATTTTTTTTATCAACAATTTTTAGTTAAGATGATAAAAGCATGGGTTAAGCAGATTGCTCAGTCAGTAAGTTGTTTGCCTTGTGAGAGTGAGGAGCTGTGAGAAGCTGAGTTCTGCCCATAGCTCCTACATAAAGGGCAGTGGTGGTGAAGCACTAAGGAGGCAGAGGTGGGCAGATCTGGAGTCTTGCTGGCTTGTCAGCCTCACCTACTCATTGAGGCTTAGCCTGGTGAGAGATTGTCTCAGAAAACAAGGTAGATGGGGGAAACACCCAAGATTAAATTCTGATCTGTATCATCATGCACAGAGTATGAGGGGAGGAGAGATGGGAAAAGGGTGAAATAAAAAAGGTAAACAAGATTACCTCAAACTAGACCTTCCTTTCTATAAAACTAAACAATAAGAAAAGTATCAAGGCAACTAAAGTAATAAGCAACAGATAGAATGGCATAAATATTTACAAGCCTAATGTGGAAAAAACACCCCAAATATATAAGACAACATTACAGTTCAACAGCAAAAAGCAAGGAGAAAACAAGTAACAAATAATACTTCAAATTGAGTAAGAGACCTAATAAGTTATTTCTCAGGAGACACAAAAAAGATCAATATCTATATGAAAATGGGCTTTGTAATTACAAGCAATGAGGAAAATAAAAATCAGAACCCCCGTAATGAGCCTATTCAAGCGGCTGTTATTTTTAACTTTAATATTACACTTATCTGTACATGTGTGCATGTATACAGATGTGCATATGCCATGGCATAAGTATGGAAGGTCAAAGGACAACATTTGAAAGCCAGTTCTCTCTCTCAATCTATCATGAGCAATCCAAGGACTTAATTCAGACAATCAGGCTTGGTGGTAAGTATCTTTCCCTGCTAAGCCAGCTTGTTGGCCCCAAATGGCAGTTATTAAAAAGATGAGGTCTAACAAGTGATAGCATGGAAATGAGAACAGTTGGTCTTGTAATCTTTCCCACGAACAGAGCTGTTCTAGAGCCTGGCACCACCCTTGGAAATCTTCCACTTCATCAGAAGGAGGCAAAAGGTGAGTGTCAAAAACTCTGGATTAAATATAGCAATGCTTTAGAATAAATAATAAAACCCATTGAAATAATTTAATGGAAGAGACAATTGTAGGTCAGTAAAGTTGAACATACTCTCCTGAAAGAGGAAATATATCCTTGCATCAATTATTCTAAATAAATAGATAAATAAATAAATGTTAGTGCTCTTTTGAAACTAATTATCTATGTGGTTTTTTGCCTCAAACCCCAAACCACATGTCAATTGTTGCCTTGGTTTCAAACCTTACAAGTTTTATAACATTAGCAGTAACTACTTGACCTGTATGTATTGATCATAGGTGCTTACCTTCTTGGAGCCTCTGTCTTCCATCTCACAGCCCCCTCCTTTTGCTGTACCTGGCAGCTCCTTTCAATCATAGGATTCCTGTTTGGGACTGGTACATCTGTCTGTGGCTCCTCTTACACATTGTAAACTTGGATGACAATCCACAATCAAGAGTACTTGGTTGGTTAATCTCATAGCTAACAGCAGAGCTGGATAACTAACTTGTGCCTATCTTACATGCAGGGATAGTACAGCAAGGAGGGAAGGGGTTAAATGAAAATCAATGGAAAAGTAATAACTGGCAAATGTTATGCCATGAATGCAATTTGTTTCCACTCAAACTCATGCAGAAGCTTGCAGTTGTGTTGGGGTTAGTGGGAGATGACTCTAACATAACTGTACTAATTACTTTTCTCATTGTTGTGGTACAAATAACTAATAAAACGAAAATTGGGAAAGGGAGAGTTTGGGCTACATGCTTTCCCTGGGGCCAACTTATTTGCAGGGTTTGAGGCAGATGCTTCTGTTACATCTGTAGGCAGCAGAGAGAAAGAGATGGATGCTGGTGCTTGTTTGCTTCTTTTTGTGTTGTTTTAGATGCTTGCCCATAGAAGACTCCCCTATATGAAGGTCTTCCTAAAACTTTAGATTATCTTCTTGAGATTTTTCACATCAAACCTATTTGACATAAACATCTTAGTTTAATTTTAAGCTATTTTCAAAGCTTTGTTTCAGCTGTGACGCACTGCAAATATCAAGGTTAAAGAATTTAAGGAAGCTGGGCTAAGACTCAATTGCTTTTCTTAATCATTAACCTAAGTTACAGTCTATATAACTCCTCAATAGAAACTCGTGTAGTAGCAGGGTGACATTTATTTATATTTTTAATAATCAAAACTCTATTTAAACTAAAATTATTACTACAATTTAGACAGTACTGTTTAGAAAGAAATCCTCCTAATAATCCACAGGTAAAAATGTCCAGTAGAACAGGATGCATCCATGAGATAAATACACTACATCATAGGCAGTGGAATCTCCCCATACCCCTTCACACTATTTTGGATACCAGAGAAAGATAGCAACACCTAATGTGTAGAGGCACAGTAGAAGCAAAAGTCATTCCAAGGTCTATAGTCACAGGACTTTGTCTAACTGAGATTGACCCATTAGAGGGTTTCCTCCTTGTGGGCTGACCCCTTGAACTTCAATTGCCACCTGCTGCTCCTCTCACAAAGCCACTGGCAAGAAACACTCTATGGGTAAGGAGCAAGACAAAGCTCTGAGAAACAGAAACTCAAGTTTTATACTAAACAGAAACCTAACTTAGCTACAGATACAAAATGGAATCTAACTGATTCTTTAGTCACTTTATCTTGAACTCCTAGAAGATAAGTGTGAGCCTTCGAGATCATTAGCCAAATTAATATGGTTTATAATATAAATTTTTCACTGTACTGATTACTTTTTATTACCCTCATGCTACAACAATTATTTGAGAAGAGTCAATGTAAAAACAAGGTTATTCTAGCTTACATTTACAGGGGATACTTTGAATCACTGAGGCAAAAACATGAAAGCAGAAACACACCCACTGTTCAGGAATAGATGATCAGTAGGAAGTAGAACTAGGCAATATACAACCTTAAGTCCACTCCCAGTAAAGCTACTACCCCCAGCAACACTCTACCTCCTCAAGATTTCCCCAACCTTACTAAACAGCACCATTAGCTGGGGGTCAAGTATTCAAAACAAGGGCCTATGTGAGGCGTTTTACATTCAAATCATAATACTGTTATAATCAGAAGAAAGTGAACTAAAATGGCACACATATATAGATGCATCCCTATATCCTTTCTTCTCAACACAGTAATGTGAAGAGGTGCTGCATGCAGTATCAAGTGTATATACTAGATAAGTGAGTATGCCCTGCTGCAGTTGGGCATAAAGAACTCAATGATCTGACCACTTCCCTCAGCTTGCCTCTGCCTTGTTGCCTAGTCCTATAACTATATGATTTTAAATATAAGATGGAAATATAGGGTGAGATGGGGAAAAAAGCAAGAGGTAAGAGGCTTCACAAGTGTGGCCTCATGGTATGGCAAAGTAAAAGAGGTATTTCTTCAGTTAAAAACATGGGTGTGAGAATGGCTCAGTTAGTAACGTGTTTGCTTGGCAAGCTTGGTGGCATCTACTTGTAATCTCAGCATTAGGGATGTGGAGACAGGTTAACTGTACAGCCTAGACTATTTGGTAAATTCCAGGTTAGTAAAAGATCCTGTGTCATAACTAAGACATTATCTGAGGAATAGAAACCAAATCTGTCTTTTTTCCTACACACACACACACACTTAATTCCATGTAAAATAAGGAAACTAACTTTTCCAAAGTTTATTTCCAAAATACAGTTGATTTTCTCTAGTTGAACTAAAATAGCTTTGGTAAGTGCCAATTGACCCACTTTTTCACTTATATTTAGGGAGAAAATAAAGTTCTTCCAATGAAAAGCTCCTCTGACTTATTCTTGGGTCATCTCCCGCTAGTGCAAGTGTGACAGGAAGGCAGGCTCATTAGTACTGTGGCAAAGCTTGTGTGGGAAGACGTAACATCCCATTTTACTTTGCTGTTTGACATTTTTCTCTCTAATGTGTAATCTACTGAGAGAAGCTAATCCTTGGCTCATCCCGCTCAGTGGGAAGTGAAGTAATTGCTAATTATCTCATCATGAATCCATGAACACTGCAAAATTTGGTGTGGGTGTTTAGGATATGGTATTATGAACAAAAAGTCATTTTTTTCAAGGTGGGAATCTAAGGTGGGGTGTCTGTGGGTACCTGCCTAATGTCTGCACCAAGGACAAGTCTATGGACAGAGAGGGAAAGTTTCCCCAACTGTCTATAAGCAGCTGTCAAATAGCAAGGCCATATTCCTATGAGAGCAAATAAAAAGGAAGACTCAGGAAAAAGAACATCTAAGAAGCTAGATGAAAATATAGTGCACTGGGCTAAAAGAACAGTTCAGTGGGATTTTGCACTTGCCCCAGATGCTTGAGAAACTAAGTTCCAAACCCCAGAACTCAGTTAAAGCAGAGTGTTGACCATCTGTAACCTCTGAACTCCTACATGAGCTGGGAAGGAGAAACAGGAGAGTACACAAGTGTTTTGTGCTAGTTGGCCTGTTATACACCGTACAAGAAACTGGAGACGCCGTCAAATAAGGTAGACAGCGAAAGCCAGTTCCTGAGACAGTCCTCTGATCAACATGTAGGCTCAATGCACACGAGTATCAAATTAACATGCACAAATTCACATAATACACATTAAGAGACAAAAATGTAAAAATAAAATGTGCTACACTGCCATGAAGGATTCTTCTAAGAGAAAAATCACAAACTGTCAATCTCTGCCTGAATCCAGACCACAGACAGTTTTACTTAAGCTTATCCAGTACTTTTTATAAAAATCAATTTGTTGCCAAAAATTAAAAATTGGCAGGATACACATAAAAATGAAATCCATATCTTTTACTTTTGAAAAAGAGGGCACTCTAATCTAGTTCTCTATAGCTTTTGTTGGATGGGGCACGGGAACACGAACTAACCACTCCTCTGAAGTCCCAGCCTGGCTTCTTCCTCAGCTCACCACCTGAAGCCGTATTTGTTTATTTTCTCAGCTATTTTTTTCCTGTATTCATAGTGCGCAGGCGTTAGCAGTATGCTCTTCAACACTGAGGAGTGTTCCTTGAGAAGGACTCCTCAATTCAGCCCAAGCCTGGAATCAGCACTCGGGCACTGTGTCATGCTTCCTGCTATCATGGGAGACATCGAGAGTAGCAGATTCTTTTGGATCCCAGTTGCAGGTTACAGTCGGATCAGTAGGGAAGTCACAGCAACAGAAGGCTGAGGGATTGATCTCATCTCAGAAAGCAGAGATCTGAGGAGGAAAGCTGGTACTCAGTTGCCTCTGTCGTTTTTGGTATTTTGTGTTTGTCACTCTGGGACTCCACTCAGGGAATGGTGCTTCCTGCACTTAAGCTGGGTCTTTCCACCTTAACTAACTTAATCATGAGAATCCTTCAAGGACATTTTCAGAAACTAACCCAATATAGACAATCCCTCATAGGTGAGGCTTGAAGCTTGTGTTTTAGATGATTCTAAATTCTGCTGTATGAACAAACAGCACAGGGATTAAATATTTTTATGACCCACCATGCACCATACAATATATATGGATATAGCACTCAAATGTGAGTGTGTTTTGAAGTTCTCCAGGGTATAACACATCTAAGCTTGGAAACAACAGTTGGCAAGCAGGCATGCTGTGACTCTTCCAGGGTTCTCCTGCTCTCCCTTGCAGCTGTGACATGACCTGGAGTTATAACTATTCTGTGCCTGTGTCTTCCAACATGTAGGCCAGGTCATATGGTACGACAGTTAAGCCTGCCTTTCCTACATGCCAAAAATAAGACACTTGCTTTGTTCTTGGGATCTGAAGAGAACTGAGGTACCAGGAAGCTGTCACACCTTCCTTCAGGGTCCCTGAAAACTGTTTCTGGCAAGGATGCTGTCTTTCCTAATATTCTAGAAACTGGAGACAACATCCCTTCAATATCCCTGCCATGCTGTCCACAGTGGTTTTCCCTCTTGGTCAAAACCTTACTTAGTCCTGCAGGTATACTTTCTCTCTCAGGCAGGCCTCGATGTTAACTGTCCTAATAAAGTCATCTGAAAGGCAATTCACCTCAGCTTTCTATGAAAGCCCTGCTCCTTTCTATTTTTAAAAGATTAATTTAATCTTTAAATCATCCAAGTGTTTTGTCTACATGTATCTATATGAACCATATGCATGCATTGCCCACAAAGAGGCCAGAAGAGAATACCACATTATCTGGAACTAGAGTTACAGTTTATGAACCAGCATGCAGATGCTGGAAATTGAACCTGGGTCCTCTGCAAGAGCAGCATGTGCTCTTAACCATTAAGCAATCTCCATTATCACCCCTACTCTTTATAATGGTCATAGGTTAGAAATAGTTTAGGAAAGTTAGACATCAATTGACACCCTGGTTCTTCTGATTTGGATCATGTAGTATGGTGTCAATTCCTCAGTGTTTTATCATCACCATCTTCATCATTGCCTAGTTTGTCTGAGAAAAATTCAGGTTTAAACATCACAGATTTAGAACATTTAGTGTAGCCAAAAATGTTCAACTGGGCTGTAGAGACTTACCTATCTGGTTAATGAGCAAATAGCACCCTGGGTTTGGCTCAATAGGTCAGCAATTGATTTCACTTTTGTAGTGTGCCTCAATTTGACCTTCATCTTTCTTGAGCTTTTAGTTCTCATGAAATTTTGTCACATTTCCCAAATTAGAGGACATGTTTATAATTGGCAAGATCTCTAGTATCATTTAATTTCCAACCTATATTTTAAGTGCTACCAGCTGCTTATTTTCATCTTGCTGCTGCTCTGTCTCAGAAACCTGGTGAGGAACTCGACACCTGGCAGATGATCAAAATGCTGAATTTAGAGGGTAGCTAAAAACTTTTAGAAAAACGTTGTTCTTACCTCTTAAGTTTTCTGTGACTTCATTTTCAGTCTTAAAATATTGAATGCAAATGTGAAAGTGTGTTCTTTTGTTTGGGGATTCTATTGTTTATTTTTTATGCTGTGAGTCAGTGTCTCTCCATGTAGCATGAAGGATAAAACTCAGGCTTACCTGTACCTTGTGGTCCTCCAGCTCCAGCATTCAGAGTACTGCAATTACCACACCTGTTTATGAGTTCTTTCCATAAACATTTTTCTTGAAGGTTTAATGCATGGCACTGCTTCAAATAGTTATTTACTAAATATTAAGAATTGACTTTAATTAGTGAACAGTCAAATGCCTTTTCAATCTGTGCATATTTTTTGCCTTTTTCTGTATCTCCAGACAGTAGGAATCTGTATCTCTTAGTAGGAATCACAAAGGTTAGTTTCATTCTCCCACCCTGCTTCCCCATCACTAGAGAGCTGGTAGCAAGGCCAGATAAGAAATAAATGCCAGAATCTGCTATAGGATGTTTTTCCATATGCTTTGGATTACTATTGGATAATAAAGGGACTGTTCTGGCCTATGGCAAAGTAGCTTAGAGGCAAGTGGAAACCCCAAGCATCAATAAAGGGGAAGAGTGAAATCACGAGTAATGCTACAAGCTGCCCCTTGAGAGAGCAAGGAGGCAAAAGTATAGGTAAAGTACAAGCCATGTGGCAAAACATACATTACTAGAAATGGGTTAAGATGTAATACCTTGCTAGCAATGTGCCTAAGCCATAAACCAAACAGTCTGTAACTCATATAAGCCTTTGAGTGATTATTTGAGGATAAGCAGCTGAGGGAACGCAGATCTAGACCTCTGGCCAGACAGACCAGAAATGTCTACCTAGGGGATCAGAGGTGCTAAAGTCATAAAGTCAACGTGTTTAAGGCTCTGTTGGTGGATTTTGCCTGCCATGCAGAAGGCCCAGGGTTTCATCTTCAGCACTAAATACACCAGAGTTGAGATACATAGTGACAGTATTGACGTCCTTGATAGATGGTGCCAACATTCATCTCCCTACACCTGTTTCTGCACATTCTCTTCACCATGATGTTAAGTTCACCTTCCCAACTACACCTGTTCTGCTATACCTGTTTGCCCAGTACTAGAAGTAGTATACTGAAATAATCTACTCGTGAAAGTTAAAAATGACCACATTTTGTGAATCCTATTAATAGTGCCGTGATTCCTTGATCAAGAGCAGGCTCCTGCCTGGGAAAGACTCTTGGTGCTGAGACAAAGTAATGCAAAGTTTCTAAAATCAAATGGGTGCAATTACATTGTCACTAGTACAGTCAGATGTTTGTTTTTTGTTGTTTTGTTTTTCTTTTTCTTACAATGTAACATTGATCTTGTTAAGCATCAGTGGAGGCCACTCCTTCAAAGCAACAAAACTGTCCGTATCCAGACCCTTTTTCATGAGGCAAGGAGGGATCTTTTGGTGTCATAAAATTCTTTATCAAGAAGAGGAAAAGCCTTTTCTGTTGGCAGGCAAATGTGGCTCCCAAATGTGAAAAAGTTAGGGGAGGTGTGCACTGGGGCAACTTGATTTTTTCTAAATCATTTCTGCCTGTCCTTGGCAATCCACTTTCTAGGGGGAACAGATAGCAAACATGCTCCTGCATACTGCCTCAATTCAGGTGACTTACTTGGTCCACACATACCCTGAGTTTCTCTTTTACCCCATGTTGTATGAGATATATCCTGGGCCAACTCAACATATGCATATCTACCCACTTCTGTCTCTCCAAATAAAGAGTCTATGACAGACAAAAATAACTATTATATCAAAGTCCAACTTGGCTTTTACTTACAAGAAAATGGGTTAGGAATGATATCTAGGAACTTGGGTGACTCAAAGACAGCTGCCTCACTGAAAGGCCATCCCAGTCTGAGTGATGACTCACCAAAGCTGTCCCCACAAGCTCTTTCCTTTACATGAGCTGCAGACATCTTAACAGGTTGGAAGAAGCCCCTTTGGCAGTACTACCAGTCACAGTCCCCAGCTCAGACCCCAAGTTTATTGTTTCTGTGACCCTTAGGGGAATCCCCTTGTGGATTTTATAAATTTCACCTTTCCAAGGTCTGAAAAGTCTGTTTACCTGCTGAGTCTCATGAGCTCCTTTCTTTCCTGGATGGAAAGTTCAAGCTGCAGATAAACTTCTGGATAGCACCCAAAATCAGCCTATGCAACTTGACTATGCTTGCCCCATTTCCAGTGTACTCATAGGCCATTATAGAGCTTTCCCATGCATTTAGACCCTTTGGGAGAGCCAAACAGTGGAAAGTCACACCTGTGAGCTAGCTGCTACAGTCAATGATCTGTCTCAGTTCTTAACATCAGAGACAGAATGGTCCTGAGCTATAAAAATGCAATGGCAGGCACTTGATTAAATATCCTGAGATAAGAGTCTTTAGGGACTTGTGCCTCTTTGATCAACCTTAATTTATAGCAACAGAACCATCTGGGGCTGATTTCTGTGGACATAATTTTTTTTAAGAAAAAAATCACCTGATCTACCTACACTCCACCTCTGAGCTGTGTCATTTTGTGAGAGTGGCTGCAGTAGCATATGCAAAAATACATTCAGTATTTTATTATCCCCAATTCACATACTGAGACTTTTAATCTCAATCCTAAAGTATTTAGGTTTAGCTTGACTTGCTGGCATGCATAAATCCATTGGCTCATAGCAAAGGATAGAAAAGTTAAATGATCTGAAATACATTTTATAGGAGACTTTCATTTTCCAATAAAGGTTCAGAAAACATGACCACATTCTCCAGGAAGGAATATATTAAAGCCACACTGGAGATTCCAATAACTGGTGATGTTTGCTATGGATTATTTAGATGTTTATAACCAAGAAGAAAGGCTTTCCATCAAAATCTGATGAATTATGTTTTCTAGGACTATTTGCCCCATACAATTTCAAATCTGGAGCCCAAAATAAAAGCTTTTAGAAAATAATCTGTCTTAAAATGTTTAGCAAGTTGTCCTGACAGGTCTTCATCTTCCTAACTCCCAAATAGACAGTTCCCAGTCCCTCAAAGCCTGGCTAAATACAGATAGTGACAGATAAAGTTTGCTTTTCCTTCTCCAGTACCTAACTACTGAATGATATTTTGTGTTTGATATCCAAGTTCAAGTGTTGTCAGCCTCCCATTTGTCACAGGCACAAATGGCAATAGCAAAGCTCTTCTGTTTCTCCTTAAAAGGAAATGTGTGACATAGTATAACCTCTAATCTATATATCTTTACTTGCAAGTATTTATTGCTATAAATCAATGGTCTGGTTCAAAGCCGCTGGCTTCTCCTAGGGTATTGATACTGGGTGCTAACTGGGACTCCTCTTGGATATCCTGTTGTTGCTCTGTGCCATGGAGATCCTGCAGCTTTGGAACTGCAAGACTGGCCCATTTATGTGTTCCAACAGTTCACAGATAGGGTGGATGTTAGGTCAACCAACTCGTAGTCCTGGTTCTGGGCCTGAGTGGCAGCTGGGTTGGTCACCTTGTCTATTCTCCCTTTCTTTCATCATCACCACCAGGACCACCCCAGCTACTTCACCCAATGCAGCAGGCAGCAGGGAGCAAGGGCCGTTCTCCTGTTCCCATGGCCTCAGGCAGGCTCAACTGTACCATATCACCCATACTGCCAGGTATACTGTGTTGCCCATTAGAGGGGCAGGACCCACTCTCCCCAGTGCTATAGCTGATGAACAGCAGGGCCAGCTCTCCCACCTGCTCTGCCACAGGTAGCAAGTGATGAGGAGTGAGAAGGGTCATCTTTCCCTTATCTACACTGCCACATGGCAGTCCAGGAGAGTACATGGTAAACATTCCTATTCTCACACCCTCATGGGATACTATGTGACTTGCTCACATTTCAACTTCCACTATGAGATTTTTTTAAATTTTATTTTCTTTTATTTTGGGGTGGGGGGTTGCAAGGGCAGAGGGCAGAATCAAAGGGATGGAGAAATTAGAATGCATGAATTCAGTGAAATTTGTAAACAATCAATAAGAAGGTTTTTTGTTTGTTTTGTTTGTTTGTTTGTTTTTTAAGTGTGTTGTCTCTACAGCTGCTGTGGGCTCCCTGTCACCATGAACTGGCTGTTTGTTGTACAGGAAACGTGAAGCTAGACACTGAGCTTCTGATGAAAAGTGGATTGTCATGAGCAGTAATGAAGTTTCATGAAATGGTGCTACACCAATAATGTTTACTTTTTCTTAATTCACCCTCCCATCCCTGTCTTTGTGAATCACTAACTATCATAATGGATGTAATCTATTGAGTACTTGCTTTGTACCAAGTCTTGGCTCACCATTTCATATTAGAGGGAACCTGGACTCCAATATACCTACCTTTAAGACAATAGCTAAACAGACAGATAGATAGATAGATAGATAGATAGATAGATAGATAGATAGATAGATAGATAGATGGATAGATAGATAGATTTGTGTGTGTGCATCCATGTGTCTGTAGGTATGTCCCTACAAATGGAGCTAAAGACTTGTGAGCTCCCAACATTGGTGGTTGCTGGGAATTGAACTTCAGTCCTCTGCATGAGTAACAAGTACTCTAAATGGCTGAATCTTCTTTCCAGCCTATACCTATTTATACTATGCCCATTTTGCAAAAGAAAGAAGCTCACATAATTTTCATGCCTCCAAGTTCCCTTTGTCTTTATTTCTACCAGCAGCTTTTTCACAAGAACATCAAATCCTGGGTTGGGAGAAGGCTCTCTGGGTATGAGCAATTGTTATGCAAACATTAGGATTCAAATCTAAATGCCTAGCTCCTCCATAAAAGTTTAATATGGCCAAAAAGGAACTTGTAAAGCAAGGATTATGGAGGGTGGAGACAGCAGGATTCCTGGGGCTTACTGATGGCCAGCCTGCTTCAGGGAGAGACCCTGTATTAGAGAAATTAAGTTCAGGCTGTTAGGACTTGAACTCACAGAAATCTGACTACCTATATGCTGGTTGACTGAGAATAATAAAGGAAAACACTGGGCATCCTCCATTGGCTTCCATGCACACATATCCATGTGCACTTGGACTCACTGCGTGTATACATACACTATAGACATGCATGCATATAAAAGAATATTACTAAAATTACTAGGAATAAGCAATTCCTAACTTTCTCTATAAATAAAGTTACACATTTAGAAAATAAAAATACAGCATGCCCAATTACATTTGAATTTAAGATATGATTTATTTTAGTATAACTATGCCTCATACAATATTTGGGACATATTCATACAGAAGTTATTCAGTGTTAATTTCAAGTTCAACAGTAAATGGGAATCTTGTATTTTATCTGGAATCCCTATTTATAAACCTAGTGTAGGTTTCTAAAACTGGGTCCCATTAGTGTTGTATCTATGCAAGTTGTACAAGATCCAGTGGATTCAAAGATATTTGTGCTTTAATATTGATTTTGATCTCAGAAAACCTGCATAATTCTCATATCTCCCATCAGATAATATGCACAATACCTCACATGTCTGTAAATAATGAGACCTTTCCTGCATATAATAGGAAAGACTTTTGCCTATGTGTGTCTCTACCGAGTCGCATGTTTTCTGTATTATGTGTAGATGTGGCTTCTAACACAGGTGCACTTTGTTGTTGCCCTCTGAGACCCTGTTGTCTCTCTGCCTTGATTACTGATGGGGGCTTGCAGCAAATCTTTTCAGGTACATAGGAAGTACCTTTTCTATGTGATGCGTACATTCCAGGCACTGAAGAAGGTAAAGTGAAGAAGCTGAGGAGCCAAGGGGGAACGTTACTGTAATATTAGAATAATGGCACAGAGGAAAATGGAAGCTAGAAGGAACAGGCTTGGGCAGAGAATTCAGGGGAGTATCAGTGAGTGTCAGATAAAAACACAAACCATCCCATGCCCTTCAGTTAGACTTTATCTGGAAAAAAAAAATATCTTAAAGAGTTCTGAGACAAATTCTTATTGTTGGTAAGTAAGGTCAAGAAAAATGGGTATGTAGAGAGCACATGTGTGAAAGTCACAGGCCTGGAGGACTTTAAAGGCAACCACAACCTTTTAATAATGCTTGTTCCTTGGGCACTGTAACTGTTCCAACCTCTTCCCAGATCTATAGTGACTTCCTTCTGACTCCAACTATATGCTGGTTCACTTAGATTCTTTGTGATTCTACAGCTTATAAAATGAGTGCCCATCCAAATTCATTTAATTTTAACATGATTTCCGGAAAGAACTCTAAGTTGTGCAAAAAACCACAACCATATTTATTCACCATTGTAGTGATACTTTGTATATTTGATAAAATCAGGCTGGAATATCAGAGGGAGGAAACAGACTGTAGTTACTTTTCACCCAGCCAACTTCTGAGGCCAAACAGGGTAAGTGCTATCTTTGCAGGCCCTCAGCCTGATTGGCCACTTCTACAGAATGCTCAATTTATGCCTTCTTCTACCTTATATATCTTTACCTGCCTAGCTGTTTAACTTCCTGATTCAACTCTGTATCATAATCCTAGAGTTAGGATTAAAGGAGTGAGCTACCACTGCTTGGCTGTTGGGGCTTGAACTCACAGAAATCCAGAAAGATCTCTATCTCTTGAGTGATGGAAGTAAAGGCATGGGGCACCACTCTCTGACCTTCAAGGCTTGACTGTGGGTGATTCTGTCCTCTGATATACTAGACTAATTTTATTAAATACATAGTATATTACCATTTATGAGAACAATACAGTTTTGTAAACTTGACTTGAAGCTCCCAAATGTGAGCACAATTTCATTGTGCACTTTTTCCTTCTGGCTGCAAGTAAGCCATTAATTACAGCATTCAGAAACCATAAGAGATAGTAACACACTTCAAAAACACTTAGAAATTTGGCCCACCTGTCTGCCTGCTCTCCCACCTGCCCTGTGACCTTCAAGGACAGATTCATCTTTTTGCAATGTTGATTCTTTATACATGAAAAAGTTCATGGCAAAGAATCATGATAATGATTAAATAAACCAATGATCTATGATTGGCTAGAGCAGCCAGATGTTGATTTTCTGGCCTCATCTCTTGGCGATAACTCTTCATTTCATTTCAAGTTAATTAAAATAAATCTTGTATATGAATAAAACAGTACCCAGAGTACTTTCTCAAAAACTCTTCACTGTGTAGAATGAGTAATAAATAATCTTGTAGCTGGGAGTCTTTGGTTCTGCTCTGTAACCAATCACATTATATACTATTGAATCATATAATTGCTATGAGCTATGACCTCTAAAATTTCATATGTAGGAAGCCTTTTCTCACAAACATTTTATAAATGATTTTTGTAGTCAAGGCTGCAAATAAGAAAGTCTTGGTTTCATATAGTAGTGTTAAATAAATTGACTTGGTGTCACTCCTGTGACAGAAATGTTGAATTTTGAAAAAGACTGCTCATAACTTGGAAACACTAGGCAGTACTTTCATGTGGCTGTGAATAAACTGAATGCTCAGAAGTTCATATTCAAATTAGATATTATTTTTACATGAGCGTGTATTCGTACACACATGTAACATGAATACAGATTTCACGAGTCCTGAAGAGGGCATCAGATCTCCTAGGGATGGAACTACAAGCAGTTGTGAGCCACCCAATGTGTGTGGTAAGACCTGAACTCAAGTTATCTGCGGAGTCATACATGCTCTTAACCACTGAAACAGCACACCAGCCACTAAGAGCTGTTTGTTTGTTTTTCATGAGTGTATTCTGTCAGATTTGTGTAGTCTGAATGAGACTTGGTTCCAAGCCTCTACAGTTGCAGGAGAGAAACTAAAGAGCCATGAGTGAATTTAATAAGAATATGATTTATTGAGTGCACTGTAAGAGGGCAGCAGGATGGGTGGTACTAGCACACCAATCAGAAAAGAGTATCTGTGGGTGGGGGTTGCTGAGTTTCTATGTAATTCAAAGTCCAAAGGCTGTTGTGCAGGTCTGGAGTTTAAACTAACCCACTATATGCATAATTTAGTAGTCTGTAACTCTGTCATACAAATAAAGGTATTACAAACGAGGAACATGCAAATAATTTCAGCCATTGAAGTCATGGTGTGCAGAGCTGCAGCTCTGTTTTGTTTTGGCAAATCACATTGGCTAGCAACTTGGAAATTCTGAACCACATTTGTGAAGATTCCCATGAGCTTCCCTTCACATAATCCATGCAGTTAAGCACTGCCCTTTTTAGTTCACTACAGTGCTTTGGTCTATGATGTCCTCCTTTCAATGATGCCTTACCTGGAAAGAATGCTGTATCCTTCCTCTTCCTAAAACGGTATGTGTGAAACTCATGATTTTTCTGATTCTTTAGTTTCTTAATTATTTTATTTATTTACACCTGTATGCATGCATTTGTGTCTGTGTACTGTGTGTTTTTGTGTGTCAACTTGACACAAGCTAGAATCATCAAAGGAAGGACCCTCCGGTGAGGAGATACCTCCATGAAATCCAGCTGTAGGGCTCTTTCTCAATTAATGATAAATGGTGGGCCTGGCCCATGGTAGGTAGTGCCATCCCTGGGCTGCTGGTCCTGGGTTCTGTAAGAAGGTGGGCTGAGCAATGTAGAGGAAGCAAGCCAGTAAGCAGCTCCCCTCTATGGCCTGTGCATCAGCTCCTGCCTTTGAGACCTTGCTCTGTTTGAATTCCTGTCCTGACTCCTTCAGTGATGAATAACAATGCTAAAGTGTAATCCTAATAAACCCTTTCTCCCCAACTTGCCTTTGGCCATGGTGTTTTGGCTCAGTAATAGAAACTCTCACTAAGACAGTCTGTGTATAGGTGTGTACAATATGAGCACACATGCCCATGAATGCCAGAACTGGGTGCTGTATTTCCTAGTGCTAGAGTTTTGGCTTTTTATGAGCTTCCTAATGTAGGTGCTGGGAACAGAACTACTGAGTCATATACAAGGGGCCCTTACTCTTTTAAGTAAAAACAAATCCTTTAAAACCAAATATATTCATGGGAGTGGAAGAAGGGCAGCACCAAGTAGAATGTTTGTATTTTTATAACTTCTAAGTGAACAATCCATTTCAAATGATTAATTCCAATACATTGCAATTTACATCTAGTGCTAACTAATGAAATAAATTACTTTCAACTTCATTCAGCCTTCTTTCCTTTTCTCACATGTTCTCATTAGCTTCATCTGGAATGTTTTCTACACCAGAGTCTCTGCCACACCAGCTGCTCTGTTAATGGACTGTTCTTATCAATTGCTAAGAAGTCATACTTAAAAAAAGCAGGATGGTCTGAAAGTCTGTTACCAAGATGAGCTTGCAGTTTTAAGACTGAATAAACAGCCATGAGATGTTTGCTTTTTCCTGTTTATTTTCTAGAGAATATACTGTGTATATGACCTCATACTACTGAAAAAGAGCATATACATATGTATGTTTCCAAAAGGCATTTTGGGAATGAGGTACAGAGGATTTGAACTGTTACATGAAACAATAACACTCCAGATGTTACTGTACTTTTCTCAATTAATGGACTTTACTTACTCATTATCCCAAATGATCTGCAGGGGAAAACCTAGATCATCAAAAGCTCAGGTATTGCATTTTATAGTTATGGAGTCACATGCCTATAATTTCAGTACTTGGGAAGATGAGGCAGAAGGTCAAGAATTCAAGGCCAATATGGGCTACATAGAGAGACTATCTCAAAACAAAACAAAATTCTCTTTCTCTTCTCTCTCTCTCTCTCAATTAACTTGAGAATCAAGACATGGTCTCCCAGCTGTGTCTGCGAGCATGCTTTTGCCCTGCCATCATGGACTCCAATCCTCTAAGATCCTCTAAAACTGTAAGTCACAGATCCCCAAATTAGATAATTTCTTTTAAAAAGTTTACCTTGGTTATGGTGTTTTATCACAGCTATACAAAAGTCACTAAGACAGAAGTTTCTAGGAGTGGACTGTTGCATACTGGTGTAGAGGAATGTAGAAGACTTTTGGACTTTGAACTAGGGAAATAGTTGAATGCTGTAAGTGAGGACAGTCTTGCTGGTATTCATATGGACTATGAAGACCCAACTGAAGGCGCTTCAGAGGATCAGACTGTTAGCAACTAAGAGACCATTATTGTGATATTTTGGGAAAGAACTTGGCTGATTTCTGCCATTATTATAAAAATCTGCCTGAGGATAAATTAAAAAGTGATTGGATTAATTTCTTTGGTGTGAGTGTCTCAGGGCAGACTAATATTGACCAACTTGGCAATGCTGTCTATATATTTATGGCTATAGAGTCATGATGGATACATGAATGTCAAATCTTCTCTGTAACTTAAAGAGATCCATTAAGACCAGCCATGTGGCAAGGGAGTTCCTGCACTGAAGCCCTAAGAAACCATTGAATAAAATTGTGAAAATGAAGCCTGAATGATGTTGTAGACCCTAAGATGTTGGGGGTGCCAGAACCATGAGACATTTTTCTAATAATAAGTATAGACAGGGTGTATATCCAGCTTAAGGCAGAGCTGTTGTAGTAAACAAAGCCAGAGGGACTGGGCCATCTAAGTCCTTTGACATTGGACATGGGGCTAAAGTGTACAAAGTTTGTGCTACCGGGTTTTGGTCTTGCTATGGCTCAGATTTCCTCACTGTGATCACATTTCTTCTTTTTAGACTGGTAATATATATTTTATGCCATTGAATGTGGGCAATATGTGATTTGATATATATATTTTACTTTGTAACGGTGATAATGAAGAGATTGTCTTGAATCTCAGAAAATCTTTGGACTCTGGACTTTTAAACAATGTGGAAACTGTCAAAGACCATAGGGACTTTTGAAATTGAATTTTGCTTTACAATATGGTCGTAACTTGTAGAGATCAGAGAGTAAAATGTGGTGATTTGAATCAAAATGAGCCTTTAGTCTCATATATTAAATATTTGGTCACAAATTGATAGAGCCATTTGGGAAGTGTTGTGGAATATTAGTTCAGTGATACAAAGATGTGTTGCAACCTTTAATGCTACATTTGTTTAACTTTGAAGAGCTGTGTTACTTTGCTTGTCTAAAACACCTGATTATTCTAATAAAGTACTGAATGGTCAATAGCAAGGTATGAGAGGGATAGAAGAGTCTGACAGGAAGAGAGAATAAATAGGAGGAAACATCTAGTTATGAGAAGAGGAGGGAAAATCAAGAAAAGGAGAGAATTCCAGGGGCCAGCACACAGACACAAAGCCAGCCAGGTGTGAGAAGGAAATAAAGATACAGAGAATAAAGAAAGGCAAGAAGCCCGAAGATAAAACATAGTTAAAAAGAAATGGGATAGTTTAAGTCATAAAATCTAGCCAAACTGAGGCCAGGTGTTCATAACTAAGAGTAAGTCTCCATGTATGTATTTAGGAGCTAGGTGGTGGCAAAGAACCAAAAAAAAAAAAAAAAAAAATCTAAAAAACTTTAGGGAAGGATTGAAGGCTTTGCAGGGAGTGTGTGTCACAGGCATGGGCTTTGACATTTGAAAAGACTTGTTCCATTCCCAGTGCAATCTTTCTCTCTCTCTCTCTCTCTCTCTCTCTCTCTCTCTCTCTCTCTCTCTCTCTCTCTCTCTCTCCTCCCTCCCTCCAATCCTCAGATCAACATGTAAGATCTAAATTGTTTCTGCCTCCATGCCTTTCTTCTGCAGTCATGAATTAAAATACTCTGAACCCCAAATCAGACATTTTCTTTTATTAAAAAATAGGTAGACAATGTTAGCCATATTCTATTTATAGATACAATATCTTATGTTTTCTTAAGGGAAACATGGGACAAGCATTTTCTTTGTCTACCTTACTCCTGAAAATCAAGAACAAAAAACTAAGAATGTCATATTTAAAAAATCAGACTTTTGTGTATGTTGTACAACAAAGAAAGATGTTTTCACGTCCCAAGCCACTGCTGTGAACCTGCCCCTACATTGCCAAAATGATGGCCTGAAATCTTTCTGCCACCATGAACAATTCATTCTTCTCTTACATTTCCTGTAAGCAAAATAACTAATACAAAATTGGCCCCAGAGAATCGGGGTTGTTCTATATTAGACTTGGCTGAGTGGTTCTTCAGTCTTTGAATCTGTTTTCTGGGCTGAATGTGGAACAGATGTGACCTAGAAAAACCATAAATTATTATAAGCAGAGCTTAATAGGCAATTATGGTCAGTGTTTGGAAGATCAATCACCACAGAAATATGGGTTCTCTGGACTGTGCTCATGAGGTTTCATATGACATGAAGTACTCTATCAGGAATAAGAGTACATGTAACTCATATGACATGAAGTACTCTATCAGGAAAAAGATTGCTTGTAATTCATATGATGTGAATTACTCTATCAGGAATAAGAGTGCATGTAATTCATGGTATGCTCTGGCAAAGAATTTGGCTACATTTTGCTAGAGTCCTGAAAAGTTGAGTGAGAAAGAATTGTAAAAAAATGAATCGATAAACCTTGTGGAAGAAACTCCAAGGAAGCATTGGATTCCAGCTGTGGCATGATTGCTGCTTTTGGCTTTGGCACCATGAGAAGTGAGGTTTGTGGGTTTGTTTGTGGTTTGTTATGTTTAGCAGAAACATTTGGAAAATATGCAGTCTGATGAAAAAGGGAGCTGAAAGCAATTTAAATGAGCAATGTGAGACCAGATACAATGGCTTCAATTGTAAAAAACCTTCATGCTATTATAGGGAAGCTGACACTTGTGCTACATTAATAGAAAATGTACGTCGAGGATAAAACCCTGGAGCCTCAGTGTTTCTCTATGCAGGCTGGGAATAAACGACGATAGCCACCACCCACCCCCAGACACGTTTTAAGAGAGATGTGGGGCTAGTATTTCCTGTTCTGTTGTTTGCAGAGTGGAGATAATACCAGTTTAGCAAACCGAAATTCAAAATTACTTTCCCAACCATCTAAAATGTCTACATTTGACAGAAAAGTCAAGAAAATGCATGACCAATGATTAGGTTAATATGTATTTCTCAAAAACATGGTAAAAGTTCATAGTTGTTTGCTTAAAATGAAATAATAAAAATACCCAAATCCTCTACTTTTAAAAACTTTTATCTTTTGTGAGTTAAAAGTTTAGAATATGAGATCATATTTAAACAGGTCAAATTGCATCACCATCATATGATCAAGCAATATTAATCCTGTTTTTTTTTAATTTCAAAAATTTTATCATTTTATTATTTGTAAACAACAAAGGGTTACAAAATAAGGGAAATATGTCAATGTGTGACTTACAGAAGATACTAAATAAGACTTCCAACAACTCTATGTCCTGCAGTGTGGCATTGTTGTATCTGTCCTTCATTCTATTTTCTGACAGGTCTTTCTTTGACAGTGTGCATATCATCATCAGCAGGCTGCCTGGGTTTGACTAGCGCTCCTTGCCTGTGACAGAATGCTTTGACCTCTGCCTGCTAACAATTGACACTCCCAGATGCTCTTGACTGACATACAGATCTCCTAGTAACTGAAGCATAACCACATCCTTTCATTGTGTATGTTAACTTTGTGAACAAAAACCCAGTGAGAACCTTTCAACTTAAGACTGCTTGGCTGTTTCCAGTGAATGGTCCCCTTTGTGGTGGTTTGCAAGAGGAAGCTGCCCTCTTCTGCTTTTGGAGGCAGGTTTAAGATGTGCTAGACTAGTGTCAGCACTTCAAGAATTGTGAAGATCACACGCTGGAGTAGAAGAGATTTTATTTGTAATGTAATATTGATGATTCTCTCTTTTATAGGTATTCTCAAATGGAATATGTGTGCATTTAAATATTGATGACCTTTACAGAATTAGCATATGAAACCTTCTCAAAGTCAGATAATACAATGCGTTTTACTCTAAACTAGTGTGGATAATAAAAATAACAAAGACATATTTAGTTGTTTAGCTCCTTAGATTTTTTTTAAACTAAATAAATTTTGGTGGGTGAATTTGACAGAACTGAAGATTCAGGTTGGAAAATATTTACATAGCATTCAAACCATTGTGGTGATATTTTGTTGTGGGGAGTCAATAAAAGCTTCAGAAGTTTCAGAGCTCTAACCATAGTCAGTCTAGGAGAATCAGAGAGTGGTGATTCACACCTTTAATCCCAGCACAGGCGGTATCCTGAGAGTGGTGATCTATGCCCTTAATCTCAACTGAGTCATGGAGGAGGTCATTTTAGATTGTAGAAGGAATTCCAGGCTCCCAAGCAGACAATGGTGGGGCCACGGCTTAATTTACCAAAAGAGTATTTAAGGCAGGGATAGAAAGACAGAGGGGAGGAAGCCAAGGGAAACCAGGCTAAGGGAGCTGGAAGACAGCTGCTTAAGATCTGACTGTGGTGTTTATTCTCTCTAATATCTCCGAAACTTGTGAAGCTTTTATTGAATCCCCACATTTTGTGTATGCTCTAACAAATAAAGCTCGCAAAACCAGCCACTAGCTAGCTAGAGGCCAGGCTGAGGTGGCCCTCACCTTTAATTCTAGCCTTTGGGAGGCTGAGACAGAAAGTGATATGGCTGAGCATGTGGAGAAGGAAGAAATACAAGGTGGGAGGAAAGAAGTCTCTTTTGATCTGAGGATTTATCAAGGTAAGAAGTTTATAGTGGTTGCTCTTCTGCTTCTTTGATTTTTCAGCTGGGTTTTTATTATTAAGTCCAATTAGAATTCACACTATAAACAATCAACTGTTTCTTCCTTTGTTTTTCTGGTGATTATGACTGTGTGTGTGTGTGTGTGTGTGTGTGTGTGTGTGTGTGTGTGTGTGTGTGTGTGTGAAACCAGAAATCAATCAGATGTTGTCCCTTAAGAATTGCCCACATTTTTATTTTAAAATGAGGTCTCTCACTGGTCTGGAGCTCACTGAGTAGTCTAAAGCCCCCAGAAATCTAACTATCTCTATTTCCCTGTCTCTGAGATTACAAACACACACTACTAGATTTGAATTTTTAGAATGTGAGTACTGGAAATCGAACTTTTAAGCACAGTGCAAGTCCTTTACCCACTGACGGTCCATCTTCCCTGCCTACTTGCCCTGGTTTCCTAATGTCTCACACAAGCAGCTTGTTCTGGTTTCAACAAACAATAGCAAATGTGCAAAGTCCTAAAGTCCTAGTAAAGTCCTTTCTCATGTCAATTAAAATGTTCTTGATCTTTCTCCCTGCTCCAGATTCCCAGCAGCAATAGGCTTTAGTGATGGCACTAGGAAAAAGGCAAGCAAGATTTGTCACTCGATGCAGGACTCTCTCCCTGTCTTCATTATCTGTGACCGTGGCACCTTGCTGAAGCTCAGAGTACTCAAATGGCCTGCATGCTGGACCACTGCAAGCAGAGGGGCTTAATTTTCACATGGTGCCTAGAAAATTTAAGAGGTAAGATAAAAATGCTCCATAGAAATGGGGGAAATGATGGAACAGTAGCACCAAAATTACTTTCCCTAAATAATACTAATATGCTTTTTCCCTATGAACCTGAAATTATATATAGTAATGTAAGTGAACGGAGTTTTCATTCACATCAAAAGTTTAGGGCTGAAGGTCTGGAAGGACAACCAACTGATAATGATGCAAAGAACCATGGTTTAGTTCTCAGAACCCACACTGGTCAGCTAATAACCCCCAATAACTTCATCTCTAGGAGATTCAAAACTATCTTCTGGTCTTCATGAAAACCCACACACATGTACACATATATACACGTATACATATAAGTATAATAAAAAACAAAAAATAAATTTAAGGCTGATTACAACTCATGCTTTTAATGAGTCCAGTTAATTTTAAAGTGTTAATGTTGTCCCTGTCGCTGATTGTAAATTTTGAGAGTTTGGGAAGTTATAAAAGGGAAATGGATGCTGAACAGCAAACTACTGATCCAAACCCAGAGACTGAGCTTCAAATATCTGTCCATTTCCTGCTGAACAAATTATCTCTTCTCTCTTTTATCAGTCAGGGGAAACACGTGATTTATAGGAAAGTTGTTTCTACTTTCTTCTCGGAGATAACACTACCAAACAGCTCAATCTTCCTATTTCAAAATCTGCCGTATTATTACTTCTCACTACACATAAAAAGCCTCATACACAAGAACCACAAAGGAGGAATTTGAGACCCAATAAATCAGAGAACTTTTAGAGATCAGAAAATTATGTGAGCTGTGGAGACAAAACGGTCAGTAAAGAAGTTGCTGTGAAAGCATGAGGACCTGGGTTCAATTCCCAGTATGAGTATGAGTATTACAACCCTAGAACCCCAGTACCAGGTGTTCCGAGAAATGAGAATCCTTGGAGCTTGCTTCAGGTTTGATGAGAGACCCTGACTCAAAAATAATGTTTAGAGTGATTGAGAAAGACATTTAATATTGACTTCTGGCCTCCATGGGGACGCAAACACACACACATGAATACACATAAATACCTACACTAATACACATAGCAAACAAAAAAAGAAAATTATTCGGTAATTTGCTCTGGGTTGAATGAGGATCTCCATTTGCAAAGAACAGTTGTAGGATCCCCATTTGCCAAGAACAGTTATAATTGTCCCAGTATAACTACTTGGTGATTTCCTTCCAAATTCAACTGGAAAGAATGGTCACCTCTGCTAGAAAACATCCCAGAATCCCAGTCATAGTCCTGTTTCATTCACTATGCCAAGCTGAATATAGATATAAGTATTCCTTCAGGAAAGCCGTTTACTGGCTCAGCTACCACAGAGCTGGAGGAAAGGCACCTCTGCAAGCTAACAGCTACTTCCTGGTTAGCTTCCTCCCCACATTAAGTACTTTCAAATTAGCATAAGGACAATTTTACAGATGGGAGACAGCTCAGTTAGTAAAGTGCTTGCTTCACAAGCATGAGGACCTGAGCTGAATCTCAGCACCCATGTAAAAAGCTGGGCATCTTGGCACTTACTTACATTCTCAATAATTTGGGGAAGCAGAGATAGAGATCCCTGGGGGTTGCTGGTATACTTGGCAAGCTTCATGCCAGTAAGAGACTTTCTCAAAAGTAAAAGGAGGGGGAGGAGGAGGAGAAGGAAGAAGAGGGGGATCCAAGCTAGTGGTGCCTGAGGAATGTATTCAAGTTAGACTTGTGGCATACACACATACATGAGTCTAAACATACACTCAAATGCCGCCCCCACTTTTACCCCAAAACAGAGCATCAATTTCTATATAATCAGTCTACTAAACGCCCCTGATTTAGCTTATGTTTTTGTATCCACATTGTTCCCCAGAGCTGTAGTCCAGATATATCTAAATCATTACTATAATTATACAAAACGATGAAAGAACTGATGTTAATTTCTACCCACTGGTCAGTTTAATAGTTCAACAGGATTCCATTAAGTTTGATTTAATTATTAATAAATAACAAACATTTTCATTGGATGGTTAAAGACTTTCATTTTGTCTTTGTTTCTTTTAAAATTTGCATTTAAATGTAAACAGTCTGTTTCTCTGAGTATAGCAGGCCATGCTCATCAGTCCAGCCTGAAGGTTTTAGGTTGGATATGATCAGCATGGTGCTTATTAGCCTCAGGCTTCCAAAGGGCTGCAGGAAATGGCTGATGGTGTGGAATGGGGCCCAAACCAGTCTCCAGCTCATGTAAACTGAAGAACAGAAAAACACAAAATCCTGAGTGCACGGAGAGCTCCTCTTACTTATTTGACTACTTCTTTTTCATTTTCACTTGAAACGTGTGTGTGTGTGTGTGTGTGTGTGTGTGTGTGTGTGTGTGTGTGTGTGTATGTGTGTGATGTCTATGTGCATGAATGTGTGTATGTGTCTATGTGTGTGTGATGTCTGTGTGTGTGTGTGTGCGATGTCTCTGTGTGTGTGTATGTGTATGTTTCTGTGTGTGTGTATGTGTATGTTTCTGTGTATGTGTGTTTGTGTATGTTTCTGTGTATGTGTGTTTGTGTGTGTGATGTGCATCCATCACCATCCTTCCTACAATCCCTCTCTCTACTGAGGTTTCTCATCTTTATGTCGCCCAGCCTGACATCTCTCATCCCCATGTTGCTGATGACAGAGTGGCTACATAGTTCCCTTCCGGGGATGACTTTTCACAGATGACCATCACACATGGCTAAGAATCCCATAAGAATATGACCTTCTGTAAGTAATGGTTCTGCTGAGGGTATACAGAACCCCAGCCTTGGAGAGCACACTGACAGAGGTCTGCCTCAGCCAACCATCTGAGCATCACTTGTCAAAAGTAACAGGTTAGATGGTGGCCCACCAGCTTCAAGAAGCTGCTCAGGAATCATTAAGAGAGGAAGCAAACAGGGAAGGGGATCTGGATTTTATTTTGCTTTGTTTTGATTTTTGTTTATTTGCTTTTTAACCTGAATGACCTATAGAACAGATATTTGAGAATTTTTCTCAGTATGGTCTGAGATGAATTGCATAAAGTGATGCTCACAACCTTGAATCATACCTTCAACAATTAGACACAGTGGCTCTTTATCTGTGTTTGGGGGGCAAGGGGGGTGCATGTATCTGCGTGGGTGTGTGTGCATATTTACAATTCGGCATGTGCACATGTGTGGGGTGCACATGCATGTGCATATGGAAACTAAAAGAAAATCTCAGCTGTTATCTATCCATCCTGTTTATATTAAAATGGACTCTCTTACTGGCCTATAGCTTGGCAAATTAACTAGGCTGGCTGGCCAGTGAGTCCAGGGATCCACCTGTCTTTGCTTCCTCCTCTGTCTCAAAGTCACAGGCAAACATTACTGTACCTGATATATTTGTATGTGGGCCATATGGATCAAACTTTACTGCCTATCTCCCTAGCTGTGCTCCGTTTCCTTCTCTGTCAAGTGTTGGTATTACTTTTAATGTCTTGCCTTTTGTCAACCAATCTCACCTCCAGGTTCCTGACATGTGCCATAGATTCTACTGTTTATCAAGGGGTTGTTCTACCTTGTTTTCTGCTACTATGATAAAACATATAACCAAAAGCAACTTGGCAAGGAAAAGATTTACTTGGCTTATGGTTTCTCATCATTGAAGGCAGCCAGGGCAGCTCACAGCAGGAACTGAAATGGGAACCCTGGAGGAACACTGCTTACTGATTTGCTCAGCAACCTTTCTAATATAGTCCAGGAACACCTTCCCAGAACCACCATGGTGGACATAATCCTACATGAAGTAGCAATCAAAAAATATTTCACAGACAATTCCAAAATTCAATTCAATGTGAGCAATTCTTCAGTAAAGCTTCTCTCTTCCCAAGAAAATCTAGGCTCCTGTCATATTGACAGCTGAAGCTCATTAAAACAAAAATGAACCAGAGCTCTAGGGTATTGCTGAATGCCTCTTTTACCCAAGGAAATGGGATAGAAGAGATGGATAAGAGCCAAATTCACATGCATGGAAACTTGAAAAATTTATAGCATAGCCAGAGACCAAAGACAGACCAGGCAGGGCCAAAGTAGTGAGGTTTATAATAAGATCCAGTTGTGGGTCTCCCAAGCCAACACCTGTGTGGCAAAACCCCATGTCCTCAGCACAGTGATAGGCTGATCCAGCCCAAATGGCTTTGACTGTCCAATGAGAACAGAGTGGTTACTACATTAACAAGGAAAACCTGGAGATCTGAATACCTGGCACTCTCTGTACATCTTCCAGCAGCTCAGTTGAAAACCACCTTTCCCAGCATCCCTCACTGTGTGTTTAACTTTGTAGATAGCCTTACAAATGTTCTAAGTTTCACAAGCTTCCTGAGACTTTCTTCTACTTTAGGAGCCTTGTAAGATTCACTCACTTCCTGATTTTTAGTTAACCTCCCTCCAAGATTGGAATGTATCAGTTCACAGTAAATCTGGAGCAGAGAGATCCCAGGAAGCTTTCTGCAGGTCTTCTGTATGGGAGACTTGAGCTGTATGAAAGGGAGTAGGGTTAGGGGATACCTCAGGATCTCATTCTCTTGGTGATGTGAATCAGGCATATCAGACCCCAGTATATAATCTACAACTGACTGTGGCATACAGATACTGGGTAATCGATATTGTCCTGGCACTTGTTAGGGCACAGAAAGAAATCGGTATTTTCTTGCTAGTTGTCATTAGTTACTATTGGAAGAAGGACAGGTGAACCTGGGGAGGCACAGCTGACATACAACAGATGCAGCCGGGAGCTGTCTGGCAGCGAGATCTTTTCCCCTGAGAAAGTGCAGGGACCTGTATCTACCAGGACTCCAGAGACGTCTGTGCAGCCCAGGGCAGTACCAGTAACACAGCAAGCTCACAACAGCAGCAATTAGTGCCTCTTCACAGGGAGGCAGTGCATGGATTCTGCCACTGCTGTGGTACTCCTGGTGGGTGACTTACTCTCTGCTCCAGGCACCAGCTGGCCTGAGGAAACAAGGCAACAATTAAAATAATGAGAACAAATCATCACAGTGAATTAATGAATGGCCAGCTGCCCTCTGAGAACCATAGAGCTTCACAGAGAATGCGACTCTCAGCAACTCTCAGCGTTGTGTGCACCATAAATAGTCTGAACTTCTGTGGTGCTGCCGGTGTCCAGGGAACACGCCATTAGAACAAAAACAAGTTCCTCAGCTCCACATTTGGCTGATCTGGTCAATCTGGACACTTGTTTAGCTGATTGTTTATTAAGATAAGATCCTGGAGGGCAGACAGTGACAACATGCCGTTGTTACAGATGCAACCTCTGAAGCTGCAGTGTATTCTCGTCTTAGAAGAAAGTGGGAGCAAAGGTGGCTCGGTGGCTAAGAGATAGCAGTGCTATTTTCAGCAAGCTCAGGTGTTCAGAGTGTCTCTTAGAGACAGTTGTACTGGGAGGTGTGGTTCGGGAGCTTTACAAGCTTGAGGATCTGAGTTCCTAACCTAAAACCCATAAAGCATTGGACATGCTGAAACTGCTCCTGACACCATGGTGCTGTTGGGGAGGAGACAGGAGATCACCAGGGCTTGCTGGCTGCTTCTGCTGATGTCAGTGGTGATGTATGGCTGTATTTCATTCACCATGGGCCAGCGAATGCAAAGCACTGAGTGATGGAGCAAGTAGCTGTGATACAGACACTGTGCTAATCATGCCCTAGAGGTCGCTTTACCGTTCATACAGTGTTCACGTCCAGAAAACTTGCATGTACAGGGTAATTTTCCACAGTTTGTTACCCAAGTGCAACCATGGTCTGCAAAAGGAAACAGGATATTTTGAGAGAAGGCTAAAGGATGCCCCCAGTGAGAAAGAGTACTTGCTTCACAAGTTCATGGTTCCAGGTTTGAAAATCAGCACTCATACAAAACACAAAGCTTACATATATGCACCTGTAGCCTCAGCATTGAATCAGGAGGTAACTGATGCTTTCAAGCTACCAACCCACATCCAGGCTCAGTGATAGACCTTGTCCCAAATGAATAAGACTGAGACTGATCACAGGAAAGTTCTCCTCTGGTCCTTGTGCATGCATGAGCAGACATGCACAGACCTACAATGCCTCACTGCACACATTACACACATTTACCACACACAAAAGCATGGATGCATAGAGGAACACACACAACTGATTTTGAGAGGAAAAAGAAAGACCCCATTAACATAATTTTTATTTTTTATTGTAGAATAGTAACATTAAAATATTTTGATAGTGGTTGATAATCTCATTGTGTCTAGTCTTAGCTAGATTACAAATGTAAGTTTATTTTAGGTTTGAATAGTCTATAGGAACATATAGTACATACTTAGTTGGCACTATCTGTGGTTTTAAAACATTCCCTGAAGATAAGGGGAACTACTACAAAGTAGGCATTGTTATCTCCAAATTATATGTGTTCCTCCAATCCTCTGTCGCTGTGACAGGCACCAGGAAGATCACCTGAAAAGAGAGAGAGATCTATTTGGTTCATTGTTTCTGTCCATGCTCTGATGGCTCCATTGTTGTGCTCTGAGGTGAGAGAAAGCATTATATCAGAAAGCAAGTGTGTGAGATGGAGACAGCTAAGTACCTCAAGATAGCCAGGAGCAGAAAGAGACAGGCAGGACACAGGGAGCAGATGTGTGGTGGTATGGTTTCCCCAAGATACAAATCCTGTTCTTCCAACCCTATAGATCACAGAGAATCAAAATACTGTTAATTATAAGTATTTAATTTGTAAGATTAATTCTGAAGTGTGTGATATTTACCGGAGAACACTGTGCTGCTCAGACATGGGTTTAAGCCAACAGAAAGTGTTTACGAGCTGACCAGTGACTACACTGAGTGTTTGGAATGCCATTGTAGCTCCCAGCCTTTCTCAACGTGAGTTTTTAAGCACAAAGGCAATGTCCTAGGTTGGCATACTTCGGTGAACAAGAACAGTTAGCTAGAACTACAGAAGCCAAACGAAAGGTTAGTACATTTAGAGACTTTCCTAGATCTGTGGCCTTTGATAGATTAGGTCTTTGTTTTAGTTTTGGTAGGTGGTGCTGTCTATGTGCTGAGTTATACAGCCTGAAGTATTGTACCTCTACTATGGAGTCAATCATGCTAAGGTCTGGGGGCCAACTAAAGTCTGGGGCCCTGTTACACAAGGAAAACATAAGAACCTTACATTTTTAAGGCGTTTAGCCATCAATAATATTATAGAATAGCACCTATAAACATTAACATTTAATGATCTATATGGAAAAATGAATCTTCAGAAATCATCAAATTATACAGCTCAAGGATCTGTATTTTCCAGTGGTAACAAGGAGTAGATATCTGCAAGGTTGATATAAAATCCTTGAAGATCCATTGAAGAAGGTTGACAGAGCCAACATTTCCCCACAACAAAGAATATTAGCTCTGTTATCCAAAGATTACAGGTATGCAAAAAAAAAAACAAAAACAAAAACAAAAACAAAACAGGTTAAACTGTAACTTCAAATGAATCATGACTTTGGGAAAATGTTATAATTATATGACATACTGTTTTATTTTAAAAATCCAGTGGTTTTGAGATTGGAGCATGATACCCAGGTGTTCCTATTGTTCTAGCAGGAAGAACCAGCATTATCCAAGTTTCTTTGTTTAAATCCCATAACAAAGTTAAAGAAAGAAAAAATTATCCTCATTATTAAAAAAATGAAGAAAACCTGAGTATTGTCAAGAATAAGGCATAGTAAGGTAATCACAGTTAAAAGCTAATAGAACTGTAATCAATGCCACCCTTGATGTGGGATGTCTTTTTTGTATACTGTGAATATCATTGGTTGATAAAGGGACTGTTCTGGCCTATCACAGGGCATCTTAGAAGCAGGCAGAAAAAAGATAAAGAGGAAGAAGGGTGGAGTCAAAAGAGATGTGATCAAGCCCCCAAGAAGCAGTATGTAAATAAACAGGTAAGGACATGTGGCTAGAGAGACTAATAGAAATGGGTTAAGATGCAGGAGCTAGATAGCAATAAATTTGAGCCATAGACCAAACAACATGTAATTAATATAACTCGTTATGTGATTATTTGGGGCTAAGTGGCATTGGGGCTGAGGGTGGGTCTAAACCTTGGGGCTAGGCTGGAAGGGACAGGTCAGAAACTTTATACTACACACCCTTAAAGAGAGATCTCCAGGTACCTGGAAATGAATGACTGCAGGTGTATTTGTGTAGGCATCTTATTTACTTTCATACATAAAATTTATGGATTTTAAAGGAAAATAATATAAGTGTTTTTCAAATTATCTGATCATAGTTAATTTAACTAGCAACTTGATTAAATATATAAATCTTAAGGATACCAGTGATGCACAGCTCTGGATATGTCTCTGAGGGAGTTCTCTGAGAGGAGCATCTGCTCTAGTTGGGGGAACCCATCCCATGATCTGAGGAGGATAGTCTGACACTGAGTGATAACTGAGTAGGATAATTTGATGCAGTAGTGGAAGTTTGTGTATCATCCACTTAGCTGAGGAGAATAATCTGGTTCAGTTGAGAGAAGGTAGTAATTTGGGGTCCTGAACCAAGTAAGAGGAAAAAAGAGATCTGAAATTCCCTCCCCAACTCCCTCTTCTGATGCCATGTAGAATGTAGCTGCTACACTCTTCTGCCAAAGAGCTACCCACAATTTCGCCCTACCAACCTGGATGGACTATATCCCCTCAAACCATGAGGCGAAAAATAAACCTCTCTTTCCTTAAGTTTCTTCTTGTCAGGCATTTGGTCATAGCAATGAGAATATTTCTATGATACACCATCTCCCAGCCACCATCTTGAAATGTAACTCATTAAAGTAAAATTTAAAATTGTAAGAGAGGGGACTAGAGATCTTGCTAGTCAACTTCCATATTTTATGAAAAAAAATCATAGCCCCAGATGTAATGGAAACTTTCCAGAACTCACTGAAAACTTGAGGTCAAGTCTTTCACAAACTGGGCTCTGTCCTAGGCACATGATTTATATTGTTTTAATACCCTGTCTGGTGGGTGATAGAGCCTTCAAACATAGGACACTATCACCATCACGCTTATCACCACCATCATTATCACTATCACCAATACCAAGACCTAATCTTGGCTAATCTTGGTTATCAACTTGGGTACATTTGAAATCAACCAAAACCCAAGCTTCTAGGCACACTGCAAGCAGTTTTCTTAATTAAATTATTTTAAACTAGAAAACCCACCCTAAATCTGAACTGTACCTCTGGTGGCAGCCCCCATACAGTGATATGGAAATAGGAAGCTCTTGGTTTTTTCCTGATTTTCCTCACTCTCTCTGACAAATTTTTCCATTCTCTTGCTTCAGCTGAATGAGAACATACACTAAAGACCAGTAGCTCCTCCAGAATATTCTAGGATCAACCCCTGCAGCACACTGGTGTAGAAACATGCAGCCTTGTGCACTAAGTAACAACTGGATTCTCAGCCCATCTGTAGTGACCTATCCACTGTTGAACTACACAAACCACAGCCAGTCTAATAAATCCCCTCTTTGTGTGTGTGTGTGTGTGTGTGTGTGTGTGTGTGTGTGCATGTGCATGCATGTGTGTGTGTGTGTGTGTGTGTGTGTGCATGTGCATGCATGTGTGTGTGTGTGTGTGTGTGTGTGTGTGTGTGTGTGTGTGTGTGTGTGTGTGTGTATGTGTAAACTATCACTTCTGTCCCATAGAGAACCCTGACTAATACACATCACCACTACCACTGTCACCATTACCAGTAGGGTAAAAGGCTGTTTCTTGAAATGGCTTCATTCTGTGCTTTCTCTTGGAAAGCCCCAGTATTCATCTTATTAGCACTCTCACTAGGGAAGAACAAAACTATTTAAACCATGACAGCAAGCTCCCACTGCTCAGACTGCTTTCAATGCCACCTCTGATTTTCCACTTCCGTTGTATAGTCCCAAGAGCTGTTTGTTAACAAAGTCATTGCCTGTGTGTCTGCTGTAGGCTTTAATGAATGAATCCTAGGGATAGTTATTCCCTCCAGCCTCTGAAGACAGAGGGTCAGAAGCAAATACACAGGCCAGCCTAAGGACAGGGATGAAGCACAGGAAGGGTGGCGTTCCCATACAGAGCTTCTGCTTTGTGCCTCAAAAGGACAAAAGAAAAAATCAGAAATAATTCAGTGACAATCTGGCAAAACATCAAGGCAGCCACAAATAAACTGTCAGGAAGCTGCAATAAATAGCACTTCATCAAGGAGAGGCCTGCAGTGGGCTATTCTATATGCCCAGGATAGCTTTGCTGTCCAGTGCTAGAATGAGCCTGAGCATTCTTAGAATTACTAAAATTGAAAATGCAGTCTACAATTGATCTAAAATATATAGAGAACTCAAAAAAGTAGAGGCCAAAAAAATAAATAATTCAATTTTAAAAATGGAGTTCAAAACTGAATAGGGAATTCTCAGTAGGAGAATTTCAAATGGCTGAAAGACACTTAACGAATTGCTCAACATCCTTAGCTATCATAGAAATGTGAATCAAAATGACTCTGAGATACCATCATCTTACACCTGTCATAATGGCTAAGTTTAAAAAACACAGATGACAGCCTACACTAGAGAGAATGTGGAGCAAGGGGAACACTCCTCCATTGCTGGTGGGAGTGTAAACTTGTAGGCCCGTTTGGAAATTAGTATATTGGTTCTTCAGAAAACTAGGAATAAATCTACCCAATGATCCAGCAATACCACAATTGGGCATATACCAAAGGGATGCACATTCTTACCCCAAAGACATTAGCTCAACTAAGTTCATAGCTGCATTATTCATAATAGCAAGAACCTGGAAACAGCCTAGATGCCCCTCAACTGAAGAATGGATTAAACAATTTGGTACGTTTACACAATGGAGTTTTTTGTTTTTGTTTTTTTTTACTATCAGCAGTTTAAAAAAAATGATATCCTGAAATTTTCAGGCAAATGGATGGATCTGGAGAGTATCTGATTGAGGTAACATAGACAGAGAAAGATAGAGATGGTGTGTGCTCACTCATAAGTGGATTTTAGATATAAAACAAAGGATAACCAGGCTATGATCCACAAACTCCAAGTGTTATTAGCAACCTCAAGTATAAACCACAACACCAGTGACCCATGCTAGAGTTTATTTATGAAACTTGTGGGAAGAGAAGATGGAGACAGAAGAAACAGAGAATGAGCTATGCAGGGTCGTTGAGTTATAAGGGTGCAGATGGGCACAGGTTTAAATAGCCATGCCTGATCATGAATATGGATGACAGGGACATGCCTCCCCCCACCTCCCACACATTGTGTGCACTGGTGGCACCATACTGAAATAGTGTATTCACCAGGTAACTGCCATGGGCCAGAAATCCTAACACTAAGCAGCTAGGTAACAGGAGGAACTTAAGAGAGACATCCATAGATCCACCTGGGAAGGGGAAGTAGAGAAGATCTCCTGAGTAAATGGGGATCATATTAGAGGTGGGAAGAGATCATGAGAAAATGAGATGGTCAAGTGGGAGGAGCAATAGAGAAGGAGAACAAAGAAATAGATATGATAGAGGGGTCGTCGGGTCACAGAGAAACCTGGTGCTAGGGAATCATCCAAGAACCCACAAGATGTCCCTGGCTAGGACTCCAAGCAATAGTGGAGAGGGTGCCTAAAATGGCCTTTCCCTATTATCATGTGAAAGACTACCCTAATTGCTACTATAGAACCTTCATCCTGCAACTGATGGAGGCACATGCAGAGATTCATAGCTAAACAGCATGCTGAGCTACTGGTCCAGCTGAAGAGAGTGAAGAGAGAGAGACGAGAGTATACGAGCAAGGGGATCAGAATCATGAGGAGGAGGCTCACAGAGAAGGCTGACCTGAACTACTGTGAGCTCACTGACTCTGAATTTACAGCTGAGGAACCTTCATGGGTAGGAACTAAACCCTCTGAATGTAGATGACAGTTGAATGGCATGGGCAGTTTGTGGAGCCTCTTGCAGTAGGACCAGAGTTTATTTCTGGTGCATAAACTGGCTTCTCGGAGCCCATTCCCTACAGAGGAACACATTACTCATCCCTCATACTGGGAGAAGGGACTGGGACCCACCTCAACTGGATATGCCAAACTGCACTGACTGACCTTGGGGCTCCTTGCCCTCCTGAGGAATGGATGGGGGATGGGGTGAGGGGTGCTGAGGGAGGATGGGGAGGAGGGAAGGGAGTTGGAGAAGTGGTACTTATGGGAAAAACTTTTTAAATTAAAAAAAGAATTACTTAAAAAATAAAAAGTACAGCCCACAGCACACAGGACTACTCTCTGATGACCTTTACCTTGCTCTGCTGTAGGAATTTGTTGCCGTTTTGCTTCTGTCCTAGCTAGAGGTCATATTCAAGGTTGGCATTTGAACTGTCTATGCGGTTAACACAGTGTTGATGTCTAAAGAGGCCAAAGTTCAGCAGCTGCTTCCAGGAGACTGTTCTCAAGCTTGCCCAGTCAGAGGACAGAGGTTATCTCACAACCAGCTTTCAATCCTTAAATTAGCTATGGAATCTCTTCCCTCTGGAACTGGAGTGCTACCCATTTGCATCTGACAAGTGCTCTGTTGAAGGCTTAGGACTGTGGAGGTCCCATGGACCATGTAGAGGCTTTGATGAATGGAAGGCAGTTAGACAACTGGGAGTGTGTCTTTAAAGGACATACTGAAACATTTTCCTTCCCATCCTTTTTCTTTGGTGTCATAATAAGACAATAGTTCCCCTAATGGTTCACCCTATTATCATGATGTACCATGTTGCTGCCACAGGGGCATGAAATCAAAATTAGTGTATGAGGCATTGAGAGACTGTTTAGTTACACAAGCATAGAGACCTGGGATTCAGTTCTCAGTATCCATGTGTAAGCTGGGTAGAGCAGCATGTTGTTGTAATATTTGTAATGCTGGTTCTGGGTGGCAGAGGGCACAGAAAGAGCAAAATCTCTGGTGCTCATTGGCCAGGCAGCATAGCCAAATTAATGACCTCCAGGCTCAGTGAGAGAACTTTTCTCAAAATATTAGGTAAAGAGCAATAGAAAGCACAATCTTGAGATCTAGCATCTATACAAATGATCTGGCCTGGAGAAAAATTTGCATTAGCCATGCATTTGTCTTCAAAAGGATGGGTTTATTAAGTATATAGCAAGCAAAAGTAAATGATAAACAGTACAGAGCTGATAGAAGAAAGCTGCAGATAAATAGCAAAACATAGTCAGATCAAGAGCTCACAACATCCAACAGAGATGACTAGAGTAGCCTGATTGAGAGAGCAAACACAAATAGCTCATCAAATTAATAGCACTTCCAGCAGGATCTAGCTGGGGAGGCAGCTGGAGTCCCTTCTTAGCTTCTCTCGATGGATGAGCTTCTGGTTCCTGAACTTCTGACTTATCTTTGTTGCTTTTGTGCCATAGGATAAACAATAGTAACCTTGTTTGGGAATGTTTCACCTTCTAGTTATTCTCATGGACATGGAGACTTTAACACCTTCTGCTGATGTGGGAATGCCTTTCTGTTATCTGTGAATCTCAATCTTTAAATAAAGGAGCTGTTTTGGGCCATTACAGGCACCATAGAAGAAGTAGGAGGAGAAATCAAAGCATAGGTAGGAGAAGCAGGGCAGAGTCAGGCAGATCAAGCAAGCCGCCCAAGGAGCAACATGTAAGGAACACAGGTGAGCCACGGGCCACGTGGCAGACAGATTAATAGAAATGGGTTGATTGAAGATGTAAGAGCTAGCTAGCAATGTGCCTGAGCCATAGGCCAAACAGCATAAAGTTAATATAATCATCTGAGTCATTTCTGGGGGCCTGAGCAGCAGCGGCGGTGGCAGGTGGCTAAGCAGTCTAGCTTGGCAGATCTGTGGGTCTCAGACCTCTGGCTGCCTGGGACCAAAGAAACCTCACTACTACATTCTGCCACTAAGTTTCCTCTCTCTTCAATACAGAGACAAGGGTCAGCCTGACCCAGGACACCCAACATAAACATTCTTGGGTTTGAAGTTGGGGGTGGGGCAGAAATCCAGCTTCCAAAGCAAGCTACTCAGTGAACTCAGAACAGCAAGTAAAAATTTGCCAATATAATGCATAAAACATACGTGTGTATACAATTATACACATACATACATGTACATACACAACATTTGTTAATTAGAAACAAATTTGAAGAAAGACTGAAATACTCTCCAACTAAGGTGAGCTTTTAAGGACAAAGCAGAGTTTGGAGCAGCCACATAAAAAGTCAGAAATGAGCTACCTAGGACTACAGCTCTTTAGGCATCTGGAAAGCCCTGCTGACTTTTCTCCCACCTGTGGCCCAGGTGATGTCTTGAAAGTGCTCTCCTTAAAAACCATCTGCCTCTACTGCTATTTAAGGTCTCTGATTGTTGCATTGTCAGGGGCACAAGAACCTGACAGTCCCAGTGGATGCCCACTGGACATTGACACCCACCTGCAACAATGCCACAGAACAGAAAAAGTATTACTACTGAGACCACTAAGAAAAAAACAAAACCAAACAAAACCAAAGCTTTAATATAGCTCCAGTTCAGGGGCCGGAGGCCAACACGATGGAGAGCACGAGGTGGAAGGAGCAGCTCCTGTACATGGGGGGAATGCTGGTGTTCAGTTGACTTATTGGTTTACAAAGGCGTGTCCTCTGGGACATTTGTTACAGCTAGGAAAAGCTGACAGAAACAGGACAGTGGCAAATTATAGGAACAAAGCCCCACTGTCTGGGGTTCTCTGAGCCACCAAGCTCATAAACTTTCTTGACCAAGTTATTTCTCCCATTTGACATTCACATTCTATCTGTGTTAAATGAATTTTTTGACCCAAGGCAGTATTCTTAGATATAAAATCTGTCTCCCATGAAAAATTTACAAGAAAGTTCTATCTGCAGGGCAAATCGAATCTACTCCAGCAGAAGATGAGCAGACTCTGGACCAAGAGATAAGTACACATGCTCTGCAAAGTCTGTATATTCATGTGAGAAATCAGAAGTTGTTCAGAGAAGACAAGACAGTCCTTTCTTCCTTTATTTTACATAGACTTGCCGTTTCAGAATCAATGGTTTAACACACACACGCACACACACACACACACAAATACAGACATAGCTGGCTGAGGTTTTATATTTTGTTTTCTTTTGTTTTTACCCTTTGGCTCTTTTGGGGACCCACCACCCAACTCACATATAATTTAGATACAGAGAGACTTATTATTACTTATAAATGCACAGCCTTAGCTTGGCTTGTTTCTAGCCAGCTTTTCTTATCTTAAATTATTCCACCAATGTTCTGTCTCTGGGAGTTGATTTTTCTCTATACCTTTATTTCTCTCTCTGTGGCTTGCTGTGTACCTGAGTGGCTAGCCCCCGATGTTTTCCTCTCCTTGTTTTCTCTTACTCCTCCATCCCTCTTTTTCTCCTTCTAATTATTTTCTCTGCTTTCCAGCCCCTCTTATCCTTTCTCCTGCCTAGCTATTGGCTATTCAGCTTTTTACTAGACAATGCAGGTGTTTTAGACAGCCAATGTAACAGAACTTTATAAAGTCAAACAAAGGCATCATAAAAGAGTGCAACTCTGTATCAATAAACAAATGATCCACAGCATAAACAAATATAACATGTCTTAAAATAATATTCCACAATACACATCCAAAGTAATTAAAAAATAAATCACAAAATATGTTAAAATCAATTTGCATTTATTTGATTTGTGTGTGATATACATATATGGATTAATGAGTTCGGGAATCTGTAGTCATATGCATATTCACTGTTTTCTCTCAAGGGCACTGTGCAGGGTTGGGAGGCTGCACTTGGGCTTAGGAAGAGCTCCATCCTACTTCAGTTATATCCCTCTAAAGCTTTGGGCTCTCCAGATGGGAACTAAGCCTCATCTGTAAACTACACCTAGACATAGCAGTAGAGTTAGAGCTTGTCCTAATGGAATTAGTATTTATGAGGTGTCTGGCATAACACAGAATACAAAATATTATTATTTCCCACCACATATTAATTTAATTCACAAAAAAATTAGAAAGTAAGATGTACATATTAATTTCAGCCAGTGGAAAGAAGGGCTTTCTAAAGATGTACTTATTTATGTAGAATTGTAGGCCAAGGTCAGGGAGGGTCAGTGCAGAACCGTGTCTTCTGAACACTAGAGGACCACTGCATTCATCAACTCATAGCTGCTGTGATTGGTTGCACAAGACCTGAACCAGATGAAGCCAGCCAACATTCTAGCTGAGAGATAGAAGGGATTCACAAGCCTCCACCCTTGACTGAGGAGCAGTAGGCAGGTGGTGGTTTCTGAGTAAGAAGACTCAATTTTCTTTAAGCTATGGACACTTGAAGGTTAACTATGCTTCAGTGGATGGTCCCACATTCTAGAGTCTACAAGGAATATAAAATAAAATTGATGGGTTATTAAAAAGGAAAAGCAGGACAGTTAGAAATACATTGTGTGGAATTCTCAAATAATTAATGAAAATTATATATTATATAATTTTATTATATGCACACATTTAATCTATATTTTATTTATTATAAGATTAGACATTATATTATTTTTATAATACTATAAATTTGTATATTTGATTATATAATTATATATGTATATATATACATATTACTTTTATATGTGTCATGTGCCTACTTGAGTTTATATGTATTACTTGCAGGTAGATACCCACAGAGACCAAAAGAGAATACTGACATCCCTAGATCTTATATCAAAGGTAGTTGTGAGCTGTTTGATATGGATACTAAGAATTGAGCCCAAGTCCACTGCAAGGGTAGCAAGTGCTCATAAGCCACTGAGCCATCTCTCCAGCCACAACAAAGAATCATTTTTGTGTGTTCACTCTGTAGATTTGTCTGGGGATGAACTGAAAATACTTTAAAAGCCAAAACCTGACAAACAATCACAAAGTATAAGATATTATTTACAATCTCTGCATCTATTCCCTTTTGTTTAAAACGTCAATATTCTCAGTAATTAAGACCATGGGGTCTGGAGATGAAGATTCCTTGAATAGACATAAGCCAAGTAAATTTGGTCAATTTATATCCATTTTTGTCTTGGTTAGGTTTCTATTGCTGTGATGAAGAGCAAAAGCAATTTGGTGAAGAAATGGTTTATTTCAGCTTATAGTTTGTAGTAAGTCCATCACAGACAGAAGTCAGGGCAGGAACTCAAGACAGGAACCTGGAGGCAGAAGCTAATGCAGAAGCCATGGAGAAGTCCTATTTACATGTTTGTTCTCCTGGCCTGCTCAGCCTGCTTTCTTATAGCACCCAGAACTACCAGTCCCGAGGTAGCACCAGCCACTGAGAGTTGGGCCCTGCCACATCAATCACTGATCAAAAGATGAACAATACTCTTGCCCCACAGGCTAATCTGGTCGAGGCATTTTCTAAGTTTGAGGTTTCCTCTACCAAAATGACTCTAGAACTGTATCAAGATGATATATAACAAGCCAGCACAGATTCTAAGATCTGTTATCTTTTGTATTTTATAAAAATAAAATAAAGGGCTAGATAAATGGCTCATGTTAAAACATTTATCATTCTTACAGAGGACCAGAGTTTAATTCCCAGCACCCATGTGGAATGGCTCACAAGTTACTGTAGTGCTCCAGTGAATTCAAAACCCTATTCTAGACTCTATTGGCAATTCACTCATAGGCATTTTGTCACACACATTTAAATTAAACCAAAATTTTAAGTTGTATTTTATGTTTTTATTATGTTTGTTTTCTTTTTTAATGAAACAAACTTGCGTGGATAGTGAAGGGAAATGAATCGGGGAGGCATGGGCTAGAAGGGTGAATATTAAAAAATTCATTGTACAAAATTCTCAAAGAACTAATAGAAATAAGAAAAAGATGAAATTAAAATGCATCTAAAGTAGTTTTCACAGTTTATAATATCACAAAACTTCCCAGGTTTATTGCTATTAATATTACTTTTAGTCATTTTATATTATTAAATGTTTCAAAATAGATATTCAAGAAAGTTTGTTTTTTATGCTTTCCTTTTCCGAGATAAATTTAACTATAGTTCAGGCCTCAAATTTTTGATCCTCCTGTCTGAGCCCTTAGAGTGCTGGGATTGCAGGCATGTTCCACCATGCTTAACTCACCCATCCTTTCTGATAAATTATAAAGGTCTCCTTTTCTAGAAACATTATAGAAAGTCAATTTTTGTTTGTCATACAGTAACTAATGTAGACTTCTGAGTCATACTTTTTGAATAAAGTATTATGTTTCTCAGACATTGCTACATTTTCCAAACTTGATACAAAGAGCTTAAGTACAGCAATGTATTAGTAAATAACTATGTGAAGGTATGGATTTATCCTTATAGGGCTTTATTTCGGGAAAGAAGCACTTGGTGCCTGAGGAAGGGGCCCAGGTCTGGGAGTGCTCCTGACAGCCAATAGATTTAAAGGTTACATTTGCACCGAAAATTCAGCAGGTGGATTCAGGGTTTGGGTTCCTACCAGAAAGTTCAGCCAATGGCTACTGTGCCCCATACCCCTTTTCCACTTAGGGAAGTTTTTCTTAAAACCCTCACCTTGAGGCTTGGGGATGGTAACTCTCCCTGCATCAAAACAAAGGATCTTGATCCGGGTTTGTTTGAACCTGACAATAAACTCTCATGTGCTTGCACTGAGTCCAGATCTTCGGTAGTCTTTGAGGCTCCCTCCACACAGGTACAACAGTGGGCCCAAAGGAATGTGCTCATGATGTATACCAGACATGTACCACAGTGCTTGAAAATAACATTGACAACTTGCAAGAAATATGTTCTATTCTTTCTCAGTGTGCATCCCTGTATCAAACTCAGGCTATCAGCTAGGCAGCATGTGCTTTTACTCACGGTGTCCATGTGCTGTGTGATATTTCTTGGGTTACATGAACAAACATCTGCTTATCCCAGATAGGGTATCAACAATGGAATATAATAGTATGGTTATCACCAAAGTCAAACTTTGTAGAGAAATGAGTGTTATTAGGGTTACTTTCAGGAGTATGTGTGAGGATTACTTACAGAAGCAGAAATGACTCAAAGACAGCTTTGCCAAAGGCTCACCCCAGCATGAAAAACATGACTGAATGAGGCTTGAAGTGCATTTTAAGTGGGTCAAAAGGTTGAAAAGAGTCTCTTTTAGGAACCTTCAATGATCTAAGCTTCCCCCAAGTAGCTTAGCTACTTCTCTTTAGTTGCTGGTCTCAGTCTCTTTTAGGCAGCTTAGCTTTTCCGAGCTTTTACTGGCGGTCCTAAGAGCCAAGGTGTGTGGGTGGGAGGTGGTTGCCTAGTGAATCTGTTCTTTTTCAGGGACTTCCTGAATTATTCTGAATTGTTTACTTCCTGAGTTTAAGAAATTTCACTACTGGATAGAATGTTTTGCCTCCATTTAGAATATCCTGCTATTTAATCTCCTTGTAAATATCCTGTATCTTAATGTACTTCCCTCTAAGACTTCTAAGTTTCAACTCAAAGGAAACTACTGTACAGGACCATCTGTTCAGCCTAAGAAATAGATATTTTTATTCCTTAAATCTATTCATTTAAAACCTTTACTTTTGACATACAACTACACACAATACAGATGTTTCTAAACTAAGACAAAAATGTGAATGAGTTTTCTCAGTGAAGATGTATAACCAGCAAAAGAAGAATCCAGGAACATGAAACAAAGTTTAGATTGAAAAATCTGAGGAAAATTGTTAAGAGTAGTAGTACTCTTGCTGAAGACCTGAGTTCATTTTTAAGCACTTATTGTGAGCAGCTCACAACTGCAACATCTCCATATCCAAGGATCTGAAGCCTCTAGCTTTGCTGAGTACCTGACTCATGCACTTGTGTATTTTCACACACACACACACACACACACACACACACACACACACACACACACACAAACACATACACTTAGAATTAGAAACAATCTTTTTAAAAAAAGTCTTTTATGTTTCTCATTCTTGGGACTGTCTTAGAATCATAGCTGATACCCAGTGCTCTACAGTATAGTGAATCAGAATAGGTACCATAGAAACCAGAGTCATTCAGGAACTCTCTTTGTATGAGTTACTAAAAACTACATTAAGCTTCAGTTGCCTCAGTCAAACATGAAAGAAATGTCATATACCTCAGTGTGTTAGAGAGCCATCATGAAAAATAAAGTGGCAATTAAGCATTCCACATGTTAAGAAAAATAAAATGTGTTGATTCCAAATAAAATTCCCCAACATGGAACAAAAGTTTTACTTATGATTCCTAACTAACTATTGTTAAAATCTGAAGTAACATGAGATTGAGCAGGCTTGGAAATGTTGACAAGGCCAATAAATAGATAGCTGTATTCATAATTTTAAACTACAAAAAGGGAAGATTGGAAACTAATTCATGGTGTTTTAAGTTGTTTTAAAGCTATTTTGTGAGAAAGGGCTGGCATTTGTCTTATCCTCTGGGCACTTTGGAAAAGGCTGAATATCATACAGAAATTTAGCAATTTTAGGTAACATTAGTTGAAATAGAGGAAGAACATCTATGAACAACACAATTTACATGTTTATTTGCACATGTTTCTGTGCTCAGATTCACAGTGGCTGTAAACTCTGTTAAGTACCCTAAACCAATGCTTTTCCACTTTGATTATTTTTGTCTATAAGAGTTAATATTGGCTAATTAGGATGCAATGGTATATTTTCCATAAAAAATGCATTTACTGAAATACTTGAGTAGAAAGATATTTAGCAGAAGCTAAGGGAATGTTCAGTATTAGTAAATAACATGGATGTTTTCTCTAAAATCCTGAAGATTTTGGTGTGTTTGTTTCATTAACATTTGATGGGGTAATTTTTTAATTAATATTTTTGTTAATTACTTTATTGTAGTCTGTAGTTTCTCTGTCCCACCTGGATGGTCCTGCTGTCACTCATAAAATAATTGATTCAGAAGTTTAATATTATAGTAACAACTGGGCCAGTAGCTCAAGTATATTACCAACTAGCTGTTATACTTAAATTAACACATGATTCTTTTCACTTGTTTGTTTTGAGATAGGGTTTCTCTCTGTAGCTTTGGAACCTGTCCTGGAACTCACTTTGTAGACCAGCTGGCCTTGAACATAAAGAGATCTACCTGCCTCTGCCTCTGCCTCTGCCTCTGCCTCTGCCTCTGCCTCTGCCTCTGCCTCTGCCTCTGCCTCTGCCTCTGCCTCTGCCTCTGCCTCTGCCTCTGCCTCTGCCTCTGCCTCTGCCTCTGCCTCTGCCTCTTACTCTGCCTCTGCCTCTGCCTCTGCCTCTGCCTCTGCCTCTGCCTCTTACTCTGCCTTTGCCTCTGCCTCTGCGTGCTATAATTAAAGGCATGTACCATCACCACCCAACAATCATTCTTATATATGTTTAGCCACATGGCTTGGTACTTTTTTTCAGTACAACATCTTATTTTGCTTCCTCTGCTTCTGGCTGGTCTCTCTCTCTCCCCTCTCTCCCTCTCTTCCTCTCTTTCTCTGCCTTTTCTCTTCCAAGAATTTCCACTTATACTTCCTTCCTGGCTACTGACCAATCCTCCAATCAATGTTTTATTAAACCAATGTGAATAACAAATCTTTACAGTGTATAAGAGCATTATCTCACAATTAGTTTAGTAATAATTGTATTATCATACTTATTATTACTTAATAAGTGACTGATATATCTAAATCAATAAAATTTTAAATTTGCTGTTTTCTGCCCCAGTCTTCATTTTCTCCTTCCATGGGCCCTGTGGTAGATTGAAGCAAAATGGTCCCTAAAGGGAGTAGCACTATTAGGGAGCATGTCCTTGTTGGAGTCAGTATGGTCTTGTTGGAGGAAGTGTGTCATGATGGAGGTGGGCTTTGAGGTCTCATATATGCTCTAGCCATGATTCTAAGCCTGCATTCTGCCTTGCTTCCTGCCATGGTCATAATGCATTAAACCTTTGAACCGTAAGTGAACCATCCCAATTAAATGTTTTACTTCAAAAGGTTGGCATGGTCATGTGTATGGTGGTATATTGTATATTTTATAAAAATAGTCTGGAATATGAGAGGACAGAGCCATCTCTCCAGCCTTTGTTTGTTAGGTTGGCTTTTGTTTTGTTGAGACAGGGTTTTCTGTGTAACAGTCCTGGCTGTCCCGGAACTTGCTTTGTAGACAAGAATGACCTTGAACTCACAGAGCTCCTCTTGCCTCTGCCTCCCAAATGCTGGGACTAATGTTGTGCACCACCACTGCCTTGAACTCACAGACAAATCTCTGTCTCTCAGGTGATGGGATTAAAGGCAGGGATCACCACTCCCTCGCCTTCATTACTTCACTGTGGATGATTCTGTCTTCTGGTATTCCAGACCATCTTTTATTAAACATACAAAATATTACCACACGTGTCTCTTCACAGCAATTAAAAACCCTAAGCAAGACAGGTCCTGTCCTAGTTTTTATTTTTTAGCTCTATACACACTCCCACATAATACAATTATATAAAAACTAAAATTTGGGATACAGATAAGAGAGAGAACATGTAGTGTTTTTCTGAATGTATTTTAGAATACTGAATGTATTTTACAGTTACATTCATTTTTCTTCAAATTTTGAAAAATTTTCTTTTTTATAAGTAAAATTTCTAAGCATACGTTATTTATTTGTCTGTTGGTCAACATCTAAACAAATTCCATGTCCTTGTTGTAGACAAAGCATCGTAGTTGAACAAATATCTTTATAGCAATATAGAGACTCCTTAGGGTGTATGTTCAGAAGTGGTTTGGAAAACTTCTAAAGCATTTAGATCACATCTCTAAACCTCCCAAAAAAGTTTGATATTTTCTATTGCTTTTCAGCAAAAGCCTGTCTTGGTTAACTTTAACTGTGAAGTAGATAGATTGGTCTATGGGATGTCTTAATAGTTGTAGGATGGTCCTACTCTCTATGTTCAGCAGAAACTCTAGGCAGATAGTTCTGAATTGTATAGAAAAGATGAGTATAAGTCAATTTGAGCCAGCTATCCAGTGGCATGCCACATGGTTCCTACTGTACTTCTTTGGTTATTGACTGAGGTAATGCTATGTTGAATTGCAAGCAGGCTGGTTTTCAGGTTCTTGTGTTGACTTTCACAATGATGGACTGTGACCTAAAATAAGCTATGATATGCCCTTTCCTCATTAAGTTGCTTTTGGTCATAGTATTTGCCTCAGCAATAGCATGTAACTGGAGTAAGCCATAAATACATATTTTTTCCATTAGGAATTTAACAAAAAAGAACACTCCCATTTGTAGACACAATTCTTCCTTTAAGAAATTGTTGTTATGTTACTCACAGGAAAAAAAAATCTTTTGCTATGCTAGCATGCTCTCTGCCATACACACTAGCCAAAAGCTATTATCTCAGAGTCTCTGCTTTTCATTGTAAAACCAACCAGGCAGGGATGGCTCATGCATGTGTTCTCTTGGCCATGCAAGATGGAAGGAAACTTTCGGCACCTTCTCTGTCCAGTTCTAAAACTGTGTTCCCTACCACCTGTCCTGTTTGGTTTGTGGGCAATGGAAACCCATTTTCCAGGAAAACCCATTTTTACTTTTACAGAAGAAAAAGAACACATATTCATGTAAACACACACACACACACACACACACACACATATACACAAACACACCCCATATTGAATTTTCGTGGTCACCAACATGCTAATCAATCAAACTTGCATAAACAGTGAAAATATTTCACCTCTCAGTTTCAAGTAGTTATCCTACATACATTTAACTCTATGGCATTCTTAATTTATTCATTTTTAAGACAAAATAGGGTTGAATTCCGAACACACATCCATTCATTTTATCTTAATAAACACCAACATTTTTTTAGGTTGTTCAAAATTTTATTAACCAAACCTATTCATTAGGGGATGGGTATAAGCAAGGGTGAGTAAACTCCACTTTCTCACCCCAGCACTAAGACCAATAATATTTAACATTTGTTTATTGGGGGGAATGTGCATGCCTTGGCACACATGTGGAAGTTAGAGAAAAATTTACTAGTGAGTTCTCCATCATGTGGGTCCTGGGACCATACCAGTATTTTTTTTAATCTTATAAAATTTATGCAGCCATGTCTAATGACACATTTACTAATAGTTATTATATACTATTTTCTAATATAGATATTGAAGCAAATACATACAACAGATAAACCCTGATCTTGAGGATTGACAGTCTATAGAAACAAATCACACAATGAAGAAATTTGAAGAATAAAAATGCCACAAGAGATTTAAAAGTTATAGATGCGCTCACATGAGAAATAAGTGACCTAGTTTGGAAGACATAAAAATAACCACTTAAATTGTGGATTGATTTATAGGCATTCTGATGTAAAAACAGAACAATATTCAGGGAAAGAAATCTAATATGATCAAAGATATGAAGACTAGAAAACACATGAAATGAACAACATAGTATATGATGAATCTTGTCAGTTTCTGGTAAAGAGAAAAAATTGTCAAAATCATCTATAGCATTAGATGTCCTGCATGTACACTCAAATGCTTTTGGAAGAAATAATTTTACCTTATCCTGAACAGCACAGGTTGGATATTAGTATTTCTCCTTTCCTGAGAATATAACTAGAAGCAGATATCCTATTAAATGACTGATTTCCTACCATCAGCATACCACCTGATGTGTACTTCATAGATTTTTCCTGAATGGAGCCTCCCTTCCAGCTAGATGAAACATGGACAGACAAATGGTGCCATGGTAAAATTGAGAACTGGAAATAAAGGTGTGTTCCTGTTTGTGGTATTTGAGAAGGGTTCAAGGCTCTGATTCTTCTATGTAAAGAACAGAACCAACACAGTCCTCAAAACAGGCCTCCATATGGTGACTAGGGGCTGAACTCAAGCTCCCAAAATGTGCTGTGACAACAGAATTCAAAGCAAACATCCAAGACACAGTCGAACAAGAGGTATGGTAGTAATATTTAACAAGAGCCAGATGTCTCTTCAGATATCCCATATCTTTCCATAAATCCTGTCAGCATTTTATAACCATTAGTAGTTTCATGCCTACAGTCTGGCTAATAATTTCAAAAGATTACCTCACTCTGTGTCCCCAATCCTAGAACACCAAGACATACAGCTCTCAGCTCTCTGCTTGTAGTTTTTTCCCCTATATAAGCTCTTTGTAATGAGGGCTCAAATGTTCCTCCTTCACTCACTGAATTTGGAGTATGGGAAAAAGTACTTGCCCAGGCTCAAATAAAGGAACCTTTATTTTTGCATTGGGAAGCTCTGTGGTTTTGTTGGGGGTCTTGTGACACAGGCACAACACTACCATGTGATATATGGGACATCCTCTAACTTAGCATTTTTACTGTTGTGATCAGAGGGAGAGCTCAGAGTATGATTTTAGCATTGTCATTACACAATTGTGTGTGTATTTTAGTGTATGAACTTAAATATGCAGGTTTAAATTCACAAAGAGGCTTGGGGTATGCATTTGGTTTTGTTTCTCAGTTGCTCTACAGCTTTTGAGTAAGATATTGCTGGTCTGTGAATTTATAAACCAGAAACTGTGATTAGAAAATACATTAAAATAAATCTTGTTTAAGTGTATTGCACTCAAATGGTGCTTGAGATTAGTTATCTTTTGTAAAAGATAGTTACCAATTTTTCCTGTGTAATCATAGGACTGTTTAAAGATCTACTAAACAGTAAAATATTCTAAGTTTTCTGTGGAATGGAAGAAGAATCACATGCATGTAACTGGTACTCACAGAATAATATTAATTGATAGAGGAATAGATACATAGATGATAATGATGACAGATAGGTAGATGACAGACAGATAAATAGATAGATAGATAGATAGATAGATAGATAGATAGATAGATAGATAGATAAGGAAATGGTTTTAGAAAGAGGAAAATCATAATGCTAAGTGGATATTTTAGGCTTGAATTCTCAATGCACCACTAAAGTTGGTCATTAGACACCAGATTACTCTGAACTAGGATTAAATTAGAAGACATTGTAAATAACACACCACAAAGCAAAAGCAAGCTGAACATGTAGCTTTATTTGGAAGCAAAGACAAGAGGTTATGAAATGGTATACAGCATGTAATGATGCTCAGAAACAGCCCAGACAGCTGTAAAGCAGCAAATCAGTGGTGCTTTTAATGCATTATGGGAAATGAATGGAAGTCATGAGGGCCTTTACTCTTATTAGCCTAAAGAAAAGGGATGGTTGTGATACACCAGGCTGGCTCTTACAGAATCAAGAATTATGCAATGGCAAAGCACAGAGTCAGAATTAAAGAGACAGAAACCAGCTCAGATGCTGACATTTGAAGCTCTCTCCTTGTAGCCATTTTCTCATCTCTAGAGGGTCATAGTGTCAACCTACAGGTTTCTATGGAAATGTATTCCATGTAAGGAAGTTTAGAGTTTATAAACTGGGTTATAACTTTTAGTTATTAAATTTTCATACTATTTTATCTTGAAAGGTACAATCGACTAGCTTACTATGATACAACATAATTCTAATTTTTCAGAAAAAGAAATTAAAACTCAATAAGGTTGGAGTCATGAAGCAAATGATAATAATTACAGTTTAACAACTTCCTAATGAACCAGACCTAAAGTTCTTTTTTGTTCTTTGTTTAATCTTGAAAATGACTCTGTAAGGGGGGCAGGCATTATCTCATTTGTTCTACTCTATACCTGGTAAAAATAAATCCTGACTCTTCAACTAATGATATAATTTTATTTAGATCAATTGATTTATATAGGATGAAGATGGAAGCTAAGATTTTATTATATTTATTTACTGTGTTCACATGAATGTATGCTGGTGGTTTGGGTGTGTCTTAGGGTTACACCTATGGAAGTCAGAGGAGAAGTTTTAGGAGTTGCTTCCCTCCTGTCATATGGGGACTAGGAATATGAGATCATTAGGCTTCATGGCAAAAAGATTCATCTGCTAAGTTGCCTTGTTGCTTGAAGTGCAGCATCTATCATACCACTGCTATTGTCAGTTTCCAATTTCAGTGCATTCACACTGTAATTAAGCTTCTAATGCACAAGGAACCATACTCATACTCATGTGTAAAGGGTATGATTTGAGGAACTGAGGGTATAGACCCACTGTCTGATGGAACATGTTTGTCAGAAAGTATTCCCTAATAAGACTTGAGTCCTAGATTAAAAAAAAAAAAATGAGAGCAATTCACAGCCACAGCCATATAGAAAAAGGTTAAACTTAAAAATCTGGAATTTGACAGGAAGATACATGACACATTAACACAATTAGAATGTTAGAGGCAAAAATCAGGAAAGCAAGTGTGGCGGGATTAAGGTGTCAGGTGATAAGGTCAGAAGACACTTCCGGGACCCTGGAGGGGGTGTGGCCAAGCCCATTGATAAGTGGCTGCTGGGACACGAGGAGCTCTCTTCCTGGTTCCTGGCTGCTGGCTGCTGGACAGACAGAATCGGAATTCATCTTGCTTCCATCGCGCTTTCATCGCTCGTCCATCGCTTGGATCCGCCAGTCCTTGTTCAGGTGCCACCATAAGCTGTTACTAATATTGTGAGTGTTAATTTATATTCTAATAAATATTAATTTTGGACTGGCGCCTTGAAAGTAAAACTCCATCTACATCTGGCGCCCAACGTCCTCGGCCCTGTGCCCTAAACTGTAAGAAGCCAGGGGACATACAGACTGTTCACTTGGGCTTAAAGCTCCCTCTTGCTAGCCGGGCATGGTTTCCAGCCAGCTGATCCAGTGTGTAGGCGGGGGTTTTCGGCTCATTGCCTGGGGGCGAGATTTCAGCGCAAGACGCGAGATCAACTCAGTGTGCAGATGCTAGACTTCAGTTCAGTGCGCAGACGCGAGACTTCAGTTCAGTGCGCAGACGCTAGACTTCAGTTCAGTGTGCAGATGCGAGACTTCAGTTCAGTGCGCAGACGCTAGACTTCAGTTCAGTGCGCAGACGCGAGACTTCAGTTCAGTGCGCAGACGCTAGACTTCAGTTCAGTGCGCAGATGCGAGACTTCAGTTCAGTGCGCAGACACGAGACTTCAGTTCAGTGCGCAGATGCTAGACTTCAGATCAGTGCGCAGACACAAGACTTCCGTTCAGTGCGCAGGACCAGTTTTCAACTCGCCGGCCTACTACAGCATTTGGCTCTGCTTTCAGCCCCCTGCAGCACTCGGTTTTCAGCCCGCAGCTTTCTGCTGCTGAGAGTCTTTGCATCTACCATACAGTGGGTAGGAAATTGAACGAAACTGTGACACCTGTATACTAAACAGCGTAATTACATCTGAATTGACACAATGGCTGACTATTATTCTTTTGAAGAGTTTAGGTCATATTTTGCCATGGTGGTTGATAAATTTTTAAATGAATATCTTGAAGGATTCAATACCCCAGTCCTATTATTTTTTGGGTTATTTCTCTATTTTATTTTTCAAAATAAGAGGATGATGACAGAGTTGTCAAATGGAAACCAACAATTATTGTCCAGATTATGTATTATGGAACTATCGAACTCTACAGTGGCAGATGAGGTTAAACAGGTGCAAAATGTAAATCGACAGTTACTGTCCAAGGTATGTGATGTGGAACTGTCAAGCACTAAAATGGCAAAAAGGATGGATACTCTGGAAATTGGTTACAACAAGCTTTCAGATAAGGCTTCCTCTGTAGATAAGGATAACACTGTACAAGAGAAATATAGGCTCTATGTAAATTATGAAAACAAGAAACTTGTTGACTACATTAATGATGAGAACAAGAAAATCATTAATTATGTTAATGATGGGGATCGAAAAATTGCTGACTCAGTGAGGTCTTTGGAAGGACTGCTTCATCAGGATACTCAAGCTCTAGAAAAATCAATAGTATCTAAACTTCAAGAATGGAAACCAGTAGTATCCAAAATCCAGGAATGGGAACCTGTAGTATCCAAAATCCAGGAATGGGAACCCATAATATCCAAAATTCAAGAATGGGAAGATCGCATTGCAATACTGGAAAAGGGTAGTGATGCATCTTATGCTCAGAACAGTTCAGGTCAACCCCCAATGGGATATTATGGTACTGGAGGTACTCTACCCAAAGTGGTAAACATAACAGGGCTACCCCCTTCCACACCACTATTGTTCCCAGCTGCTATTCAGGCAAAGATAACACCTGATGGATCCTCAGAATATGTAGAGTATAGCTATGAGCCAGTACATATGAGAGACATCAAGGATTTTAAAGAGGCAATATCAATGCACGGTATACACTCTACTTATGTGAAGCAGCTTCTAAATTCATGGTCAGCACAAAACCGGATTCTACCAACTGATTGGATGCAGCTAACAGCTGCTGTCTTGGACCAAAGTCAGAATTTACAGTGGAGAGGCTGGTTTAGAGAGGAGGCCAAGACCTTGGAACAACAAGGAAAAATTAGGGGTTTCTTTGCTTCTCAGGACCAAATCCTTGGTGAAGGCATGTTTGCTGATGTGAGGACTCAATCTACTTATGATGAGCATACTTTATTGCTATGCCGTACTGCTGCACTGAATGCTTGGGAAAAGATTTTGGACCCAGGTCAAAAAATCGAGCATTATACTAAGGTCAAACAAGGCTTAAAAGAGCCTTATACCGACTTTATACAGAGGCTCACCACAGCTGTTCATAGAGCAATATCAGATACAGAAGTTAGGAAGCAATTAATACTTTCTCTGGCCTTTGATAATGCTAATACAGAATCTAGAAGAATACTAATGCCTTTAAAGATCAGAGCTGCACCGATAGAAGAATGGATTCAATATGTAATAAATGCTGAATGTCTCCATGGAAATGAGGAGAATTGGGTAGGCCAAGCTGTTGCTAATGTTAGGGTGAGGAACCAAGACATCACTTGCTTCAACTGTGGTAAACAAGGCCATATAAGATGGAACTGTGCACAAGGTACTCTTGGAAAAAATACCCGATCTAGGTTTAATTCGAACAGAAGGCCATTGCCTTCTGGATTATGCAGAAGGTGTGGCAAGGGACGGCATTGGACCAATGAATGTAGATCTACCAGGGATAAAGAAGGCAACCCTCTACCATCGGGAAACGCCTTTCGGGGCTTCCCCCGGGAAGCCCCCAAAAATCAGACTCCAAATTCAAGGATGGTGAGATCATATCCGGTCATAGGAGAAGATCAGCATTCTCAGGACGAATAGAGCATCCAAAACCTGATCTAGAAAACCATATGCTATTAGATAATAATATAAATTCAAAAGAAAACTCAGAAATTCCAAAAAGAATCACAAAACGAATATTCTGGCAGACTTCAATAAATGAACAAAGACCAAAATTGGGTATACGGATAGATAATATTTATATCCAGGGTTTAGTTGACACGGGGGCTGATGTTTCGATCATAACCCCCCAATCATGGCACCCCAGATGGCCTTTACAGGCAGTAGATATCCAGTTTCTGGGTATTGGAACAATATAGCAAGTAAAACAGAGTGTGAGATGGCTTGAATGCATAGGACCAGAAGGTCAGAAAGGATGGTTGAAGCCATATATGGCTGATATAGCAGTGAATCTGTGGGGTCGCGACCTTCTAATGCAATGGAATACCCAGATTAATATCCCTCCTCGTTCTGATATCAACCGGAGACTCAATTATGTTTCCAGAAATGACGCTCTAAGGTACTACGGAAAAAATTCGCCAGCCATTCAGGTTGTAAAAAAGAATTGCCCAATAACCACAGAACCTCAAAGGACACTCACAGCATTGCCTTTGAAATGGTTAACAGAAAAGCCTATTTGGGTTCAACAATGGCCTTTGACAAGAGAAAAACTTCAGGCTTTGGAACAGTTGGTACAGGAGCAGTTACAGGCTCAGCATATCGAAGAATCAACCAGTCCATGGAATTCTCCTGTTTTTGTTGTCAAGAAAAAATCTGGAAAATGGAGGATGGTAATGGATTTAAGAGCAATTAATAAGGTGATTCAACCTATGGGCCCCTTACAATCTGGTATTCCCCTGCCTTCTCTGCTACCTAAAGGATGGCCTATTGCAGTTATTGATTTGAAGAATTGTTTTTTTTACCATACCTTTACAGGAACAGGACAAAGAGAAATTTGCTTTTACAGTGCCTACTGTTAATAATTCAGGGCCAGCTAAGAGGTACCAATGGAGAGTCCTTCCCCAAAGAATGTTGAATAGTCCCACCTTATGCCAATATTTTGTACAACAACCACTAGAAATACTGCGCATGCGCTTCCCTCAATCTATCATTTACCATTATATGGATGATATTTTGCTGGCAGACCCAAACCCAAAGACATTAGAAACATTGTTTGAAGAACTAAAGAAAATATTGCCTGATTGGGGACTACAAATTGCTCCGGAAAAAGTACAGAGGGGAGATTCTATCAATTATTTAGGATATAAAATAGGTTTACAAAAAATTAGGCCACAAAAGGTAAAATTAAATAGAGATAAATTGAAGACTCTTAACGATTTTCAAAAGTTACTAGGAGATATCGCTCATATACGGCCCATGATTGGTATAAAAAACTATGAGCTAGTTAATTTGTTCAAGACTTTGGACGGTGACAAGGATTTAAATAGTCCAAGAGAATTAACTGATGAGGCTGAGAAAGAATTAGCGTTGGTGGAAAAGAAACTTCAAGAAGCACATGTGGATCGTGTGGATCCAGACCTGGATTGCATACTTGTTATTTTACCCTCTAGACAATCTCCAACAGGAATATTAATGCAAAGAGAAAGCATTATATTAGAATGGATATTTCTGCCACATAGGCCAAGCAAGAAGATGAAGACATATATCGAAAAAATTGCTGATCTGATTTTTAAAGGTAAATTAAGACTTCGCCAATTGACTGGAAAGGACCCTGCAGAAATTGTTGTGCCTTTGACTAATGAAGAAATTGAACGATTATGGGCAGACAGTGAACCTTGGCAAAAAGCTTGTAGTGACTTTTTAGGAGAGATTAATAATAAATATCCTCAAAACAAGAGAATTCAATTTATAAAGGAAACTAATTGGATCTTTCCTCATGTGGTACAGGATAAACCCATTTCTGGAGCCCTCACCTTTTATACTGATGCGAACAATTTAGGAAAGGCTGGCTACAAGTCTGAAGACTTAATTAAGGTGGCTCAGAGCCCTTATAACTCAGTCCAGAAGTCAGAACTATATGCAATTATTATGGTGTTGTTGGATTTCACAGAGCCTCTCAATGTAATTACTGATTCTCAATATGCAGAAAGAGTTGTTTTACATATTGAAACTGCTGACTTCATTCCTGATGATTCAGAATTGACCTTACTATTCATACAACTACAGGATATCATCAGAGGTAGGATACATCCTATGTACATAACACATATCAGGGCGCACACGAGTCTCCCAGGCCCTCTAGCGCAGGGTAATGATGAAATAGATCGGTTGCTGATAGGAAACGTGCTAGAGGCCACAGAATTTCATGAGAAACATCATGTCAACAGCAAAGGATTAAAAAAGAGTTTTTCCATCACTTGGAATGAAGCAAACGAAATAGTAAGGAATTGCAACACTTGCTCTTTCTATAACCAACCGTCTTTACCTGCTGGAAGTAATCCTAAAGGTACACAGAGAAATGAGATCTGGCAAATGGATGTGTTTCACTTCCCAGAATTTGGAAAGATGAAATATGTACATCATACTATCGATACTTACTCTGGAATGCAATGGGCAACTGCTCTGAGTTCTGAAAATGCTGATGCTGTACTAACTCACCTTTTGGAAGCCATGGCCATAATGGGAATTCCCACTCAGATTAAGACTGACAATGCTCCAGCTTATGTTTCCCGAAAAATGAAGATAATTTTTGGATACTATAATATAAAGCATATTACGGGGATACCACACAATCCCACAGGACAGGCAGTTGTGGAGAGATCTCACCGCACGTTGAAAGAGATGCTTTATAAACAGAAGAAAGAAATGAGAAAACCCAGGGAGAGATTACACAGTGCCTTATTGACTTTAAATTTTCTTAACGCTGATGAAAAGGGAACATCAGCTGCTGAGAGACATTGGGTGATAGAGAAATCCTCTGAGTTAAATCAACCCATCTACTTCAAAGATGTGTTGACTTCTGAGTGGAAGCCAGGATATGTGCTTCGATGGGGTAGGGGTTTTGCTTTTGTTTCAACAGGCAAAGAAAAGATATGGGTACTGACAAAACTAATAAAAGTCCGCTTTGTAAAGGAGTCCCTTCCTGAGGAGGAGAAGTAATTGCTCACCCCTGATATGACAAATGGATACAAGGTAAGAAAAACACATTTAACAAACCTGGGGCAGGGTCTCAGTTTTGTCTTTACAGGAAAATGGATACAACTGATTTAAGACTAATTACTCATCTGCAATAGAAGACAGACTGATGATTAAGGAGTGTACATGACGGACTATGAGACCAACTAATACACATATGCACTACTGGGTAATATTTCAATATTTACTGCTTTGCATCTTGCATCTTCACCTCAAAAAAAAAAAAAAAAAGAAAAGAAAAGGAAGGCGTGGTCCTGATTTGATTATTAATAGGGCTGGATTTGGATTGGGAACAAGTGGCTTTCTCCCTCTCTAAACCCAAGCATATTGATAAAGAAAATGTGAAGTATTCTGTCTCATATCAGAAAAGCCACCTGGTGTGAGACAGAAGACAGAATATTTAGGGACCAATATTATTGAGACTTCATCTTAAACCTCGTTTCTCTCTGTTTCTGTAACTTTCAAACATCCTGTCTGCATACAATCTCCTGAAGTTATATAAGATATTAATATCTTTTTTGAGTATCAACAATGCTTAAGTTTTCCATTGTAAATAACATTTCCTCCTATCAGCTATCTACAAAGAATCTGGAACCGAGATGGGGCCCCCAACGCAGCAACTTCTACTAGTGAAACAAGAATAAAAGAGAGAGTAAGAGACAGGTAGACAGACAGACAGAGGCAAAATTAGAAAAATCAAGAACCTGGTGCGTACCAATCAATGATTGTTTTCAGAAAATAGACTATTCAAAAATGGCTGCAAGATAGCTCTCTATGATAATCTCCAGATCACACTTCTAATTAGAATTCCAGATGGAGTTAACCACTATTCTGAGAATGGTTATAAATGTATATAGTCAGTCCATTAAGATCTAACCATTGTTTTAGCCTTTACAGGATCCCAAAGAGATGCCATCGCCCTTAAGTCAGCAGGAAGCAACCTTATGAAAGACTACGCCCCCTTTCCCAATAAGTTTTGTGTTCTGAGGGTTGTGGGTAATTCTTATTCTGTTAGAATAGTTTTAAGTGAAAATTGGGTGGAGGACAGAAGTATAATATAGCATCAAAGATCTCTTCTGAAGAAGAGAAGGGGGATAGATACGATAGATAAAGGCAGATTGTTCTGCCTACCTATACACCATTTTAGCTAAATGTATGGGCTAAGTTAAAGACAATTTGCATTGGCATAGGTATTTGTATATTGATACAAATGTAAAATCATTTTATATGTTTAATTGTGATAATTTGTACATTTGTACAAAGTTCAATCTGAAATTGCTTTATATAACCAAAGCAACTTGTATTTCGTTATAAATCTGAATCTGTAACTATTATGTAAAATTGAATCTGTAATTTCTGTTTTATATATACTTCTGTCTCTGTTTAAAATATTTGCACATCATTGTCATGTACACTATGCAATTACTACCTTCATTTAACTATACTAGATATAATGTATGATTGCACTAGTTATGATATATGCACAAAATGTTTTATATACCTCTGTTTAGATGATATATATGTATATACATGTCTAAAATGCTGTGGCCACTCTACATGGTAATATACCCCTGGCTAATGTTTGATAGTCATACTAAAAGTCATTGTTCAGGGATTGTACACCTCTTGTATAGATATTCTAATTTTAATACAGGGTTTAATCCTTAGGGCAATAAAAACTACTGTCAACATTACTTAAGGTACCATATCCCAGTCATCTCAGATACAGGTTAGAATATCATAGATAGACAGAAATCTTCAACCATTTCATAGACCCGGAGAATATGGCATTTAACATTTGAAATTCGGCCATGAGAGGCACAACGACTCCTGGTGTCACTGCTCCTTTCCCAAGATGGTATGAGCATCGAGGATACTCCATTGGAGTTTGTCCTTTTGGCAGAGAATGGCCGGTTGAGTAAGGAACTGTCCTTACCTTGATTATTGACAGTGCACACATGGTGTCCAAGCTGGAGGAACAAGTTGATGGATGGAGACTGACGAAACCTGCCTGGACAGGATAAGACAGTCCCTCCAAAATTTCCCTGCTTGTGAGAAGACCTGTCAGATACCATAGGCCTGTTGCCAATATGATAGATGCTCCAACGGCGCACAAAACAAGGGATGATTGTCCAGGTAGCTGTGTTGCTGTCTTCTCCCAAATTTTGGAAGCCACTACTTCCATATACTTCTGACTTTCAAGTGATATATCTTCCTTCTCAGGTCTTGAAGGGGTTGAAGAATAGGTATTTACGGTTACTAATTCATAATAATTCCTATTGTACATAATCTTAGTTTAGAACCTTTTTATTTAGACAAAAGGGGGAGATGTGGCGGGATTAAGGTGTCAGGTGATAAGGTCAGAAGACACTTCCGGGACCCTGGAGGGGGTGTGGCCAAGCCCATTGATAAGTGGCTGCTGGGACACGAGGAGCTCTCTTCCTGGTTCCTGGCTGCTGGCTGCTGGACAGACAGAATCGGAATTCATCTTGCTTCCATCGCGCTTTCATCGCTCGTCCATCGCTTGGATCCGCCAGTCCTTGTTCAGGTGCCACCATAAGCTGTTACTAATATTGTGAGTGTTAATTTATATTCTAATAAATATTAATTTTGGACTGGCGCCTTGAAAGTAAAACTCCATCTACAAGCAAGCTTCTGTCTCATTGACAAAGAATAGACTTAGGTCATAAATGTAGAAGAAACACTGTCAGAAACTATAAAGAAATAACTTTACTAAATTTCTAGCGTATTTAGTGGAATACTCAACAATAGACAATGAAACTGGAAATATAAATAAAATGGAAAAATAAAATGATGGGGGAATATTAGAAATAAAAACATTACATGGGGAATTTATTAGAAAGACTGTATGGAGCATAAGAAAATTCATTGAGCTTAAAAATACTATTGTTAAAACTACTAAAAATGAAATATGATGCTGGGAAGATAGCTCATTTGATAAAGTTCTTCTAGCGCATGCATGCAGACCTTAGTTCAATCTCCAGAATCCACATGAAGATCTTGGAATGGTGGGACACATTCTTGTAATTCCAGTGCCAGGGAGGTAGAAACAGGACTCCCCTAACCCCCAGCCAGCCTAGCAGAGTAGAATTCCAGACAGATGAGATACTCAAAAAAGAAGTTGGGGATATGGCAGGAGGATGGTGAGATATCTCAGTGAGAAAGGCATTTTCCATCTAAGTTTGATATCCAGGACCCCCATTGTGGAAAAAGAGGACTTTGGCAAGTTGGCCTCCAACTTTGACTTATATCTATTGGCACAAGTACCTCCTGACACATACAATAAATAAAACCAATAAAAATATATAAATAAACGTCAAAAATGGTTTAAAGAGAAGATTGTGGGAGGCATTTGGTAGAACAATAATAGAATTTGACCTCTAATTAAATACGTACACAGACATGCACCAACATGCACACACACACACACACACACACACACACACACACACACACACACACACACCAAAATAACAAACAGTATGAGATAAACAGGATGCTTATCTGATCTACATCATTGTATAATCTTGTCGTACAAGAGTTCCTTGGTTTGTAGTAGTTATTCCAATCAACCCACTCAAAACTACCCCCAAAAGCATCACCCTTGTTAGCAAAATAATTTCCACACATATTTGTGTGACAGCTTTTCCTTGTTGAGCTGTGGCTGGTCCATGATATATTCAGCACCATGAGACATATAGGTGCCCTGAGAAAGGTCCTGATGTAAACATAGAAGCCCAGTTCCTACTAATTGTCTTTCTCACCATTATAAAGGTGAAACTCATAACTCCAACTGTTATGAGCCAGAAATTGTCTGAATAAGACTTTAAAATGGAGAGAAGAAAAACTTGATTATAAAAAAGAACTTTCTGAAGTACAAAATGTGATAGCAGAGAAATCTCACCTGTGACGTCCCCACAGCAACACTGAGAAATAAAAAGAAAAAAAAAAACACTTCAAAACGGTGGGAATGAAAATATACAAATAACAATAAAAATTCAACAAGAGACCATGCATTTGGGATAGGGACATAAAGGAGTTAGGGAAGGAGCAGGAATAATGGAGATGCAAAGCTCATGTATATGGTTCTGAAAATTAATAAATTAAAAGTGGTAGGATGGGGGCTGATAAGATGGATCAGTGAAGAAGAGTGATTTATTATGACTCAAAGACCTAAGTTTGTAGCCTCAGTACTTGTGGTGATATATTGTATATCTAGAATACCAGAGGACAAACCCAAAAGGTGGGGTTAAAGATGTGGGCCACCACTCTTTGGCCTTCATGGCTTGGCTCTGTGGTGGTATGATATACCACAAGTACTTAAAAAATAAAAAGCCAAGACATGATTGCATGTTCTTTGATCTCATGGGTTGAAGGAAGGCAAATTCCAAGATCTTGACATTCAGCCTTCCTAGGCCCCCACCCCAAAAGTGAGTTTTTGTTCAGTGATAGACTCTGACTCAGGAACAATAATACCACAAGTGTTAGAAAAGACATTGTACTTCTTGCAGTGAACTCTACATGCACACTTATGGGTGTATGTACCAGCAAACTCACATATATGCAACACACACACACACACACACACACACACACACACACAGAGACAGAGACAGAGAGACAGAGAGCAGAAATCCTCATGGATTTGATTCAGAAGCGTAAGTGGAAGTTGTAAATGATAGATCACTGCTGGCTTGGATCACTGGAAAGGAGGATCTAAGCCCAGCAGAAGTCCCTATGTCAAACATGTAGCATAACCTTATATGAAAGGGTTTGTGCCTGGATATACATTTTTATACTTTAATTAAAGTATCACCAATACTGACTAATATTTGAGCAAATTTAAAGTAGAAATTTTAAGACTTTCAAAAATAGACATAATCTATAGTGGATTTATATTGTTACATTGTAAATAATTGTCCTGCCTCCTGGTTTAATAAAAATGCTGATTGGCCAAAGACAGACAGAAAGTATGGGTGGGGCTACCTGACTAAGGAAACTCTGAGAACAGGAAGAACAGAGCAGAAATGCCAGAGACTCCAGAGTTGCCAGACAAGCCAAGAGATGCAAAAGACAACTAAGCTGCTCTGAAAAAAGGTACCAAGCCACATGAATGAACAAGATAAGAATCATGGGTTAGTTTAAGGGTAAAGAGTTAGCAAGTTATATGCTTGGGCCTTAGGCCAATCAGCATAAAATTAATGTAAGCATCTGTGTGTCTCTGTGGATTGTGGAACTGCGGGACTACAGGTTTGCTAGTCTGCAGGTCTGTGGGTCTGTGTTCCAAACCTTGAGGCTAGGCCTAAAAGTCCAGGCCCAAAACCTAATACTACAATAATCAGACCACCATGATATGAAGATAGGTTCAACAAATTAGAAATTTTAAGAAATCAATCATGTTGACCAAACAAGTTTCAAAATGTCTGAGACATACATCATTATATGGTGTTATTGGTTACTGGTGACACAGAATTATAGCTCCCATATGGGTGATCTCTTGTCTCTTGGATTATTTTGTTGCTGCTTTTACTAATGATATCAGAAAGATAAGAAAGAAAGAAAGGAAGGAAGGAAGGAAGGAAGGAAGGAAGGAAGGAAGGAAGGAAGGAAGGAAGGAAGGAAGGAAGGAAGGAAGGAAGGAAGGAAGAAAAGTGTCTCTCAATTCAGGACCCATATACAGTCTGACAGTCTGCCTGGAATTAAACAAAGAAAATATTGAACAATTATAGTGTACAACTTGCTTTCTGTTCTGTAGATCACACAATCATTCTCTGTGGGGTTTAATTTTTAAATTAGAATAGAGTAATGGGTTTTATAATGGGATCTTCGTATACCGTTTGTATCATCGCATTTTGCTCTCATTCACTTCTTTCCTCGTGACCTTCTCATGCCCATCCCTCATTCCCGCCTAGTTCCTTTTCCCTCAATAGTAGCCCATTTCGCTTTTTAATTTTATCAGATGCATTTTGTCACCCTCACTTTTCTGCTTTACTTTTAGACCTCTTCTCCCCATTTATAAGATTCTTTCTATTTTTATGATATATATATATATATATATATATATACATACATATATTTAGAGAGAGAGAGAGAATACAGGTAGATAGAGACAAAGAGAAAGAAAATGAATCGAAACATCTTTACCCACTAGCCTGTCTTTGAATCCATGCTTTGATAATCCAGGCTGTACACATTTTCATGAAGTGAATCACAATTGCTATGTGAAGTCTTTCATGGAGACAATCAGAAACCAGAACTGTGCTCTGCTTCCAGCTAGTGAAGTTAGAAATGTTTGTCCTGTGATGAAGTAAGCAGAGACAATACTAGATGGGTCTGCTAGGCTTGGGAACATGGATAAAAAGCTCACAGAAAGCCTTTGGTTTATGATAAAGTATCTCTCTTGTGTCACAGGTCTCAATAGCATAAAAAAAGTCTTTGGTATTTATTTGAGATTTCAGAAACTCATCATGGAAGCAATGAAGCTTCATTGATTATCAGAAGAAAACCTATGTTGCGGAGTCTTTGCACAGATCTCAGAAAGTAGGCTGTTGATACATTTTCCTGGGCCTGTGGTTGGAGCAATGACTCAACTACAGAAGCAGCATGCATCTATAAATATGTTTTTCAGTTATTGAGCTTCTCAGCAGATATGAATAGAATGGGCTACCATTTGGTGGGTGTCTTGGTTTATTTTTCTGTTACTGTGATAAAATACCCCCAGAAGCTACTAAAGAAAGGCCTTAACTCAGTCAGCAGTTCAAAGGTAAAACTTTTTATGATGGGAAATCAAGGAAGCCACATCTCTATAACTAAGAAGCAGAGAGAGAGATGGGTAGATGCTAATGTTTAGCTCTTTTTTTGTGGTAGGACAGTCTGAGTCATTTCTCAGGGACTATATTCTTAGTTAAGATGAGTCTTCACACTGATTTAATTTAGCCTATTCAGGATACTTACTGACACTTTAGAAGCTAACTGTAGTCAAGATAATCTCAGGTTATGACTAAAGACTTCTCTCCCAGGTGATTGTAGATGCTATCAAGTTGACATTTAACATTAACTGTTCAGTGATGCAGTATTAAATAACAAGCCAGACATGCATAATTGGAGGAAGAGCTACACTAACATATTTGAATAACATAGAGTACTACAACCCTCAGACTATAACTTCATGTGTGATACACAAATGTCTCTAATGTCTACACACAGATAGAGCCTTAGCATAGCTGTATCTAAAAGTCTGTGCTTGCAATAGGAGGTCAGTATGGCTGGAACTACTTAAATATAGTGAGACAAGGGAAACTTCCAGTCACTACTAGAAATTCTTTTCACTGTTTTTGCCTCTCCCCCAGCAACACAACATGTGGAACCATGCTGAGTAGAAATTTTTATCTAGTAGGTGGTCATGATGGAAATTGTCTCAAATTAGTAGAGTGTCTTCATTTACACAGAGGCCATGAATGAGCAGTGGCATAGGACCATCTGGGATGGGTTGCTGCATACTATTAGAGAATATCATGCATCCATATCTAACATGACTTCTGAACACACAGACTATGTAGAGAGACACAATCCCCAAGTACCATCTATGGACGTCAACAGAGGTATATAGTGAGGAACTATTTCCTTGGCCAAATATCAACAACAGCAGCAGAAAAACCCTATAAACTATTGGGGGTTGCTTATTTACCTTAGCACAATAGACTTTTCAGTCCACACAAATGAAAGAACCCATGTTGCTCCACTATGCCTAGCAAGAATTTGTGCCTATCTGAACATAGTGGGTGGCATTTCACATGCAAACCACAACTTTAAATCTCATAGGAAATAACAGATGAATAGGATTCAAATTGTCCTTAGTTAATCACAGCTCCAGCTGGTGGACTGCAAACATATATTCCTCATATAAAATATGAAATAAGAGAACTTCACCAAAATTCTGAAGTTAACTGAGAATTTATTTAATTCATAATTAAATGTATTTTTCACATTACCCAGATTTATTTTCCTACAGCACAACCATATGTAGTAAGTTCTAAGATATGATTTTGTAAGTTTGTGGCACAATAGTTTTGTTTTGTTTGTGTGATCATAACCATTTTTTTTAGTGGTGTACTGAAGACCATGCTGTTTAGCTCACTCAGAAGAAGGTGCATTGCTTATGTTGGGATTGTTGGTTTTACTTTAAAATTAGCTTAGTTCAAAAGACAAAAAATAACACTAAATTGGCAAAATTATAATGACCAGGGCTGGTGATATGGTTCAGAAGATATAAGTGTTGGAAAAGTCTAGCAACCTGAATTTGCTTAGTCCAACATGATGGAAGAAGAAATGTTACCAATAAAAATTATTTTCTGATCTCCATATATTCCATGGTGAATGTGTGCATGCACATGTGCATGTGGGCACAGTGAGTAAATGTAACTTAAAAGATACTACAATAACCACATAAAAATGATTTTATCAATGAAGACAATTCAAAGCTGTTTACTAAACATCTACTGAAATTAATAAATAAGTTACTCAAAGTACAGAATACAGTGTTTTTAAAACAGTAATTTTTTTGTGTCCATGCTTTCAAAGAATAATAGGAAAAAATTAGATCAGTATTTAGTAGCCCAAAACTGTCATTTTCTTAAGAGTAAATTTGATTCAATATATGGAAGACAATACACTGAAAAAATAAAATATTTACTGGAAAAAGATGAAAGAGATCAAAACAAATGAAGCAATAATACATAATTATTATGGATTTAAAAATATAATATTAAAATATAAACTCTTCTGAAAATCCCTTATGTATCTAAATAATGCCTCATTAAAATAACTGAAGCTTCTATTCTTGGCATTAACAAGCTAATGATAAAGTTTATGTAGGAAGTCGAAAGAACTAAATCAACTAAAACAACTCATTAGAAAACACAGCTAAAAACTAATATCATTTAGTGTAAAGACTTGTATCAATGGCCCACTGAAATGGTTCAGTGGGTAAAAGGGCTCCTCACCAAGCCTCATGATATCCAAGTCTGATAGCATAAGTTTAATTTTGAAAACCATTTACAGAAAGAGAGAATTTGTAAGTTGTCCTCTGTCCTCTACACGTACACAAAAACATGCTTGGGCACACACACACACTATGAAGATACAATAACCAAACAAGTGTGGTGCATTCTATAAAACAATCCAATGAACTATCACAGAGATCATAAAAATGAATCTCAAAGTTGAGAGCAACTGATTTCCAACAAAATCTAGAATGGTATAAATGAAAGTGTGGTGATTTATCTCATATTTAGTAAAATCAGCCTAGAATATTAGATGGCAAGCCACCTTTCCAGCCTTGTTTGTTTGGTTTTTGAGAAGGCTTTCTATGTAACCATCCTGGCTATCCTGGAACTTGTTTGTAGACCAGACAGTCATTGAGCTCAGAGATATCCTGCCTCTGCCTCCCACTTACTGAGACTAATGAAGTGCACCACTACTGCCTGATAAAATATATCATCACATAAAAATCTTTTCTACATGCCTAAAATAAAAAGAAAAAATTAAAAACTCACTAGAAGAAACTAAACTAGGTAGAAATTTCAGATCTTACATCAGAACTACAATCAAAAAAGAAATATGTGGTTACTTGGAAGCCAGGAAAAGTAAACCCTGTTCGCTTTGAGAGTCACATTGTCGAGCCACTGCAGAAAATGGGTGTGTTATTCCCAGCCATTTCCTTCCTCTCGTATATTTACAAAAGAAGCAAAAATCCATATATAGGACTTCCACATGGTAAATAACAACTTTCCTTCTCATAGTGCCAGCCAAGAACAATGTCCATCAACAGGAACCAAGTGAACACACTGTGGATTGTATGTTTATTCAATCAAAAGATGATACTTGGGGGTGGGAAGATAGTCAGTAAAGTGATGGTCATTCATTTATGAGGACCTGAATTCAGTATCAGAGATCCTGATAAGAAGGTTGTAATGGTGACACACTTCCAATCTCAGTTTTTGGGAGACTGAGCCAGCCAGCCTAGCAAATCTGGTGACCTCTTAATTCAAGGATAATAACTGTATGAAAAAAACAAAAATGGCAAGTGATTAAGGAAGTCATGCAATGTAGAAATTCAGGCTCCACACGTACTTTTATGTGCACATTCACATATACATATGTACTAACATGAACATATACAGTTACACACATATAACAAAAAATTTAAAAGAATCTCTATTTGATAACAAGGAAATGGTCTCAGTTTGCTTCCTTTAATATATACCATGACCTAAAGCAACTTCTGGAGGAAAGGGTTTATTTCATCTTATAACTTGTAGTCCATCTTCTAAGAGTCAGGCAGGAAGCAAAGCAGAAGCCATGGGGATGCTACCTACTGGCTTGCTTCCATGGCTTACTTAACTTGCTTTCTTATAAAACCCATGATGGACTGCCCACGGGGCCTGGGCCCTCCCATATCAGTAATCAAGAAAATGTCCCACAGATTTGCCTATGGGCCAATCTGAAAAAGAAACCTTCCTAACTGAGGCTCCATCTGCAAAGTTGACCCTAGATTGTGTCAAGTTAACACAAGTAACTGGCTCAGAGTATTATCAATGAGTACATACAAAGCTTAAAAATAGAAAACACACAGATTCCTCTTAGTGACTGCATCTCACACACACAACAGTTCATCTTTTGAAATATTGCTATTTAGATGGTCCTCTGGACAGGAAAAGCCAGCCATTGCAGCAGACATGACATTTCAAAATAATATGTCTGAGGATGACACCAATCAGATTTTCTTTAGGTGATAGTAATATGGACATTGTGATACAAACTCATTAATTTCAGTGCAGGTAATTATTTATGACTTATAAACTATATACCACTTTTAAAAGATTTTTAAAAGTGTTGAAACATATTAATAAATCAAATTGCAGTCACCAACAGGTAAAAAGTAAACTTGGGATGTTCACTAAGCTGCATGCTATGAACAAGACACTAACACTTATGCTATAAGCCACTTGGACTTGGGAATTATTTGCTATTGAGACATAGCCAACCAAAAAATGATTAATGCAAGGATGAGATTTTGTTCTAAGACAAACCACCTGCCTCTTTATGCCTTTTAAAATGAAACTTTCTGTTCTGAATGCTTAAAGAAGAAGATGTATCGGTCTCCTTATTGTTTATGTATGATTGTCAGAATCATTGTTTTAATCCTTCTTATAAGGATATGACACTGATATGGAAGACTGTAAGTATAGCAATTAATGACATGACTTTTATGATAATAGCCTCCAATGGTGACCATGGCAGCAAATGTGGTTTCTCTAGAGTATTATACATCATAGAAAGAAAAGACTTTTTACAAGATCCACGAGCTCTGAAGGCCTCAAACTCACAGGAAAATGTGAAGTTCTCAGACTTGTTGAAGGAGGGGATTCAAAAGTACACAGAGACTGATCAGTGTGTGCTTGGCATTTTGCAAGATGCTGCCTTTGCACTGTATTATTTAACCCTACAAATTTTTCATTATCTTTGCTGTTGGAGAATGATGGGTCTGAGGCTTATGATTTAAGTAACTTGCCTATTTGGGGAGTGACACACACGATACCCCAACCCAGATGACACTGCTGCTGAAGAGGCTCTTGCCATGCTGCCTGTTGTTTCTTCTTCCAGAACAAATCCATGATCTGGACTAACTTCCAAACCACAGTGCTTGTGAAGCTGTTTCATTATACTTAAAGCATTGTCTTCTAGAGAGAGGAAGGTGATCCTTACAACTCAGAAAGTTTATTACACATATAAGGTTACCTAAGCAGACACTTTGCTAAGTAAGCTAAGGAAACTCCTAAAACTTACACATTCAAAAGACTGCTTCCAAGGTTATAAGTAAGTAGAAATTTCTGGGAAGAGGAGACTTGCTAGCGAGTAGAACAGCCTGCTAGTTGTGTGGGAGTCTCCAGCGATGCAATTTTTATGAACTTCCCCCCATCCTAGGGCTGACTTTTCCATGATGAGGCTGACTTTCAGTCACAAGCGTCTGTAAAAATAACCCCTCACCCACACATACTCTTGTGAGGAACACTAATAAATTCACTGGTTCACTAAGCTAGACTGAGTAGAATCTTCCTTTTGTTTAGCCACCGGTGCCATAACTAGGGTAAATAGATGTTCGTGTTCATATCTTACCAGGAAAAGATACAGCAGCCATCCAAGGGAAAATGTTATTTTATTTGCGGTAAATGCAACAGATGAGATTTGTTTAAATGACTCTTCCCTATGTAACTCTCAGAAACACCATCTATTAATCACCTGAGAGTTAATCATTCTGAAGTCCACCCGTGGAAGGCAGAAGCCACCAGCGAAGAGCACATGCAAAAAGCAATCATCATCTTGGAGATGGGTCAGCCCTCACCCAGCTGCCTGTTAACTAATGACACAGAGCATCACATTGGAGTGAGATGGCTAAGAGGAGCCAGGAGTTTTATTTGCTTTCCAAAGAAAATAATGAGTAATACAGGGGGGAAAAAAGATACTTTTCCAAAGTTCAGAAAAAAAATTATTTTGGAATTTCTAATCAGCTCTGTTTTCTGTAGCCTGTAAAGATTAAAAATGCATCCAATGGAGTTAAAAAGCTATAAAGAGATGCATTATTATGAAGACACTGTGAGGCACACACAAAAAAACTTGAAAACTCTTCAGCTCAAACACTACCCAATTATCTTTTTATTCCAAGGCAGTGTGGAAATAATATTATATTTTCAAGATAACTTACGTTGTTATTAAAAACCATATAATGTTATATGATTTATCACATCATGAAATCTATCCCCTTCCTTTTGTTTTACAATTTTATTTGTAAAAAGTCACAAATGTGTCTTCAGAATGATATAGGTGATACTATTAGGCTATTCTGAAATGTAGTTCTAATAACACAACAGAAAATATCAGTTTTATTTTCTTATACTAAGCATCATTCTGCTTGCATCTGGGTCTCCAGAAAACTCTTCACATGCAGTAATCTCTTTGACTTTGTTTCTGTGGTGTTCTGTCAACTTGACTAGATTAAGCCTTACCTCTGGCTATGACTCTAAGGGAATTCCCATAAAGGTTTAACTGAGGGAGATAGATCATCCCTGAATATGAGTAGCACCATCTGGCTCTGCCTTCCTGCCTGTAGAGGAAATCTGTTCAGCTTCCCATGCTCCTGTCATGCACCTGCAAACCGTGACTTGACTTGTTTCGTCAGTTAGTCATCAACAAGAAAAATGAATACAATCCCCAAACTGCCATTACAGCATCCTGCGGCCTTCAGGTATGTCCTTTGCTCCCTGTTAATGCTGAAGTGATACCTACAGCACCATTGCCCAGAGTTTGGCTTTGGAATCCATTGACATAGCAGAAAACAGGGATCTGAGTGTTGACTTAGTCCCCTAGCATACTTAGAATATCTTAGCTGGGTAAACTACAGACAAAACATACAGCATTCTCAGTTCTGAAGGCTTAGAAAGTCAATGATTAGGGTGCCCAAAGGCTCATTCCTGAAGGTGTCCATCTATAGTGGGGGCTTGGCTGAAAGATAACATCAATAGAAAATTTATTGTAGCAGGAGTAGTTGCCATTCACTGGGAAGTCCTGGAATTGGGGAAGTAAGGATTATTGGCAGAAGTAGGTCACTGGGGGCTTGTTCTTGGTGCTGTATCATGTCCTGGTTGATTCCTATATCTAAACACTCCATGATCACCATGACTAGTCAACAAGTTTTTGTTATCCAGAACTTTCTTACCAACAAGCTCTGCATCAGCTGACCCGGAAGCAAAGGTATCTGCTGCCTGAAACCTCTGAAGCTCCAACCTAGGAGGAGACTTGGCTATTTCTGCCAACTGTTTTGTCACGAAGATGAAGGTCTGAACAATAATAACCTTTTACTGGGTACCTCCATAGAGAACAGGCTGCCCCAGAGATCCCACTACAAAGCAGAGCTTTGGAGATGGAAGGGTTCACATACCAGCCAAGGTGAGACACACAAACCTGGAATATATCAGTCCATAAAATCACTCTAAACCTCACAATCTTCACAAATACATTGAAGTCTGAGGACAAGTCATTTTTTATTTGACAGATTTGTTTTATAAGGCATTTTAACCCAGTTTATGCGCTTTTTTTTCAAAGTTTCTTATACTATTACCTAGATGGAACTGTTCATCAGAATTAGATTGATTCAAATAAGAAAATGGAAAGGAAACTGTATGAAATGTTTCCTTAAACTCAAAATTTTCAGATTATTTTAATGTTATGCAAAAGAAGAAGATGATCTGACTTGCCCTTGCAGTGAAATTTATTCTTTACAATGAAATAGAAGGAAAACTTTGAGCAAGGAAAATATGGATCAAATGTTCTTTAACATGCAAGACAGTCACACATTATTCTATATAATCTTCATGATGATGTCAATGTTATTTCCCTATCATATAGATTTCAGTCCTAAGCCTAATAGACTGTTTGCTTGGACTACACTAATATAGAGTTTTAAAATGTTATAAAATTTTAATTTGGTGTTTGTGAGTGTGTTGACTTAAGGTGGATGTGGTGTGTGCTACATGTAGAGTCAGAGGACAACTTGCAGGTGTTCTATCTCCATTCTCTGTGCGAGTTTTGGGGTTCAACCTCAGCTTGTCAGGATTTATGGCAGGTGTTTTTATTTAGCTTCTAAGCCAAGAAACCAATCCTCAAAAAGAACTTTAGCCATTTTTTTTTTTCAGTATTTGGATCACATTGCTAAAATAAATAGTTACACGTTTTTAAAAGAAAATATATATATTTTCTTTCTTTTTCTAGCTGTCATACTGTTGTTCATGCTGTTAGCATGCATATCAGTGAGCAAAAAAAGAAATTGAATTTAAAGACAATTTTTGTTCATACAACAGGGGCTCTTAGAAGGCAGAAGATCAAAATCTTAGAAAAATAAGCTTCTGTCTAATTTTCAGACTTTATAGGGAGCAAGCTATCTACAGGGGATGAGACAGAGGCAACCTGTCCTTCCAGAGTTCAGTCTCACCCCTCTGGCCAGGGGGGCAGCTTTGAGTTGAGTTCCATGGAGTTGTTGGTGCCTCTTTCCTTGTCTCCTGCCCTCTTCCCTAATTCTCTGGGAATCATGTGGTCTACGGCACTTCATGAGACACTGAATCCAACTGGTGTCTTCCAATATCAACCTTGAACTATCCCAAAGCCATGTTGGTTAAAAGAGATTAACTCATTACAAACAGGTCATCAACTGTTTATACACTAGGCTGGTAACAGCATGAACATACAGATTTGAGTCTACCTTATGAGTGCGGATGCACACTCATAGAATATAAAAGTACCTTCATAGACTGTGTCCCTGAGGAAGTGTTAGGATTGTCCAGAATAGCAAGACATGGGTAACATCTTCAGATATTCTGTTCACAAAACACACTGAGGCAAAATTCCCTGTCAAGATTCAACATATTTGCCATTAGGAATTGTGAGGCTTATTCTAATTGCACACTTAACTATAATTCACGGAGAAATGAGAATTGGTCAACATAGTGGATACAATTCTCAGGGTTACCTAATCTTGGGTGATAGACAGTAGGACATTTGAGCATTGGTCTCATCGCTTAAAATTCACTTTTAACTAACAATCTTAAATTAAAATACAAGATTCGTTTTTAGAAATACCAATGCCACAGTTTTTAGTCAGAATTTTTATTGAAAATACACAAATATATTGTAGTCAATATATTCTGAATATGGTTTTTCTCCCCCAGCTCCTTCTTACATCCTAATCTGCACACTTACTTTCTCTCTCTCATTGCAATACAAACAAGGATTTAAAAAAATAATAATTATATAATAAAAATTAACAATTTATAACAGACCAAGATAAACACACAAAAAAGAGCTTGGTGGCTTGGGGTCAAGATGTATATATAGTGCACACAGAGACACTCATTTGTACACACAAATCCCACAAACCACTAACTTGTTTATGTATAGAATGTGTATATGTATGAAAGAGAAAGACAGAAAGACAGACAGACAGGCAGAGACAGATACTTCACCATGATTTTCTGGTTGGAGGGCAGTCAACAGAAAGCCTTGTTTTTCAACCTAAAGATAAATAACACATAACTGTGAGTGTTTACGCCGGATCCAGGAGAATAATTCTGTGTTAAACTAATGCCTTCCTGCACCTGCAAGGGATGAGAGTATCCTTATAGGCACATCTCCACTTCTTGAAGACAGTGTTCAGATGTCAGGAAAGGCAATATCTCTGAGATGGAATTCCATTTTGGACTACAGGCATGTAATCAATAAGTTTGCCAAGCATTCTATAAACATCCATGAGAATATCTTCCAGTTTCTTTCTCCCACTAGATCTGACATTTTCCTCTCTCAAATGGTAATTTTTTGCTTTGGACTTTTCAAAGACAACATCACAAATCCTGCAAACATTTCAGGTAGTACAGCCTGCTTCAATCAAGTTCTTTTTCCATCTGGCTGTCAAAAGACAATCCATCTCTGTTCAAAGTCTTGGTGGTGTCTCAAACCTCACAATCTTTGACCATTACCCAAAGAAAGACTAAAAAAAGTATCAGAAATAAAAGAGAAGTGGTAAAAATGAACATTTCACTTTGATCTGCCCATTTTGAATATTTAGTGCCACAGACAGACAGTATAGGAGGAAGTGCCTCATCTTCAAAGCAGTATCTAAATAGTGTATGACAGCCAATTACTGCACCCAGCTGGGTCCTTCACACTTTCTACTTCAAATGGGAAGGAAAAGGAAGCAATGCTTCTCTCCACAGGAAGCTCCTTTTGATGAGAATATTTAAACCTGAGAACTCTAAGGCTAGAAATACAATGGACTCACACCAACCACAATATCTGCCTTTACAGAAATCATTTTGTCCAGTTGTTACTAAATATTCAGATTGTGTAAATATAAACTTATCTATTTAATTAAACCAAGAAGTGAAAATCAGAATGCAGAAAATATAAGAAAAATAATGGATAAACAATACTACAAGAGATCGGTTACACTGAAAACAGAGGTAAAATAATAAGATTATTACAGCAAATTTTATGTTTGCTCTCTTAAGAAAGCACAGATAATTAACTGCCAGAAAACAGCCAGCCGCTCAAAACCTTCAGACAGAGAACTTAGAACATTGCTAAGGGTGTGTGTGTGAGAAGAGGAAGGAAATGAGAAGAGAAAGAAGAGTGAGAGATGGGCACTGAGAGGCTCTGGGAGAATTGCCATGAAATGTCCCCTCGCTGTCTGGAATCACATACACAGGGCCACAGGGATTGAAATGCAGGGGCCTCTAAACCCTTAGGAATAATTTGTTTCCTCTGTAATGGACACTGCCCTCTAAAACCCCCTTTTTTATGCTTAGTAAAAAATGACAAAATTCAGATGTTCATTGGCTTAAGATGGGGCTGCTCCCCATCCACACTTCAAAAGCTGTGTCACTTTCAACAATCTGTTTACAAAGAGCCCTACTCAGCAGCATTGCAAGCTGGGGGGGGTCATATCTCTCTCTCTCTCTCTCTCTCTCTCTCTCTCTCTCTCTCTCTCTCTCTCTGTGTGTGTGTGTGTGTGTGTGTGTGTGTGTGTGTGTGTATGTGTGTATGGCACATGCATGAGTGCTAGAAGAAGCAAATTATAGATCATTATAAGCCAGTCCAATGTGTACTGTAAACCAAATGCAGATTCTCCTGACTGTAGCACTGCCTGTCTACCCACTTGTTACACCTTCAGCCCAAGAGAGTTTACATGATCCTGGGATAAGTGTAAAGCAAGTATAAAAATCTCAAACATTTACTGATTTTAAAAGTCACAAGGAATTTTTGTTTTAAGTAGTTCCTTGGTATTCATATAACTTGGCCATGTATTGAAGATTATTAAAGTGAATTTGCATGCCACTGATATGGTGTGTTTGTTTTCATATAAAAAATTCAATTTGTCTGAATATTTGATCCACATAACAGGACAGTCCTCACTGTTTTTCAGAGTTTTATCAATATTTCAAATTCATAATGGCCAATGCTGAGAATGCCTCTTTGCATAAGCACATGGAACAAAATAATAGAAGTATATTTGGGGGCATTTCAGAAATTACTGGAAATTCTGTCTGAATCCCAAGTCAAAATTTAATAAAAGACTTTTTAATAAAATTCAAGTAGCAGCTCCAGAATTAAAACTATTTTGCCAATTTATTAGATTTCATTTTATTTTATTTTTCTGTGAACGTGTGTATGGCTGTTTCTCTCTCTCTCTCTCTCTCTCTCTCTCTCTCTCTCTCTCTCTCTCTCTCTCTCTCTCTCTCTGTGTGTGTGTGTGTGTGTGTGTGAGAGAGAGAGAGAGAGAGAGAGAGAGAAAGAGAGAGAGAGAGAGATGCACAAAAGCACAGATACAGGTGTGAAGGTCAGAGAACAACTTGTGGAATCAGTTCTCTCCTTCCCACAGGTGTTTACTGAGAATGAAGTTCAGATTGTCACTTGGCCTTTACCCCCTTACCCATTTATCCCATTTAATGACAAACAGTACATTTTCAAGTCAAAATTGTGAGGGACTGCAAATGTGCCCAAGTAGTTAAGCATTTTTCTTACATGGGTGACACACAGCAAACCCCCCCGCCCCCCCCCACACACAATGCTAATATCAAACATTGCAACAGTCAAAACATACAAATCTGATACATGCTGTGTAAATGTAACAAGAAAATAGTAAACATTTTTGCTTTTTGTTTTCCACAATTAAGTGATGCTTCCATAAGCACATTTGTGTGTACAGTGAAATAGCATGATGCTCAGTGTTCTTAAATCAGAGCTGCCTATTATCCCTTGAGAGATCCACACCGAATGCCACTAGACCTTATCTAAAAAAATGCAAACTTCAATTAGCAATGCCTCCCGAATGTCTGTTGTCTCAACTCTAGTCTATCTTTCAGAATAATATCATAAGTTGTTAGAAATTTCTGAAATTCCTTTGTGGGATACAAGCTTCACTACTGGTTGGTACCAGAGGCCCAACATTTTCCTTCTCCTTACGGTGAGATTCCTGGAAAAACTGTAATTTGTTGGACTTGGTTCTTTCTACAGTCTGATAGCCAAGGAGAGGTGCACAAGAATCTCTTTAAAATGTCTTTGTTCCTGCAAGGAACTTTATGTTACTGCAAAATAAAGTACCTAGAGTGCAGATGTTTTCAGGGGACCCATGACAGAAGAAAATAAGGGGGTCCATCATGTGATACATACCTGATTTTACGTTGGTGTTTTGGTACTTCTTATTAAGTGTTGTGTAAGGCCTTTGGCCATCTTTGAGCCAAGGTGCCTCTTATCTTGGTGAAGACTAAATGATTCACCTTTGGTTTGCATGTTAGGAGTCAAATCTACCAGAGATCACACAAGAACACTCTTAAAGCTAGAAAAAAAAAAAATCTGTCACTGATTATCACTGGCTGGCAACTGTATGTGGAGAACTTGCCTAAAGCATTAAGCCCTGATGCTCACAGTTTTTATCCATAAATCCACATCCTAGTTGACATACTTCAGTTAGCAAGAACAGCTAGTAAGACGCAGAACTACAGACGCTGAAAAGGAATTTTGGTACAATGAAGGACATTTCCTGGATCCTAGAGCAGATCTTTGATGGATTGAATCGTTCATTCCCACTTTGGACAGTGGTATGGCCTACATGCAGGGTGTTAAGGTCAGCGCCTCTAATGGTGCCTCAAACATGGCATTAGTTGTGCTAAGGTTTGGGGCCGTTTACCTGGATAGACATTCGTAGTGGAGAGACTATAATTTGTTCCCAACATTGTGATGGAGATGTTTCAACGCTACTGAAGTAAATAAAGTCAATACATAATGGAATACTGAATAGATGACCATTGTTCTCAAGGAACTACTCAGCTCTGTGCACTAGCATGATCAGTGACAGCCTTTCACTTTCTCTGATCCTAATATCATAAAGCTTGCTTACTGTGTCCACCATCTAAGATGTGTAGTCCTTTCTTCTGAGGTAATACTGGCCTACCCAGATTCAGCACATTCTTGCTGTGTACACACAGTGCTAGTCAAATGCCTGCTTTCCTCCATGATTCCCAGGTTTTGATGCATCCTGTCACACTCCCATAGGAAACCTACCTCAGCTAACCTACCTGTGTTCTTCCTTAAACACAACTGTTATGCAACTTACATTGTTTAGGCATTATTTCTTATAAATTCAATATTTTGGGTTGAAATTCAATATTTTACCTTTTTTCTCCACTAATGTTCCCCAAATTAATTAACTTCCCCCAGTACACATATACATGTTCTCGTGTGGGCTGTATGAAAGGGTGAAGGGAAGGAGTCAAAGTCAGCTGTCCTCTGCAATTGCTGTTTTGAGATAAGCTCTCTCACTGAACCTGAGCTTGATGATTTGGCTAGGCTGCCTAATGGTCAACAAGTCCTAAGGACCTCCTGCCTCCCAGTGCTGGATGTTGGAATTACAGGTATTTCTTTCTATGCATGACTTTCCTCAACATGGGTTCTAAGGATGACAGCCAGGCAACTGATCTAGCTCATATCTGTCTTGTTATGGTCTTAATAGTCTCCCCCCCCCCCCCCCCCCGTCTCTTCCACAAGCCTCCCTCCCTTCTTCCCTCTAACTGATTGATTTTTTTTATGGCAATGAGATTTGATTGTGTACTTCAATCAGTCTTGCCCATTAGCCTCTCAGAAGAATCATTCTGTATTTCCAGGTTTTATTGGTTACCTACCCAGTTGTGTTAAAAGATTTTAACCAAGAAGCAAATGGTATTTTGTTTACAATGGATACTATTTTAGATATTTCTAATTACTTAGCTGCCTGACAAGTATAAAGGGTTTTGTGTTTGTTTATTTTTTTGCTATTTATTTATTTATTTATTGGTCTGATAGCATCAAACATGTGCAGAAAAGCTTAACATTTAAGCAACTTATCTCTATGTTTACAATTATCCTCATGGCTGACATCTTAAAGAGGAAACATCAAGATGTGTCACTGAACATTTCACATTTTAAGCAGATGTTTCAGTATCTACTACACATTTTAATGAGAAACCATAATTTTTGTAACATTCTTAATAGCGCAATATTTTTACAGCCTGTAGGCTCCAACTGACCTGTTCTTTGTTTTGTGCCCAGAGAATGACACCCAAAGACATCACCAGAGTCCGAGGAATCCAAAATGCAAACCGCAAGGTTTATTGAGTGCGCAATACAAGCCAGACAGAGAACTCATCCAATACACTTGGCACAGCAAGGCCAGGAGGAGTTCCTGAGTTGAGAATACATCTTTTATAGCCAAAAACTGTGAACTGGGGTAAAATGAAGACACAGGTTCAGGCTGATAGCTAACTTGGCCTATGGTCAGGGTGGGTCAGAATTGAGTTTCTATTGACTGGCCCAGGGTTGGAACATTCTGCAGTTGCTTAACTTGGCCTTTGGTCAGGGTGGGTCAGAGTGGTATGGATGTATATTGACTGGCCCTAGGGTTGGAACATTCTGCAGTTAGGCTAGGGTCTGGCCCAGATGTCCTTTTGGATATCATCTTTTGCAAGTTTCTCAGAACTGAAGAGAGATTTAGCCTGAGCTTTCCTTGACCTGTTTGCTAACATGGCTGCTGACTCTAAGATGGAGGAACTTTTGGTTCTTCATTTCCCCCCTTCTTTTGTTCCGGGAACCAATCATGGATCCCTGGTCAATAGTTCACAAAAATCAGGAGGTTCCATTTCATTGAAGGTGTACTGTGAATTCTTGGTGCCTATTGGTGTATAGCCCCTTTGCACCATCAGTGGGATAGTGCCTAATTGCTGCTACATGAATTTGATTAACCCATTAAGAATATATGGCCCAAAGGTAAGCAGGAGTAACAAGATAATTAGTGAGTCTATAATTCCAGACATCAGAGTGGTAAACCACAGGGATCTCAAATGCCATGATTTAAACCAGCTCTGGTTGGCTTCTAGCTCTCAACTCCTCTTTAATAGCCCTTCCTGAACTTTGGCCATGGTCTGTTTGACTACTCCTAAATCATCTACATAGAATAATTTTAGGCTGATTGGCCTAAAGCCTAGGCATATAACTTGTTAGTTTTTGTTTTTAATTTAACTATGATTTTTATTTTGTTTGGTTATGTGACTTGGTATTTTTTTTTTTTTAGAATAGTATAGTTATTGGGGGGATGGGTTGGTCTGTTTATGTTTTTGTTTGTTTTAGAGTATTTTTAGTCTTGGCAGCCCCTCCCACACTTTTTGTCTGTCTTTGGCCAATTAGTGCTTCTTATTAAATTAGTAAGTGGGACAATTATTTATAACGGAGAAGCAACATTCTTCTCCCAAGGTAGCTCATAGATCTTTTTACTGGAGAAAAAGAAGGTTTAACCCTCTCCTGCTTTGCATAACTATTTCTGCCAGAGAGCTGGGGGACTCTTGTAAGTGGGAGATGGATTTTTTTAATTTTTCTATATTTTCATCAATGGACAATCTGAGGGAGGCATAATGCTGCTGTTGAGTAATGAGGGAAGCTGCTCCTATCCCTGGTCCTGCTAGTCTGGCACCCAGGAGGATGCTTAAAGTTAAGGCTGAGATTGGTTCTCATTTTACTGGGCTGTGAGCAAAAGGTGTAAGTGGTAACTCTCTCTCAAGGTGATACAGGAGTCTGGGGACCAGCTGGACCAAAATGCAAAAGCTGTGTGTCTTATTGAGTACCTGCACTGAAATACAAGGGATCAGACCACAGGAGCAGGCCCACCAGATGTCATTATGGGGAATCAAGTATCCTGTCTCTGAGCGACTGATGTCATAAGTCTGATTGAAGAAGTGTTTATATGGGGGGGGGGTTCCCATGCAAATTTCCTCCCCTTGTATTTATTGTAGAGTTAACGCAACTTTTGATAGCTATCTATATGCATGGGGTTCAGTGGACAGGGAATAGATTCCTAAGACAGCAATCCCCTCATAGAAGGGAGGTTGGGTGTCATAACACAACTAGAAAGATTTGGTAAGGTCAGGATCAGAGGCATTTAGAAGCAGGAATGATTTCTGGACAGAAGAGTAAAAGGGGGCCTCTCGGTGTTCTGTTGGGGCCCACATTGGGGAGACTGTGAAACATGATCTAACTGTTGCCTTTTTTGGCAGTGGGGGGGGGTACAAAGCATGGGATTAGGTGAAGGGTTAAGGTTGTTATTGGGTCCCACAGGGGTAGTTCTAGGAGGAGAGGCTATGGTCCTTTGCTGACTCTAAGAGGGAGGAACTTTTGGTTTCTCACTTTGCTCAAAAGAAAATCCAATTTCCTTCAGGCTGGACTTAAAAAAAAAAAAACAAAAACAAAAACAAAAAACCTCATGTTTTTCTTTCTGTATCTTTTCATATCCAATCAGGGTAATCATTTTTTTTTTAAACTAACTTCTGTAATAGAAAAACCTCCTCTCTTATGTGTCAAAGAGAAATCACCTGGGAATTCAGCTGTTGCCTAAAAGTCTAGTCTGTATCATTGTATAGAACTTTTTTCTTCCAAACTGAATATCTCAGTTGATTGGGAGTCAGTTCGTGGTCTAGGTTAGAGGGGGGGGAGAGATGGAACTGAGCCTTACCTTTCTTCTCTGTCTGAATTCAAATGGCAGCCATGTCTCTAACTGACCAGTCAAATATTATTTTCTGATTTTACTATTTGCTTACAAAGATAAAAAGCTGATTTAAGCTTACCTAGACATAAAACTTTCATGAAAAATACATTGAAATGCTCAGATACAATAGACATTTTGGCCATGTCTTTTTAGAAGCATCATTTCACCTTTCTCTTCTGTGCTTGTTAGTTTTAAATGTCAACTTACACTAACCTACTATTGTCTGAGAAGAATGCCTTATGAGGAATTGTTTACATTGGGCTGGCCTGTGGGCATATCTGTGGGGGATATGCTATGTATTAATGCTTTGCTAGTGGGAAAATATTTTACTGTAGAGGGCTCTGTGCTCTAGGCAGGAGTCATGAACTGTATAAGACAGGAAAAAGGAGCAAGAATGCAGCTGTTTCTTTCTGCCCTTTCTTGACTGGATTTGTCAGGATCAACTGTCCTCAGGCCACTGTTACTAGGAGCTTGAATTCCTATCTTGATTTTGCATTGATGATGGGCTGTAACCTGGAACTGTGAGCTGAGTAAATTACAGATTATAAGAAATGAGGAAGTAAAAGCACCTTCAAAGATGGGGGTGTGTTTCTTTCGCTAGTGTAGCTTACATGGCCTTTCCATTAAAAGCAGATTACTTCAGATCAATCTTAGAGCTGGACAAATGGATCAACAGGCAATAATGGCTATTGCACAAGCATGAGGACCTGAGCATCGATCCCCTGCATCTACATAAAACCCCTGTTGTGGTCTCAGGTGTGGCTGTAACCTTAGTACTGTGAGAGGCAGAGACAAGGATTGCTGAAGTTATGCAGTCTCTACCTGTGTTTGCACATGCACACACCCACACACATGCACTCCTGTTTCAAAAAATAACTAATACAAGACCATTAACGTAACATGGTGATGCATTTCATGTTAAAACTGAAGCACATTTGATTAGATAGTATTCATCTTATGACTGTTAATTTAAAGAGGCATTATTCTAGTCCTTAAATTTTATAAAGAAACGGTGATTCACAAAATTTTCTATTTTGCAGAGATTATTGTCAGTTGTAGTAATGGAAAACGCTATACTACTCAAGGACTCAAACATCTAACTGTGACTAAAACCTAATATTCTCTAAAATCTTGTACTATTGGGTATATAACCTACATTAAAACTGCCTTAGGAAAAGGAAAGAATTACTAACTTAAAATTCACAGTCTGCCTTTACTTATGTCCTAAATGGTATATAAGCTTTAGCCAGCTTCTCGGGGCCATTTTAATTGCCTCATCCGCCAAGGTTAATAGCTAATAATTTACACATCCCTCCTATATTAAAATGTCTCCCTAAAAATTTTAAAAACAAAAAATAATAAAATATCTTCTATTGACAGTTCAGTCCTTAATAAAAAAGTGTTTGCACCCAAGAATGAGGACCTGAATTTGATTCTCGGCACCCACATGTTAAAAAATCTAAATGTTGGAGAAGTCTAGAATAAACAGCATTTGCTGCTTTATTATAGAAACTGGGTCCATTTCTAAGCAGCCACATGGGCGGCTCACAATTACAAACAACCATAGGTCCATGGTATCTGATACTTTCTCTGTCTTCCTCTTCCACAAATACCTGAATATATGTGGCATACATGTATACACACACACACACACACACACACACACACACACACACACACACACACACACACATACACACACACACTGAAATAAATAAATTTTAGGAAGTCTAGAATTAACAGCACTTGCTGCTTTATTGTAGAAACTGGGTCCATTTTAAACAGCCACATGGGCGGCTCACAATTACAAACAACCATAGGTCCATGGTATCTGATACTCTCTCTGTCTTCCTCTTCCACAAATACCTGAATATATGTGGCATACATGTATACACATACACACACACACACACACACACACACACACACACACACACACACACTGAAATAAATAAATTTTTAAAAAATATGCAGGTTTGGACACTTGCATTTGTAATCTCACTTGTGGAAACATAAAGATAGATTGGTACTGGTTTCTTGGACTGTCTAGCCAGCCAGTGTAGCCTTATTGCCAAGGCTCAGCCCTGTGAGAAATATTGCCTTAAAAAAATAGAAATGGAGAAGGACTGGTATGGTGACCCCGTGGTGATTAGTGGTAGATTACTAGTCTAGCATGTGTGGGCCACAGTTTTAGCCCCCAGCACTGTAAAAAATAAATAACCAGGATGATGCCTGAGGACCAACATCAGAGTTTGTCCTCTGGCCTCTTCTCTCTCTCTCTCTCTCTCTCTCTCTCTCTCTCTCTCTCTCTCTCTCTCTCTCTCTCTCTCTCTCCATCCCTTCCTCCCTCCCTCTCTCCCTCTTTCTTTCTGACATACCTCTGTTATAAACACACATGCATAGTAAACAAAATAAAATAGTCTCCTCATCCAATCAGCCCTTTTCAATCCTTATAACAAAAAGTGAGAAGTTCATTGCCACTGTTATCCAATCACAGATCTGAAAGCATTTCAAAATGACCCCCCCACACCCATGCTATGCACTCTATATAAATGCTGTATCACTTAGTTGATGATATCTATTTATTGTTAGCCTTCTGTGAGCAGGGCCCACATGGTCCACCTAAATGAAACTTATCTTAATTGAGTGGAACCATTCCCTGGATGGCATGAAAGAGAAAAAGTGAATTGCATTTATTGATATGTGGTCTGATGGTGGATATAATGCAGCCAAATGCTTCAAGCTCCTGCTGTCTTGAACTCCACACTGGGATGGACCCTTGAACTATGTACTAAGATAAATGCTCCCTTGTATTGTTTTGTTTGGGGTGTTTTATCACAGAAGTAGGAAATGAACTAAGACAAGAAATAAGAAAATGGGAACTTAAATACAGGTTTGGCTAATTTCAAGTCAATTTTTCACCTGCTTTGCTACCTCTCAGAATATCATTAGCCTGGTGTGCGTGTGTGTGTGTGTGTGTGTGTGTGTGTGTGTGTGTGTGTGTGTGTGTGTGTGTGTGTGTGTAATTACATACATAAGTCAAAGGACAATCTCAGATTTTATTCCTCTGATACAATCACTTTTTCCTTTTTTCAGATAGGGGCTTTCGTTAGCCTAGAATTTTACTAAGTATTCTTAGCTGTCTGACCAATGAGTTCTGGGCATCTGACTGTCTTTGCTTTCCAGGGTCTGGACTTATGACTGTATAACTCCACATTCAGATTTTTGCATGGATTGTGCAGATTGAATTTAGACCTTTATGTTTGCAAGGCAAGCACTTTATTGAATAAGCTGTCTCCACAACCCATCTTTAACAAGTTTCTTTCTGCTTCATTGCACACTCAAACAAGAGTTGTTCAATATCAGACACAAGACAAAACACCATCTACTTACTAACCCAGTAGGAAAAATAAATAGAAAAGAAATGGCCATGATAGTGTTTATGTTTGTACCATTTTCATCCACTGATCCAATCCATATGGAAAAACTAGCTTATGCTGCAGTATAACTCTGGTCAATTAAATGTCTTCTTTAGAATGAATCTATGTATTTAGGACCAATGTATATATGTGTATTTATGTGTACACATGCACTTATGAATGCAGTAACAATTAAAGAAAAACAAGCTGTGAATGCATTAGAGAAAGGACATGGAAAAATGATTATGCAATTATATCATAATCTCAACGCCTTAATAATAGTTACTGATTTATTTTTAATTTTAATATATGTTTCTTTGGTATGCTGGCATGAGTCTATGTGTACCACATGTATGCAGGTCCCTGTGGAGGCCAGAAGAGGGCATCAAACCCCCCTGGGACTGGAGTCATAGGCAATTTTAAGATGATGAGCTACCAGTCCTACTTAAGTCTTTGTTTCCATAAGAATTTAATTTAAAAAGCACAAAAAATAAATCCAGGCACAAAATATTTTTACAGCAAACCAAACTGAGAAAACAATCAAAGATTCGAGTCACTTGCATCTAATCCCTTCCATCAGGAGTCTCTCCCATAACTGATTAGTTGAGTGATGAATTGTTCCATAAATGCTGATTTTCTAACCATAACAAAAACAATTAAAAAGAGAGTGATATAAAAAATCAGTTACCTTAAAATGATACATTCCCCATTTCTCTTTTTTCCTTTTATTTATTCTTCTCTCATACAATATATCCTGACCACAGCCTCACCCCTCTCCTCCCAGACCTTCTCTCTCCCCTAGAGCCATTGCTTTTCCATTTCTCTTAAGGGAAGAGCAGGCTTCTGGAGGTTCTCAACTGAACAGAGCATAATAAAATGCAGTCAGACCAGGTAAAAACATCTTCACATCAAGCTTGAACAAAGAAAAGGAAAAGGATCCCAAAAGCAGGGGGAACTCAGAGAAAAAGAAAAACCCATGGCCACTGTTAGGAGTCTCACAAAAACCCCAAGCTAAACAACCACAATATATATACAGCGACCTAGAAAAACCCTGCACGCTCTGTGATTGCTGCCTTAGTCTCTGTAATCCCCTAAACCCCGTGGTTACTTGATTCTGTGGTCTGTGATCTGCTGTCTTTGACCCCTACGGCCTCTACAATCCTTCCTCTCCCTTCTGCAGCTCTGTCTAAATTCTGGCTATGGTTGTCTGCATCTAATCACATCAGCTGCCAGAGTAAGCCTCTCTGATGATAACTGGACTAGAAACCAACCCTATGAGTATAGCCGAATATTGTTAGGAATCATTTCATTCTCTCTTCCTCTCTCTCTCTTCATATTTCTTCCTCTCTCTCTCTCTCTCTCTCTCTCTCTCTCTCTCTCTCTCTCTCTCTCTCTCTCTCTCTCTCTCTCTCTCTCTCTCTCTCTCTCTCTCTCCAGTGTGTTTGGTTCCACCCTAGGTCTCTGGACTATCCATCTTCTAGTTCCTTGGCCATGCAGGCAGTATGGGGCCTGGATTTGCTCTTGAGACGTGGTCTTCAAGTTGGATCGCTCATTGGTTGATCGCTTCCACATGTTCTGAGCCACCATTCCCCCAGCATATCTTGCAGACAGGACATACTGAGTGCTGAACTTATTGTAGCTAGGGTGGTGTTTCAGTACCATCACTGGAGTCTTGCCTAATTACAATAAATGGAAAGTTCAGGCTCCTTATCCTCCATGACTAGGAGCACTCACTAAGGTTGTCCTCATGAATTCCCAAAAGTTTCTACTGCATACGGTTTCCACATGATTCCCCCCAAATGACTCTCAGTTTCAGTCTCTCCCCATACATTCTCCTTCCATCCCACCCTCACCTTATCCCTCCTATCCCTCAGTAATCCACCTGGTCCTTCCTGCTCCATACCCATTCACCCCTAATACACTTGAAGAATCTATACTTTTTCTCCTTCAAGTGGAGATCCACCTGCCCTAGATCTTTCCATGTTTCTTAGCCTCTCTGGGTCTGTGGATTATAGCATGATTATCCTTTACTTAACCAGCTAATATCCACTTATAAGTGAGTACATACTGTGTTGTCTTTTCTGAGTCTGGGCTGCATCACTTAGACTTATTAATTTCTAGCTCCATTCATTTGCCTGAAAATTTTATGATGCCGTTGTGTAAAAGGAGCATTTTCTCTATCCATTCTCTGGTTGAGGGGCATGTGAGTTGTTTCCAGTTTCTGGCTATTGTGAGTAAAGCTGCTATGTACACAAATGAACAAGTGCCCTTAAGGTAGGATGGACCATCTTTGTGTATATGCCCGGGAGTGACATAGCTGGGTCTTGAAGTAAATAAATTCCTAATTTTTCAAGGAAAAATGTTATCACCTTATTGATTTCCATAGTGGCCGTACAAGCTTACACTTCCATAAACAACAAAAGAATATTCCCTTCCTCCACATCCTCTCTAGCATGAGCTGTCACTTATATTGACCTTACCTATTCTGACAGCTATAAGATGGATTCTCAGAGTCATTTTGATTTGCATTTCTTTTATGGCAAATGATGTTTAACATTTCTTTGTTTCTCAGTCATTTGAGTTTCCTCTATTGAGAATTCTTTGCCTAGTTCTGTACACCACTTTAAAGTTATATTACTTGGTTTTTTTGATGTCTAGTTTCTTGAGTTCTTTATGTATTTTCTATATTAGTCCTCTAACAGATGTGGAGAAAATCTTTTTCCATTTTATAAACTAATATTTTATTCTATTGACTGTGCGTCCTTTGCCTTATGGAAGCTTTTCAGTTTCATAAAGTCTTATTTATAAATTGTCGGTCTTAGAGCATGCAGTATCACTGTTCTATTTAAGTTGTCTCCTGGTCAGTGCACTCAAGGCTATTTCCTACTTATTTTCTATGAGTTTTAGGGTAGCTAGTTTTATGTTAAGTTTTTTTTTTAATCAATTTGGACTTGAGATTTGTGCAGGATGACAAATATGGATCTAGTTGTATTCTTCCACAGGTAGATATCCAGTTAGACCAACACCACTTATTGAAGATGCTTTCTTATTTTTATTGTGTATTTCTGACATCTTTATCAAAAATCAGTTATCCATAGGTATATGAATTTATGTCTGGTCCTTTGATTCAATTGCTTTGATCAACTTATTTTTATGCCAGTACCATGTGGTTTTGATTAATGTAACACTGTAGTACAGATTGAAATCAGGAATGATGATACCCCTGGTTTGTTTGGGTTTTTTTACTGTAAAGGATCGTTTTACGTATCTTGGGTTTGTGGTTTTTCCATATAAAACTGACTATTGTTCTTTCAAGGTCTGTGAAGAATCATATTGAAATTTTGATGAGATCATGTTGAATCTGTAAATTTCGTTTGAGAGTATGGCCATTTTTACTATGCTAATCCTACAACTCATGAACATGAAAAAACTTTCCATATTCTAATATCTTCTTCAACTTCTTTCTTTATGACTTGAAGTTTTTAATCAAGTCCAAGTCCTTTACTTGCTTGGTTAGCATCACCCCAATATATTTTATATTATTTATGGCTATTTTGAAATGTTTGTTTCCCTAATGTCTCTCTCAGTCCATTTGTCATTTTTATACAGGAGGGATGTTGATTTGTGTGTTTGTGCATGTGAATCTTGTATCCAAGCATTTCTCAGAATGTGTTTATCAACAGTAGTAGTTCCCTGCTATAGAATTTGCTATAACAAACTGACACATAAAAATGGGCAGGTTTTTGAGAAAATGGGATGGTGAGGGGAAGCTACAGAGAGGGAGAGAACAGAAGTAGATATCCAGGATATCCTGAAAGAGGAAGCCATGCAGGATTAGAGAGAAATCTGATACCAGGGAACATCCAAGAACCCACAGGATGAGCCCAGCTAGGACTCCAAGCAATAGTGGCTGTCTGGGGCCTAAACTCTCCTTTCCATATGATCATATGAATGACTACCCTAATTGCCATTCTAGAACCTTCACCCAGCAGCTAATGTAGGCAAATGAAGAGAGCCATAACTAAGCAACAGGCTGAGCGACTGGTCCAGCTGAAGAAAGGAAGGAGAGATCTGGATCATGATGGAGAGACTCGGAGTAGGCAGTTGTGGGCTGTTAGAAGCTCACAGACTCTGAAATAACAGCTAATGAGCCTTCATGGAATGGTTCTGGACCCCCCAAATATAGATGACAGCCAAAAGACATGGGCAGTTTGTGGAGCCTCTTGCAATCAGACCAGGGTCTAACCCAGGTCCATGTACTGGCTCCTCGAAGTCCATGCCTAGTGGGGAAACAAGTTTCTCAGCCTTAATACTTGGGTGAGGGACTCAGCATTTCAAAACAAATTGACTCACCTTGAGATTCCTTGCTTTTTCTGGGAGTGAAGGGGGTGGGATGAAAGGCTGGGAGAAGGGACAAGTGAGGAAGCAATAAGAGATATAGGAAAATTTTTTAAAAATTAAAGAAATCAAAAAATGACAAAAACCATTCATTTCAATAACTATAAAAAAAGAAAAGAGCTATGCTTGTCAACATTAATAATAAAATAAATGATTAAATAAAATAAAATCTCTTGTAGCATTATCACTATAAATTCAGAATCTCCACATGAAGACAGCTGCCTACTCCTAGAAGCAACCATATCATCCCTGGTATGATATACTGCATCTCCTGGAACTGTGAGCCAAAAGAAACTCTTCCTTCCTTGAACTGATTTGTTAATTATTTTGTTATAGCAACATGACATGTAATGTGTGTGTTTGTGTATGTGTGTGAGGGGGGAGAAAAAGAGAGAGTCTGTGTTTATCTTCTCCTCCTATAAATACCCTGTTGAGAGACAGAAACTTGTAAAAATTATAGATAGATTCTGCATAGATTATAGCAGATACGAACTATTTCACCTCTGCAGGTGCACTCTATCTCCTCAGGTGAGTATATTTCTGTTCATCACCTTCTTTGTAGTAATTAATAAGCCAAAAATATTCAGTTTGGGCTCATCAGTGCTATGTTTATACCCCCAGTCTCTTATTGCCTATCTCAAAGAAAGTGATACTATAGCTGCAAGCCAGACAAAAGCTCAAGCCTTTCCCCCTGCTCTCTTCCCCAGTATATCAGAGCCATTCTGCTCAGGAAGCTTACACGCTGCCTACTAGCCATACCTTACCCATGCAATCCAAGATCAGGTCTTCGTGGTTCAATAAGAAACTGAATAGAACTAAGTAATCAAGAACTTGTCCTGTTTCAACTTTTAAAAGATTAAGATATTGATTGATTGATGTAAAGTATGTTCATGTGTATACACACTCAAACACATGCCTAATTTCTCATGTGGAGATCAAAGGAAACCTTTAGGAGTCAGTTTTCTCCTTTGATCAGTGGATCTTGGAGCTCAGACTTGGGTAATCAGGTTTGCAGCAGCTGCCTTTACTTATTGAGACATCTCACAAGCTCCATATTTTGAATTTTGTATAATAATTTAAAGAATCATTTCAAATAAGGTTTACAAAAGAAGAAACTGGCAAAAAACAAATTGGAATCTGTGTTCTTAGAATGGCTGCTTAAAATTTTCCTTTTAAAAAGTATATTGGCACCATGTGTTAGGTGGAGTGTGTGTGTGTGTGTGTGTGTGTGTGTGTGTGTGTGTGTGTGTGTGTGTAGTGTGTTATTGAAATCTTTGATATTGAATGTGTATGAGTGTATGTGACTGAAGTATAATGGGAAGGTTAGTGAATAAAAAAGAAGGTTGACCATTGATGGACAGGATTGTATAAAGGCTATGAAAACAAATGAACGGGAAACTGTCCTTTAGAAGTTGGGTGTTGCAGCTAAGAAAGAATACATTACCATTGTGATTTTACTGGAAGAAATAGAAAACACAATGCAGAGAGTGTTTTGGAATCTATAGTTAAGCCCTAATCCTCACTTAAAAAATAAAGGTTATGCCATAATACGGGACATGGTTTGTCTTTGATTTTCATTAAAGATTTCAAAACTGTCTGGTATTTAAGCAGAACATTTAACCTGATCAAGGACAATTGTCAACGCTTACTCTGGAAGTTAATTAAAAATAAAATTGAACTGTTTTCACAATCTTCTTTTAATCGCATGCTATTGGTTAAATTAACTTAATGCAGTTTCCATGAATTATTTATTTCTAGGCTTCTTCATGACTTTTAAAATCAAAGTACATCAAAGGTCATTGTGTATATAGCCACAGCTAACATAACACAGTAGTTTACTTTTAGTAGAATGTAGTTAAACCTTAAAGAGTGCCCCGGCCTGTGGGTAAAGTCAACAAAGACCCTGGAGGAGGGGAGTGAGAATGAGGGAAAGGGGACAAAGAAAGACACAAAGAATCAGGGCAGGACAAGAGATCTGTTCGAGCCCACTTTTTATTAAGAGAATGAACTGAGTGTAGGCGGAGTTTTACTTACAAGGCACCAGTCCAAGATTAATATTTGTTAGAATATAAATCAACACTCACGATACAGGTAACAGCTTATAGTGGTACCTGAAAAGGGACTGGAGTATCCGAGCGATGGACAAGCGATGGATTCCAAACCAGTCTCTCCAGCAGCCAGTAACCAGGAAGAGGCCTCTCCATGTCCCAGCAGCCCCTTATCAATGGGGTTGGCCACACCCCCTCCAGGAGCTCCGGACCCTGGATAAGATCTGCTATCGGCCTCATCCTGCTAATTGCCAATGAATCATGAGATGTGACCTTGGGTCAGAGGTAGGCAGAACTTTACTCTCTTCATGAGATGTGACTTTGGGTCAGAGCCAGGTAGAGCTTTGCTCTCCACAAAACAGCATTTAACACTGGCAGTGGCACTGTATTTGTATGTATGTATGTGTGTGTGTGTGTGTGTGCCCACAGAGGCCAGAAGAAGGAATCTGATCCCCAGAAACTGGAGTCATAAGTGGTTATGAGATTCCCAATCTCAGTGATGTGAATAGATTTCTCTCAAGCCCTCCTATTTATTTATTTATTTATTTATTTATTTATTTATTTATTTATTTATTTGTTTATTTTTATTTATATTTACTTACTTACTTACTTACTTACTTACTTACTTACTTACTTACTTACTTACTTACTTACTTCTTACTTACTTCTTACTTACTTGCTTACTTACTTACACAGAGTATCTTAATGAACCTAGATCTTGCTGATTTGGCTTGACTAACAGGCCAGGAATCCTTCCTCCATTCCCTGGTGCTATGGTTATAGGCATGTGATGTAAGCTTTGCTTCTCATGTTTGCTCAGCAATCATTTAATCTGTAGAGACATCTCCCCAGAAACTCCTAATAAATTTTCACTCAACTTACCTCCTAGAGTCTCTGCTCCAATAATTTGCAAGTAGGCAATTTGTCTAATCACTAATATATATATATATTACATATATATATACATATATATGTATATATATGTATACATACATAGTATATATATATATGTATATATATATAATACAACACATATAATATAATAGTAATGCTCCATCTTCTGATACTCCTCTTCCCCCTTCACCATATAATACATCTCTCCAAGTCTTCAGTCCTTAGGGTTTCCCTTTATAGAATAATGAACCTGTGCATTTGCAATTTAGCCTTTGGCTGTCACCTCCTGTGAACTGAGCATGCCCATCAGATTGAGTGATACAAATCAGCCAAAGGCAACAGATGATAGAACATAAAATCCCTCTCTTGAAATCTTAAGCAGCACCAGTAGTTTCTCATTCTTCAGCATTCCTATATTCTACACCAGAGGAGGGGTGCTCTGGAGGGCACTAGCTGAAGGAGAGTGGGACAAGAACAAACCTGATTTCAGATTTAAAGTATTCTGAAGAGGTCCACTTCAGCAAACCAAAGTCACTGAGCATGAGAAATCAGTGTTTGGCGTTATAAGCTTCCAAATTTGAGGTTATTGTACAACGCTGTCATAACTACAGAAACGATTTGTGATGGTTTGTTTTAGGAATATTAAACAATCTGTGATTTTTTTGCTTTTGTTCCAATTTCTAAGACAGCAACTAAACTATAACACATAGTAAATAAACGTCAAATGAATAAATACATAATTAAATGGACAGATAGAGAATACCCTTCTGAAGAAAACTAAGGAAATTTCAGCACCACAAGTTCAAGATTTTGAAAATAACTAACATTCACACAGGCTATTTTAAGCTACAAAATCAGACAGGAGGCCTCTTGACCATCTCCCTGAGACAGCTATGTCTTGATGGTCATTCAGGACAAGGAAGTTCAGAGAATCTGAAGTCTGTGCAATGACTTGCCATCACCAATATATTAATTAATATTATTGTTATGAAGACAAAATACTTTATAAGAAGCAAGTGAAGAAAGGTAGGGAGGGCTTGCTTTGACTCAGTTTAAGGATTGGTCCGTCATGGTGAGGTGGTCATTGTGGCAGGTCTGTGCCATGGCTGTCCCCATTACATCAATAGCCAGGAAACAGATGGCTGCTGAGTCTCAGCTCACTTCCTTCTTTTTTTGCCCAAAAGCTTGGTCCAATGAATGGTGCTGTTATGAAGTAAGTCTTCCCACATCAATTAGCCTGGTACACACAAAAACTCATCTCCATGTTGATTCTAGATGCTATTAGTTTGACAATCAATATTCACTATCAGTATTGTTTTCACTTTGCTCTTTTGCTTCTGACTAATCACTGCACGCCAAATGCAGTCTGAGGAAATATTGGAAATTCACCTGATGGAAATAGTAACATAAATGGAGCTCCAGATGATAGTATGGGTCAGCTGTGAAGAGAGACAGTGATGTGATGGAGAAAAATCAAATAGATGACAATAGCATAAACATATCACTTACATTATCTTTTTGAAAATGTACAGGTAATAGAATTGTTGGTTCGGAATGGTTCAGTAACAATAGATTTGCCCTTCAGGAAACTGAGGAAGCCCTAGGAAAAGAAAATCCTAGCTTAGCAGCCACAGAGCCAACCAGTAGCAAAGGGATACTAATATTCTCCTAACTCCTCTCCATGACTCTAGCACAAATGAAAGACCATAGAGAGGTCATTTCTACTGGCTTCCAATCTTCTCCTAGCCCTGTAGTTACAGCTATGGCCTCATATCAAAAATCTACATATTCCCACAGATTCTGACCTTCTACATCTTTGTTACAGCTAGAGAAACTACACTATTTTAATGTTATGTGCCACTTTCCAGAAATTTACAGGTATAATTCACTTAGAGTACTAGATATCTATATTACTCAGGGTTCTCTAGAAAAGCATAATTTATAGAATACATACATATTAAGAAAATATATTTTCTTAAAAATTTCTGAAAAAATATTATCACATCGATTTACAAGATATGGAATACAATGGCCATCTTCATGCAAAAGAGCCTAAAAACCCCAGATTTGCTCGTGAAGCAGGGGATCCGGCAGTCTCAACCTGGTGCAGAAGACCTGGAGGATTTCTGGAGACTAATGGTCTTTAGCCCAATCTAGAAAGCCTAAGAATCTGAGCCCCAGTGGCAGTGACAAAAACAGATGGACACACTCACCAGCAGAGAACAAAGGTTGCTGGGCACTGAAGGTGGGCAGGCAGGAAGCACTGAAGGTGGGAATACAGGAAGTAGTGGAGGTGGGCATGCAGAAAGTATTGGAAGTAGACAGACAAATAGCACTGAAGGCAGGCACACAGATAGCACTGATTTGCCCCCAGATCTTTTTGTGTGTCTGCTTCTGCCATATCTTGCTACCATTTCTTGGAGAGGGTCTTCTCCCCTCTGAAGTTTTCACAAACCAGAAAATATGAATGTCTCTTAATTGACTTTAGATCTAATTAAGCTGATTATCAAGACTAATGATTATGTTGCTAAGCTAAGCTTCCCCTAGGTGGCAGTTCCTGGAGGCCTTGCTTTTGGTGTCTATCTGAATTTCCTTTACAGAAGAAACTTTCACAAGCCAGATTCTAGGGCTCCCAGCTCTGACCATTCAGCCAGTCTCCAGCTGGGGTCATCCTGGAGCATCTATGAGGGGCATGATTTTCTCTTGTTCTCTATGGCCTTTTACCAGCAAAATTGCTTTCTTGTCTCTACAAGAACAGACACCTCAACTATAGGGCACAGGTCCACACCAAGTGTTTTCATCCTATATTCATTCATATATTCTTTGATCAAAACACATTTCTAGATTCTACAAGTAAGCCTCAGTATGTGTACTGCTCATTTTTTTTTTGTTCTGTGCATTTTGCACACATAAAATCACTACTTAGTATAAAAAATATTTATCAGAAAAATCTTTTCTAGCAACTACCAGACTAATGCAACAGAATAGTTATAAAAAAGGCACCATTGAAGGAAGGTATATATTTGTATTTTTGAGTCTGGCTTAACTTGCTTAATATGATTGTCTTTAGTTGCATCTGTTTTCCTACAAGAAGTATAACTTCATTCTTCTTTATGGAAAAAAAAATCACTGTGTATATAAACCATTTTATTCACCCTTTCCTTTGTTGTTGAAAAACCTAAATTGATCTCATAATTTAGCTATTGTGAATACTACAATAAACATTGATGGTCAAGTGTCTCTGTGGCTCGAAGTTTTACATAATCATATAAAATCATGCATGTACAAATAAAATTAATGTAGAGGTAAATCTGTCTAGAGAAACAAAGGAGACAAGTGTAAAGGGTACAGTGGAAAATGGAAAATTGCAGGTGAGGAAATTTGTAGGTAACTGTGAGAATGTAAAAATAAATAGATAGATAAGAAAATTTTATTTGAAATTGCTATTGGCAAAAGTAGGTTATAGAGTAAAATGATCCTCATATTTAGGCAATAGGCTACATTCTCTGTGTGGAATTTCAAGATGATGATGACTATGACTATGAAGGTTGTCGTATTGATGAGATCTAGAATTATCAGGGAGAATGGCTACTGGGCATACCTGTGAAGCATTATTCAATCGTTAATTGCTTCTGTTTCTTAACTGTAGATGTAATGAGTTAGGCTCCTTCAATCTCCACCCATCAGGATTTTTCTGTCATAATGCTATGATGCCATGATGGAGTATGCTCTTAAATTGTGAGCTAAAATAAACTATTTCACATTTATATTGCTTTTGTCAGGATATTTATCACAGTGACATGAAAAATAACAACGACACTGATACACACATTCACAAACATACACATATATGTATACTGCGTATATAGATGTATATACACACTTATGTATATAAGAGCTTGATTCCCATTATTGCCAAGTACTTTGGTAATAAGTAATGCCAGATACAAAGTATTCCTCCTGGAGGAATCAGTTAGCTTAAATTCTAATCATTTCTTAATACTGAATTTTGAAATTACATATACTATGTCAACATCTTTGTTATTTTATTATTAGGCAATGCTGTGTTATACATATAATTGATTTAAGAATGCCAGTTATTCATATGGCCCCTGCCTACTTTGAATAAGAAATGTTTGTCACAGGCTCGTGTATTTTAAAAATTGGTCCTTAGTTCATAGCACTACTTGAGGAAGTTACAGAACATTAAGGAGGTAGAGCCTTGGTAGAAAAAAAAATAAGCCACTATAATGGTCTTTGAGGTTTTATAAATGGGTTTTACTTTCTATTGAATTCTCTGCTTCCTGCATGTGGTTGAAATGTGACATCTCTGCCTCCGGCAGCCAGGTTGGCTTCATACTCCTGTTGTAACACTTTTTACTCATAATAGACACTATCTCTCTGGAACTATAAGACAAAATAAACTCCTTTTAACATAAGATTCTTTTGGTTATGATATTTTTACAGAAACAAAAGTCACTAATATTTTTTCTAATAGAAACAAACTGCCATGGAAGATGTTTGGAGAGTCAGTGTAACTCACCACATAGTTTACAAGGCTGTCATTCCTACCAGCAGAGATTGTAGAATTGTATATAGTTGTATTTGAAATGAAGAGTCAAAATAAACCTTATAGTAGCTATAGCTCTGAACACTAGCCTAGAATGTTCAAAGCACTGGGCTCCATCCTCAGCATAGACATAAACAAGACAAATAAAACAATTAAAATAAAAAAAAAACAATGTTAATAGTGAAAGGATTGTGAAGAGAGAAGCATGGAATAATATGAGTGTCTTTCTTCATGTCATTTCTCATGACTATATAAAATTTTACTTTCTGCCTAAAATGTAGAAGTTATAAAAGGAATCCTTGAACTGGGATGGAGCTCAATATGTAGAGTGATTATCTTCCATGTACAAAGCTTGATCTCCAGCACCATGTAAACCAGATACTAAGGTGCATTACTATAGTCTTAGCACTGGGAATGAAAAGATATGAAAAACAGAAATTCAAGATCATCTTTAACTACATAATCAATTATGGGCCAGTCTGGGATACATGAGACACCCTGTTTCAGAAAACAACAAAACATGCAATGTTCATGTTTTGTTTGTGGAACCTTTAATTCTATATCCAACATTTTATATCAAATTAGGTATTTATATTTTTATTTAAATTTTTAAAGAGCTAATTAATTAATTTAAATAATCACTGATAACTAGGTTATTACTGAGAAATGTTGTGTGGTGACTGTTCAAAACAATTTTGTTGGTGTCAGACGCACCCCTGGTCAGGGGAGCAATAATGCTCACTTAGGCATCTTTCCTCACAGATTTGCATAACTAGCCAATGCTTCCATTATTTAGCCTTAATCTTCATTTCACATGTATCTTTTCTACAACAAAGAGCCAAGCTTTATTCATCAACGAGGAATTTTTATTCCAAATGTTCTACAAAGAAGCCAATTTGTCCAGACAGCCAACAGCACCATCACTACGTGAAATGAAAAGCCAAAAGAGCAAAGATATAGTCAGAAGTGACTGGCCTGGCCTTGCCGTGAGGTCTGAACCCACAGTCTCACAGCTCCTTAGTCCCAAATGATCACACAAAGGTTTGTATTAATTATGAACTGTTTGACCTATGGCTCAGGTATATTATTTGCTAACTCATGCTCTTACACTAACCCGTGATGATTATCCTTGTTTAGCCACATGGCTTGGAACCTTTTCTCAGAGCAGCATTCTCATCTCACCTCGTCTGCATCTTCTGTTATCTCTTGCTCTGCTCTTCTGCTTCCCAGAATTCTCCTAGTCTGGTTACCCCACTTTTACTTCCTGTCTAGCTACAGGACCAATCAGCATTTTATTAAACCAATATTTTCAGTGACAAATATTTACAGTGTACAAAAGCATAGTACCATAGCACAAAGAAGCTGTCGAAAGAGGATTGATGATAATATCCATAATATCGTTAAAATGATAGAGGAAACATAACATCCCAACAAAGGGGTCAGGAATGGGTATTTTCTGTTGCATGTGTAGTGATTCTCTGAAGTAGCAGGTACATTGGGATGACAGTGATACGAAGGCCACTCATTTGACTAAAATCAAGGTTCAAATCAGATTCAGCCTCTAATCATTCAGGAAATATGACTTTTTGCTTAACTTTACTTATTTCAATATCATTTATAAATAGGAATGTCTGATTAACCTGTAGCCATGAAAATCATTTAATTGCAAAATGCAACATATTATTTTCTTTCTATTTCTGTTACAACATGTACTGTGAAAAACAACCTGTGGAGGAAAGGATTTATGTTCCTTACATATCCCAATCACAATCCTTCCTGAGGGAAGTTAGGGCAGAAACTCAAGCAGTCCTAGAGGCAGGACCACATAGGAGAGCTGTTTACTGACTTGTTTCCTATAGCTTTCTCATCTTGTTTTATGATACAAGACAGGACCACCTGCCAAGGGGGTAGTACCTCCCACAGTGGGCAGAGTCCTCCCACATAAATCACCAATAATCAAGAAAATGTCTCACATACATGCCCACATGCTGATCTGATGCAGGTAGTTCCTCAACTGAAATTATCTTTTCCCAGATGACTCTAGTCTATGTCAAATTGATAACAATTAACCAGCACACCATTGTATAAACCATAATCTAGAAATACTGTTTAAAACTTCCTTTTTATATCTCAGTGAGTAAAGTACAGGACATGAATTCAGATCCCCAGATTCCAGAACCCACCAGACTTAGAAGCAGGAGTCAGTTCTCTCAGTGTGTCTACAGTGAGCTAAAAGGTAGGGACAGGAGAATACAGAAAAATTCAGACTATTCAGCCTGCTGTATATAGTGATGAACTGAAGTATCTGACTTGAGTCTGCAGTTTGGAGGAATCTTTCACACCCAGTCCCATAGCCATAGCTTATAAAATAATCACTCAGAGGCTTATATTAGTTATAAACTGTTCAGCCTATGGCTCAGGCTTATTGTTTACTATCTCTAACAACTTAACTCAATCCATTTTTATTAATCTAAATTTTGGCTATGTGGCTCATGCCTTACCTGTACCATCTCGTCTTCTCTGAGAGGCCAGTTGCAGCATCTCCCCCTGACTCTGTCCTACTTTTCCTTTATCTATGCTCAGATTTTCCACCTGCCTCTAAGATGTCTTGCCATTGGCCAAAAGAGTTCATTTGTTAACCAAGGATATTCACAGCACCCAGAATGACACCCCACATCAATTACCAGCCAAAATGAGACCCTGTCTCAAACTAGGTAGAAGGTGAAGACCTGTACCAAAGATTTTTTTTCTGAACCCTATACATGAGCACCTCACTCATATAGGCAAACACATGCACACACACACACACACACACACACACACACACACACAAACACACCACACATACACACACACACACACAGAGGGGGAGAAGATTTTTTAAAATCCCTCTTTGGATTTGGCTTTTCCTTCTATGGATATGTCTGCAAATAAAGGGGGACAAAAATAAAGTTTTCATCTATATTGAAATATATATGGACTACTGAATAATAATGCTTTCTCACCTCATTAATTTAGAGTGGCATACTTCTGTGTTTGTTCAGTGAAAACAGACACATGTCTGGGAACAGTTCACTGTGGTCTGGATTTATTGGTGAAAATTACAGTTATGCAAACAAGAAAAGGAAAACTGTATCCTAAACTGCCTTGTTTACGTCAATCTATCTCCGTGGGGTGGAGAACTTCCTGATGGTGCACAGATTGAGGCTGATATGCTCATGATTCGTTGTTTGGAAATTAATTAACTGTGACTCCAAACAAATGTCTCTGAACATTGTTGAGAACCACACTTGATACTTCTAGGAGCATTCACAGGTCCTGCCTCCATCAGTGTGCCTAGCCTGGACCCATCTGTTGGAATGCCTGCTGAATCACTCAGGTTTCTGTGGTTGCAACAAATACCCAAGATTCAGTAGTTTGAAAAATACTTAAAGGAAAGAAAAGGTTTGCTGGGTGCGTGGTAGTGAGATTTCAGCTTATAACACATTTACTCTTGCTCAGTACCAAGACTTCAAGCTTTTGATACATTGGCCCCATTGCTTCCATGCCTGTTATGGAGCATCATTTGGGAAGCCTATCATGGTGAAGGTTACACTATGTCATAGGCAGCTTGGAAAACAGAGTGAAAGCAGAAGAGAAGAGCATCCAACAGTTCTCTCTGAGAACACAACACTTATAACCAGAAAGTATCCTGTCAAGTGCTACCCTTAAAGTTTTCACTACTGCCCAATACTATAATGAGAATTAAGCCTTTAACACATGGACTCTTATATAATATTTAAGATCTACAGTATTATAAGTATTTAAGAATTGAGGTATCCACTAAGGTTTGCAAATAAATTATTTAAGTTAAATTTGGGGTTTACCAAATTTGGAACTTGGCTGCCCATGGTTTGAAATAACCAGAATTATTTAGTTATATAGTTATAACAGCTAACTCTGCTGGTAAAGAGCTTACCAGGAAAGCAAGAGAAGCCAAGTTTGATCCCAGCACATATGTACAAAGTTGGTTGTGGTAAGATCTATCCTTACTGTCAAGGCTGTGAAGGAAGAGGCAGGAAAATCACCACACTCACCTGCCAGCCAGTCTGGCCTAATAGATGTGTTCCAGCTTTAGTGAGGGATCTTGTCTCTAAAAGGAAGGTGGAAAGTGATTGAAGAAGATTCCTGACATCAAACTTTGGCCTCCATAGGCATGCACACATCTTCAGGAAAACACACACACACATACACAAACACACACACACAAAATTTCCTATGCTTTGCCAAAATCACATGAATTGTGAGTACTATTGCTCTAATCATGTATATGTCTTCTGGCTCCAGTTCTAATTGCATGTTTGTCTTGTTTTATTCTAAATATAATTTGTGGCACCCATGAAGAATTGTGGGATAAATTCCAAATATATATATATATATATATATATATATATATATATATATATATATACATATTAATGTGAAGTCAAAAGCATTGCTCAAAGAATCCTAGAGAATAATTGCAAAGAGGTAAATAAAAACTCTGAACCAACCTTTAAGTATTTAATAACCATTTAATCAAGATTAAAATCAAAATTGTGTCTTACATGTATGTCAGGTCATGTTTGTATTTCAACTGTGTCATATTTGTGTGAAAACTGCAAATATGATCCCCAAAGCAGCAAACCAGAGACTTAAAATTCTCCAAAACACTTTAGAAGAATGACAAGACAGTAGAACTTAATCTGTGGCTATCAAGATTTAATCCAGTGTCTTTGTTTGCCTGTTCCTGTGATAAAATTCTCTGACCAAAGCAACTAAAGAGAGAAAAAGTTTATTGTGACATAATTCCAGGATCGGTGTATCAATCAGGAATTACAGACAGCAGGACCTTTAAGTGACTGTTCACATCCATAGGCAAGAAGCAGAGAGCAATAATTGAGGTGGGAACATTCAATAGTGTGTGTGGTGGTGGGGGATGGGGCTTGCCTGGGATGCAGGACCATGGAAGTTGTATGAGAGTTCTGAGTAGGGGTGATGTCAGAGCTTGGACCTGACATAAGTATGAACCATAGCTGTTTTACACTGAAGCTTTCCTCCTTCTTTGGGACATAGGATTTCCTTATATATCCTCGGTTGACTTTAACTAAAATACAGCCATGATGGCCTCCAAGTTGAGATCCTCCTGCCTCATCCACTTGAGAGCTAACATTGCAGGCCATTTCAGTAAATTTACTATTTCAGTAAAAAAAAAAAAAAAAAAAAATTGTTTACAAAGCAGGTAGTGAACTGGAGAATTCTTCAGCTGTAGTTAGTTTTACCAACCCCTAGTATAATGTAATACTATTTATTTAGAGTAAATACATCAAACTTCCACATGGTTACAGGAAAAGTGAGAAAGGGCATGACCATGTTTGTTTTGTTTGTTCTACTGTACTGGGATTTGAACTCAAGGCTTTATGAATAGTAAGAGAGATTTTTTAAAATTAAGTAGGAAGAAAAACAAAAAGCTTTCTTTGACTTCCATAGGTAAATTAAAAACAAGAAGAACAAGAAGAAGAAGATAGGCATTCAAATAGAGTTCTAAAGATTATGGAAAAGGCTCAGTTGGCAGACCGCTTGGCCACCATGAACAAAATCCTAAGTTTAACGACCAGCAAAGGGTAAATGAATCTGGTGACTTATGCCTATTATTACATAACTCCAGAGGTAGAGGCAGTTGGAACAGGAGTTCAAAGTTATCATCTAGTGCAAAATAAGTTCTGGACTATTATGTGCTACAAAAGACCATTCTTAAGAAAACCCATCAAACATCAGAAATAAGTAACAGGAACATAATTAGTGCATCTAAAATTCTCAGAACTACTACATATAAATAAAGTTTTAATACAGGGCAAATACTGTCCATAAGCCTAAAAACATAAGAAATATTTGAAAGAACTTAAAAATTCCAAAACATATGTAGAGAGTTTCTGACACATGCTTAATAACAATTATAGATGATAAAGAAAGAAACAAAATAAAAGCTAACCAAAATGTTTTGATCGGGCTTTTCTATAATTTACAAGAATCATGTTTCAAATTACAGAAAGATTGAATATTAAAGAGGATAAATTACAAAGTACTACATATACATTTCAACAAGATTGCCCAATATTGATATTCTGAAACTGTTTTACACCCCAGTTCTAAGCCTGACACCTGTTCTCTCTTATGTTTTATGAATTATTTGACAGTACATGGAGAACATAATGTCCTTCTAATATAGAACACTTAAATATATACTTCCTGAAACCAAAATTAGTCTGTATATATTAGTTATTATCAAAATCAGTAGTCTTTTATAAATACTAAAATTAATTCATTCTATTCAATTATTAATTTTCTCTATTAAAATTGTCAAATCTTTAAAGTATTGCATTTTTATTCATGCAGTAATCTTTATCTGGAATCACTATCATGATTTGGCTTTTCTATATATTCACAAATTCTTTGATATGATTTTGTGGTGGCCTTTGTTATTTTATTATATATGCTTATCTTACCTTATTCTACTGCTTCAGAAGTGTTTGGTCATCACACAAAACTTCATCAATGCCACTTGTGATTAAATGTGTAAGACACCTTTTACTGTCTTCTTCAGATGAATGGCTTCAGATTCAACACTGCTTTCAAGTTTGATTTAAATACCAACTCTTAGAATTGACAAATATCTACATATATGGAAACTTGGGGCTGGACTTATAAATATTTGATTTAACAAATTATTATGATGAGTCTAAAAAATGTACTAGCTTGAAACTGAATACATGGCTCAGTTGTTAAGTGTACTTACTGCCTGTCTTAGTAAGGGTTTTTTTTATTGCTGTGAAGAGATACTATGACCAAGGCAAATCTTATAAAGGAAAATATTTAATTAGGGTAGCTTACAGTTTCAGAGGTTTAGTCCATTATCATCACAGTGTGACATGGTGACATGAAGGCAGACATAGTGCTGGAGAAGGAACTGAGAGCCCTTCATCTTGACTCACAGGCAACATGAAGTTTTCTGTCTCGTTGGGCATGGCTTGAGCAAATATGAGACCTCAAAGCCTGCCTCCATAGTTTCACACTTCTTCTAGCAAGGTCATGCCTACCCATAAGGTCACACCTTCTAACAGTGTCCCTCCTTTGAGGGGACTTTTTTTTTTTTTTCAAAGCATCATAATACTATTCTAGAGGATGCAAATTATGTTCTCAGCACCCAAGTTAAGTGGATCACAACCATTTGTGACTCCAGCTCCAGGGGAAACAATGGCCTCTTCTAGTCTCTGTGAGTATCTAACTCATGTCCTGACATATACATATATACATGTGATTAAAAAAAATAAACCTTTAAAAAGAATACTAAAATTTGAGAATAACATATTTAATCCAGTCTGCCCTGATTATCTACTAAGTCTTATATCACCCCCCTGATGGTATAAGATAATTCACTAACTGGAATAGTTGAGCTAGGAGGAGAGAGCTAGCAGCAGGTTTTAGCTTAATTATATTGCAGCAGTCATCAAGCCAGAAGTAGAACTGGACTTTCTAATCCAGGTTTTGTAATTGCATTACAAAGTGTGAAATTCCTGTTCTTCATAGCTCATTAACTAAGATTTCTCAGTTGGAGATATAAGCCCGAAATACATTGTCCTTAAGGTATCGTAATTGTGAAGAACTATGCATCTCATAGTATTTGATCTTTGTGGGCATGTTATAAAAAGCACTGTTCATTCAAGTACATCACCACTTTTTTCACAATAGCTTAGGAAGTAGAAACAACCTACATGTCCTTCAACTGATTATGAAAATGTGATCAGTGTATTTATATTCATCTGTAAAGAAAAATGAAATAATGAAATGCATGTACTGGGGAGAATTAAAGTATGTCCTACTGAGTGAAATAATTCAGACCCAGAAAGACAAATGCCATGTGTTCTCCCTTAGCTGTGGATACTAGCTTTGAACCTTTGGCTATGAGTACATAACATGGAGTAACTGGAAAGAAAACAGGAAAATAAAGAGCTCATTTCAGATAATGAAGGGAGAAGGAATAATAAATAGTAAAAATGATATTTGAAAAAAGCCATAAGGAAACATCATTCTTCTTTATTCTATGATGCATATTGTTTCTTAAGGGATGTCAAAGAGATATTCAGAATAATAGAGGTCACTGTCATTGTCCTTTCTTATATCCCAGAACTTGAAGGTGAGAGCCTATTGCTGAAGAAGCCACATTTTAGACAGCAGGTCTAGGAGGAATAGATCTGTAACTGAACTAGGGCCTTTCCCACGATAATTAGCTCTCATAGTATCCAGAGGTTTTATGCAAGCTACTGAGGCAGAAAACAATCAATATTAAATACTAAGTAGCTATAGAGCCTATGAACCACAACAGTTATCATCATGTCAAAACACCCTTAACCTATCTTGAGTCTAGTCAAGAGTCATCTAATTGAATTTAGTGCGTGCTCAATATAAGGGTATTTTCTGGAATGGAAAACCTAGGCAAATTATGACTGGTGTGATCATTAACTCTAAAGAAGAACCTATTACCACCACTTTCCTAGACTAGTACCATTCCCAGCTGCATTCTAAACCCTATGCATAGGTCACAATCTTAATGAAGGAAGTTGTTGGTGGTGATGTATGGAGACTGTATGTTGCTTTTTTATTGTTGTGATAAAATATTGTAACCAAACCAGCTTATAGAAGGAAAGGTTGATTTGGCCTTGTGATTCTAGAAGGTTGAGATCCACTACTGTTACGACAAGGAAATGTGGCAAGCATGCAACCATGATTACTGGAGCACTAAACTGAGAGACAACATCTTAAAGCACAATGGGAAGGAAAGAGAAAACTCAGAATGGTCAATCTTTAAATTCTCAAAACCCAACTTCAGTGAATTAATTTATTCATCAAGGCCATACTCCCTACACCCCCTCAAACAGTTCCACTATCTGGGACTAAGTCTACAAATGCCAGAGCTTATAAAGGACAGTCTCATTTAAATAACCACAGTGACTGTTAGAGAATCTACAAGTGGTTAAACTGCAAAGAACAACTGACCATGGTGTGCCCAACTGCAAATGGTACATCTTCAGCAGGATACCTACATCTAAGTCTCAGGAAATCAGAAAGAAGGAGCAGAGAAATTGTAAAAATCACAGGGCCAGGACTCTGCTGAAAAAGTGTCTTCTAGAAATTATAGGAATATTACACCCATGAAAATTTAACATGATCTCTACTTAAACAAGATGTACATAATGATAAGACCAGTTGATATGCCAGAGTGGGCAAGGAAAATCTCACAAAGCTTCTCCTATAAAAAAAGAGGTATAGACAATTAATGTCCACTGAGGAAAGAATCATTGACTATATTATGCAGTGCCAAATGGTCATCCCTTGATACATATAAGCATTACCAAGTGTATCATTTATACAGATATAAGTTATAGAAGAGTAAGTCATAAATTTGAGAGAGTGATGAGATCATGGGAGTTGGAAAGGAAAAGGGAAGGTTGGAAATGATGTAAAATTCATGTATGAAATTCTCAAAAAAAATAGATAAAACATACTGACTGCCACCTTCATGTTGATAGACCATTTTCAGGAAACAAAATAAAACAACATTGAAACACTGCCTCAAGGCCAGCAAAATAAGTTGGTAAAGGCACCTTATGTCAAGCCAATGTCTGAGTTTGGTCCCTTGTGGCTAACATTATAGTAAGTGAGAAGCACGTCCAGAATGTTTTCCTCTGATCTTGACTTACACACCATGGTGTGCATGTACCCCCACATGCACAAATACATGCCATAAGATGTTGAAATCCCATGCTTCATTTTCTCTACTGTTTGTGCAGCTTTGGCCATTTGTCTTGTTTGCAAAATAATTAAATACTCATTGTTGCTAGCACTACTATAGTTTTTTTTTTAAAAAAAATAAACTTAAATAACTTTTTATTTTGTGTATATATAATTTTTGAAAGAAATTTGGAGGAACAGTGTTGGGGATCAAAACCAAGGATTCCATGCTCAGTAGTCAATACTCTGTTATTGAGCTTCAACACCTGCACATGGAAAAATGGCTACCCTTCCTACTAACATCACTTATTAAAACATTTGTCCCCAAAGTCTTTGAACTTTAACTATATCCAATTTTGTCATTGTCTAATAAAAGTTTAGTGTTTTCTTTCTGTTTTTTTTAATACATTTCAATTGCTTTATTTAGTCTCACTTAAGTGACTAGGTAGTGAAGAATAAATATGTGTTTCACAAAAAAGAATTACTAATTTTTATTGCTATGAATGCTTGTGAATACAGATGCACACATGTTACAGCACACATGTCGATTTCAGAAGACAACTTTCCGGTCAGTTCTTTAGGGATATTTAATTGCACTGTGTAACCTTAGACTGCATTAATAAAATCAACCTTGGATGAGGGGTGGAGCCAGCAACTACCTGACAGGAATTAGCAATAGAGAGTAGGAAGAAGCCAGGAAGACTGATAGAGAAACTCACAGGAAGGAGGAGGGAGGGACTTGAAGTTATATAGTCTTTTAGTTTGGTACAGTAGGAGAGATGCTTTCTTGCTTGGTCTCTAGCCAAAAGGGATGGTCAGCTGGTTACTTCTTGGCCTCTCTGAGCTAGCAGGTTTTCACCCTAACATTTGATTCCAGATTATTTATTGTAAATAGAACTAAACAGAGTCAAAAACTCCTTTGGCAGGTGAGCCAGTGCAAGCAGGACCAGAAGTCCCATCAGGCTTCAGCCTGAGTGGTGAGGCCCCAGGCTGTAGTTGAAATATTAGTAGATTGAGGTGCAGCCACTAAGTCAAAGGCAAACATAGTTATCTCTTTCCTTGTGGGTTTCAGGGCTCAAGCACTGAAAATGAGGCCTATGCAGCAAGTACTTAAGCCTACTGAGCTGTTGTACCAATCCAGAAAATCTTATCATAGGAAATAATAATATTTGTTACATGTTGAATAAATATATTATAGGGGATAAAGGAAGTGAAGGCAAGTATATTTTGTTTTACTAAGGTCATGAATAGTTTTAAACATTTTGGGATAATTTTTTTTGAATTTCTAGTTGTGTCACCTTTGTCACTCTGACAAAATAATTGCTACCAACTAGGGAGAGGAAAATGTTTATTTAGGTCATGGTTTCAGCTCAGGATGACTTTGAGCCTAAGGCTAAGTGGAACAGTAGGGAAGGAAGCAAGTAGTGGAACAATGATACTCACATCGTGGTATCTGGGAACCAGAAAGAGAGAGAAGAACCAATTACGGTCCTATATATCACCTTCCAGGACATGTACCTTATGACCAACTCCTTTTAACTGAGCTTAGTATTATAAAGGTCATATCACCTTGGGGAGCACTCAACCAACCCTCAGTGATGAGCTCTAGGGCACATTCATCTGAACCATAACAGGAGGCATTCTCATTTCTAGAAAATCTTCTAGCACTGATTCATCTTTGAATTTCTGAAATAAGGCCACTATTCTTAGCATGAACAATTTTTAAGATTTTATGTATTTATATGTATGTATGTTCCTAGTTAGCGTCAGCTGTGAACTTGCCATAGTTTAGTCATCTGAAAGGGTCTCAAAGAGGAGATCTCCCAGATGAGATTAACCTGTGGATATGTCTGTGAGAGATTGCCTTCATTAATGATTGATGTAGAAGGACTCAGACCGTGGTGGGTGGCCCCATCTCTACGCAGGTGGGCCTGGACTACAAAAGGAAGTTGAGCAGAGTCAGTGACTGAACCTCAATTGATCCCTTAATGGTTTCTGCTCTAGGCTCCTGCTTTGAAGTTCTTGTCCTGACTTCCCTTAGGGATGTACAATTAGGAACATCATCTGAAATACTGTCTTTCCTCAGTAAATTGGTTTTAGATAAAATGTTTTATCACAAGCAACAGAAAAACAAACTAAAACTGTGTGTATGCTCACTTGCATGCAGCCAACTATGAAGGACAGAAGTAGGTATCAAAACCTTTGGAGATGGACTTATAAGGTGGTTATGAGCAACCAACTCAATTCAGGTCCTCTGAAAGATCAAGAAATATTTTTAATTTCTAAGTCTTCTCTCTACCACTTATCATAAATTGTCATTCAAAAAGATATTAAGATTTGCTTCATTAATTCTTGGGAGCAAACCACGAAGACCCTTGTGCCCAAAGATCTCCAGAGAAACTTAGAACCCTAAGCACATAGGATTGTCTTTCCAATGGAAGTGAAAAACCTGTTCTTCTATCGAGAAAGCTGAGAATAGAAGTGATTAACAATCTGGTGATCTATGTTATGTGCCCGGCCAGGCCATATCAAGCTCCCACAGCCAGAGCCCCTATACTCAGAGGCTCCCCAAGTTGTCACAAGCAGGACCAGATGTGGCTAAAAGTCCAAATGACCTCTATGCTGTCTGTATGAGGAAGACAAGTCCATACCTTTAGGCCCTTATATACAGATAGCATATCTCTAAAACCAATCTTCTTGGAAGAAATGACCTGTACCAAGTTGAGTTTCAATATAAATACACTTCCTTGTGTAGTAGGGATTGTATTACACCCGGAAATTTTTTTCTAAACTATTCTGGGCTTAAATGCATTGGGAATAAACTGCCCGGCATTAGACTCCTGGCACTCTGATCCAGGTTGACAAGGTCTATCTACACTGAGCTTTTATTTACTTCTCTTCATGTGGTGTGGTTTGCTCCCCTGTATGACACCTTCAGGAACCTTCTCAATTAACATATTTTTAGTTTATCTATGTTTATGAATGAAATTGTCTCTTTTGTTTCTTGTATCTCCCTGTACATTTCTTCTGCCAGACATATGATCTATGTTGAATATCTTAGGGAAAACTTCTCGTGTTTTTATATAATATCTGAAAAAAATTTGATGGGATTGAAGTCATGTATTCCAAAAGGTTCAGCTGGCCACTTAAGAGAGGTATTGTCTACTTTGTGTTGCTTAACTTGTCATTTGTTTTCTTTATTAATAATTCTGACACATTTTAACTCATTCAGCACTATGGCTTTAATGTCTTTAAATATTTCTTACATAGGCATTTTACATTCTGCCTTTGACAATTCATGGGCAGAAGTATGTAGAGTGTTGTACACATGCAGTTTGCCAAGTCAACTGAGGTTAGTCCTGGTGAGATTTGATTGATCCCTAGACAGTGGGTTTTGACCTACATAAATCTGGTTTTAACTCTAGACACTACCACCAAGAAAAGGAATTTGCTTGTTTATTCCAGGTTCTGTTCTTGATCTATATTTGGGGATAAGTTAATGGATCTTGGCTAAGCTGCTCGGTGGAAGTTTGTGCTTCTACCTTGAGAGACTCCTCTTATTTTTTGATTCATGTAATAATATCATTATGCCTTCAGTTTAACCATAGCTTTAGTGCTGCCTTTATGCATATTATACCTTGCTTCCATTTCAGTTAAGTATATTTTAAAGGACTAATTGGAAACATGCCCAGCAATGCCCTTTAAAAGTGTTTTATGAAGGATCCTATTGTTTTCTTGCCAAATGAAGTCTTCAAGGTATGTAGGTAGGCAACCAACAAAAGTAAAAGTTCTCTTTGATTTTTTAAAATATTTTTTCTCTAAATATAGACTTTTATCTCCTAAGGGAATGTATACTAATAAGACTGCATGGGCAGAAATAACAAGGATACATGTCATAATGCTAAAACACTTCTAATTATAGGACAGATTTATTTATGAAATTTGTTATTGATACTACCAGTTCTTTTTTAAAAAAATGATATAAGACTTTAGGCCTCATTATAGGCCTCTTCCTCCCATGTGGTAGCATTACTCATGGAGCACCAAGAACAATTTTTGAGTACTTGGAATAAAATTCAGAGCTTTATAGTCTATCTACTGAGCTACATCCTCTACCCTCCCAGTTTTTCCTAAATTTCTGTTCTAAAACTCCTTTCAAAGATGAGACATTAATGCATCAATGGCCTAATCACCACTCTCACTTAAAATTCTAACAAACAAACCAAATTTAATATGTCAAAGACAACTTTAGCTGTTTTGCTTCTAGTATACTGCCTATGCTTGGCATCTCAATTTTTGTAAAATCACTTTGAAGTCTAGTTTTAACTGTCAACTTGACAAGACCTACAATCATGTAGAAAAGGAGTCTCAGTAAGGCATTACCTAGATCAGGTGGGCCAATGAGCACACCCTATGAGGAACTTTCTTAATTGGATTAAATTATGTGGGAAGACTCATCCAGAGTGTCTGCTGTTCCATTTCATAGGCTGTGCCTGAATTGTATAAGAGTAGAGAAAGACAGCTAAGATGCAGTAAGCATGAAGCACTTATTCCTCTCTGCTCTTGTCTGTAGATGTGCTGTGACTAGCTACCTGCCCGAAGCTCCTTCCATAGTGATTTTCCACAGTGATGTACTGGAATATGGAAGTATATGCTAAAAGAAAACGTTCTCTAAGAAAAAGGTTTTTGCTAGGATACTTTATTAAAGTAACAAAAACAAAACTCTGTCTCTCTGTCTCTGTCTCTCTGTCTCTGTCTCTCTGTCTCTCTCTCTCTCTCTCTCTCTCTCTCTCTCTCTCTCTCTCTCACACACACACACACACACACACACACACACACACACACACACATACACACACCATTCATAAGATCATAAGATTGTATAGGAGAAACCTTCATCTTCATCTGTGAAGTTTCTTTTCTTTTTTACCCCTCATTCGTTCCATGGACCACATCGTTTATTTTTTAAACAAATCCCTTTAACTATATTTCCAATGGCTCCTTATTTCTGGGGTTAAAGGTCAATTGTAACCATCCATTGTCTAATCTAAATCACAGAAATTAATTTTTCTCTTGAAATCAGGCCAAGTTCTTCAAGCTCACGATGTGAGAAATAGTCAATAAATAAACATTAACGATAATCGTTATTAAAATGTCAAAACCAAGATATTATTCAGAGCATACTGAAGGCAAATCTTGGAGAAAATAGAAAGTTAGCTTCTGCCTTTTAATTCTGCATGATCTTGACAAGATATTGATACTGTCATGAGTTAAGCTCATGAATATCAAATGACAAAGAAGACAAAGTTTCACATGGGTCCCTTAGGGAAGTAAAAGAGGTATTGCATCCAAAAGACTGGTTTTTGATGTGCATAGGAACCCAGGTCCTCATGCTTGATGTGGTATCTTAGTTAGCTCTAAGTGTCAAATTGACATAGCCTATATATATATATATATATATATATATATATATATATATAGAGAGAGAGAGAGAGAGAGAGAGAGAGAGAGATATTCTCAGATCAAATTGGCCAGAAGGAATCTCTGTGGGGGATTGTCTTGATTACTAACTGATGTAGAAAAACCCAGCCCACTATGGGTGGAACCATCCCTCTTGGTTGTGTAAGAAAGCATGCTAAGCCTGAGCCTCTGAGCCAGCTTGCAAACAACATTCTCTGTGCTTCCTAATGCATTTCCTTGCCTGAAAGCGAGCTCTCTGGCTACAGGTAATTCTGAATAGAAGAGCAGGCAGGCCTGCTTCTGCGTTTCTGCTTGAGTTGTTACACTGACTTCCTTCAGTGATGGACAGTGACCTGTAAGCTGAAATAAACCCCTTTCGTCTTCTATGTTGTTTTTGATCGGAGGGCTTTATCACAACATCAGAAAGGAAACTGGAACACCTGGCAGCACTATTACTGACTGAGCTGTCTCCTAGCTTTGACTGGTTTAAATCCTAGTTGTGCCAATGGCTATCTACATTTTTCTAAGAAGCCTATAAAACATCTTTTAGCCTCAGGTACATCACTTATAAAATAAAAATAGCATAGTGGTTTTCACATCACTGTCACCATTGTTGCATGTGAATAAATGAAAAGGTGCAGAAAGCTGCTTTTTGGTCTGCCTGTGTAAGAAGCACATGGATGTGCACATCTTCTTTGCTGTTTTTCCAAGAGCAGTTTGTACTGTTCCTGTGGACCTATGCTGTAATGGCTAGTGCTGGCTTCAACTTCACCCATATAGAATCGCCTTTAGACAAGCCTCTAAGAGATATGTGAGGTATAATCTAGATTGTTAATGAGGTGGAATGATCCACTTGAACTGCCGATAGCACCATCCAAGTGTAACCAGCCTGGCATAAATAGATATATTTTAATGGGACACTTTTATTATGAGACTGACAAAACAATGAACTTCCAGAGATGAAAATTCCACTTTCAAGCCCCTGGAATCTCAGGTTGGGAGCAGAAAGGTCAAGACCTAATATAGTAGAAACTTCTCTCTCTCTCTAACAACCTTATGAGACAACAGTGCATCAGTGGTAGGCAGGAGTGTGATGACTGGGATTGGATTGCTTCGATGTGCATGGCCATAGGCATCTATTTAAACTTTAATCTCAATTTAGATCGCTGAATGTAGACTAGAAGAGGTCACCAGGTGCTTGTCCCCCTTTCTAATGTTTCCACATTGAGTAAATCTTTTATTTTCTTTTTCTCTGAATCTGGCTATTCTGATTGGCATATTGGTTTCTTAGGGCATATAATATGATCCCAAGTTTGGTAACAGGAAAAAGTGAGCTGCACACAGACTTTCATGAGTCTCTGCTTTCTGACTATGAATGCTGTGTGACTGTTGCCTTCCCACCATGATGAAGCAAATCAACCATGAGACAGAATCAGCCTTTCCTTCCTTCATCTCCTTCCTGCTGGGAATTTTGTTACAGCAGCAAGAAAAGAACTAAGACAGTATGTGAACACATTTTATTTCTAAATATCTATTGTCTAGTGTTTTGTTGATGTTAAATAGCAGAAATGGGAGTGAAGTCAACAAAAGACACTTGCTTTTGTTGTTGAGAAATTTTGACATTAGCATTAGAACACTATATTGCCTAAGCTTGATTTGTAGGTATCTTCTGAGTTTTACAAGTAATTATGGATCTTAAAGGTCTTTGGCATTTTTCTAAGTAACAAAGAGAAAGAAATGCCTTTGAGCCTCCAAAAATACCCTGCTAAATTTAATATGAAGCAAACCCCACCCACTTTTTTTAACTTTCTAAGATTTATGGCACACATGAAATTAACTTGAGAAGTAGCAGAGTGTTTCAGACTGGCTCTTCCTGAGGACTCTGACCTTGGCACTCAACTCTCCGTGATTAAATGTCTGATCTGAATAATGAGCCTTCCAAGAAGCCTTCAGAAGGGCGGTCTCCTGACATCACACAGCTTTCAGGTTTTCTTGCAGGGCACTCTGGATATCAAGGTGACACCTTTGGGGTAACACAAGTCATTGGCACTAAAGATTTACAAGAAAGGTATAGCTGCAAACTTGTCACCTCATCAGAGGACAGTCAGAGGGGTCACTTGGTGTGCTAGCACCAAACTGTTGTACTATTTCTGCCTCATCTCCTGTGAGCTCCATTTTGTGAGGTGAAAAATGAGTTCACTTGGCAATTATCCCTAAGGAAAGCTTTGTGTGTCTCAAGAAGCACCTTAAGAGACCAAATATTCATACTAGTCTATTGGCCTTGGAAACCCTAACAAGATATTAGAAGCTTATTTTAACGTGGGTGAGAAGAAAAGAGATCTAGTGAGGAGCAGGAGGCCTATTTGCCGTATCTAATGAATGAGTCCATTTCTGCCAACGGTGAAGAGACACAGTTCCACACTGTCAGCTTCCACAGTCTCAGGAGTTCCTTTAGTTTTTAAGAGACTGCCACACATAGCAAACTGGAATTCATGGATAAGATCCAGAAAGTGATTTTAGGACTTCCCAGCAGGGTGAAGTAGAGCTTGACTTAGAAATTTTATTAAAGATGCCAAGAAGGTCACTCATGAGGAGAGCCAGTGCTTCTGAGAAGTGTGGCCTCTTAAGAGTAAAGCACACTGCCTGTGTCCTTGTGTCCTTGTGTCCTTGTGGTGATTGATGGAGATCCTCCCTGGATTTCTGGGAGCCCTACCTCTCCTCTACTTTTTCACATCTTTAATAACTGAGATTATAGGTTGGGCGAAGAAGTGAATGAGATTGCAATGCAATAAGATAAATATTAGGAGGCAGTAGGATTGTGCAAGGGGTTTGATGCCTTTCAGTGTAAATGGAACTACTGGTGAGAGTCCTAGGAAATTCTTGGCTTATAGCTGCAAAAGAACGGGTTTTTCTTGAGAATTACTTTATTTTTATTTTTGAATCTTTGTGAGAGGGTGAAGATTTTCTGGAGCTGGAGTTAGATGCAGATGTGAGCTACCCAAGGTAGGTGTAAGAAACAGGGCTCTGCTGGGCCATCTCTCTAGCCCCATAAGCAATTGTTATTTGTGCTGCAAATCTTGTTCCGTTGCTGTTGTGAGGCTCCAAACAGACTCTAGGCAAGAGACTCATCTCCCTCTTTGTTCCTAGTCTCTTTCTTGTCTCTTAACTTGTATTCCTATATTGATGGAGTGCTTGCTTTATCTAGGAAACAGCACGGCAGAGGTGAAATCAGAGGGAACTGCCTGGGGTCCAAGAAAGGGCTGTTGTCCCCTGCAGAGTCATTGACAGTTGACCCTGAGCAGTGTGTCTTTCACTAGGACTCAATTTTTTTTCACCTTGACAATGCTCAGGCAATGCTCATGCCTCCTGTGACTGGTTTCATTTCTGAAAACCCAAAGAAACAGTAATATTGAAGGCAATAGCTTTGAGAGCCCAGAGGTGTATCTCCAATTTTCATTGTCAGACCCAGCTTTCACTGAGCATGACAGTATCCTTTGCCTGACTAAAGTACCATCCCATGGTTAGCAGAGTTCTTAGGAACAGAGCCTGGGTCCTGACATCTCCTCAAAAAGCCTTGCATATTCAAAAAGTTGAATAAACAATGGTAAGAACTAGAGGAGATGTACTCACTATGACCACAGTACAAAGAAACAAAACTATTCAGTGGCCTTCCCTCAGCAGATCACCTCCTGAACCTTTGCATGATGTTTTGGTTTAAATAGAGGCCCTAGAAGAATGTATAGCTAAATAGATGGTGAAGATGTGGTCCCCACCCATCACCATTTCCTCAGCTCCAGTTTCTCCTATTCTGACAAGCTTGCGCTGTCTAATACCAAGCTCTCAACCTTTTCCTTCCCAGCAGGAGATTTCTAGGAAATTTTCAGTTCTTTGGAGTTCATTGTTAAGAGTGTCCCTTTCATTCCAACCAAATGCTCCCATTTTGGTGGCACTGTGGTGGTTACTGGACATGTCTGGAGGCTTTTAACATTGTTTTGTTTTGGTCTTTCTTGGTTTTTTTTGTTGTTTGTTTTCCTGATCTGCATATAAGTGTCATTTTCCAGCATTTTCTGAAATTTTATGTGTTATTTTATACCCCTCTGGTAATTTTCTTGCAGTAAATATATTTGGTTTGTATTTCTATTACTTCTTGCCCTTAAGAAATCTGTTTAATGGAAATATTTTGCATGTGTGTACATGCATGCATATATTTCTATATGTGCATATAACTCTGTATAAAATGTTACATTTTTAAAGATGCACACAGAGAACATAGCCCACTTGGTAGAGTGCTTTTCTAGTGTTCACAATGCCCTAGGTTTGATCTCTGGTGTCACATGGTAGTGTGTACCTGTAATCTCAGCACAGGCAGTTCAAGATGCTTCTCAAAAAATATAGAGAGGGATATGCTATAAAGCTAAAATGGAAGGCCTATCTGGAATATAAAGTTAACAAATGTAAAACTCTGAGCTCTGATTTCTCTGGCAGGATAGAAGTTCAAATGATGTTTGTACAGCAAGTGAATGAAAGAGTAAATGAGTGAACCTTTGTAAATTGTGTTTCTCAAAGTTTACAGCTTATATTAACCTTTTCATCAATTGATCGAAGCTGACTCAAGACAAATTTTCACATGAACTGTCTACTTGTATTTTAAATAGCTTTATGTGTGTCCACTTGCAGATCTTCCAAACATACAAATGCGTAGCTTTGCTGAATCTGACTTTCAAAGTCATTCAGATGGCACACAATGCCTGAGGGAAAAGCTAAGGTTATCCTCCTCAACACCAAAGTCTTCTAAAGAGTGTTCTTTTTGTAGGGCAACACAAATCTCAAGGCCAAGTCATAGATAAATCTCTTGTGTCTCTGAGGTGGTAAGCTGCCAATATGGCAGCAACCGACAAAAGGTCTGGGCTCTGTTCAGTACTTCACCATGCCTTTTGTGTGGCTGCTCAGTACCATGGCCATAATGCAGAGATGCAGGGACACACAGGGATGCTCAGCAACTCTGCTGCTTTTGTTTTGTGAACATTATGTCTGCAAAGCATGCTAAACAGAAGCTTAAGTGGTACTGCAGTCTGCTGACTAGCAGTGTGACAGTACTCATGGCAGGCTGTCATGATGCCAAGCACAGATGCTGAGTGAGTCTTGCCTACAAACCATCCTTAAGAAGACATATATCACCTGGCTTCTCAGTATGTTGGCATCAGCTCATAAGGACATTATGGTGCTTCTGAAGAGTAACAGAACAAACTGTCAAGGATAAACTCTGGAGAAAAAAATCATAGTTTACTTTAAAAATAAAAAGGATGGAGCTTGAGAGATAGCTCATTGGGGAAAGTACTTTTCATGCAAACATGAAAACCTAATTACAAATGCCTAACATGCCTATTTAAACCTTGGCATGGCAACAAGCACCTATACCCCTTAACACTTGGGGAGAGTAGAAATAGAGAGATCTCTGGGGTTCTTTGGCTGTCCAGCCAAGACCAATCACTGAGTTTCAGGTTCCGTGAGCAACTGTCTCAATGTGTTAGGGAGATAGAGAGATGTGGAGAAAGATAGTTTATATCTATTATTTTTACCTCTGGCATTCATAGTCATGTGAACATAAATGCATGCACACACCTTCACTAAACAAATACAAAAGCAGCTGATCTCTATCAGCAATAGTAGGAGGACTATATACCTAAAGATGTTTTTGACAGTCAGACCTGTTTTGCCGACATAATGTCTAGGATCTAAGCCATCATCGGGCATAATGGCTGGATCTGTCTTTCCTTTCTAACTGCCCATTAGTTTAGGATTGAGAAGTAGTTTAATTTTTTCATGTAAATTTGAATACCTTTAAGATAAATCTTTTCAATACTAGAACTTATTCTGCAAAAGTAATTTTTCAGAGTCAGTTATTCTGAAATTTGGGTGATTTAAAACACAAACATGCGTCTATACTTTGCCTATCTATTATTCCCTGTAATTATGTTTGTAGAAGATTGCTCGTGTGTTTTCTCACTTTAATATATAAATTAATGTCTGATGACTAGGGATGATTTAATTTGCCCCAGGAGGAAGCTCCCACCCACTTCTGCCATAGATAGTTTGGCATAGTTTTAGGTTTCTTAGTTTATAGAATTATATCGTGTTAGGATCACTTGTTTGTATTCAGGTTTGACATCAGCTGTGTGTGTGTGTTTATGTAGGGCCATATGCTTGTACCTGAGTGTGGAGGCCGGAGGTAAACAATGAATACTGTTTCTTAGGACCTATCTACGTTTTATTTGTTGTTGTTGTTTGTGTTTTGTTTGTCTGTTTGTCTTGGTTTGGGGGGGTTTTTTGAGTCAGAGACTCTGTTGGTTAGCTGGAACACTCTGATTAGGCTAACTGGTTGGCTGGTGAGATTCAAAGATCCTTCTGTCTCTGACACCCCAGAACTGAGATTGCAAGCACACAATCCCATACCCATCTTCTCATATGACAGCTGGTCCTCATGCTTGCACAGCAAGCACTTTGCCTCTGAAGCATCTCTTCAGTTTCTGAACTCCCTTTTGTACAGTCATTTAAAGCATCCAGGCAAACAGTGTCTGCAAGGTCTACTGTGATCAAACACTTTATTCAGTGTTTGTTCGCCAAATACAAATGACAAACAGAAACTGTACTTGGGGGTAGAATGACTTTATCCTAACAAGAAAACTCAGTATTTCTTTGGACATGGGGAAATCCTGAGACTTAAGTTGCCTAACATTCCTTCTGATGGTGAGAAAGTATAATCCAGGGAGCTTCCAGATCTATTGATTCTTTATCCCCAGCATCACTGTTGGGCAGCTCACACCTATCTTCAACTCCCTCAGCTCCAAAAGATTCAGTGCCTTCTTCTGCAGTCCATAGATGTCTGCACATATAGACACATACATATAATTAATAAAAATAGACTTATTAAAAATTAATGTTTTCAATTATAGTCTGCCTTGTTCTATCTAGTGAGATGATTCAAAGGGTAAGATACTTGCTGCCAACCCAGACAATCTGATTTTGTTCCTTAGAACCTATACACAGTAGAAAGAAGAGGACAATTATAGCAAGTTGTTCTCTGACCTCCGTGGAGAAACAACACGCACAGCACGTGCATGTGCACACACACATACACACTCACACACACGGAGAGACACACACACACAGAGAGACACATGCACACACATGCACATACACACTAAATAAATATAAATAAGCAAAAGTTAAAATTAAAGTTCTCAGCTTCAGTTACTTTTGCAGTACTCAACACATCTAGCCCATATTTGACACATATACAGAGTAATAGCTCACTTTTCAAATCCTTATAATCAAACATTCCACAATGTTATAAATGGCCAAATGAATGAGTATCTTTAAATTCTGGGGCCATTCACTAGGGAACAAAGTCTTCAATATTGGCTCCTTTCTCTGCTGAGAGGTATGTGTTTTGTCCGGATTCCTGTATCATTGTAAATAGCAAGTGTGTCCTATGCCATGAATTCAATGTCATATAATAATTAGGCTCCAACATAGAATTTTTCTGTCTATAAGTTGAATGGCATATCCTAGGGCTTCTTATATTCACCTCCTTACATCCATCAGTTACTTTCTGTTCATTATGATCATATACTTGACAAGAAGAAACTTAGGGGGTGAATGTTTGTGGTTTGGGATTATTACGGTAGGAAGGCATGGCAGCAGGAAGCTGAGAAAACTAGACACACTGTATCATAGTCATGAAGCAGAGAGAGGATACTGGTGATCAGGTGGGTGTCTCTGTTTCCTCTTTTTTTTTTTTGAGTGTGGGGACCCCAGTTCCTGGATCTGAGAACTCACATGCATGGCTATCTTACCTCTTCAGCCAGTCAACTCTGGAAGCATACACATAAACACACACACACACACACACACACACACACACACTGTAGTCTCACTCCCCACTGTTTGTTAGTCCAATCGAATCATCAAATCACCCATCACACATATCTTTTCAGTCTATTTTCCACTGTTGCTTTTCACTTTCCCCACTTGGGAAACTTCCTCAGACTTTAGACTTTTTCTTACTCTTCCTTCAAATACATAAAAGACTTCACTTCCCTGTGTCTTTTGCCTTCTTAAAATCTCCCCAGACACAAAATACCTCTTTACATTCTTTGCAGCTATCTTTCATGTAATTTAAATCCCAATGAGCAATGAGACTCTTATTTTCTAGCCTGAATCATTATCTAGCAAAAGTCTACTTCCTCTCACACCTGCAGCCTCCATCCTTTAGCCAATGCTGAGTTCCCTTTGTGGAAGTAGCTGTATCACTTTCTTCCGGATACAAAAATGAGTGAGCCATTGTCCCTGCCATCAAGTGCCTAACAACTTAGAACAGTGGTACATGCCAAAGGAGAACACTGTGAGGAACAGCCCTGGGGAGCAAACTGGAGCAAATCCAGGCAAAGGTTGAATAAAGAGGAGCTTCAAAGCAGCTCTTTTAATTTCTCCCATATTGCTGCAATAATTTCCACCTGCAGCACCTTTTTTTTTTTTTTATTTATTTATTTATTTATTTATTTATTTATTTATTTATTTATTTTATTTATTTTTTTTATCTACCCAGCATTCATTGTCTCAGCTGAACTGATCAGTCCCACCAAACCAACCATCACCTTTTAAATGCAGAATTCAATAAGCCCCAAGCACCACACATTGGGCCTCTCTACTGAGACCCAATCACCATGGCCAAACACTACTCTTCTGCACACAATGTCTGGAGCAATTTGTTTCCACTACAACCAAGATCACATGTCCCTTTAGCAGAGACTACAAAGCTCCCATAAGAAACTAACAGGGCAGAATACTAGACCACTATGGTGATGAATATTGACAATTTGCAGGAGCTAAGCCTCTGGGCATGTCTATTATGGATTATCTAAACTAGACTATCCTCTGGGTATACCAGTGAGGGATTCTATGGATTAAGTTGAGGTGAGAAGACTTACTGTAACTCTGAGCAGCACCTTTCTATGGGCTGTAGTCAAAGCCTGAATAAAAGACAATGAACTGAGCACAGCATCCAGCTCTCTGCTTCCCAACACTGTGAAGGCAGCAATGCAGCAGCTTCCTCAAGTTGCTGCCACCATGTTCCCCACTGTGATAATGAGGACAAGGAAGTACCTGTGAACTGGGAGCTAAAGGGAACCTTTGTTCCCTCCAGTTGTTTATTTCAGCTCTTTTGTCAGAGCAATAAGTCACATAACTAATCCAACCTTAAAATTAAGAAGCAGTGTATACTGGGTCATGGTTCCCAAATCGGAAGAACAGGATATGACTGGAATAAGCAAGCAGTGAAGCAGGACCTCCGAATGCCAACCAAAGGCATTCTTTGTTTGCTCAAAGTATGAGGAATAGTCAGGTCTGCAAGTATGACCAAGGACTCACTTAAGACATTTTCAGCATTTTTCATTTCTTTTTCTTTTTTTTTTAATTTTCAAAATGCTGCAAAAGGCATTTTTCCTTTTCATATGTAGCTCTGCTTTCTACATCTAAAAGAGAAGAGACAGCATGAAATCACAAATACAATAAAAGAGCAACATGTCAGTTTCTCCCAACAACCTTTTCAGCCCATCCTCTGCCTTCACCATTAAAACCTCAGGCATCTGGGAAAAGTAAGTGGCAATAGACATTTATTTACAAAAATGTCTTTTTCAACACTGTGTGTGCCTGTGTGTGTGTGTGTGTGTGTGTGTGTGTGTGTGTGTGTGTGTGTGTGTGTATTGCACGAATTCTGGTTAGTATATAATGAGAACCCACAGCCAAATATTGGGGGAAACGTGAAATATCAGAGAGAAGAAACAGATCAGAATCAATTCTAACCAACTTGTCAGGGTTAAGTGCTATCTTCAAGAGTCCTCAAGAGCCTGGCTGGTTGCTCCTTCAGAATATCTGAATCTCTGCTCCTCCTGCCTTAAGTATCTTCCCTTCCCAGTTGCTTCACTTCCAGGTTCAACTCTACATGTAATCCTAGAGTTGGGATTAAAGGTGTGAGCTACTACTGTTTGATTGTTAGGCCTTGAACTCACAGAAATACAGAAATATCTCTGTCTCCTAAATTATGGGATTAAAGGTTTGAGTCACCACTTGGTTATTCCCTGTGATAGGAATAAAGGCATAGGTCGCTACTCTCTGACTCTCATGGCTTCACTGTGGGTAATTCTCTTCTCTGATATTCCAGGCTGGTTTTATTAAATACAAAATATATCACCACATGTGTGTGTGTGTGTGTGTGTGTGTGTGTGTGTGTGTGTGTGTGTGTGTGCGAGAGAGAGAGAGAGAGAGAGAGAGAGAGAGAGAGAGAGAGAGAGAGAGTAGGGGTGGGGATGACGTATATATACAGAAATAAGAGAAAAAAATACTTCCATCATGCATGTTGGTTCTAAAAATTGAAATCTCCCTTTCAGTGCCATGGGAAAGGGTGAACCTAAACTAGAGATTCAGCAATAGGGAATCAATAGGCACAGGCCAGCTGCAGAACAAATCTCATCTCCATATTATGCCTGTCATCATTTCCCCCTCTCTTGGCTGTGAGCATCTACAGGACTGCACATAATACATGTTTTACTTATCACTCCCAGTCCCATTTGATTGTCACTTGTCACTACTGAGATAAAAGAATATCTCAATTCATGGAAAGTTTGATAATTAACTTAATTGAAATAAATTTATAATAACTTTAAGGAAAGGAATCTACCTCTACATGTCTTTACTCTAGAGGACAGAACAATGACATAGCCAGAGGACCAACCCTAGTAGGCAGGCTCACCTTAAGACAATAACATTATTTTTTCTCAGAATGCCCACCACCTACTGCAGTCACCTGCCATAAAGGTCAGCAGCATCTATCCCCCTTTCTGGGTTTTAATTAAGAAAGACATAAGACTTAGGGTTTTTTGGCTGTAAAGAGATACTATGACCATAGCAACTCTTAGAAAGCAAAACATTTCATTGGTGCTGGCTTATAGGTTCAAAGGTCTAGTTCACTATCACCAAGGAGGTAAGTATGACAGGACATGGGCAGACATGATGCTGGAGAAAGACCTGGTTCAGCACACAGAAGGAAGAAAGAGTGAACCTCTGGGCCTACTTGGAGCCCAGTGACATACTTTCTCCAAAAAAGGTGGCTATCTCCTACTGCCACTCCCTAGGCATTTAGATAAATGAGCCAATGGGGATCATCTTATTCAAACCACAACATATCTATTTCGCCTCTTCTGTCTTTTATTCTTTTATTTTAGATGCTAGCCAGAGCCTAACCATGCTTTTAAATTCACTCACTAGCTGACTGCTAATGTCGGTTGTCAACTGTACTGCCATCTGGAATTAAAGACTTAAGCTGCTGGATCTGACTTTCCATTCCATCTGCAGTCCAATTTCCATATTGCATCTGCAGTCAAAGACCTGAACTACACCTCTGAGGGACTTTCTTGATTAGATTATTTGAAGCATAAAGATACACCCTAAATTTGGGTTATGTCTTCTGGTGGCAGCTCCCATACAAGGTCCTCCCTGATAACAGCTTCTTTGGATTTCCGTTTTAGATAAAATTAGTTCTCCAGGACTCTGATACCAGAGTAGGACAGCTGAGACATCCTACTGTGGAATAAGCCTATTGCACACTATAAAGATCTGCCACTCAACCTGGTTTAATAGAAAGCTGACTGGCTGGTAGCCAGGCAGGAAGTGTAGGTGGGGCAACCAGACTAAGAATGCTGGGATGAAAATGGGTGGAGTCAGAGAAGTTGCCAGATAGACCCAGAGGGAGCAGGAAATGAATGTGCTGTACTAATAAAGGTGGCAGGAGCACAAATAAGGAATATGGGTTGATTAAAAATGTAAGAGCTAGTTAGTAATAACCCTAAGATATTGGCTGAGTATTTACTATCTCCTTATTTATTATTTGGGAATTGACAGATGGAAAAGTCCATCTACAGCATCCAGTCTTATGGACTCAACAACTCCAGGATTCTTGGCTTTTCAATCATGAGATAGTCTCCATGTATAAATCAATCTAGTAAATCCCACATATAAATTTATTCTCTCAGTTCTGCTTGCTTAGCAAACCTTTTTGAGGTTTCTTTCTTCTTCTAAGGTGGCCCTTCTTGCACTGACATTGCCTGCTACTAGTCTTTTCCATTCTTTTCCTCTAGGCAGCTTCAAGATTTATAGCCTGCTGCCTGGGCTTTTCCTTTTAAATTCTACTTAGTTCCTTTCAAACTTCTGTTTGAGCCCATTCTTTGCCCTCAAGTATCCATTTGTGTTCATTCTTAAATTCTTCTGTTAATGAGATGAAAGGCCCCAAGAGGAAACACTGTCTTCCCAGGTATAATATGATAGCTCTGCTGGGACTCCCAAAGATTTCCTGTGCTATTTCTTTGTTGCCTTTTAATTTTTTAATTAGCTAAGAAAATGAACCTGTTCTGCTACTATAGCTGTGAAGGTCAGAGCCTTGGCTTTAGCAGAGCTAACAAGCCAGGCTTGATGTACACTAAACGACAGCAAGATTCACAGAGCAGAAAGCATGCTGGATTATCACAAGCATAAAGGTGTCATAGGAAAGTGAGTTCTCCTAGATATAATTAGACTTAGGAACTTCTATACCTTCTGTGTGAGACAGTGAAGTTGGGGCTTTCTGCAATCACAGAGTGGAGTACTTTTGTTGCTGGGAGAACCAGCAGATTAAAGCCAGCCACACTTCCCCAAAGAAAACCCATTAAAGGAAGCAAATGAAGCTGGAAGGAGCTGATTGGGCTGGGATACATAGCGAAGACACAACTGAGAGCTGCCTTGCAATTAGAAAAAGGAGCAAAGCAAAATTCTGCACCTGGAGTTGTGAAGGTCAGAGACTCAGTTCTAGCAGTGCTAACAAGCCAGACTTGACAACCCAACCTCAATAGATTAATTGCAAAGTCACGGTGAAAAGCTGAAAAAAAAAAAAGGAGAGATTTATTTAACGTGTCAGGCAGTTTATCTCCAAAAGATCTTGACCAGTAGACCCCACAAAATAGGACATAAATAGGACATGGGTGGCAGCCACACCAGCTGAGCCATACAGTGCTGTGGGGTTACAATACAGAATTTAAGGATCAAGAGCTGTGAGCAGACACAGAGACCATTAACCACTATTGTGTATGCACACAATGCTGCTACCCTTTTCCCTATGCAACTTTTCAACTTTATAGGCACTTAAGCCCTTTTATATAGTCTTGCATTTTGTATATCTATTTATAAAGGGAAGAATTGTGGGTAAAATGGACTTCCAAGAAAAGCATATCCCATTTCTTGAAATGTCAGTCTTGGAGAGGAGAAGGTGATGAAGAGAATATAAGGCCCTTACATGTCAGAGTTGAGACTCTTGGTACTTTGCTTGGACCTTTTTTTTTTTTTTTTTTTTTTTTTATTTCTATGTGGGTTATCATTCTTTCTTGCCAGTTCTAACTAAACTCAGACTGTTTGAATTATTACTGTGTCCAGTATGGATTCCTTTCTTTTGTGAGCATAAAAACCAATACTGCTTCTGGGATAGAGACCAGAGTGGTCACATTGGGAAAAGGAACAAAGAGGTCTAGTTAGCTACCAGTTCCATCTTCAAGGATCTAAAGTGATGTTGAGGTTTAAATAGGGAGCAAGAGGTATGCATAGCTAAGCTGTTTCCTTGGGATGTCTGGTCATAGCCATCACTAGGCTTAGCCATAGTCCTTTCAGCAACATGGTCTTACAAGTTGTAGATCTTTCTACATTAGACATGTTCTTCTCTCTGGACAAACTCCTAGGGCATCAAAGTCTCTCCTTTTTCCACCATAAGTTTCCTGCTAAAATTCTAATTTTTTATGTTGTCTTAATAGTCTGATAGCTAAAGGGAATAGTCTAAATGTGTTTTTAAGACAGCTTCCCTCCTACCAGAACAGCTATAATTTAACATAGTTTGCATGATTGAGCTACATTTTAAACTAGTCACATAGCATTACTGGGACTAAGGAACTCACCATGCTTAGGTGGTAGTAATTCAGTATAGTGTAGGGTATTTATCTATCAGGTTTATGACTTTGTAATTTAATATAAACTTGGGGAAAGAACAACTCAGAAAATAGACTGTTAGAGAGACATGGAGTCAGGTGGGATAACTACAGTATTTTAGGAGGGAATGAGTGAACCCAAAGAACACATGATAGTTGTTAGCAAATGTCATCTGCACTCTGGTGAGACATGCATTTTTAAGCTTTCCTGAGAGTTACTCTTTCCTGTAAGTAGCAAACACATCTCAGAGACACCCTTCCTCCTGATGGGAGAGAAAGAACCAAGAAAGGGTGGGAGTATATGTAGAAGGTTCGAGACCTTGGTTCAGAGTCTACATTATTTTGATTTATTTCAAAGTTCTCAGCATGTTTAAGCACCATGATTTGAGACTCTGTTTTCTGAGCTCCAACATCACAAATATTTTATCATCATTACTTGGAGTGATCAGTGTTTTGATCACTGTTGTATTGCTGTGCAGAACCATGGCCAATGCCTACAAGTTTTCTGTCCTGTCTGGGCCCCTCAGTCCAAATGAAGATTTCCCACTCATGGTCTCATAGCCACTTATAAAATAATTACTTAAAGGATTATATTAAGTGCAAACCATTGGATTATGGTTCAGGTTTATTACCAACTAGCTTTTACAACTTAACTAATCACATTCTAATTAATCTATGTATTGCCATGTGGCTAATGCTTTACTGCTATTTTCATATTTTGCTTCTTTGGGCAGCACCTTGCAGCATCTTTTTGACTCTACCCTCCTTTTTTGTCTTCACTTGGATTTCCCTCCTACATCCAAGTGGCCTTGCCATAGGCCAAAACAGCCTCTTCATTAAACAATGGTATTCACAGCATATATATAAAAACCCACATCAATTCTCATCAAAGTAAATACTTATTTTGAAGTTTGCTTGCATTTTCAGAGGTGACTCCCTTACCACCACAGCAGGAAACATAGAAGCAGACAGCAGACGTGGTGCTGAAGAAGTAACTGAGAACTATATCCTTACCCACAGTTAGCAGGAAGAGCTAGCCTCTGGTCATGGCATGAACTTTTGAATCCTCCAACCTCATACCACCCACTCAAACCACACCCACTCCCTCATCCGCCACCATCCCCCAATGACACATTTTCTCCAAAAGGCCAAACCTCCTAATCCTTCTAATTCTTTCAAGTAGTGCCACTCCCTGGTGACTAAGCATTCAAATATATGAGCTTATGGGGTCTATTCTTATTCAAACCACCACTGTTAGTCTTGGTTCTTTTGAAGAACTGAGAAATTAAACATATTTTATGCTTGAAACCATGTAATGTAGAAATACTATGGTTTGGGATTTTGGGGGTTTTTTTGGTTTTTGTTTGTTTCTTTGTTTGTTTCTTTTCCTACATTTGAGGCATCTCAAAATTATTTTTAGGTATTTTGAAAATTTTATGTGAACTTAAGTCATCAGAAGCAGAAGAAAAATCACATCTTGGTTAATGATTATACAAGGCTTATTGGCTAATTAGAACTTAATGGTTATGGAGAGTTGGAATATCACAGACCCAGAGCCAAATTATCTTGGGCTATCATTAGTCCTTCTGGTAGCCACTCAGTGCCCATGCTTGTGTCTGACCTAAAAGCCTTTCAAATATCTGGTAAAACCTTTTAAATATTTAATTACATTACAAACCACTAGCTTTCACTAACCCCAAAGCTAAAGACATAATCAGAGAACATCTATATACTATATCAGAGATTTGCCACTTGTTCTGACCTGCCTTCCTGATGGAACCAAGTTTATATTTGAATGTACCTTAAATTATGGCTTACTTTTGTTCAATGACTATCAAAATTTATATAACCATTTCTCTATTTACGTATTATTTGCAGTAACTTGAATCTATGGTCTTGAGCTATGGTCAAACCTTCTTTGGACAGAGTAAATGATCTCTGGTTCTCTTTGATATGATAACTCTTATTAGCATCAACAATTTTGACACTTGAGTGTGGAATCCCAAGGATGAGCCACTTTTCATGGAAGGATGTTAGATACTTGGTCTATCTCTTCAAGACACTGGTCACTCTTAGGGACCAGACACCCTCACCTAAAAAAAAAACAAGCCCTAGTCCTCTGCAGTTCTTTGACCTAGGACAGGGAATTAAGTCTGAATATGCTGTGGGTTTTACACTTTCAGATTTATGGTTCCATCCAGTACCTGGCTCCTCTATCATTCTCAACTCAAGGGATATCGCATACTAAATCACATGGCTAAAGAATTTCTGATATGTATATATTTAAAGCCTGCCATTTCCATTGTTCAGGAAATTTCTCTGCAGTCTTCTCTGGGTCTTTTTTCATCATTTTGTCTATGCTGGTTCTTTCTTAATGAAGTGCCCTCTGGGCCCTAGAGGGAAATTTGTCCTTCCTTTTATGGTGTGCTTTTTCTGACCTATTGTACTTTTCTATTTTAATGCTCTTCAACCTCAAGGCCCAGTCATGGTCTGTAGACCTTTCTTCCTCATAGAACTAATTCCCAAACGTGCATGTGGTGTCCCCACTGCTATTTCTCTGTTTAACAGCAAAGTTGACAGATCTTTGTCATGCACGATCACACATCATCATCTTGTGCCCTCACCTTTCTTTGGCCAATCAATGGTTCTGTTAGTTTATTTAAAATTTATTGTTGCACATCTTCTTTTTTTATTCAGAGCATTTATTCTCTTTCTTTTTCTTTTCAGAGCATTTGGTCAGGAGTTCATTTATATTTGTGAGCATCCAGCCTTTATCTCCTCCCATATCTATTCTGCATTTTCCAATGTCCTCTCTTACTTCTATGCACTTTGCTTCATTGAGAAACTCTATGAATATATGGGCATAAAAGCACCAAAGAGAAAAACCATTATTACTAGGCTGGCTAGGTGTGTAAAATGTTGACAACTTGAGTTTGATCCCCTGAACCCATGTGATAAAGTAGAGAACTGAACAGAACTCATCAAGTAGACCCCTGACCTACATACACGTCCTTTATAGAAATAAATAATATATAACAAATAAATTTTTATTTTATTTAAAAAGGTCTATTTTTTCCATACCAGTAGCATGAACTCCTAAAGTTATTCAGTAGTCTCTCCAGTCACATTACATCAAATATGTTCATACTTGGGTGGCATTACTTTGGCCAAGAGACAGACATGTGGGAATGCATTTGTGTGTGCTGTATCTTTAAATAAAGGAGCTGTTTGATGGGTCATGGCAGGCACCATAGAAAAGGTGGGAGGAGAGTCAGTTCAGGTAGCAGAAGCAGGGCGGAGTTAGAGGCAGACCGCGCGGAAGCCACCGAGAGAACAACATGTAAAGAACACGGGTGAGCTATGGGCTGGGCCCACGTGGGCCACGGATTAATAGAGATGGGTTGATTTAAGATATAAGAGCTAGCTAGCAATGTGCCTGAGCCATAGGCCAAACAGCCTAAAATAAATAAAGCGTCTGAGTTGTTTCTAGAGACCCGGGCGGAGGGCGGATAAGCAGTCCCGGCAGCTGTGGGTCCCAGATCTCTGGCTGCCCCGGACCCGCGAACTCTCTACAACAGATGGCGCATCCAACGTGGGCCGATTATCCACTTAGAGCCTGAGAAAGATTAAAAAGAGTTCTAGATCGCAGAAACTGAGCAAAGGCAGCTTCCAAATTGTGTATGTAAATCGGGTCTTTGTACAAACAAAGCATGGTCCGGGTCACATTCAAAATGGCGCCAGCGGCGGGCTGGCGACAGGCAGTGTGAGCTACAATCAGGCGGGTTCCTAAAAACTAACAAAAGACTCAGTAATGTGATTGATTTTAGATTTCTGCTTATTTTGAACAAAAGAGAAACAAATTTTCTTCGTGGCAGCATTTTCTTAGGTGTGCTCTGTTTACGGTCCGCTTAAGAAAACTTAGTGATTCAGCCTAATTTGCAAAAACTGTGTTTCTTTTTGGAGAATGTATTTTAAAAGCTCTTAAGGTTAGAAGATGATTAAGGATTCACAATAAAACAGATTCAGATAAAAAGAAAACCTGTAAACGGGTTACAATGTTTGTAAAAGGTACATAGGCTTCAGAGAGAAAATAAAGAGGTTAGAAAAAGTTTTTAAAGCGAGAAATAAAGTAATAAAAAGATAATAAGCCACGTAAAGATGGAAAATAGACACAAAATCTGGATTTTGGTTGTTATTGTGTTTTCTTTTAATTTTTTAACTGTTAATGAGCTAACTGCAAAAAGACAATGGATTGCAAAGGCTACTAAGTTAAACAAGAATGTATATTTTAAAGGTATTTTGATTTTGAAATTTGTGTCTAAGGATTTATTGCTTTGGAAGAGTTCTGTTTCTGTTTCCACAGATGAGAACCTGTGGATTGCTTCCAGGCAAATATGGTTTCATCAACCAAGACCCCCTGAAAAAACCTCTGATGAAAAGAGATGGCCAGATCAGCTTCACAGCTACAGATTATGATCCAGTCTCAACAATCCATGAGATTTTCAACGCCCCTTAATCAGCAGGAAGTAGTAATAGATAACTTCGCCCAAATTCCCCAAATATTGTTTCTAAATGTTTGTTTTCATTATAAATGGTTAATGGTCATAGTCAATCTCTTTCTAAGAAAAAACGGGGGATATGGTATGTGAATGCTTTTTTAAAAAATTAGATTATTGAATTTACAGGTAATCAGCTGTTAATCTCAAACTGCTTTACATTGGTATAGATTTTGGTTTATTGATACAAATTTAAAGTCAATTTTATTATGCTGTATGTGTTTTTCTATTCTTGTTTAAGATATGATGTTCATGTAACTGTTTTAAAATTGTAGTGTATAATTAAGAAATAAAGGTTAATAGTCACTTTTGATAATCAAACTTATAGTTAGGTTAGTTAAGATTTTTAAGTATACAAAGATATATTTCAATTAAATAGATAATCTTCAAATACTTCTAAGACCTACAGAATATGGCATTTAAAATGTTTTAAGAGCTTAGACTTTTCTGGACAGTGAGACAGGTCTGTTCCTGGCAGCACTAATTTACTTCAACAGGAAGGTGGGCATTGAAAAAACTCCATATAGAATCTCATCTATTTATGGTGATGGTGAGCCACTGGAGAACAAACTGTTTTTATATTGACTGCTTGACAGTATGCTGTTTAAACCGGACATGCAGGTTCCATGGAAAGGTGACCTCTGGACTTTGGCAGAGCAAGCCAAGATCATCATTCGGGTTCCTGCTTTACAGAGAAAACTGTCAGACATTCTTCAAGACTCAAGGAGAAACAACGGATGAACTGTGCCAAAATGGGCAGAGCGGATTTCCTGCTTCACTGAAATGAAAAGAGACTTTGGGCCTGTAGGCTGAAGATGAATGCCCCAACTTTATAAAGGAACTTTGGGTGACTGTCCAGGCAGATAGGTGTCATCTCTGTCCTTTCTAGATTTTAGAAGTCGTTTGCACTTCTGGTTTACTTGGGTAAATATTATATCCTTCTGTGGTCTTTGATGTAGTTGAAGATTAGATAGTTATATGTACAGTTTTTCTTAGTCATTTAAAAGATATATTAGATATAAAACTTTAGATTCATAAAGATAAGATAGATGATAGAGTATTTTCTTTAATTTTACTAAATACAAATAGACTAGATATTATAACTGTAATTCTTGCCTGATAGCTATTTTGTTATATGTAATTTTGCTATGATAAAATTGAAACCTTCCTTTTTGATTAGAGAGAAAGGGGGAAATGTGGGAATGCATTTGTGTGTGCTGTATCTTTAAATAAAGGAGCTGTTTGATGGGTCATGGCAGGCACCATAGAAAAGGTGGGAGGAGAGTCAGTTCAGGTAGCAGAAGCAGGGCGGAGTTAGAGGCAGACCGCGCGGAAGCCACCGAGAGAACAACATGTAAAGAACACGGGTGAGCTACGGGCTGGGCCCACGTGGGCCACGGATTAATAGAGATGGGTTGATTTAAGATATAAGAGCTAGCTAGCAATGTGCCTGAGCCATAGGCCAAACAGCCTAAAATAAATAAAGCGTCTGAGTTGTTTCTAGAGACCCGGGCGGAGGGCGGATAAGCAGTCCCGGCAGCTGTGGGTCCCAGATCTCTGGCTGCCCCGGACCCGCGAACTCTCTACAACACAGACATAAGGGACAATCACCTAATATTTCACACTCTCATGTTCCTGTAAATGTGGAAGATAAAATTTAGTTGTGTGAAAAAGCCTACAAGGTAAAATCTGAGAGCTACTGCCATGAGCAGTATGTGAGTCTGACCTAGAAGTTCAAATCTCAGTTGGTACTAAAAGTTTGGGCTCTCAAGAATAAAGGTGCTCCCTACCAAAATGGAAAACAAATTCAAGGATAAAAAAGCATTTGGAGAAAAATAAATTCACCACTTGTAAGCAAAGATAATAAATGGGTGGGCTGCCTTAACCAGTGGTTCAATGAACAAATGATACAAATATAATATTACTGCAAAAGATAATCCCAAATTTGGTTTCCATAACCAAAGATACTGTCCTTAGTTCCAGATCTAAGATCTACCCTTAAGTAGAGCATCTGCTGTTATGCTCCAAAACAATTACTGGACATCCTTTGACAAATCGGGTAGGAGAGTACATGAACTGCTTCTGCTAAAGGAAGACATTAAACACATTATGGAGACTTTTAAAATGGTAACCAGAAGCTCGTGGTTTTCCACAGAGCCTTACTAGAGAGAGTTCTTACTGTAGGAAGAACTAAACAAACAAGGCTTAAATCTTGGTGATTTGTCAGGAAAGACACAAGAAATCATCACTTTATAGCATTGATAGTTTAATCCCCTGCCACTGCACTCTCAATTCCTTGAAACACTTTATTAGCTTCCCCATATTACTAAATAATTTAAAAAGTACTGGAGATTCTCTTTTTCATATTTTCCTCAATTATAAAAATTACTAATATCAATTTTTAACAAAAAGATATATGAGAATGGAGGTGGTATTTCCCCCATTTATCAAATTTTTGCTTTTGCATAGCTGATCTTGTTTTATTTCATTCAGTTCCTTGTGTTGAAAATTATCAAAATTTTGTCATTGTTTTTATAAAATTCTTTTTGTCCTGTATATTTTGTATTTAAAAATTTTAGTTTTAGTAAATGATATTTAATTTAACTTTTTTCAAAATAAATTATAAGAACCAATCATTCCTAAAATCAGAACTGCTAGTCACATAAAGTTATTGCTATAAAGTCAAATTAACCAGAAGGAAATTTAAATTTAGGCAATAATAAAGTATTTAAAAAACTTTCCATATTGAAATGTTGATCACAGATATGCATCCTTTCTAGGGCTTTGTCTACTGCTCTATAGCTTCTACCCACACCAGGCCTAACACAGACTCATTATGGCCACATATTTTAGTTAGTACTTTCATTGAGCAGCTGAGCTCCTATCTTACAAAAGTCCCAGGGTAGAATAAAACAATAGGATTAGCTTCCTGTCCAGGTAAACTTGAGTGACGCCTTTTAACCAACCTGACTAGGACCTTCTAAACTTCTAGGTCCTAAAACCCCAAGCCACACTTACCTTTTAGGAAGGACTTATCTTTAGTCAGAAACCATTATCATTTAAAAGCCCATAAAGGTAAGGGATTTCATTCTGTGTTCATGCCTATCCTGTCGCAGTGATAAAATACCATGACCAAAGGAAACTTAATGAAGACAAGACTCTGTTTGTGTTTATGGATTCAGAGGAACAAAAGGCCATAATGGCAGTTGGGAATATTGACAGCAAATAGCAAGAACAGGAAGCTGGGAGATCACAATTCCAATTGCAAACCTGAAGTGGAGACTAAACTAGAAATGGTGTGAGGCTATGAAATGTCAAAACCTGCCCTGTTGACAAGCTCATTCCATGGAGATTGCATGGCCTTCAAACAGTGCCATCATCTGGAGACCAAAGTTCAAATACCTAAGACTATGAGGGCCATTTTTTCCTTAAACCACTATGTTCTGCTCTCAGGCTCATGGCCCTATAATACAATAAGCATTTATCTAACTTCAATAACTCCATTGATTCTTTAATCCCAAAACAGTTTAGCTAGCAGTCCAAAGAAAAAAATACAGTCTTTTTTGAGATAAGGTAAATCCTGTTAAGTCCCAAGCTCTGGAAAAAAAAAAAAATGGTTGAAGTGCATACTTAACATATCAAAGCAGACCTGGCCACCACATTCTCCCAGCATTCCCTCAGTCTCAATCCCTCATTACAGGGTATGACTGACATACCTTTACCTGCCTCAACTCTCCAGGCCGTAGGCTAGACTACCCTTCTACAAGAACTTCTTACATATACAATCCAGACATTTTAGTTACCCACCCTTTTTTTGCCTTTGGCCTCCTGGCTGCTGCACCTGGCTACCCTGTCTCCCCTCTTCCTTCCCCTCTGTAGCTTCTCCCTTCCTCCCCTCTCACATGGTTCATTCAAGGCCATGACCACTCTGAACTCTCACAGATGTGTCTGCCTTTGGCTATGCTCTCCCTTTTATCTACAATAATTTTTCTCTTCTACCATGCCTAAGAATACTCATGTTCTTTCTGTTGGCTATCTCTAGCTCAGGCCCCATTCCAAACTTTACCCAAAGAAAGCCCGCCAAAGGGCAGCTCCTCCTTGGAGCTCCTAGGAATGCCTGGCTCATTAAATATGCATTATAATAAGGTAAGGGAAAATAGATCTTACCCTCAGAAATAAGTGGAACACTCAAGTGGGAGAAATAGGCTGTTGATTGATAATACTTATCTAGAATCCATTTGATCTGTGAGAAGTAGATTCAAGTCAGTTACCTGACACAAGAGCTTTTTAAGTGTGTGTGTGTGTGTGTGTGTGTGTGTGTGTGTGTGTGTGTGTGTGATATTGTTAGCATTACCACTGTTTATCATCTGTACTGAAATCCACATTGTAGAAAAGGCAGTAGACTCATGACTTTGAGTCATATTAGGAGCGTGGGAATTCAAAATAATCCTGGGTTAAAAAATATTAACATTTTTTCCACAAGGCTGTATATAGTAAGAAGCACATGTCTACATTTAGAAAACAACCAAAAGAAATGTAAAATCTTGAGCTCATGATTGTGATAAAGCTTAAGTCAGTGCTTACCACAGTTAGATTAATACCTTATCAGAACTTCATTGATTTATGTTAAAATTTTGAAGTTTTGAAATCTTGATATAACAATAACATAGTGTTAGTGGAAATCTCAGATGAGCAGCAGATGGCAGTTGAAGTTTGGTTGTCAACCCACCAAGAAGAAAATCCCTGTTGGATAAATCTTAGATAGATAAGATCTGGAAACTACAGACTCCAGAATGTCTATTGCCTCCCGTGCTTTTATATGTTACCTGCTGCCATCTTTATCTGGTATCTGGCGTGGTGTGAATGGATGTGAAGAGATTCGTACTGCCTGTAATATAATGTATTTATCTCATTCTACTGGACATTTTTACCTATGAATTATTACGAAGATGAATCCTTCCTAAGTTCTACTGTCTAATTGATAATAATAATGTTAGTTTATATAGAGCTTTGGTGATAAAAAATAAATAAAACAAAGAGTGTCACACAGCTAGAACAAATGAATTTCTATTGAGGAGCATGGACTGTGGCTTATCGTAGGTTAATGGTTAAGAAAAAAACAATCGAGTCCCAGTAGCCCAGCTAGTTTAAATTCTTTTAAGCTTAATGTTGGGGGATGAGTTCACAGGTCTCGGAGTGCATTATAGCTGAAAGAAAGCTTTGAAAGTAATTTAGTTAGACTAAGATGTTTTTGCTAAAAAGCTGTTTTTCCAAAAAAGAAATCTAAAGTTTTAGAAAGACCCATAGTTAAGTGAGGAAATCTTTGCTTAAGGTCAAAAGACAAGAACAAAGCAGCCCAATTATCATTAGCTGATGTGCTTTTCTTGCTAGGATTGGTAGATGACCAAAGGTAATGATTAATTCCTTATGCCCATTTCTGCCTTCAATCTCCTGATATTAAAAAAAAAAAAAAAAAAAAAACCTATTGATGAGTGGGTGTACATCCTTAAGATTTAAAGTCGAGCTTACTGGTTGTTTTTCATGTATAAAAGTTTAGATTTGTGATTTCTTTAAGATTTTTTATAAGATTACCTTTCAAGATAAGTAATAAAGTAATTGGTCCTTTCTTTGTAACTTTAAAATGCCGCCTGCCAGTAAAAAAACTGACTAAGAAAAATACCTTACTTGCTTATACTCTCTTAATCTACTACGAGTTGCTTGGGTATGAATATATACGGATTTGGGGGATAATTTGTTTTTCACCTGTAATACATAAAATGTATAACCATGTAAGGGATATGAAAAACATGCTGCTATTTACTTGTATTCGTTGTAATCATTCACTTGAAAAGCAGATTGCACCTTTTATATTGACTGCAATATTTTGCTGGTGTATAGAAACTGTGAGGGAAAGAACAAAATGAATTTTAAAATGATTTAGAAGAAAACCATCAAGAATAAGAGAAGAAAATCACCAGGAAAGTGAGGAATAGAGAATGTAAGAGTCAAGGTCTGAAGGAAACCGTCAAGAGGGTGTGTACATGTCTTTTTCTCTTAACGCCTTGATAAAAATGTCATAGTATATGCAGATTTCCTGAATTCCCCCTGAGCGCTGAGCTGCTGGAGGGTGGTCCTCTAGGCAGTAATAGGATAGAGTGGGAAAGAAATCTGAAACATTTTCTTAAATTTTACATATATCTTAAATCATTTTTATACCTTTATAAATTGCATTAAACACTTTAAAAGATTATCTTAGACCTTTATAACTTTCATTTATATAGCTTAAAATATTTTTATGCTCTTACAATTTACTTAAGCTTTCATATCCTCAGACCTTATAATTTCTTAATTATAACTCACAATAAAATCAAAATACAAATTACACATTTTCAACCTACAGTGGCTAAGAGTATATACATTACCATTCCAAAAGAGAAAAATCAAGGCTTTATAAGGACATACCGGAACGAAGAAAACTAAAACCCAGAAGGGAAAATAACAAATTTTGTACCATCATGTCCAGTGTCGAAGGGCATGATTCTGCCCCCTCCAGATTTCCCGAGTTTGCTGGTGGGCTGGTTCCACCTCCCGTACGGAGCTCTACTTGCCAGTCATCTCATAGTTTGTCGACTCCAACATCTTGTGTGCTTATTTTCTCGGCTTCACGAGGTGGCCTCTCAGGACAGGCAGGCCTCTTGGAGCACTCTTCTCACGTTGAGTAAAGTTCTACACACCGTTCCAGGGCTCAGTAGCCCTCTGAAACCACGGGGAGGAAAAATCTACAGCCCTGTAATTCTTCCATCTCCTGTGAGTACCACAGGTATAACAGCCAAGTGTGACTGCCAACTTGGGTTGGACCTCAAACCCCTGGAATTATATTAGCAGCCACTTTTGTACGTTATTCCTTAGTCCTTTTCCTTTCCCAGGGTGGGTGAAGTTCCCTCGGTGGTGTCCCTTCCTGAAAGCACCCTTCACATTATTCCAGTGCTTAATAATAATTTCCTTAGCAAGTGCTGTCTCTTTTAGTGCACACTTTGGCTATAACACTAAATGTTCTTTTGTTCTCCAGATTGTTACACGTTGTATCGCTTTCTGACCGACTTGATCAGTAAGAATCATTGCGTAGACTCAATACTAAGTAATCTTAAAAATTCCTCCACAAAAATATAACTGGTCCAGTACTTTTAAATGTAGCCTCAGGTAAATTCTTAAGGGAAGAAAGGAAGCAGCCACACTATTTGCCAAAAGCACAGGTATAGCTTTTAGGCAAATATGTCCCCTCCGAACTCTGTTGAGCCAAGTCTACAGCCCATTTTACTCTTAGTCTCCTCTGACCCTATTAGAGCATTTTCACTATAACCTCTGCTTACAACATTCACCAACTTTTCTCCCATAGTTTTAAATTCTTCCACATTCTTTCAAAAACAACATGGACAGATTCCTCAGAGTAAAACCCCAATTCGTGTACCAAATTCTTAGTTTCTGTTGCTGTGATAAAACACCATGAGTAAAATCAGTCCTGGAGGATAAAGTTTATTTTTCCTCATCGTGTCAGAAGTGGGAAGTATGACAGCAAGTGGCAGGCACAGTAGAGCCAGGAGCCTGAGAAGGCACATCTTCAACTCTTTAACTACACAAATGCAAAGCACAAAACAACCTGGAAATGAGGTGATGCTATGGATCACAAAGCCTACCACTACTGAATGCCTTACTCTAAGATGGCCCCACCACCTCCTGAAAGAGCAGCACCAACTGGGGACTAAGTATGCGAATTCCCAAGACCATGAAGATTATTTATTTAAACCCTCACATCCTTTCAGCTATAATGCTACAATTGGAATTTATTAACTTAAGATACCATTAGCATTCAACAGCTCAGAACTTAAGAATATTATCAGATAATAGCTAAAACCTAGACTTTCCTCCAGTTTACTATAACTAACCTGATTGATGTTACCATCAAGATATTAAAAATGCCTTGATTTCTGACTTCCTTTTCTCCTATGGCTATAAAATTCATGTGTAAATTTTCACATTAGAACATGAGATTATGGGAAAACTAAATTAATGTGAGCCAAAGTCATGCATGTTACACTCAGAATAAATCATCCCAATCTCTTTTGAGAACTTTTTTTTTTTTAACCAACATCTGGCATAAAAATTTTCCAAATAAGCTAAATAAGTAAATAAATAAACAGGAAGAAAGAAAAGAAGAGAAAAAGAGAACAGACCTAAATCTGTACCATTTTCTTAAGCAAAGGTTTGTTTTTGTACAGTGAATATCCAAGGTACAGACAAGGTCTGCATCCATCTGCCATTCATAGTCAGAAACAGGTATCACCACCAAGTTTTCATGTGTTCACAAAGACCCCAGAGAAGGTAAGTGTGAGAGAGTACAGATAATTTTGTACATTTGGTAAGAATATATATCTGGAAGGCAATTTCTGCTCAACCTTTAACCACATCTGTATTTCTCAGAGAATTTATGCAGATGCATTAAAATACAGCTACATAAATATCAATTCGTGATAGCTGGACTTATCCAAAATAATGGATACTAATAAATATGCATGTGCATCAATGAATTTGTATTTAAATAATTCAGAATGCATCTGTCTTACTCTGTTTTGTTTGGTTTTTATGAAATGGCATTGCCCAAGTAATTCAGAAAGAATAGAAATATACCACAGTTCTAAAGATTAAGAATTTGAGGATCGAAAATTGACATCTAGCTTCTTGTGGCAATCTTTTGTTATGTTCTTAGAAAAAATAAAGGCGAGGGGAAGTCTCTGAGTAAGGAAAGAAAGAATAACCATGCTCTTTTTTAGAGAGTCATTTATCTAATCATGGAGGTTGGTGGAGTTTTGTACTATTTTTAAAATAGAAGTTTAGGAAGAAGTGTTTCAACAAAAGTACCCAGTACAATCTAATAATTGGATAACAGCTGTCAAGATTTCCTTCACATCTCACCAATACCCAGTAAGAAAAATTATGATCCCGTCACTATGGCTATATTACATTCATTGAGAGACAGAGACAGGCCAAGGGCATGACCCAAACTTTTATTTGTGTTGAAGGTTGCATGTCAGTGTTTGGGATGGACACATACTTGTGTCAGTGTGAATGTGGAGGCCAGAGAACAACTTTGAGTGTTGCTCCTCAAGTGCCTTTCAACTTTGCAGCAGGATCTCTTATGGGCCTGGAGCTTCACCTACAGGATAAATCAGCATTCCAGTGAGCTCCTATGGATCTTCCATTTCCACCTCTCCTTCATCCATTTCTGGGCTTATGATTATAAAACCACATGTCCAGATATTTAAGAGGGTTCCATGAATCAAACTCAAGTTCTACTTGCAAGACAAGCACTTTCTCTGCTAAACTACCCCTACAGTCTTGACTCAAGTTTTTTAATAAAATTGTAAAGCAGAATTATTTTCAATGTAGCTTGACTTCAAATTTTAACAAACCCGGTTATCTGTGTTTTTTGTTTATATCCACCAAAATGCTACTTTTCTGACATTTGCTTGAAATTATTAAAGAGAAATTGTTCCCCCACCCTCACAAAATTGTTGGGTCTCTATTATTAAGTGAAAACTAGACTTGCACTTCATTCTACATAAAACAAGTGCTGTGTTTGCAATATTTTTTTTTTGTCTGTGGTGGATTTATATAAAAAGTAAGCAAGATATTTTATGGTCCATGGTTAGTGATGTGCTTACACAATCAGAGACTTAGGAATCAACTTCATTATGCATTTAAGCAGTTCATAAAAGTTACGAGTCCAATGTATTTACCATTCCTTGTTGTAAGCCTTTAACTACAATGACACTGTGAACAAAGAAATCATAATGTGAATATTTCAGAGGCTTCACACCAACCCCCACTTCAATTATACATGAATTAGCAGAAATGAATTCACAATTTTATTCCATGATGTAGTGGAGCTCAAGTATTTCATAAAGTGTAGCCGTGCAGCAAATTCAGAGCTCATTTTAGAATAATTACACATTGCTGTTACTTGTGTAGTTAAAAGAAAATGTGGAAATTTCCCCATTGTAAGCACTTTTTGAAGGCCCACTCTGTTCTCTAAAGTGAGCAATCTTTCATTCCAAAGGAAGCTGGTCTTTCCATCTTCCCTGCATTTCATCTTCTCCTCTTATACCTCAATTAAAAACACTAGTGCTTATTCAGACAAGTCTTAATTACAGGCCTGGAGCAAGCGAAGCAGCCTCCATGGATTTCCCAGGTAATTTGTTTAAATGATACATTTACCTCAAGTTCCTCCTTCCAGGTCCTTGAATAATGAAGGCTGAGCTAGAGGAGACTTAAAATATGTCCCTTAAATGTCTGCATTTAATATGATCACCAAAATTTGACATTCCCATATCTCTTTACACAGTCTTTTGCAAAACAGAAATACCTATGGAAGGAGGCTGAGCTGACATTTGCAGCTTCTAATAGACTGCTAGATAAACTTATTATCTTATTTTCAAAAATATATTTTAACTTTAAATGTTTATGTTTTATTATATGTATGGTTATGTGTAATATGTGTACAGGTGCCCAGAGAGGCCGTAAGAGGGCACGGGACCCTCTGGATCTTGAGTTAAATGCTATTGCAAGCTGTCTGAACTGGGGTATTAGAACTCGAACTCAGATTAACTTCTGCAAGACCATCAAGTGCTCTGATTGCACAAATTCTACTTGGTCTTATAACAAAAACCCAGAGCTTAACATTGGGGAAAAGCTGAAAAGATCAGAAAGACAGGGAGGAAGCCACATCCGCATGAATCCTCAGTCAAAAGGGAATGGGGTCTCAGGCCAAGGACTGAACTCCTGATTCCTCTTTCTCCACCCAGTGATCTCACTTCCTCCTTAAACTTCCCTAGTGCTAGGCTGAAAGGTTGTAGCACCACTGCCTAGCTCTGTTTGACCTTTAACTTGTAGAGATACAGAAGGATCTTTGCCTCCCTTCTGCTGTGATTAAAGGCCTGGGTCATCACTCCCTGACCTTAATGGCTAAATCTGTGGCTTGTCTGTCCTCTGATTTTCAGACAAGCTTTATTAAATATACAATATAGTACCACAGCTTTTTATCCACTAAGCCATTCTTCCTGGCCCAGGTCAGATAAACTACTGTGAGAAATGTATTACATTCTTATTTTCTTGGATAATCACAGCAATCTTAGGTCATTAGTAATCATTCCCATGTGGAAAGTGAGGCTATGAAGAAGACTCTTAAGCAAGTTAACTCAAAATCATAACCAGATCATGACAAAGTGGGGTCTTTAGTCCTAGCCTCTCAGAGTCTGAATCCTGTCTTTATTATAGACCAAGCTGACTGGCAACTTAAGGTAGGAAAAACTCCTTGGTCTATGCTCAAAAGTACTCAACAGCAAAATCAGAGTGCAATTCACAAAACTTAAACACTGTAAAAGGAGGTTTAAAAAGCTAACAGGTGTGATGTGGGAATGCCTTTCTGTATGCTGTGAATAGCAATCTTTAAATAAAGGAGCTGTTTTGTCCCATGACAGGCACCATAGAAAAAGTAGGAGGAGGAATCAGAATAAGTAGGAGGAGCAGGGCGGAGTCAGAGAGAGACAGAAGGAGCCAGAAGCCCAAAGGAGCAACATGTAAGGAGCACCGGTGAGCCACGGGCCACATGGCAGACAGCTTAATAGAAATGGGTTGATTTAAGATGTAAGAGCAAGCTAGCAAAGTGCCTGAGCCATAGGCCAAACAGCATGAAGATAATATAAGTGTCTGAGTCATTTCTGGGGGCCTGCATGGGCGGCTGGCTGGCTAAGGGGTCTGGTGCGGCAGGGTCTGGGCCCCTGGCCGCCCAGGACCAAGAAACTACATTGTAACACAGGTGCAACATTCTAATTCTAAAAAAATAATAATCTGGTGTGATAGGTTATTTTATTACAAAACAGAATGATTCCCTTTCCCCAAAAAGGCTAAGAGATGTATGCTATAAATTATTTGGGCCTGTGAGATTATAGTAGTTTGAATGTAATTCCACCCACCCCCCATAATCCTCCAGAGAGAGTGGCAGTATTACGAGGCATGGCTTGTTGGAGTGGATATGGCCTTGTTAGAGGAAGTGTGTCACTGTGGGGCAGATTTTGGGGTTTTCTATGCTCAGGATACTGCCAAGTGTCTCAGTTGACCTTCTTTTGCTACAAGTCAAGTTGTAACCTGCATGCCACCATGCTCCCAGTCATGATGATAATGGATTGAACCTCTGTAACTATAAGCAACCCACTTCAATTAAATGTTTTCCTTATAAGAGCTGATATGATCATGGTATCCATTCACAGGAACAAAAACCCTAAGACAAAGCTTCAAAATGAATATTTTGACACATGAGACCACATTAAACACAAGAAAATATGAACAAAAATATATGTGATTGTTACAAAGCAACCATCTATTGATAACCAGGACAGGTGCAAATCTATGTTGATCCTTGCTAACAAAACCCGGGGATAGCTGATTTCTCTCTTTAAAGGGCTCTGGACAGTAAAAGAGCCTAGGAAAATCAGCATGTCCCTCACAATCTAGGGTACTGTGACATCCACAACTAGAGGTGGCATGCTAAGCTAAAAATGTATTTGCTCACTGATGTAACCAAAGGGTCTCTTGCCATCAATACCTGTTTACTAAAGCATGAGGATCCCAGTTGGATCTAGTTAGGAAAGACAGAGCACACAGACTGTGTTTCTACGGGACTTAAAAAAGAGAGAGAGAGAGAGAAGAAGGCTTGATTGGGTGGGAAAGAATAGTTGTGAAGTGCTAGTAGCAAGAGTCTGGGCATCTTTAGTGAAAAAGAACAGGCTCCCAGGTCTGTGAGATATAGGCAGCAAAGACTAAGACCAAGGAAGAATGTAGCAGAGCATTAACACTGTGATGTAATAGATGCATACACATTGGTTCATGGTGCAGAGCTTCAAAAGCCTTTGGAATTCTCTGGGTGATAGGGCATGAGGAACAGCTTTTGTTGTTTTGTAACAATCTTCTTTCAATTACCCCCAAGTTTAGGCCAGTGAAGAAACTCCTGGTGTGCTGTGGATAGCTTTAGGATGGACTCATTGGAGGAATCAGTCATGGTTAAATGATGAGTATACTCTACTCTACCTCTCACCCTGTGACAACAGATCATTAATTATCCATCGTTAGTGACTAGCTCAGTCCTGCTCCTGTCATGAAATATCTATAGAAAGTCAAAACAACATGGTGTGGTATTCCTCTTGATGAAAACACTAGAGTTTTGCAAGTGTGTGTTATCTAGCAGTGTGAGAAGACATGGTATCATATGGTGAATTTCTGCCAGCTGCTCTTAGGCTTTTTCTTTTATTATAAGCACAACATAAGGCTATATTTTTATTTCCATTGGCCATTATTGAGCTATTATAGTACTCAAAGTATAGATCATGGAATTCTTTCATGTATATCCAGTCAACCAGATTTATAGAATAACTAGAAGTTATAAATAGGACAAAGTGAGGGCAATCTTAGAAGGCAGACTTCAACCTTTGGGATTTGATGATAACCCTAGATACATGGTATCATAATAGATAGACATCTATTTAATGTTGGTAACATGGAGAATTGGTTGTTGGTCTGGATAAAACACACAAATTTGTTGTCAGAAGTATCTAGTGAGTAGAAACAGAGTAACTATACTTTAAAATTGATATATAACATCATTTATAAATATGTAAAGATGCAAATAATACATAAATCATTTTAAAGCTACAAGAAGTACATGGCTCAGGAATTACAAGTGTTTACTTCTAGCCCCTGTATTGGGTGACTCAAAATGATCTGTGATTCCATCTATGGAGAACCTGATGCTCTTCTTAGGCCTCTAAGGTCACCCGAGTGTCTCATGTACAATAAATACACATACACACACACACACATGAATACACAAAATAATAAGATTAAAACTTGAAAAATAAAGTTAAAAGAAGTAATTTATGAAAGGAGTCTGAGACAGTGTTCAAGATACACTACAACTCCCAAATTTCGCACCCATTATTGTATCTTTCTGAAGTTTTCTAAGTTGATATGAGAAGAGAGATTAAATGCCTATTAGCAAGAAAATCCCTGAACATACACATATCCAAGTTGCAGTTCTTTTTCACGCCCTGAAAATCTCCAAACCACCATTCAAGATTTGTGTTTCTATTTTCCCATCCTCACAGGCTGAAGATTCTTACTGAGAATGGATGTTTAGTCAACACTACTTTTCTGAAATCCCCTCACTGTTTTTAAGTTTAGCATCATTCTTCCAGGAACCATGGTTCACGTCTATGGATTCTTGAGATTTTCTTATCACCAGAGATCTCTGTTCCTAACTTCCATGAAATGTTACCTCACTGATGAGAAGCTCCTCATACAACAGATGATATAAGTTACATATGCCACCAGTGAACTAATATCCCGTATTTGAATTATAATGTTTACAAAAGCTAGAAGTCACGCCTTCATAAAATCAAGCAATCAAGTAACAGTTTTCCTGATCTGGATGTATTCCTTTTCACCCTAACTTCCAACCATGCTACCCAGAGCTTTCATACTTTGAAACTATGCTTTGAGCATCTTAAGAGATAAAAACAAGTCTAAATCGCTCCTAAGCTGACATTTATCTTTAGATCTGGACTTCCTTGTCCTATCTTTATCATTGCTAAGAAGAGTTAACAATGGCAACTCTATTGTCTTAATATCAAAGTATCCCTCCCTCTAGCCCATATCCCTACCCTTGTTCCTTCTACAGTGCTGACTTTACTGTCTTAAGTCACAGATGATGATTATCACAATCTTATCTTCAGGACTAAAAGCTCTTCATTCTTCTTATCCATCACATTTTTTTTTTGTACAGGTTTAGATAACCTTCAATGACACATTCTTGGCATCTGATAAGTTAGTACTCAATAGCTGTTAGTTTTTTGCAAAATATCTGTTAAGTAAGTGTCTTATAAATATTGAGAGTAGTATTAGAGTGTTGATTTAGCTATTTATATTTCTAAAATTTAGAGAGACACACTTATCTTCCAGATGCTCACATAGCCCCTTGAGTCAAAAGCCATGCTCTGTAGTCACCTTTTATCAATAAAGCTGATATTGCTCTTCCTAGGACCAAAAGTTGTTTTGAAAAGTATCTTTTAGTACTTATAATAATGGAGCAAAGATGTGAGACCTGGACCACAAAATGCTAGCACAATAAAGATTTATCCCAGGGCTTCAAATTTTGTTTAGTTCCAGACTCTGGAATTCCAGAATTCTCTTTAATTCTTTGTCCTTTTGATATATCAAAGATAGTAAGAATGGCTTCTAGCACATAGTATACACAAAAATAAATGTGCAAAATGAAAAATGAGAAGGAATATGAACTGCATATTGAGAGTTATGCATAAAAATGTTTACAGAGCATTAAGTACTCTGAATATCATTAGAAATCAATGTCTTCAAAACATAACATTCGTCATGTAAGCTTTGTAAGCATCGAGCTACACAGAAAAACATGCAGCTGAAAATTTACATTTATGGAAATTTAATGGCATCAGAAAATGTAACTGATACAATACAGCCAAACAGAATGAAATACAAAGTTACTTTATCTGCATTTTAAACCCTTGCAAATCAAGATTATGAAAATTATAAATATATTGGGTAGAATTTTTCAGAAGATGGAAATCTGAATTCATGCTTCCTGCTCCTTCAAAAATTCCCATTGAAAGGACACTAATCAGAAGAAAACAACAGCACATAGTAACAGCCTGTGTCCAGAAGAGATGCTCACTGCTTCCTGCCCTGATAAGGGAACTGAAGGCAAAAATCCCAACCTCGGCCCTTTCCACTCAGTCATATACCTTGGAAAGTGCTGAATTCATAGGATCGTTTTATATGGATGTGCATGTGTGATGTCCTCAGCTACTTTCCTATTCTAAAATACCATGACTAATACATATTATAGGGGAAAAAAGAGCTTATTGGGGATTACAATTTCAGAAGGTTAGATTCTATAACGATCATGGCAGCAGGTACGTATGCTTGGTGCTGGAGCAGTAACTAAGAGTCTACATCTTAATTCACAAGCATGAGGCAGAGATAGCTAACTAGAAATGGTGTGGGCTTTTGAAACCTCAAAGCCCACTCCCACTGACACACCTCCTCCAACAAGACCACACATTCTAAATCTTCCCAAACAGTTCTACTAACTGGAAACCAAGACTCAATAAATGAGCCATGAGGGCCACTCTTATTCAAACCATCACATGAGGTAATATGTGTAAGTATATGAGTATCTTCAGGTATATGTGCAGGTGAGATATATGCACAGATACTTAGTTACATGTATGCATAGGGAAGCCATATATGATGGTTACTTATAACTGTTAATTGATACAATCTATAATCACTTGGGAAATGTCTCAGTAGGGATTGATTGGCTCAGGTTGACCTGTAGTCTTGTCTGTAGAGAGCTGTCTACACTCAGTTACATTAATTGATATGAGAAGATTTAACAACCATGAATGGCATCGTTTTGGGGCTTCAGTTATTTTACAGTTATGAACTATAAAATAATAGAAAAAGTGAGCTGATTACTAGAGACATGCATGTATTTTTCTCCCTGTCCATTGCTATGCAAGTGACATGGCTAGAAGTTTTAAGCACCTGCTGACTTAATGTCCCTGCTGTGATGGAGTGTAACCTAGAATAAACCCAACTCTTTTCATTGTGCTGTTTTATCACAACAAAAATTAGACTAGGCCACCAGAAGTCAGTATTGTGTCTTTCCTCAATTCCTTTCTACCTTACTTTTTGAGACACTATCATTTGAACATGGACCTCACTGACTGGGCTTCACTGACTGGTCAGTAAAATCCAGGGATCTCCATCTCTAATTTGCCAGCACTAAGATCACTGGCACACATCACTATACCTGTACTTTGGTATGAATCCTGGCGACCTAAATTTAGGTCCTCATACCTGCATGGCAAGCACTCTAGCCACTGGCTCATCTGTCTCCAGACCAGGAACATCTTTTCCTTATAGATATAAAGTCAATATATATGGTAGGTAGTTCTGACTCTGTAACTCTTTGAGTTGATGGGAAAGATTTCATTAATAGGTCTTCCATGGCTCATGTGATTTAATGAGAACTGGTGGATTAGGATAAGGAGACTTGTTCTTCCTGGTCAGTGCGGCTGATACCAAAAAAACACAGCTCATTTTCACTTATTGATATAAAATAGTATTATAAAGTAGAAAAGTGAAGATTAAGAAATACTATGACCTTTTTGTGTACTTAAAGTATATGGCCTTTCTAACACACAGATGGCACAACTATTTTTGATAGCCTTAGAGACAATATTACCTAGATGTATGGTATACATGCCTTAAAATGCAGTAATTTCATTATTAATCAGGTACCTCAGATAAATTCTCAAATACTTGATAAGGAGGTAAATAAAACAACCCTGTTTTTAGAATTTTGCTTCTCAGAAGCAAAAAAAGTTATATTTTTACTTCACTGATTTAAAAGACCAATAAATTAGATATGAATGATTATGTATGAACATTACATATGTTCATATGAATATATTTTATATTGTAATGAAGAAAGTAAAGGCAGCCACATATAGATGCACATCAGTAAAATAATTACTCTGCAGAGGGAAAAATCAGGACCAAATCAAGAAATATCTTTAAACATAAACAAAACTTGTATTCCTTAAAGACTACAATACATACGTGGAAGCGTAGTTCTTAATAGTTGATACCTTGTGGGGATCAAGAGATTGTGAATTTTTAGCAGGCTGACCACAGGGAGTTTGACCGTGATACAATGAGTATACAGGCAACACAAATTTGACTTGGTGAATGTTTTTGGGGGTGAGTGTGCAAGCGTTGGAAGGTAGACCTGGAAGGAAAAGAAAGCAAGTATGACTGGGGAAATTCCCAAATAGTTAATAAAAATATTACGATGAGGAAAAATAGCCTGAAATAGACACAAAATATTTGCTTTTTCTCTCTTCTTCCTCATTATCTTTCTGTTTCTCGCCTTTTGCTATGGGATTATGTTCTGGTATGTTGTAAGTATTTGTACCTCCTACTAGTTCAATAAGACACTTATTAGACAGAAGTAAGACAGCAAGTGTGGGCAAGGCTATCAGAATGAGAAAAGTCTGGGAAGAGAAAGAACAAAGCGAGAAGCCAGCAGACAAAGAGGAAAGAAGTCGGATGTGGCTCTGAAAATCAAGTCACATGGCTAAACAGGATAAGAAGCATGGGTTAGTTTAAGAGTTAAGGGTTAGCAAATCATATGCCTGGGCCATAGGTCAATCAGCATGAAATTAATGTAAGCCTTTGTGTGATTATTTGGGGCTAAGTGGCAGTGGGACTGTGAGCAGGTCTGAAACTCAGGGCTACGCCAGAGAGTCCAGACCAGAACTTTCATATTACATACCCCTTTTTTCCTCTTTCCCCCTTTTTCTTTCTCTGTCCTGATGTGTCTGTCTCTTTCTCCAGTCTCCTTTCCTTCCTTCTTTGCTCTGGTTTGCAGTATTGAAGGTGGAACCTAGACTCTTGTACATCTAAGGTGAGTGTTCTAGCATTGAGTTACATGGTGCTGATGATTAAGATTGCTTTTGCATAAATGTCTTCATTACACTGAATACTTACGTTTGTTACATTAAAATTATTTATAATGATGATAAGTTTAAATATTATAGAATTTGGCTCAGAGAAAATTAATCATCATTATCTTATCATTACATCCTCATATAAAACATTGTCTTTAGAAATTTTCTTTTAGAATATAAAGACCCTTAGTTTCTCCATTGCTCAGCATCTTGGAAGGCAATGTGCTATGGTAGAAATTATATGGAATCATTATCTATCCTACATTACAATAAATTTGATTGCTTTAAACTATAAGCAAACAAATGTAGTCCAAAAGTCTTTCTCATAATGAGTATTCATTCCCTATCTTTCCCAGTAGGCATGTTTTAGGTAGCACAAACACAGCTTGGCTCAGAGAAACCTATTCATTATCAATGTGGTCCAGCAGTTCTGAGCGCTGTTCTGTCCTGTTCTGCACTGTGAAAATGTAAGTACTATGAAATGTGAAAAAGCCTTTCACTGGCACAAATGCATTCCATCAATACCTTTTTACAGGCTCACCTGTAGCATCCATTCCAACACTTAATCCCTCACTTCTCCATTATTACTCTATAAATATTTCATGTCATGTCTTTGTATATGCTCTAAAAAAAAATCAATATACCTCATAACCTTTAGTTTTGAATGAAAGTATTATACAAAATCATTGACTTCCTAGTGGAATTTTAGCACTAATATTTTACAATTTTAAGATCTCATGTGTATTTTATATGTCTTCTGAAATAGTTCACAAAGGGCTTCAAAAATGTTAGTCTCACATTCTGGGAAATTTCAAGTTGTCTAGAGTGGCTGAGAAAAAAGAAGAGAAAGAACAATGGAATGTCTTTATATTTGACGAGAAAGTTGTCCTCTAGTTAAACAGGGCTGTCTTATAATTGGAATTTATTTGGAAATAATTTAAATATGCTTATGTAAAAATGTAGTTAACATTCTAGAACAGATATTACAGATATGCCTTTGATAGTGATAAACTGAAGATGCATGGTTGGGGCCAGATTATACCAGGCAGGACCTACTAATAAGATACCATGTATTTCTTATCAGGCAATGGCCTGCTGCATTATTGGTCAAAGTACAAGTGCCACTATATAGTGCAAGTGGAAATAAGCTTCATTTGTTTCTAAGTGGGATGTGGGATGTCTTTCTGTACACTATGAGTATGCTTTATTGTCATTTGTTAATAAAGAAGCTCTTTTGGTTAATGTCAAAGCAGCTTGTAGCCAGGTGAAAAATCCAAAAAGGCATAAAGGAGAAGAGGGCTGAATCAGGAGATGCTGCAGGCTGCTGCCAAGAAAGCAAAATGTAATGGGGCACAGGTAAATCTATGGAACATGTGGCAACACTTAGATTAATAGAAATAGGCTGAGTTAAGTTTCAAGAGCTAATTGCTAATGAGCCTGACTCATAAACCAAAAAGTTTGCAATTAATATAAGCCACTGAGTAATTGTTTTTTAAGTGATTGCTGGACCTTGGGTTGGTGAGATTCCTCCGGACTGCTTGCCCAAACAGGACAGAAAAACTTCAGGTTACATAAGCATAACTCAGTTCAACAAGAAATTGATTTTTGTTTACTGGTGTTAGAATATATATTTGGTTGAACATCAAAGATTTTTTAAAAGTTTTATGTGTGTACATTAATTATACATTATAATTGGATCAAGTATTTGCACAAAAAATTATTTTCAAAAAATTTACTTATACAGGTATTGTCTGGGCAACCATATTGTTGAAATTTCACGGGTTCAGCTTCCCAAACATGTCTATAAGACATTACCTTAAAGCAGGCATTTTGCTCTTGTGGCTCTTGAAATCTTTTTTCCATCTTTTCTTTGATTTTCCCCTGAGCCTTAAATGTAAAAATGATATTGTAGATAAGTCAGCTGTGGCTGAAGACCTTACACTCACCTTTTATCTGCTTTTTGACCAGTGTAGATTTTGTAGTAGCCTCATCTACTGTAAAAGAATCTTCTTTAATAAGGGTTTAAGTAGTGAGAACCACACTTACAAGATAAGAACTTAGAATATAGTTACAAATTAGATTAGCTTAGGGAAATAATAGTAGTGAATTCTCCAATAGGATCTATGACTTCTACAGTCAAGGGTAATTGGCTAGGTTTACAGTGCCAGGAATTAATTCCCTGCTTTTCAGTGGGTCTTAGGTACAAGTCAATAGTTTTAGTTTACTCCAAAGATAGAAGTGCCACTATTGTATCCTTCAGGTTTTCTTTCCAGAGTAGCTATTATTGTGATCCATAAGCTTTACAGCTGGGTAGGACTACTGATTTCTTTTTCCTTGGCTGCTTTTACAGCACCTTCAAATACTAAAAGAATGTTCAATATTTTTAAGGTGAGTTATTTGGATGGAAATTGAGTCCTTATGCTAACCAGGAAAGCATTTTCTGACTGAGTCATCACACTAGTCCTTAATATTTTAACAACATAAACATGCTAAATTTTGTCACATGCTCTTCCTGTATTTATTGGAATGATTCTTATCCCAATTTATAATAAAATGGTATAATGTACTTAACTGTTTTGTCTACATTAAACAATTATTGTTGCTCTCTAGTAAAAATTCTTCTCAGTCATCTAATTTGTAGACAAAACAGTTTACCAGTATTCACTAAGAATACTTGGATCTATGTTAACTAAGGATCTTGGTTTTTGGATTTACTTTGCTTGTAGTATCTTTTTTCTGTATTTGAAATTAGGATAATTCGGCTTTATAAAATGAATTAAATTTGGGAGTGGTATTTTAATCAACTTTTTGAAAGAGTTTTAGAAAATTATTGACCTTAATTCTTCTCGAACAACTGTAAAATGTATAGACATAATAGACATAAACAGAAGTTTCAGCCCAACACCAACTGCACATGTTTTTATTGTGCATATAGAAAACTTTTGAAAGGTCACCTATCATGTCAAAAAGGTTTAATATATTTGAGAGAATTTAAATCATACAACTTTTGCTTTCAACCCCATGGGATAAAGCTGGACATCTGTGGCTAAAGAAAGTAGAAGCATTCACAAATACATAGAAATGTAACAATATATTCTTGAAGGAAAAAATGAGAAAATAGATTAAGCAAAATAAGTGGGAAATATCTCTGTCCTAGTTAGGACTTCTGTTGCTTCAATGAAACACCATAACCAAAAAAACAAGTTGGAGAGAAAGGGGTTTATTTGGCTTAAGCTTCCATATTGCTGTTCATCATCTAAGAAAATCAGGACAGGAACTCAAATAGGGCAGGAACCTGGAGACAGGAGTTGATGCAGAAGCCATGGAGCTGTGCTTCTCACTGGCTTGATCCCTATGGCTTGCTGGCTTGTTCAGCCTGCTTTCCTATAAAACCCAGGACCGCCAACCCAGGGATAGAAACACCCACAGTGGGCTGGATCCCCTCTTATCACTCACTAAGAAATGTCCTACAGCCTGCTCTTATGGAGACATTTTCTCAGTTGAGCTTCCCTCCATTCAGGTAAATGTAGTTTATGCATCAAGCTGACATAAAACCAACTAGCACAGTCTCAGTTAGTAAAATGCTTATGCAAGCATGATGACCAGAGTTCAACTCTCAGTGTCTGTATGGCAATCCAGGTGTAGCAGTCTGGGCCTGGGGAGGAGGAGCGAAGATCCCTGGGGCTTGTTGGCAGTCAATTTAACTGAAAAAGTCATCTTTAGTTTCAGTGAGAGATCCTGTCTCAAAAACAAAGTTGAAAGTGGTTAAAACAATTTCTGGCATCAACTTCTGGCCTCCCTATTCAAACATACACACATGAACACAGACATAGTCAAGCATGCAACTGCTCACAGAAGAATTAATACTTTCTGTGGCCTAGGATTATATTAATTTCTTTTCTATGCCTCTTTAATAAAATACTCTGGAAAGTGAAATTTAAGGGAGAAAGAGTTTATTTTGACTTGCTGCTCAAGTCCATAGTGGTGGTGAAGTTAACATGTCAGAAGCTTGATGAGCTGGTCACATCACAGCCATAATCAGAAAGCATAGAATAATAAGTGCTAGCACTCAGCTAATTATTTTTATTCATCTGTGACCAAAGCCCAGGGATCAGTGTAATCCACTTTCAAGATGTATCTTTCCCACTCAATTGGCTAATCAGCATCACTCAGGCACAGGGAAGGGCCCATCTCCTACATGATTCTAGATTCTGCCAAGTTGACAACACTATTACATTTTCTAGCTGCCCATGACAACACCTTTATCTCTCTGATACAAGAATCTTTCATATTTGTTATATTATTTGAAGATAAATACACAACAGACAAAAGTCCCTTAGCATATATTATATGGAAAAGTCACAAGGTTATTGAACTGTAAGATCACAAGACACTAATGAAAATAAAGCTGCTGTTGGCTAATGATTAAAGCAATTGCTCCAAACTGGATTAGACAATTTTAATTTGATTATTTGTTTACACATATAGACATGTTTATCCTGATCTATTGGCAGTTGGTAAAGTCCCTGGTAGAGACAGTAAATTTTCTTCAGGAGTGTGACTTCTAATAGATTTTTTATGCTCTAGTAGATGTACATACTCTCACCTCTAACTGCATTCAGTAGGGGAAAAAAGAGGTACATTAAGTTGGGAGGAAGACAATGACAGAGTGGTTCTCATATACCTTGAAGTTCTGAATACACTAAACATAAGAAATGTAGGTACAGCTACCAATATCTTTACTTGTGATATATTTCAGGCCTTTATAGCCAGAACACATCTATAGACAGTGAGAACTGGTATTAAATATTTCTCTGCTTCTTAGAGAGTGATGAAGGCCTCAAGGTCAAAGCTCCTGAAAATTATCTGGAGGATAGTATCAAATCTCCCTCACTTGATTTGTAGAAGATATATTCCTGAAATTAAAAATAAAAAATTGTATGGGCTATATAAAAAAGTATCTTTTACCAATATTAGCAGATATTTCTGAGAGGTTAGTGTGTATCAGGCTTGGGGAGTCACCATTCACTATTCCCACCCTCAAGTGTCTTATACACTTGAGCTCATTTTGTGCTCACAGCATTTTTTGAAGAAAGCTTTAAATTTTTATTAGCAAATATTACTTATGCATAACAGTGAGCTTCATAATGACATTTAATACATCCATACTTGGATTGTTCTGATTATTTTTAGACCATCTCCCTTTCCCACTGTTGTTGGTACCCATTCTATTCCCAACTAGTTATCCTTCTACACTCATACTTTTGGTGATCCAATGAGCTCATTTAGTGTTGCTTATAAGATATGGATGAGACATATAATTCGCCATGGAGAAGAAGAAAGCCTAAGCACCCATTGAGGGAAATAATCTTAGTTTTATGGAGTAAGATGAGGCACAGACTAGTTCATTTTATCAAAGCTCTTGGCTTCGGTGTGGTCGAACCAGGACTTAAATCAAGGTAGAGAGATTCCAGGGTCCTCTATTTATCTGTTGTTGGAGGCCACTGGCCCCAGCCCCTCTAGGTGGCGCTATTACCTGGTGCTGGCCAACCCGCCTGAGTCGTTAGAGAGCGCATGCGCTTGGTAATCTCGCGAGACTGGTCTGGTTTCTCCGCCTTTCCCGTGGCGTCATGGGATTCTGAACTACGACCAATAGGAAGGAGTTTCGTCTAAAGCAAGAGCCGTTTGGTCGTCTTAAAACCGGGTCTTCCTACCTCGTGGTCCCTTCTCTCTCTCTCCTCCTCTCTCTCTCTCTCCGCCCCGCCGTGCGCACGGACGCCGGCCCGGCTTCTGGGACACGGGCTCAAGGCCACGTGGCAGATGGCCCGGCCCAGACCACGCCGGGGCCTAGCTCTCTCTCTCTGCACGGACGCGGGCCCGGCTCCCGGGCGCGGGCTCTAGGCCACGTGGCGGCGGCTCGGCCCGGGCCACGCCGGGGCCTAGCTCTCTCTCCTCTCTCTCTCCTCCCTCTCCATTTTCCGTAAGCTAAATGCTCTCCCCTAAGATACATTAAAGCTATATTGCAGAAGGATCCTAAGTGTGTACCGTGCCTTTTCTTGCGGGCGAGAAATAGGCGCGGAACAATCTGTAAGATTCATTAACTAATACTCAATCCTTGGCAGATTTGATTATAAAATTCTCCCACAAGGTATAAGTTTAGATCTCCAAATGGTGGCATTATTTTCAAAGTACCAGAAAATTTGTGAGGTGAGGTTCAACTAGAAGCTATAAGTCACTTGAGGCAACTGTGTAGTGGTAGCTTGCATCTGGCTTCATATGGTCTTCCTCTGTTTCATGTCCACCACGAAATAAAGAGCTTTTTCTGTACAGTCCTGCCACAATGATCTACTTTTTTTTACAAACCATGGAGACAAGTGAAAATGGATTGATTCCTCTGAAATTGGAAGCTAAAGTAACTCAGTTCCCCTTTCTGATTTTACTTCCATGTGGCCTTTTATATATATACATATAGCATTATTGATTCTACTTGTGGTTGTTTGAAATTCCTTACCTGTTACCAGAAAAGGACACTTCTACTTTTCTTTAGCTACTTATGCTGGTTAGTTTTAGCTTTAACTGTCAACTTTCCACAACCTGAAGCACCTAGAAAGAAAGGCTTGTTGAGATATGATGTAGACCAGAATGCCCTGTAAGATTGTCTGTGGGGGATTGTCTTGGTTGTTAGTTGAGGCTGAATGACCAGCACAATTTTGAGAAGCTCAGTTTTTTAGGCAGATGGTTCTGCAGTATGTGAGGATGAAGAAAAGTAGCCAAAAATAATCAATGGTACCTTGATTTGTCTCTGCTTCTGACTGCAGACTCTAAGTTCCCACCTAGAGTTCCACAAGATGATGGCCTTTACACTTCAATATAGGACAAATGAACCCCTCCTCCTCCAGTTGTTTTTTTTGTGATGTTATTTAATTACAGCAATAGAAATGAGACCATGTACCAATCTTCCCTCACATATCTTAAAAACTTCTCTGATGTTCTCTCCTTCCATTCCAGCTCAGTCAGCAGCACTGTGTCCAGGCCTGCACGCATCTTGTTTTTCTTCAATTTTCCAGGCACTCAACACAGGGTTTTCTCTGTTTGATGTTCCAACTGCCCTTACTACCCATTGAGATGGTTAGTTGTGATTGTCAGTGTGGTCTGGTTTAGAATCAACTGAGAGACATGTATATGGGTGGGTCTGTGAGTGCTCTTCCAGCAAGACTTAAATGGAGAGATAAGCCTCCCTGGCATGGACAGCACCATACATTGTGAAAGGAGAAACATTCAGTGTGTACCTTCCATTGCTTCCTGCTGGTGAATGAACCTATATTCCTCCTCTTTTTTCTCTTTCTCCTGCTTCTGCTGCTGCTGCCACTACAACCAGCCTCTGTTACTATAGTAGCCAACTTCTTAAGCCTTCTAACATGGATGGAAAACTACCAGTCCTTCAGGAATCCTTCAGACCTTAAGTGCCACATTGAGACTGCTGAGGCACACGGCCTTATGGACGGGGAAGCTCCCATCTTCTCAATCTTCCTACTGTATAGACATCCATTTGTGGATTACTCAGCTTGTGTCATTGATAGACAACATAAGTGGCTTCTTGTAATAATTTTCATTCTATCTATTCTGTTCCTCCTGTGAATCTTAAACTCCTGGCACGTCTATCTTCCTGATCCTTTTCAAACTGTTGTTCAAACATTGCCAGCTAAGTAAAGTCAATACTGACTTCCCTTTTAAAACTGCAATTTACCGCATTTCAATTTTTCTATCTTCCCTCATCCCTTTTAAACATTTTTCATTATACCTCTCACCTTACTATCTTTTGTATATTTGCTTTCTTTATTATTTGTGCTACTCACCTGCACTTGCTTCTTGTCATGCATCTGTCTAGTTGTTGATGCTGTGGACATACTCTGAGGTCATGACCTTTGTTACAGGGTATTTCTTATTTCATGAATTCATTAACATAATCTAACTATGAATAGTGTTCATGTCATAGATTCTGACCAACATCAACAAACAAATATATACACCTAGCATGGAGCAGCTTTCAGTATGTGGGGAGTTTCCCTTTCCGTCAGTCATCTTATAAGCAAAGTGAGGCCTATGAATTTCTCTGTATAAAAACTAATTCTATCTATTCATCTACAAATATCCCTTGTTTGGATGACTTTAAGCTAATTTTTCATGTTGGATTGTCATTAAAGAAAAGGGTGATATTTAAAGTTGAGCAAAAAGAATAGGTGAATATAAAAATTGAGAAACAACTGCTGTAAGACACCTGGCATAGTTCCGGACTTGTCACAAATGCTCCATAAATTCTGCTTGAATGAGTGCTCATTAAGGACTACAGGGTGCAGAGGAGAGGAGAGGCCACATGTTGAATAGTAATCACTGACAAAAGTTCACATTAAATGCCATGTAGGAATATTGTGTTTGTTGGAGCAAGTCATAAATAAGATAAGCTAAGGCTCTGAAATGAGTAACGATAGCCATTTGGGATCCAGATGTGGTGAAGCAGTACTCCCACCTGCTAGTGGGTTTATAGGAGCTGTTAATAAAGATAATGTTATTGAGGGTATTTCAGGAAGTACGACATTGTTCTAAGGTTAGAAAGTCACACATTTCTGAATTAACCAAAAGCATCTTTTCTAGCCAAATCTCACTCTCTGGCCTTTGTTTGTTTCTGTTGCTGTGATAAAATATCCCGAGCAAAAGCAACTTACCAGAAGAATGGTTTACTGAGAGCACAGTTACAGTCTTCAATCTGCCATTGGGAAGAAGTCAAGGCCGAAAGCCAGAGACCTACTCACTGTGTCCTCTTGCTGCTCTTGTTCATCTGGCTGTAGTTCAGGAACAAGCCCATGATACGATGTCACCCACATTCAGGTGGGTATTCTAACTAGTTTTATGTCAGCTTGACACAAGCTAGTCATCTGAATTGAGGAAACAAATTGAGAAAATCCCTCCATAATATCTGGCTGTAAGGCATTTGCTTAATTAGAGATTGATGAGGGAGGGCCTAGCCTATTATGGATGCTTCTATCCCTGGGCCTAAGTTCTATAAGAAAACAGGCTGAGCAAGCTATAGGGACAAGCCAGTGAGCAGCACCCTGTCATGGCTTCTGCATCAGCTCCTGCCTCCAGGATCCTGCCCTGTTTTAGTTCTGTTCTGACTTCCTTCAGTTGAAGTTTAAGCTGAATAAATCCGTTCCTCCCCAAGTTGATTTGGTCATGGTGTTTCATCATTACAGTAGTAATTCTAACTAAGACAGTTTGTCTTCCTTCCTTAGTAAAGGACCAAAACAACCACTCAAAGACATGTTCACAAGCCCGTCTGATCTATGCAAATCCCTTAGTGGTGATTCTGGGTTGTGTCGAGGTGACTATTAAAATTAAGGGCACACTTTCTCTATCTTTGTATCTCCTTGCTCTTGCCTTTATACTTTACTTTACAAGCAATTACTAAAAATCTTCAAGTGATCCATATTGTATGTGATCTCTGGATTAGCCCCTGGAGGGCCTTTTACTTTCTGAGGTGTCATCACCTATAACTTCCTAGACAGAACATCCTGCAAGTCTGCAGTCTTCAATCTTCACATTTGCCTACTCTTTGCTTTCAAATATCTAGCCATTTCTCTAAGTGGTCCCATAATATAGTGTCATACCATTTATCACAGTGAAGTAGAATTGTCTATTTGTATAAATATCTAAATCCTAGTAGGCTATGTGCTTCTGTGCTACCTAATATTATTGTCAGTTTGATAAGGTCTAGCATTGAAGATGAAACCAGCTCTGGACATGTCTGTGAAATATTATTTAGATTAGGTCATTGATGTGGGAAAACCTACTCTAAATATGAGTACCACACCTGAGTAAGATCCTAGGCTGACAGAAATGAGAAAGGGAACAAAGCACTAGCATCCATCTCTTTCTGCTTCTTGAGTGGATGTGGTATGCCCAAGTGCCCTATGCTCCTACTATGCTGCCTTCCCTGCCACTTTAACTTGTCCTTGAATTGTAAGCTCCAAACAATGCATTTTTGCTTTAAGTTACTTTGGTCAGATATTTTGTCATAGATGTGAGAAAGTTAATAATTCAACTGCCAAAGTCTTTCCTTGTATCTTACTTTGGTCCCTAAGATCCAGAGCATAGATGATATGTAAAGTATGTCCTCTATAAATATAATTTGATTTTTTCTATCTACAAAAATAGTTTAAAGTAATTTAAGTTAAAATAGTGCCTCTACCATCTTGTTTCTATCATAGTACTTCTCATGTGGTCTGGCACATGTTCAAGGTACAGTATAGTTACTATTGCTAGCTAATTCAGGTGTCATTATTTGTATACTCATGAGTATAAAATCACATTCTGTAAGGCTCATAGGGATTAGCTAAGGAGGAATAGGGTATAGGGAACTTCAAAAATATTTACCTAAGGATCTAGACAGATACAGTTGTCCTCAGCAAGCATAGGCATTTTTCAATCATAAGCACCCATGCAAAAAGTTGGCATGGTAGCATACACACACACACACACACACATATATATATATATGAGATTATGCATATATATATATATATGACAGAGAGAGAGAGAGAGAGAGAGAGAGAGAGAGAGAGAGAGAGAGAGAGAGAGAGAGAGAGAGAGAGAGAGGGCTCCTTCCCTAGGCTTTCTGGATAGACAACCAATTTAGCTAAATCGGTGATCTCAGTGTTCAATGTGAAACCTTGTCCCAAATTAAATTAAATGAGATAGAGATATTCAAGGCATACACCCAGCATTAACCTCTGTCCTCTACATTTATGTATACATGTATGTGCACATTCACAAACACAGCTGTACATATATGCATACACACATGAGAGAGAGAGAGAGAGAGAGAGAGAGAGAGGGAGAGAGAGAGAGAGAGAGAGAGAGAGAGAGAGAGAGAGAGAGAGAGAGAGAGAGAGAGAGAGAGAGAGAGAGAGAGAGAGAGTCTGAGTCTTCATGTTATCTTTTAGGTGACTTCTGCTTTTTGCTTAAACCTTAAGGTTTGCATCCTTCCTCCAGGAAGCGTCCTTATGACTCCCTCCCACTGTCTCTCTAGCTTTATCATTCTTGCTTCTCTCAGTCTCTGCACTCTCTACTCACTGTCCACACTTCTCCTTTCATTTGGTCATCACAAACTACAGATTCACTGACTCCATTTCTCTTCATACTTAAACAACTTCTTCTTTCAACCTGTGCTATGGTTGCATGTGTGCACATGAGTGAATGCTCACGGGTCTTCATATGTGTTCACTAGTTGTGGAAGATGGTCCAAGAAGGCCGCACTGACTAGCCATGGAACCTAGAGATGCATCTCTCTCTGCCTCCTCAACCATATTTGACATTTTTCACACATTGTGGGGTCAAGCTCTGCTTGTCCTCCATTGAAAGCAAGCACGTTACTGAATTAGCTATGCTCACAAGCCTGCAGCTTAAATCCTTTAGTTTTCTACTCCCACAGCTTTGTAGACATCACTGTTACTAGCTCCACCCAACATCTCTTCATTCTCATGTTTCTGTGCAGGCTCTCAGCTTTGAGGCACTTGTTGCCAATTATATCTTATTCATAGTTTGTTAACTACCTAGAAAATATATATGTCAAAGTCCCACATGAAGCCAGGAGGCCCTCATGGGACAACAGTACTCTGTGTTCTATCCTGCAGAAAGAAACACCCTTTGCACCAGCACATGGCTTTGTGTACTTGTTCACTCTTTTCCTTTGAAAACCATGTCCTCTTAGGATTCCAAAACCTATTCAGTGCTGAGCTTTGGTTTCATGTCCCAATCTTTCTTTTAAATTCCTCATTAAGTTGAGCACAGGCGCATACACACACACACACACACACACACACACACACACACCACAATGAAGTACTTTTGTATGCAATAGCAAGATTTCATTGTCTCAGTTGTGAATTTGAAGTCTTTCTTCTGCTGTACTCTCTAGAGAAGATCATCTTTCCTACAGCTCTCAACACTATGATTTTTAACTTCAGTGTTACAGGTATCTCAATATGAGTCCATGAGTCTGAGTCTCCTTCCATCCTCCTCAACTCTAAAAATAATATCTGTACCAAACCATCAAAGCCAAGACTTTCTCTCCTGTTTTAATTTGCTGGCTCTTTCTGTTTACTGTGAGGTCGACTTTGGGCCAGCTCATTTCTCACTACTTCTGCTTTTACCGTCTACCTTCATCTTTCATCTCAGCTGCTGGCATGAAAGTATCATTAAGTTGTTCACAGAGTCTACTCCAGCCACCCTGTCACCTTGTCTTTACTCTGAAAGCACCATAGTCCTGTGAAAATGCAGGTCTATCCTCCCTCGGCCCTTCCTTTAAAATAAGAGCCCTCAGAGGCAAGAGTGGCTGCAGATGCTCCAAGTCCAAGTTTGTCAAGAGGCAGAAGTAGGAGGATCATTCAGTTACACAATTTCACTGCCAGCCTGAGCAACATGGGGGCGGGGTACAGGTTTTATAGAACTTGACACAAAACCAGCACTTAGAATAAAAGTGAATCTCTCTGGCGCCTTTTTGCTTCTGATTCATTCAACAATGTCCATGATGATCCTTTTGTTTTCAAATCAGATCCATCATTTTTATGCTAGTAAAGGACTCTGAAGCTCTTCCTTCTATCTGAAATTATTCCCTATACATAAAGTAATACGCTGCTATGCTTTACTGCCATCCACTTATAGTTTATCCCTATATTAGTTACTTTACATATTAATGGATAAAATACCCAACAAGAGAAAGTTAAGGAAGGCTTATTTGGGCTCATGGTTTAAGAGTACAGGGCATTATTGATTGTAGGCAGAAGGAGCATGAGACATCTGGTCACATCGCACCTCCAACCAGCAAGCAGTAAAAGGAAACATTCATACTCTGTTTGCTTTCTCCTTTTCAGTTCAAGGTCACATCCCATGGGATAGTGCTCCCCATAGCTAGGCTGTATCTTCGCACCTCAATTAACTTAATTAAGCTACTCTCCTCCAGACATGCTCAGAGACATTTCCTAGAAATTGCCAAGCTCATAGTCAACATTAACCATCACAATATATAAACAAACTGTTTCTATCTTTTTTTCTGTAATCTCTTATCTTGCCTTATCTCTTATGGCATTCATGAGCTTGAGTTATAATATTTTAAATTATCTAGGATGAATACTTTAGGAGACTTTTTGGTTCCTTTATCTAAAATTTTATTTTTATTTTTAATTATGACAGTGTGTAAACATCTGTGTGTGTTTGTGTGTATGTATACATAATGTATACAGATACATACAGAGTAGTCAGGTCCCCTGAAGGTACTGTTACAAGTTGTGAGGTACCAGATGAGGGTTCTAGGAACCAAAACCAGGACCTCTGCAAGAGCAGTATGTGTTCTTAATTGCTGTTTCATTCTCTCTCCAGCTTCTATATCTAAACAGTCTTGTCAGGAAGAATGAGGTCAAATATTGGCTAAATCATTGCATGGCTGAATAAAACAATTCCCCATCACCAAGATGCAGAAGGTAGAAGATATATCTCCCAGGTGTAGCAAGACCAGGTGTGAGTTAGAAACTAACTAAGAAAGCCAGAGTTCAAAGACCCTTTCCCCTGTAAAGTGGAAAGTAAGATCCCTTCTTGTTGTTTAAAAGAATGCAGTTGAAAATAGTAGATCACCATAAAAACAAGAGGACCAAAGAAGAGAGTCCAAGACATCTTCTGCAAACACCCATTACTTCATTCTTTGCCCCTTGATACCTCAAAGCACACTGATACAATGGAGTCTTGGTGATCTCATTAGATTATCTCCAGCTTGAAAGAACCATTCTTGGCTTAATTTAGTTCAGCTTAATCCTATACTAACATTCTTCACTGTGGGTTTAATATATATTTTTTCTTCATTTAAGTCATTTGTTACAAATTCTCTTTCCTAACATAAAATCACATTTATAGATAGAGATAGAGCTCAATTGGCAAAGTGCTTAACAAAAAGCATGAGGATCTCCAGAACTCATGTTAAATAGTTGGCCTCAGAATCCTAGCACTGGGAAAATAGCCCAGGTCAATAACTGCAGTCACTGGCTAGATGTCCTATGCTTGTTTTAGAATGGTGAGAAACTCTATCTCAAAAAACATGGTGGACAGTACTTGAAGAACAAAGGCTGAGGTCCTCTGGTTTTAATGCTCAAGCTAGCATGTGTGTGCAAATAATACCAACCTGATGAATAACCCTAAAATTTCCATATGACTAAGTTTCCTGGCACAATCTCATTTCTTGGTGTTAGCACCATCCACAACTAGACTTACTTATTCCACAGTTGCTTCATCAAACATTGTCTCCTGCATCATTCTCAGAGAAACTTCAGGAAAAGGATGCGGTAACAGAAGGTCCTTAAGAAGATATTAGGACAATGCCTTATTTTCTGTTACTATACTGAGTCAAAGGATGCTCTCCTATTTACTGTTCTAGTTTGTTTTCTTCTACTGGGAAGAACAAGACAAGCAAAAGCAACTTTTGGATGAAATAATGTATTAAGTTTATACTTCCAGGTCACAAGCAGGAACTGAAGCAGAAGTCATGAAGGAATACTACTACAGGCATGCCTACTACTTCTGATTAGCTAGAGTTTTGTTTTTTGGTTTTTTTTTTTTTTTATGTGCATAGGACCAATTGCCTAGGGATAGTGCCGCCCAAAGGGATCTGTGCCCTCCTTTATCATTGAAAAGCAAAACAATGTGTCACAAACATACTCACAGGTCAATCTTATCCAGACATTATTTTCTTGAGGTTCTCTCTTCCCAGGTGATGCTGGGTTGTGTTAAATTGACAATAAACCTAACCAGGATGACACTTTATTTTTATTCAAGCTCCATTCCATTCCAGGTATTTTCATATACTCCCTCTGTAATTTAAAGACTGGGAAGAAGAAAATTCTTATATTGTATATTCATCTTATCCACTGATTATGCCTTCCATACATATTGTATAAACCAGGCTCTCATCTACGGCTGTGCTCCTCTGTAGCCCTCTCAAGAGAAGTATGATGGTTTATATTTATTGTCAACATAACAGGATCTAGAATTGTCTAGGAGACAAACTTAAGAAAATATCTATGAGTAGATTTTCAGATTGGGTTAATTTAGGTGAGGACTTCTGACCTAAGTTTGGCAATGCCATTCCATGGGCTGAGGTCCTGGACTAGACAAAGCTGAACATGACTATCCATCCATCTTTCTCTGATCCCTGACTATAAGTGCAGTGTGACCAGTTGCCTCACAATCCTATTGCTATGTTTGCTCACTACAATTGACTTTGTCCTCAAATCATGAGTCAACACAAACCCTTCCTTCTGAAGTTGACTTTGTTAACTATTTTGTCTTCTAAAAGCAGAAGTGTCTAATAAAAAGGTAAAGTATCTTATTTCTGGACCTATAATAAATACTTCTTGACCTCTGATGTCAGTTACAGAAAAATACTCCTTGTCCTTCTCCATTCATCTTTTTGAGTCACATATTCTAAACTACAGCATCCATTCTTTCTCTTTGAGGAAGTTTTCTATTTTTCTGAACAATTTTTGCTATTGAATTGCCTTCATATCTGTTTTCACCATGCCTCCTTTTCCCAACCTCTTATGCCCCATACCATCATCCAACTTTGTTGTTACAAACAGCCTGGGAGTCACTCTGGGCTCCTGGCAAATATTCAGTAGTCTCTGTGTTAGCATTGCTCTTCACACTGCTTCTTCTATGTGGTCCCCCATCTTCAAAAAGCCCCCCAAAGGAGGAATTCAGTTCTATCATCACCTCCATCCTCCTCCAGTTCCTTTTTTACCCATCTCAGATTTACAGTTGGCTTATTACCATTATTGTCACTCTCTTCTTTGCCAATTATTTCTTCAACATAATCAACCGGAAACTTGTCCTGGGTTTAAATTCAACCTTTGCTTTTTCTCTCTTGAGCCTAAGCAGCTGACTGAGTCTGGAGAAAATCACATTGTTTTCAACTGAGTGTACTTTATATTTATTATTTGTACTCTACCCAGAAAACTATTCAATTTACTCCCTGACTCTCAAAAACGACTCTCTTCCCTTGTCTTCACTCCTTAAAATACCAAATCATCCTTCTCTCCACCTCATTTTCAGCTAGTGACCTTCTCCTTGTTTTTCTCAGAAAATAGATGAAAGCAGAGAATGTCTGTAACCCCATGCCACCAAATCTGTCAACCCCTGGTCTCTTCTCCCAATGAACCTTCCCAAATAGGAAGTAAACTTAGATCCCATCTAAGTGGATAGCTCTATTTGTGACCTATGCCCTGTATATTCCACTCTCTGACGTGCTTGTTCCTACAAGTTTTTCTATTTATTTTATGGCATCTCTACCAACTCATCCCCATGAACTTGAAACTATGCCTAATAAATACTCAATAGGAAAAGAAGATTCCCTTGGATTCACATTTCTTCAGAGCTCCAAGGCTTTCACCTTCCTCCTTTTAGACACAATTCCAAGCATTTTGTGCAATTGTTACTTTTATCTTTTCACCTTTTAATCTCTCTCAAGTCCAATTTGATGGTGAAGTTATTCTCTAATTACCCTGAGTGTCCAATGCCAGTCAAGTTAATTAAGTTTTTACTTTTAATTTCTCCTCTTAGCCAGTGCTTGGCACTGGATATAGTTGAAGCCTGCATTTTGAAACAAATATCTTTTAAATCTTTCTTTGTTTATTAATATCGTATGGGTACATGTAAACACATATGTGTAAGTACATGATTTATATGTAAGGTTATGTGTAAGACAGTACACATGCAATGATCAGAGGACAGCTTTGTGGTCTTGGTTCCTTTTTAACATACTTATGTGAATTCAGGGGATGGAACTCAGATCACTAGGCTTGTGTAGCAAAATGTCTTTTTCTGCTGGGCCATCTTCCCAATAACTGGTGTACAATCACTCTTGCCTTTACTTCAACATTTGTGACATTCTCTACTTTATTACCACTGAAGAGTAGAGTTTCACGAGGCTCACATTTGAAAGGCTTCTAACCTACAACCACTACCTATGTGAATTTTATTTTCAATCTTTGTATGTGCAAGTGCTTGTATATGCTCATATACATATTCATTAAACTGCATATGGAGGACAAAGTATCAATTTATCTGTCATTTTTCAGCTTCCATTTGCTTTGTTTCTGCAAGCTAAGGCTTTTTATGAGACTGGAGTTCATCACGTAGGCTAGGTTGACTGTCTCTTTTTCTCCAGGACTGGGATTACAAAAACATGCCACAAGGCTTCCTTGTTGAAGAGAGTTCTAGGATAAAGGTCCTTGTGGTTGAAAGTCAAGCATTTTACCAAATAAATCAACTCTATATTTTTTCCTACACTACTACATAACACATAAACAAAGACTAAGCATTCACTGTGCTATTATCTCATCCTGACTCTCAAAAATCATTGACTTAATTGCTATTCAATTATCTATTAATTAGAGAGTGTGCATCAAAGATTTATGTGTCCTGATTCTAGGCTTACCTCTCATATCTCATATCTTTTCCCAGTTAACTGGTACTGCCATCTATCCAGTTGCCTGGAGAATTTAAGAGTACATTTATTATTTTTTTTTAATTTCCCCTTGCACATACCACTTATAAATCAATCCCAAACACTGACTGATTCTCACTAGGGCTACCTCAAGCCATCATGGACTGCAACCATTATTACTCATCTATTCCACTCAAAGAATTTTCTATATGTTTCCCTTTCTACTTTGTTTTGTATAGTATGTGCATTAGCTATGGAAATCTTAATCATCAATAAGGTGTATCATATAATACCGTGTTCCATCTCACTCACAGTAAAATCCAAATCCCCTATTCTTCCCCAGGTTGTGTGTTCTTACTTGAAACTTCCTCTCCAATCACATTTCACAACATTTTCTTAGTTGACTGTGCTCTACCTGAACCTGATTCTAGAATTTTCTTCAAAGTCTATATGCTAAAATTTGTTCACTAATTCATAATGTTATCATAAGATAAGAATACCCTTACAGAGATTGAACCAAGAAGGAAATTAAATCATTGAAGATGGTCTCTTGAAGGTAATAATCAGTATCTGTCTCCTTCCTTCTATGCTTTCCACCCATCTTGATGTGGATATATCTCCCTATCCATACAGTCTTAACATGATGCTACCCAAAATGGTACAAAGAAAGAGGGCCAAGTGACCATGTTCTAAAACTATGTCACAGTGACAAGATATTGAAAAACACAAGAGCAAACCTATTCCCATTTCAAGGCTCTGGGTTTGCTCTTTAGTCTGCTGACATGCTCATTCTCTCTTCACTCGGTCTCTTTTCAGCTGTCTTGCTCACAGAAGCATCCCTTATAAATATCTTCAAATAAAACTTATCTCTCTTCCATTCCATCTCAACCTGTCTTTCTCCTACCATGTTTCATGGCCTTTATCATTTGATCTTGTATTGTGATTTTTTTAAGTTGTAGATTTACAGAACAGTAAGATATTACAGAGGAGTATCCAACCTATAGCCTGCAGACCACATACACACGTGACAGATTATTTATATATTTATATTATTTATAATTCCAACACATTTATATTGTATTGCAGTGTCAAAAGTTGAACATTATGGGAGAGTGGTAAAGAAATGTAAGAGCCAAAAGATGTAGACAAATGCTGTGGTCTTTTTGGACATGGTATAATTGCTGTACACATATACTGATAGCAACTTGTTACCTTCAGAAGACCTTCTTAAGACTCATCCAGTTAAAATTCCCCATCACAGCCAGCAGAGGGGCCACTGAGGTCATACCCCTAGCTGAGGAACTATTAGTATCTGTGGTTTCTAGGAAAAAAAGGTGAGTGTGTGTGTGGAGGGGGTGGTGTATAGCCATGAGTTGATTGTTTATGCCCCTATGGATGGCTCAACACTCATGTTCATAGAAAGAGTATTGATTAGACTCTATGAATTATAAATTTGGAAAATAATTGAAATCAGATGGGAAATGTATCAAAGGAATGTTTATCACTGTACTTTGGTGGGACAAACCTGGGAGAGCAGAGCCTAAAACTGAGGCAGACTAAAGTCTCATGTAATAGCTAACTTTATTCAGAACATCAGACAGTTTATACTCTGAGAATTAAAAAGTCACCAGAGTGAAATATACAAAGACAAAACACCCATGACAAAAACATGCATTTCCACATGAATAACAACTGCTGAATTAAAGTCACTCCTGTCCACTACACCTGACAGAAGCACAAAAGCACATTCCAAGAACAATTCTGTATTTGAAGAAACTGATGTCACAAGATTCACCTTGTGGTCTTTAGAATTTTCTCACAAGCATTCAGAACTCTCCTTGCATAACTCTGTTCATGAACTGTGTTCTAACAGAAGAATACCTATGAATGCTAGGAAGAATAGAAGTGAATATAATCAAGACACATTATATGCATGTACAATCTTTTCAAAGAATAAATAAATATTTTTTAAAGAAAAGATGAGCATCCCTGCTGTATTCAGCCCCTAGATTTCTTACATTTCCCTCTTATGTACAACTTACACCACTGTGATGTATTTGTCATAATTAAGAGAAACAGATAAATTAACTCCATACTTGATTCATATTACCATGGGTTTTATTTATCATCACCTCTCTCTTTTTTAAGACCTGTTTTGGAAAACATACTCCATACACAATCCATGAGTCCCTACAGTTCTCTTATCAGTGATAACTTATCCAATGCTTGTTTGGAATATGTTTGAAAGTGATGGCCATGTGATTGATAAAAATGTCTTTCTATCAGGGTTTGCCAGCTGCCTAAGTCTCATAATCAAACCTGGACAGGTTACATGTTTGTCAGGAAAAGACCACAAAATTGAAGATCTATCTCCATTATATCAAATGGAAGAATCACATGTCCACTTGATTTAGAACCATTGATGTTGACCTTAATCTCTCAGAACAGGCTGTTTGGTTTTTCAGTATTATATGCCAAAAAAAAAAAAACAAAACCCCACCATGCCTGCACATATAATAATTATTCTATTATTTTCCTTACAAATTTGTGAAATGTATAATCACTATGTAGACTTGGCTGGTATTGAACTCAGTACCTAAAACAGACGTTCCTGAACTTGTAGCAACTCTTCTTTTAGTCTCTCAAAATCTGGGGGCTTATAAGCATAACTATCATGCATGGCCCCTCATCTAAAGGAATTCAGGAAATGCCACTCACACTTTAGTAGCAGAGAGATATGTTCCACATCCTCAGGAGCAAAACAAGTATTATAGTTTTAATTACTAATAAGCTTCTTTCTTCCTTTCCCCCAAATGGGAAATCAGGCTGAAAATCTGATGTTCATTGCCTAAAGTAGTTCCCAACATGCATATGCCACTAAATATTAATTAACAGAGTAATAACCCTCATTGTAGACACTTACAGACTACATCTATACAGGTACTATGACTGACCTAAATTTTCCCTTCCTCACCTTTTTAAGTTCTCACTCTGTCCTAAAGATCATTTCTTAGTGTTTGCCTAAATTTAAAGCATGTTTACATGTGCATGCTTCTTAGAATTTGTTGAGCACATTTCTAAGTATTGCAGTTAGTTTTCCACTTTGCTGCTCATTGCTCTTCCTGCTAATCACTTTGGATCTCATTGAGACTTTTGTGTGACTAATGCCTATCACTGATTCTGGGAATCATAAACTATGTAGTAGTGTGTGCTTGTTGGGTATTATTAAAATAGATAAACGGCCCTACCTTTACTCTCTTTGATGGAGCTAATGTTTTTGTAGACTATCCAGGCACCTCACACTGCAGCTGCATCTTCCTACTGAACCACAATACAAATGTGCAGCAGCTCTTTTCCTTATCTTCCTGAAGTGCACCCTGGAGTTCTGCTGCACTGTAACCAACAGAAGCCTGATCCCTTTTTTTCCAGATATCCTGAAGAACAAATAGAATATACTTGATACTAAAATAAGTGACAGATTCATAAATGCAAGTTCACAAGCAAGTCATGTTATAGATCCAGCATTTTAGTCATGGTTGGATGAATACTGGAGAACATAGGCATCCTGATTAGCATTAATTGTCAACTTGACATAGCCTAGAATTACCTGAGAGAAGTACCAGTTGAGTAAGTGTTTAGAATACATTGGCTTGTGGCTATATGTATGAGGAATTGTCTAGAGTTTTAATTGATATAGGAGGGCCCATACTACTTGGGTGGCATCATACCTGTTACAATAAGGTTTCTGGCCCCATCTGGCCAGAGGTCCAGACCCACAGACCTGCCATCCCAGGCTGCCTAGCTACCCACCGCTGCTTAGGCCCCCAAAATTGACTCAGAAACTTATATTAACTTCATGCTTTTGGCCTATGGCTCAGGCACATTGCTAGCTAACTCTTTCATCTTAACTCAACCCATTCTCATTAATCTGTCCTGCCACATGATCCATGGCTCACCTGTGTTCCTTACATGTTTCTTCTTTGGGTGTCTGCTCAAACTGTCTCTGACTCTGCCCTTCTTTTTCTACCTATTCTGATTTCCCCACCTACTTCTTCTATGGTGCTCACCAAGGGCCAAAACAGCTCCTTTATTTAAAGATTGATATTCACAGCATACAGAAAGACATTCCTATATCACATTCTTAGGCAAGTAGTTTTGAGTTACATCAATAAGCTGGCAGAGGATTATTAAGCAGAATTATCTTAGGGTTTCTGTCATGACTTTTCTTAGTGATGGTCTGTAACTTCAAGCCGATCTAGACCTTTTCCTCCCCTGACTTGTTTTTGGCTATGACATTTATCACATCAACAGAATGAAACTAGAACAATGGGGGAAAATTTAGGCAGGCAAAACAGTAGCAATTTTCTGTGTTCATTCTATAAGTTGTTATGCATAGATGATGCAGAATGACATTGTATGAAGACACAAAGAGCAAAAGAAGTCCCACAAATGAACTGTTAACCAAAGATCATGCATGACACACTTTTACATCTATACCTACTGCATGGAAGCCAGTGGCCTGAAATGATCTAGATGTCCAGAGTAGCATGAATGTAGCTCTCCTTAGTTTACAAAGTATAACTGATTGCCTTTTTATTTTAATATTTTATCTGATTATAAAAGTAAATACTCACTTGAAAATATATGAAAACTAATAAGTGTTCAGAAAAAAGTTGTCCATAAGAAATTTTCCAACTTGAAAGAATGAGTCAGCCTAAAGTATATATTTTAAATCTTTGTAAATATTTTATATAACTGTATCAACATGCAGTTATACTTTCATGTGTGATTACATGTGTGATTTACTCTTTGGTTTCTGGATAATATTGTGTTATAACAATCTTGGGTGTGAAAATAACATCTTGGAAAAACTTTAAATGATTGTGAGATCCTTCATCACATCCACAAACATTTTCCCAGGCATTTTGTCTTTAAGGAGGTTATGAATTATCATCATGATAAATTCTATTATAAAATCTTTGCCCCAAGACAAGCCAAAACAATAGAGATAAATGTGAAGTTGAAAAGAAAAAGAAAAAGAGTGACAGGTCCCAGGGAGGAAACTTGAAAGAGGCAATAAGTTAGTTGAAGCAGAATATGAAATAATAAAGTGAAAAGTAAGAAAGAAACCATTCTAAGTGGAAATAATTATGTCTGAGCAAATGCACTTCTTTAATAATTACCACCATATGAGGTGACTTGTCTATCTCTAAATCACTACAGTTGTAAGAAGCATCTTTTTTGTGTTAAGCAAACATTCTTTCTCAGTGTAACTTTTCAGATATTCTGCATTTATTATCTGCTCACTATCATAGGGGGTGCTTCAGTGGTATGTGTGAGCATGCTCCCATATGTAGGTACACATGTGAAAAGAGCTGTACATGCACATTTGTGCATGTTGAAACCAGAGGTCAATTTTGAGAGTTGTTTCTCAAGAGCTCTACTCCCTATTTTTGTAGGCTAGCTCTTACTGCACTGTAGCTGCCAACTTGACTATACTGTTTACCCGAGAGCCCCAGACCTGTCTCTGCTTTCAAAGCACTGAGATTACAAGTATCAACTACCATTCCCAGCTTTTTACATGGGATGGTTTCTGGGAATCGAACATAGGTCCTCATGCTTGTGGCTGCCACTGGATACTAGCTGAAGATAAAGAACAAAGTGAACCATCTACTTGTAGGAGGTGAGGAGGTTCTTGGATTCACAGATAAGTACTAGGAGAACCAGGAATGGTGCACAGAGCTGTCTCCTCAAAGGGGTATATATCTGACATATTTTTGCCCAACAGTCAGTGACAGGTACAGATTATAGCTTGGTGACCTTTTTGCTATCTGTGTGGCTGAGAACACACCAGATTCTTTCCAAGACCTCTGTCATGAGACTGTTCTCTCAGTTAGTCTACAGAATCTATCTTTATGGAAGATGCTGTACTTTACAAAGAATTTTCATTTAATTATACCTTAATCTCTATTTGTGTACATAGGATTGAATTAAATATCACCAGAAAACAATTCCAAATTGTGCTGTCTTAAATATGCCTGAAATAAACTACTCAGTGTCAGACTCTTAAAGTTTGAACCAATACCCACTTCTGAGTCATGTTGAACTGAATTACCTTCTTGCTTCCTGCAGGATTGTTACTAAGCAGGTTGTGGTGGTCACAGATATATCCACACTACCTAGTCCTCATTCTGTTTTCTGTCTCTCTTATAGTATATCAGACATACAAAACCTCAAAAATATATTCCCAGATTTCCTTTGGTTCTGATCAATGCTATAGTGAAGACAGGCTTCAAAGGTTCTTGACTTTAAACTTCACATCAAGACAAGTTAGGTCCAGTAAGTTTGCTCTCTGCCCTGGACTACATATTAGAAGCAGCATCTAGTGAATAAATCACACTTCTAACTCTCAACCCACTTTCTCATCTACTATTTGCCTATCTGTTATGGACCTTCTACATCCTTGAAGCAATCCTCTTCCAGAGCCCTTTTCTAAAACTTCTAGATTATCCTTACATTCTCTGAAATTAGCCCTAGAAATTAGATTGATTTTCAATTCTCTCTAGAATTCAATACCTAGAGATTTCCCTTGATGTTCTGCAGAAAGGACTAGTCAGTTTTTGATGTGGGAATGCATTTATGTATGCTGTGAATCTCAATCTTTAAATAAAGGAGCTGTTTTGGGCCATGGCAGTCACTATAGAAAAAGTAGGAGAAAAAATCTGAGCATAGGTAGGAGAAGCAGGGAGGAGTCAGGCAGATCAAGCAAGCTGCCAAAGGAGCAACATGTAAAGAACACAGGTGAGCCAGGAGCCACATGGCAGACAGATAAATAGAAATGGGTTGAGTTAAGATATAAGAGCTAGCTAGCAATGTGCCTGAGCCATAGGCCAAACAGCATAAAGTTAATATAAGCATCTGAGTCATTTCTGGGGGGCCTGAGCGGCAGGCGGCAGACAGCTAAAAGGTCTGGTGGGGCAGGTTCTCGGCCTCTGGCCACCCAAGAAACTGTGCTGCTACAAGTTTTCATCACTACCAAGTGTGTAATGAGGCAAAAATGTGAGGAATCTTATAAAGATGTCATGTACTGAGATAATAATTACATTTCAAATGTGTCTAACATTCCTCTATTTTAATTACAAGTATCCTCTTGTTGTCTTGTTTCTGTGTCCTCTGATTATTAAACAATGGACTTATATTCTACCATTAATTGAATTTCAGGTATCCTAATTTTAGTGACATATTTTATTTTCCAGACTAAGCTGTTCTCAAATTTGCTATGTAGCCAAAAATGGCTTTGAACTATGGATCTTCCTAGATCTATCTCCCAAGTTCTGTGATTACAAACATGTACTATAAGCCTGGTTTATATGCTTCTGAGGAACAAACTGAGGTCCTTGTGAATTCAGAGCAAGCCCTCTACTAAATAAGTTGTATCCTAAGACCAGTGACTTTTTAATTTTTCTTTTTATAATGATGCCACGTTTAAATAATTAATCCAATGTGTGATTTAGATAATTGCAAATCACCAGTGTAGGATAATGCTCTTGTACACTGTAAAAATTTGTTGTTTGTATTGGTTTAATAAAATGATGATTGGTCAGTAGCTAGGCAATAAATAGAGGAGGGTGACCATATTAAAAGAATTTTGAGAAGAAAAAAGGCTAAGAATATAATTCAGACAGACACAAAAGAAGCTAGTTAATAATAATCCTGAATACTGACCCAGCAGTTACTATAATATTAATCCTTCAAGCAATTATTTGGGAAGCTGCTGCTGGGTATTTAAGAGTTTCTGCCAGGTCAAAATCTTCAGACTACAAATGGCACTCTAACATGAAGCACATACATCCCCAAAAAGACTAAGAAAGCTTTAAAGGGGTTCTAGAGCATGTAAACAAAGCCAAAAACAATGTCCTAGTTGTATCTCTCAAGTGGGTCATGGTACAGAGACCCCATGGCATGAAGACTTGAGATCATGCCATGGCAGGCCCCAAAGTGTTACAGGAGCCTCAGAACAAATACAAGCTGCATATGACAGATTTAAGGTTGCTGCTCATATAGACAAAAAGAGAGCAGAGTCAAGAAAAGCTTCTTGGCAGCAGCATTTCCTCAGGAGGGCTGTTTGCTAGAGCTTCTTCAGGAGGGCTGCCCAACTCAGCCTTAGCAGTAAAAACTGTTAGACTCTTTAAGGGGGCCTTTCTGACAAACATTAAAATGAGGTTAATGAGCAGGGGGCAACAGTGCTCTACTTGGGGCACTCTGAACCCTAAAATTCCCCAGAATTGAAGTGGTAAAAATGACTCCTGACATATCTTCCATGAAGCTAACAAGGAGAACAAAGAGCTGAGTTGAGCCAGCTGTCTTACCCAAGGCTTTAATCCTACCCATGCCTTTTAGGGAAATAATGGTGTAATCAGAAAAAGATAGAGATATATAGTAAACACAAATTTTGAGGGGGGGTCAGCTAAATAATTTACAGCATGTTTAAAAATATAAGAAGTCTTGGGAAAGGAAAAAATGAAGAAGGCCTTTAAAAAGAAAGAGTATAAAAATGTAATAAGCCACCTAAAGATGGAAATTCTACAGAGAATGTGGATACTATATATTATTGTGTTGTTTTTGAGAGTTTTGAGTGCAGAGAAAGAAGAGATTCTGAGAGACATTTAATTGTAAATTAACCAACCTATTTATTTTGAAACTATCTTGACTTTGAAATTTAAATCAAAAGATGTTTTACTTTGGAGAAGAGGTGTTCATTTTATTTCCACAGAAAATGAGATTCATTCTTGGTTGAAAAAATTAAAGTTCAATTATTAATACTCCCTAAAAAGTATTCAATGGGAAGTGATGGTCTAGATGATCCAACATTTCAGAGCACCTCTGTTGTAATTTCCAATGAGTTTTACATCCAGAGTAGCTTCAAGGCTGCTTGCTAAGATGATCCAGCCTTACAGACTACTCCATTCAGGACTTTTCCAAAATCCTAAATGATTTTTCGGTCCCCATAAGCTTACCAGCACTCTCAATCAGCAGGAAATAGTCTATAAAACAACATCCACATTCCCCCAAAATGGATTATAGATGTTTGTCTTTGTCTGGAATGTTGGTTACAAGATTTTTGTTTTGTTTTGTTTTGTTTTTAAGAATAATAGTCAAAAAACCAAACAAAGGATACTAGATTTGGAGTTCTTGTTTTAAAAATAAAAGAGGGGAAATGTAAGATAATAGCCTTGTGCATTTCAAAGATGTGTTACTCAGATTGGTTTAATAAAATGATGATTTGTCAGTACCTAGGCAGGAAGAAGAGGCGGGCAACCACACTAGGATAATTCTGAGAAGAGAAAAGGAAAACAGTAGACTCCAGGTAGACACAGAAGATGAGAAAGCTGCACTGAGAGCAGGTACCAAACCAGGTGGCTAAACTTAGATAAGAATAATGGGTTAATTTAAGAGAGAGGTCTAGTCAGTAATAAGCCTGAACTATTAGCTTCCCAGTCAATTATTTGGAAAGAGGGTTCTGGGGATTTGAGTTTCTTGTCAGGACAGAAACAAAGACTACATCAGTATATATTATTAATTTCCATGCATCCATCAGTCATTAACAGAGGCATCATACTCTAGTTTTTAATGATGATAAGTCTATAGATTTATTGGAACCTTACTCCACAAGAGTCACCTTCTTATTTTATTTTATTATTTTTTATTGAAAAAAATATTAATTTTATCTATGTATCACCCTGCTTCCTTTCTGTTCCCTTCTTCAAATTCCTCCTAGTCAGAGTTCAGGGGCTACAGGTCTGTGGGTTTGGGCCTCCGGCTGCTCCAGACCAAAGAAACCACAATATAACACTTCAGCCTCTTGCCCCACCCATCCATCCATCCCCTCCCCCTTAAGGGCAAGAAGTCTTTGGGTTTTTCTTCTGTGAGTTTATCAATTGTTTATTTTTTTTCAATGGTGTATCTTGTTTCCTTAGGATAGAGTTTTCCCTCTAGTGCTTTTTTTAGGGCCAGATTTCTGGATAGGTATGTTTAATATGGTTTTATCATGAAATATCTTGTTTACTCCCCTTATGGTGATTGATAGCTTTGCTAGGTATAATAGTCTGTACTGGCAGCCATGCTCTTTTAGTGTCTGTATAACATCTGACCAGGACCTTCTTGCATTTATTGTTTCCAGTGAATAGTCTGGTTTTATTCTGATGGGTCTGCCTTTATAGGTAATTTAGCCTTTTTCCTTGCAGCTCTTAGGTTTTTTTTTGCTTTCTTCTATAGAGTTAGTGGCTTGATAATGTATTATGTGGTGAGCAAATTTGGGGGGGGGGGGTGAGGGTCTAGTCTACTTGGTATCTTTATAGAAATTTTTCTTCCTTGGGTTTGGAAAGTTTTCTTCTATGGTTTTGTTAAATATATTTTCTCTGCTTTTGAGCTGGTATTCTCCTTCAGTTCAAATTATTCTAAGGTTTTGTCTTTTCATGGTATCCCAGAAGTCCTGGACATTTTGTGTTATGACTTTTTTGGTTTTAGTGTTTTCTTTAGCTGATATATCTATTTCTTCTATTAAATCTTCTACTCCAGAGATTCTCTCTTCCACCACTTGCGTTCTGTTGGTTATGCTTGCATCTGTGGTTCTGCTTTATTTCTTCAGGTTTTCTATTTCCAGCTTGCCTTGGCTTGTGCCTTCTTTATTGCTTCTATTCACTTTTTAATTCCTGAAATGTTTATTTCATCTGTTTATTTTCTTTTTCTTTGTTTTCTTTATTTTTTTCAGGGATTTGTTCATCTCTTCCAAGTGTTTGTATTTTCTTGTATTTCTTTAAGTGAATTTTTATATCCTCTTTTAAAACTTCTTTTATCTTTATAAAGTTGTTTTAATGTTGTTTTCTTCTGTTCCCTCTTCATTATTATGCTTGGATCTTGACATTGTAGAGTCATCAGCTTTTCTGGGTGTGTCATGGTGTTTTTATATTATTATATGTATTCTTGCACTGGTGTCTGCCCATTGTTTTCTCAGTTCAGTCTTGTTCAGCTCTTACTCAGTTGTGAGCCTGTGGGCTTAGTGTTTCTAGTAATTGCAGAGGCTGTTCTTACCCAGATTTTAGTTGGCTATAAGCCAAGGAGCTGTGTTTCCAGTTGTCATAGGGTTGTTCTTGGTAGGCTCTTAGGTGGCTCTTAGCTCTTAGTCATCTTTTAGTCAGTTCTCAGTCAGCTCTTAGTCAGCTGTGAACCCAGAGGGAGGCTTCTGGGTGTTCATTTGTTAGTGAGTGATGATGCAGATCATGATTTGGGTGTGGTCTGGTCTGTGGGATGTCCCTCCAGCTATGTTTTGCCTGGAATTGGTCTTGGGGGAGCTCTTTCAGCTTTTTTGGTTTAGGGTGGGGCTGGGTATGGATGGAGTGCTGGGGGCAGTGTCCCCAGGCCAGGGTTTGGAGACCACAGTCTCCACTTGGCCTGAGGTTTAGGGTGCTTCTCACCTCTTAGTCAGCTGTGGACCAAAGGGAGGCTTCTGGTTATTCAGTTGTTGCTGGGCCATCCAGGAGTCACCTTCTAATACTAGGTTCCCACAGTGGGAAAGCAAATGGTTAAGCTGTGGCATTGTTTAACAGCTAAATAAATTCTAGGTAGGTTTGACTTTTAAATGAAAGAGTGTTGTCATCCCATCCGTAATAAGACCATCATAAGACATGTGGCAAAATGTTAATGTATTGCTGATTATTTTAATTAAAAAAGGCTACAGCTTATAATTAAATGTGTTCAGCTTGATTTTGGCTTATTGCTTAAGAGCAAATAAGAGAAGGTAGGTAAGGTATTAGAATTCTATCTAAAGATTATAAGGGAAGGATATAGGCAGGCTGTCATCAAGGTCTGTTAAGAAACCATGGAATTATGTGTTCTCTATTTCACACAGATGTTGGTGGATTGGATTCATAGCTGAAAACTTTAAGTCACAGAATATAAAACAGAAATATTTTGCAAATGCAAAGCAGATAAAATATCTATGACATATAGATTATTTTTGCTTGAAGAAGTAGTTTGGTGCATGAAGAATTATGAGCCCAAGATGAAGAGTCCAGAGCTGTAACAATGTTATAAACATGGATCCCATGCCTACTCTGACTCCAGCTGCTTTGAATAAGATGAGTGGTTCATTAAGGACTTCCTGCTGCTATGTTTTCAGTGTCAGCCCCTCTCTTCTCCATTGTTACAGTGTTGCTATTAATAATTAAATATCATAGAGGGTAGAAGAAAGTGACATTAACAGATTGACATAGATATTTTCTAGGACTGAGCAGGTGGTTCTCTTGATAAAGTTTTGCCTTGCAAGCATGAGAACCTGAGTTTGATCACCAGTACCTAAATAAAATGCCTTGTGTGGTGTCAGGTGCTTGTAATCCCAGTGCCAGTATAGTGGAAATAGGAAGGTCACTTGGTGAACTTCAGACCAATGAAAGACTCTGTCTTAGGAAACAAATTCCCTGAGAAACAATACCTGAGGTTGGCTTCTGGCCTCTGCAAGCACATGAACACACACATATACCTGAAACACACACAGTGTTTTCAGAAACGTACATGATTAGAAGTTCATTCAAGGTAATGTGTTATAATAGACAGTAATTTAGGAGTTATATTACATTATGCAAGTGGCTGTTTTAATTTGCTTTCTGTTATTATTAAAAATACCATGATCAAAGCAACTTGGGTAAGAAAGATTTATTTTACACACCCCAATCACAGTCTATCATTAAGGGAAGCCAAGGTAGCTAATGGAGCAGAGCAGGAACCTGGAAGCAGGAACTTAAGTAAAGACTATGAAAGAATGCTGCTTACTGGTTTGCTTTCCCTGGCTTGTTCAGCCTCCTTTCTAATAAACTCAGGACAATCTGTCTGTGGATGGCTGTAGTGGGGAACATTACCCTCCTAACTTGACCTTCTGCAGCCCCTTGGGCATGGCTTTGGATTTATCTTAAGATCTGAGGCTTATGCAAATCACTGTCTTGTGCTCCTGGATGGTGAGAATCACTGAGTCAGGTGGCAGGAACAGCATCTGCTTGGTTTCCAGCCATCCAATGACACAGCTGTTGAATTTAACTTTTTCTGTATATGTGAGTTTTTTCTTTGTATATCCCTTAATAAATAATCCATTCTTTATAGCATGTGGAGTTTCTGTCTATCCTGCACCCAATATGGATGGACCATTCTCACTGTTAGGGGTTAACCACAATTTTATTAGGGTTGGAGCCAGAACAATAAAGTTAGACTCAGGAATTTCCTTTGGGAAAGAAAACTGGGAACAAATAGGAGATTGTGGTAGATTACTGTATCTCCTTATAAACTAATTGGGCAAATTATCAGCTTTAGATAATTTGCACTGATATAGATTCTTGTATATTAAAACAAATGTAAAATTATTTTTTCTATTTTTTTGAAAATAAAGTGTATATTGAAACAAATTCAAATCTATATTTGTCATACTATATTCTACCTTTGTTTAGGATATTTTGTAACTGACACATATTAAGGGTACTGTTGTCATTTTGCACTATACATTTCTATCACTACTTAATTATGTTTTTCATACTGTATATACATATATATATATTCTACCTCTGCTTAAAATATTTTGTATATTGTCACAAACTCAAAGTCATTGTTTTTTATATTGTACATCTATTTACAGATTGCTTCTTCTTGCTTAATGTTGTAGTCCTACTTTGTTTATTGTTTTCCCTCTCTCTCTCCTGGATATTACTTTATAATTGTCCCAAAAGACACAGATGTAGTGGGGAATACTACTCTATTACCTTGACCTTAGGGTACACCCCCTAGGGTGTACCTTTGGATACAGATTCTATCTCAAGCATCATTACTCCTTCTGAAGAGTCCCTCTCTTTTCTCTCATATTACATGATCATGAGTACTGTGTTAATCAGGGGTTTTCTAGAGGAAGAGAACCCATAGAGTGAATTTGTGATAGGGAGATTTTTAGATTTAGTCCCAAAAATCACTGATTCACACCTGAAAAGCTGGTAATCACATCACAGCTGCTTAGTCACTAATATTGGATGTTTCTGCATTCCCAATCTGGCACTGAATATCATAGTTGTCCCTGAACTGCTGCTGGCTACCAGTATATACTAAGGACAAAAGAATATGTTCTACTATTAGATGAGAAATAAGGCAGGCTTGGGCCTAACTTGCCAGCCAAAAAAAAAATGAAGGTAAGAAGCCAAAAAAGTCAAATTTTCCATTCATCTGAACTGGCATCAGAAGGTGTCATCCACATTTAGAGTGGATTTTCCAACTTCAAATAATCTATCAAGAAAAATCCCTTAAGGGGGTTTCCAGCAGGTTTCCTTTTAGTTGATTATTATTTAGTTGTCAAGTTGACAGCCAAGACTGACCAAGATCTCAATTGTTTCCCATATTACCAGCTTTGGGGAAGATCATCTTAAAATACTTCCCAAGTTATGTTGACCATAACCCAAAGGAGGAAAAAAAATTAGTTTGTGTTATGGTTCCTACATGTTACCAAAATATTATTATGGATATTATTAGCATATATTTTAATGACTATAATTTCCATTTTGTCTGATTCTATTATGTTAAGAAACATATATAGGGTGGAAGGATGAGTCATTTGGTAAAATATACACCATTCAAGCATGAGGACCACAGTCCACCCTCCAGAACCTGTGTGAAAAATCCAGAAATGATATATTTAATTCCTGTATTAGTTAGGGTTTCTATTGCTGTGAAAAGACATGATGACCAAAGCAACTCTTATAAAGGAAAAGATTTAATTGAGGCTGGCTTATAGTTTCAGAGGTTTAGTCTAATATCATCATGATGAGAAACACATGATGCTGGAGAGTTATACAGTTTTATCCTCAGGCAACAGAATATGAACTGTATACCACACTAGGCATAGTTTGAGCATAGGAGACCTCAAAGCCTGCTCCCACAGTGCCACACTCCCTCTAATAAGGCCATATATCCTAATAATGCCACCCCCTCTAGGTCAAACATTTAAACACATGAGTCTATGAGTGCCATATCTATTCAAGTCCCCATTCTGGGGAGGAGAGATAAGTGGGTGAGGTTTACCGGCACTTTAGCCTATTTTATCAGTGAGATCCTGGTAAAGTGAGAGATCCTGTATCACAAAACAAAGTAGGAACATTCTAAGTAGCAATATCACAGGTTGAGAGTGCCTTCCACAGGAGAAAATATAGTCAGACACACAAACATACACACACAAGCATAAAACAACTAAAGTTTACTGATCTGTGTATCTGACTGGATTTTGTGAACCCATTGTTGAGCTACTGTGTGTAATTCACAATTCTAACAGAAATGTCCTTGGAAAGCTTTCTGCTTAGTTTTTAATACTTGCCATCTGACTTTAAGGTAAAGTACAGAATCCTTATCAAGCCTTGCAAGGATCTAAAGATTTGGCCTTTGCCTTCTTCTGGATTCACCTTCCACTGTTTCCAAAGCCATGGCTTCCAGCCCTTTAGTGTAGTACGAGGTTTCTGGCCTAGACTTTCAAGCCTAGCCTCAAGGGTTAGGCCCACAGATCCACAGACCTGCAGGGACTCACAGATGCTTACAATAGTTTTAGGCTGATCAGCCTAAGACCCAGGCATATAACTTGCTAACTCTTTACCCTTAATCTAACCCATGACTCTTATCCTGTTCAGCCATACAGCTCGGTACCTTTTCTTAGAGCAGCATAGTTGTCCTCTGTTTCTTCTGGCTTCTTTCTGGCATTCTGTTCTTTTCTGCCTATTACTAGAGTCTTCTTAGCCTGATAGCCCCACCCACACTACCTGTATGTCTTTGGCCAATCAGTGCTTTTTATTAAACCAGTGGGTGGGACAGTTATTTACAATGAAACAACATAACCTCCCTACTCTTCAGTCTTGGTTTGTTTACAGTTTCCTAACCTAGCTATCCAATGGCTCTGAGTGGTCAATTCCTTTTCTCTTCTAAGAGGCCTTATTCTATTACCTGGAGTTGTGGATAGACTAGACAGAGTTACCACGTTACTAGGAAAATTTGGTTCCCTTCTTTGAGTCTTAGTCTTATTAAGAAAATAATTTAAGACAGACTCAAAAGGAAATTTGGGTAGTTTTGTTAGAATTTAAAAGAAAACCTCCAGGATAGGCAACCTGTAAATTTCAGCAGCTTCCCAGAGGAAAGAGTAGAAACAGCCTTGACATTTGGGTTGGCCTAGCTTTGAGACAAGCAACCACACACAGAGGAGGGGAGCTTCAGAGACTGAGTAAAGCAGCCTAATTTTAAAAATGCACCCTCTTTAGACTCAAGAATGAAAAACTATGCCTTTGTAAATTTGGACTAAGAAAGGTGGGCAGACCCAACAGAACTTCATGGCAGCCAAGAGGTCATGACTGCATTGAGGGAGTAATTATGCAAGGGAAAGTAATTATCTCACCAAGGAATAATTATGCCTCTGCTTCTGTAACATGGCTTAAGGTGAGCCCTCCTCCATGAGAGATCCTTTGGTCAGGTGATTTACCTACCAACTGAAATATCTATCAAGGGAGGTGACAATGGCTTGTCTCCATGCAGAGGCAGATTCCAGTTTTTACCATAACAAATATTCAAATTGCTACCAGCCCCAGGTACCAATTGATGGAGCCCCAGGTACCAATTGATGGACCTACTCCTGGTTTGTTCACAGGATCCTGAAGTCAAATAGAGTTCCTTTAGTGAGAATGGACACCAGCCATGGGCATGTTTCTCATCCTCTATCTTGTCTGACTATAGACTCTCTTCTCTGAGTTGATTCTAGAATGTTTTCTTCTTCCTCTGTACCCTTAGTTTTTCTGAAAATCTATGACACTAATGCAAGGTTTGTGTTTTGAATATCTGTATTCTTGCCTCCTGGGATCCACTATGCATCAGTAAATATTTCATTACTGAATGAATAAAAGCTTCAATTAATGGGCACAAATAATTAAACTCCTTCCAAGCTACCTATTAGCTCAATATAACCAGATAATTCCTCACAGTTAATTGTGAATCATTCAGACATTTTGTTTGCCTTAGTGTTTTTTCTGCTTCCTATAACCTACATTGTCAGTCCTGTCTGTAAAATAGCTGTCAATCACTGTCTCTTAGCTGAACACATTCTTTAATTCTATGGTTGGATAAGAACATGCTGGAAGCATTAAATTGACAGTCTCTGAGACTGGAGAATCCAGGTGGCATTCTGCAATCTAAATTAACTTGACTGTCTATTTTTAAGTATCTTGAGAATTTCATAATTTATGATAATTGCTAGAACTCTTTCTCTCTCTCTTTCTCTCACTCTCTCTTTCTCTCACTCTCTCTTTCTCTCTGTGTGTGTGTGTTCCTTACATATGGACACACATATATATGGGTATACATGCTCATGTCTATGGAGATCAGAGAACAACTTCAAGTGTCATCCCTCAGGCATCCTCCCCATTAATTATTGAGACAAGGCTTCTTGATCACTTTCACCTAGTAGGCTTGGATGGCTGGCTCCTAGGATCTGCCTGTCTTTGCCTTTCCAGTACTGGGTTTATAAATGCCTGCCACCATAGAGTCTAGGGATCAAACTCATCGTACCCCATGCTTAGGAAGCCAGCACTTTACAAGCTGAGTAAAGTGAACCCAGAATATGTTTTCAAACTTTTATACAATTGGGAGTTAATCTTACTTTTGTATATTTAGAACATGATAAGAGCCATCCTTTATGCTGTGTCAGTGGGTAGTTCTGAGATTAAGGATACTGTACAATAGTTGCCTTTTCTTAAACCTGCATTAAAGTTATACAGCATTTCCATGAAAAATGTAAGTCAGTGTTTTCTCAGAGAATAGGGCTACAAAAATGGAATCTTTATATTTAGGTGTGTACATTTATACTAGCATGGACTTCTTGGGTGAAGTTGTTTTACAATAAATTAAAACAGATAGGAATCATGCTGGTAACTTTTCTGGGCAAAGAGATGGTGAGATATTTGTGAGATACATTTTGAATTCTTTGCAAATAAACTGTGCAAAGGAAAGGAATTTTACTCTGTGTTTCGAGATTGGTTTGTCTGGGAGCATTTACAAAGATGGACCTAGCTCACTGGCCCTTTCAGGAGAGAGAGAGAGAGAGAGAGAGAGAGAGAGAGAGAGAGAGAGAGAGAGAGAGAGAGAGAGAGAGAGAGAGAAGACAGAGAATTGGGAAATGAGAAAGCCTGTAAGCTGCTTTCCCATTTGCCCATCAAAGCTGATGGGCACAGGGATAAGGCCTTGCTACCATACCCTGTCAACAACAGCCCAATCTCACGGGATAAAGCTTTATGATATTCCAGTGCTTCTTTTTTTGACAGAAAACTACTCAGCACCCCCTCAGAAGTGTGGGGGAAAATAGAATGAGTGAGTATGAATTAGAACAAACAGCTAAAGTGATGATTTCCTGTGCTACCTCATCTCTGTTCCAATACTTCCTTTAGGAATTCAGAGAGGGTTAGATCCCTGGGACTTGCTGGACAGCCAGTCTAGCTTATTTAAAAATATACAAATGTGTTAGATACCCGGGGCTTATGGTCACATGTACAGTTTACTTCAAGAATTACAGGGAAATAAAGGACCCTGTCTCAGAAAATAAGGGGGGCAATGATTAATGAGAGAAACCCAAGGTTGTCTTCTGGACTCTGCACTTTCATGCATTTGAGTATATTTGGGTATTCAACTGAGCCACACACACACACACACACACACACACACACACACACACACAACTAATAGTTGAGAAAGTGCTAGGACTTGAAATTTGTTTTAATCCATTCTGGCTTCTATGTAACAAAATAGCCTGTAGAGGCTCATAAATGAGGTATTTATCTCAATTCTCAGGATAAAAGTCAGAAATAAAAAAAGAAACAACAACAACAACAAAAACCTCAGGACCCAGTAAACCATAGATGGCATCTTCCAGCTTTGTCCTCATATGGCTGCAAAGATGAGGTGTCTCTTCTAGGTTCCCTTTGAATAGCATTAACTTCATTCATGAGGTCTGTCACTTAGTCTCCTAAATCGTTTACTTCCTATTTCCAGCTGCCAGGTAAAGACCTTTCTTAATATTCAAAATCTCTCTTGTGCACTTTGCATTTTGACACCCTCCGTATTATTCCCACACATTCCACTGTCAAATGTTCAGTGCCTAAAAGGGCTGAGTCCCTTTAAAGGATTCACTGATAAAATCAAGCCCCATCAAACAATCTATCCATTTCTCTTTGTGTATTGCATATTTGTCTGTGTGTGTGTGTCTGTGTGTTTGTGTGTACAGGTATGCATGGGGAGACTTCACATGCAAATGTGTGAGCATCCATAAGGAAGGCAAAGATTTCATTCTTCAGGTGCTGCCCACTTAGTCTTTTGGACAGTCTCTCACTGGTCAATGGTTTACAAAGTAGGATAGGCTGGATGTCCAGTGAGCCTCAGAATCTGCCTATCTTCACTATCCCAATACCAGCTACAGCTTTGTTTACATGAGTTTTGTGGATTGAATTTAGGTTCTTGGTTTGTGCAGTAAACATTTTATGAATTGAGCTCTTATCCTTGTCCTGATCACTCTAATTTAATGAAAAGTAAGTTTGTCTGTAATTTAAGAAACTATGGTCTATCCTCATCCCAGAATTCACCCAATCTCAAGAGGAAATTCAACAATCTACATGGGAAGGAGGCTTGATAACCTTGCAATTATTCTTCCTACTACCCATGTTCTAGTGGAAACAGTGAGATGTCTAAAATTAGTGTGAATTGTGTTGAAATTCATGGTAGAGTAATACATGGGGTTGAAGAAATAGTTCAGTAGTTAAGTTATTCTTGCAGAAAACCCAGGTTTGGTTCCCAGAACCCATGTCAGAGAATTCACAACCATTTTGACCTCCAGCTCCCATTGATCATTAATCCAGACTCCTCTTCTGGCCTCTGTGTGAACCCGCACCCATGTACACATACCAACAAATAGACAAGTACAAGATTAGAAAATATAAGAAATATTTAATTATAAAAGAAATAACATAAACATGAATTGAGAGATAATCTGATTTCTCAGTAAGGAGAGATGATACTTATGACAGTCAAGAAAAGGAAGGGTGCTCTGTGCAAAGAAAAAGGCAAGATCACAACCTGGAGACTTGTAACAGAGAACAACAGAGAATTTAGAATTTATCGAGTGTCTTCTGCATCCCTGCCATAAAGATAAGCTTTATGAGATATATAGAAAAACATATTGCTTCAAGATTCCTCATATTATTGAAAAAGATTATCAAATACATAATTAGGAAAAGTGGCCAAATGAGAGTGAATTTATAAAAGAAAATTAAGCCCTGGGGAATCCCAAACGTCAATGGTAACTTTCTTCAAGACTCCATAAACAAAGAGTTTTGAATAATTATTATATGGTCTGAATGCTAAATACCCCTCCATAGGCCTGCTGCCAGAAATATGTCTAAATTGGCTACTTTCATGTAAAAGAGGGAGACTTTTACTCAAAAAAAAATATGAATAAGGATGACTACTGATTCATGACACCAAAGTTTGTTTTCTGGTCCCAATATTCATGCATGTACATGTATATATACACTCCCTAACATGTAACCACACACACATACCCAAAGACAAACACACACATACACACACATACCACAAACTATCATAAGCATAATTATGCCAGGATCCTATGAAATAAAGACTAATCTAAGTCAGGAAGTTTGAAGCATATTCTATAAGGCTCTAAATGGCAGGCCAAAGAGCTAATAGCTGGAATGTCACATGGAGATCCAGAACAGTCTATTCCTGTGCAATCAGTCTGATGGTGGTATGCAGGGTCACACAACAAATGCTGTAGGTTTTTGTAGTCATCAAATGTGATGTGATTCTAATGTTTCCAAAGTTCACACTAGTTTGATTCATGAGAGGCTTATTTCCTGGCTGCATATCATGGCCAAATGGGTCGGCAGCGTGTTGCTATTATTGTATTCCTTCTGTCATCACCACAGGATTTCTGGATGAAAGAGAGGTAAACACATATGTTAGTCAAGCTCCTTGAGCCATAAACTGTGTATATTCATATAGTTAATGTTAATCTTTCCTTATATATTTACTTAACATTTCATATTTTAATACAGAATTTCCTGTTATTTTTTAAGTCTCCATAGATACGGTTTATAGCCATGCGTGTTTCACAGGATCCTCATGATCCAATATTCGGCATTTCTCATGAAATATCAAATATGTTTCCTTAACACATCTGTCTATCATGATTTCACCCTTTTACCTTTATGTATAAAACTCCAACTTACAAACTGCAGAATGGAACCACCACAGACTCATCTCTTTTGAGCATTTTTAGAAAAATGATAGGAATAAAAATTAACAAGGATAATGTGTAAATTATTATTTTATCTTTGTGAACACATATATGTATGTATATGTATGTGCATCTGTATTTACATACAAGGATGCATGTGCCATGTGTCATGGTACACATGTGAAAGTCATAAGACAACCTTACTTGAAAGAGAGGTAAACATGTTTGATCAAGCTTATCTTCCAACTTTCTTGGGACAGGAGCTTTGTTGTTCCTCACAGTGAATGTCAGATTAACTGGCTACAAGCTTCTGAGGACTCAGCCCTATGGGTACTCATACCACAGGTGTGTGATGTTGTGCTCAGTTTTATGTGTTTTAGGGTCTCTGGTCTCAAGTCTTCAAGCTTGTATGGAATGCTTCACCTAATGATTTATCACCCCAGTCCTGCTATTTTTAAAAGGTTGAAATTTTATGAACAAATTATATGTTTGGGGTAAGAAAGTGACTATGTACAGAGATTAAAGCTACCTCCACTTCTAAAAAATAGTATGAAGAATAGAGACTTCTACTCTCCGAAAATGCCTAAGAAATCTGATGAATGCCTCAAATATGGACAGAGCTAAGTTCACAGCACCCATATAAAAGCTATGTCTGAGAACACAGTGTAGTCCCATCAGTGGGAAGCAGAGGCAGAAGAATCCCCAGAGATAACCAGTGAGGTAGTCTAGCAAATTGGTGAACTTCAGGTTCAATGAAAATCCACACTGCAAAAAAACTAAGGTAGAGAATAGATGAAGAAGACTGATGTTGACCTCTGGCCTCCACACCCAGGTGGATACACATGTAGCTATGTACATGTGCTTATAAACACACAAAGAAAACAACTCAAAAGAAATTTTAAACTTTTTTCTTTTTTTTCTAATTTAGCTTTTTGTTGATTCTTTGTATCTTGATTCCACTTGGTCTCCCTATCCCTTCACATCCCCCATATGCCCATGCAATGCCCTAAGATAAATAATAATAATAATAATAAAATTTAAAGAAAAGAAAAAGAAAAAAGGAAAGAAAAGTCTTGGCATGGAAGCTGTAGTAAGTTACACGATATAACCTTTTGCTCATATATCTTACTTGCAAGTATTCATTGCAATGAGCCATTGGTTTGGTTCAAGGCCTCTGTTTTTGCTATACTATCAGTGCTGTATCCTCACTGAGACTTCTCTTGGATATTCTGTCACTCTGTGTCATGAAGATCCCATAACTTTGTGTCTGAAGGACTGGCCCTTTCATGTACTCCTATAACATTTACATTTATTGTTTTATTAATAAATAATGACTGGAGTCATTAATGTAAAACATATTACATCCACAGAGTGAAGAAGAAAACAATCATTGACATCTACTCTCCATGCTTCCCTGTCCTATGTCCATCTATTTTTTTCCATCTATCTCCTCGAGTCTACCAGAGAACCCTGGTCCACTGCTTCCAGTTGACTTCATTGGCAGTCCAGAGCAACAATATAAACAAATCTCCTACAACATGTTCCAGAATCTCTCACATGGGCTGAATATTGGAATGACCAACTCATAAACCTGGTTAAGGGTCTGGATAGTTGCTAGGTTGGTCAACCTACCAGGTGTCCCTCATCCTCAACCCTGGGGGTAAGAGCTAGCTTACTGCTCATCTAGCTAGCCCCTGCTCATCTCATCTAAGCAACACAGTAGAGCTAGCCCTTGTGGTGTCAGTGTAGGTGAGCTTTTACCTGAGGGTGTGGGAGTATGAGATGTGACCCTCGCCCTTGCTGCTTACTGTATAGGGTGAGCTAGCTTGAGTGGTACTGGAGAGCTCATAACTCCTGCAAAGGCAAGGTGAAGAGCTAAGGCCATAGTTATATATTATTTGTTCATACATATGGACATATGTGCAGAATTGTACAAGATGTTTATAAATTTTTAGAAGGATAAAGTCAAGAGGGTTCAAATTCTTTTTGCTTGTTTGTGGAGACAAGTTTCTCTCTGTAGTGTTGGCTATTCTGGAATTCACTCTGTAGATCAGGCTGGTCTTGAACTCACAGAGATGCACTTGTATCTACCTCCCACGTAATGGGATTAAAAGCATATGCTACCATCACTTAGCTAAGAGAGTCAAAATTCTATGTATGGTCTGGAGGGAGCTAGACTCTCAAAACTCCTGTCAAAATTTGGTTCCTATGATGGTTCTCCTTGATTGTCAACTTGATGGGATTTAGAGTCACCATGGAAACAAATCTCTTGGCACATGTGTTATGTAGTTTCTAGAGTAAGGTAGTGAGGTAGGAAGCATCTGATAAACGTGGGTGGCAGCATTCCAGTGGGTGGCAGAATTCAATGGCTGAGTTTATTTACATCCTAGTTATAGACGGGATGCACTACCTGCCACACCATGACAACAATGAGAAAGGTAACCAAAACAATACTCTGACAGGATTTGGATAAGAGATTAATGCTGTTCTCATGAAACTAGAGGGTTCATCAAGAGGCTCTTGTTAGAAAGGAGTCTCCACCTTTTCCCAGTTTCTCCTTCCTTCTGAGTGTTCCTACTTGCTCTTTGGTTTTCCACCATGACCTGAGGCTCCCAATCAAAAGCTGAGCAAATGCCAAAACCATATGTAAGCTATAAGAAACATCTATTATTGATTTTCTGCATGTATCCCTGAGTGTGGAGTGAACCTATTTGCATATAGATGTTCCCTTATGTAAGTGCACCTGTGTGTATGGGTGAGCACCTGGGCATGGAGGTCACAGGCTAATATCAAGTCTCTTCTCTGATGTCTTTCCACCTATTCACTTAGCCTGGATTTTTCACTTAATGCAGAGCTTGTCCTAGAATTCTATCTCTACTTGTAGCAATGATTGTACTGTTTTAGCTACTGAGCCATCTTCACATCCCTCAAACTTCTATCCTAAGTTTCTAAAGCTCTTTTATAATAACAGAAAGAAGGTTTAAACATTTTCCATCAAATGCTGCTTTAACTTGCAGTTGTTGTCCCCACCCCGTTCTGTCTATGTTAAGAGTACTAGCATGTTCGTGGTTATAAGATCACAAGATGTAGTAAGGATGGAAGCTTAGAATGAAAGCCAGATATGTTGATATCTCAGAGGTTTCAGAATGTAAGAACTGATCTCTGAAATATTAATGAAATTCTACAAAACTCTATAAATTTAACACAAAAAATATCTAAAGAAAAGGAACATCAAAAACAATTTTATCTAATTGATAAAACCAAAAAGAAAATGCTCACTTAGGAGACAAATGATTGTCGTAAAAGTATAATTAAATATAATATATGCAAAATACTAAGTAATGAATAAAATATCTACTATGTCCATGTGTGGTGCAGCTAATTTCCTCATTATCCATTGTAAACTGGTCAAAAACTCATACAGAGAAAGAAAACTCAATAAACCCAAGATAGTAAAAGAGAAAATAAGTATCTCAGTACACCTCAGAAAATGGAGTCAAGGAGATGGTTCAGTGGACAAATGCCTTGCTACATAAGCATAGAGACCAGAATTTAAATCCCCAGTACCCACTGGGAGTATGTGAAGTATGCTTGTAACCACAACACTGATAGAGCCAAACAAGCAGATTCTGAACTCCTGCTGTCCAATCAGCCTAGATAAAAGAGTTTCAAAGTCACTGAAAGACCCCATCTTATGGGGGGAAAACTGAGTGGATAGAGTCAGACACATTATGTCTTCCTGTTGCATTCTACATCCCTACATATAAGTTTATATCACACACATACAAAATAAATAAATCTTGAAGTATATACTCCTAATTAAACTTCTCCCCAATAATTCCTAAATACATTGTTTACCACTAAATGCAGAGATTTTTATGAGTAATAAAATAATTTTTTTCTTACTAAAAAGTCTTTTCTGGAAGCTTTTATGGTGATTAAGAATATACACTTTGAAGCCTATGCCTTCCCGAAAACATAAAGGTTTGTGGTTATGAATGGTGAGTTTTCTTTCAGGTTCTACTAGAAATTGTAATTAATGGAGCTGAATTTGTCAATAGATTTCTCTTATAGTTATAAAATTTAAGGCTAACATTAAGAAGTAAGAGTTTATACTCTATATATTGTCCTTGATAAAATCAAGACGTATTAAGGTTAAGTAACTTGGTAAGGATTAAATAACCTAGACCCAACATGAAACCAGGTATGCCTTAATCCTGAATCTACATTTTTAATAATTGTGTCTGTTTGTCTAGGGCTGAGTGTATGTATGTGCATGTGTGTGTGTGTGTGTGTGTGTGTGTGTGTGTGTGTGTGTGTGTGTGTATGTGTGCCTATATGAGCATATGTAGAAGTTAGAAGTCATCAAAGTTGGCATTTCTCTTCAGGATCTATTTGCATTATTTCTCAATAAGGAGTCTCATTAGTCTGAAACTCTCCAAGCAGGCTATCTCACTATTCAGTGAGCTCCAAAGATCTACCTACTTTTGCTTTCTCAGTAATAGGGCTACAAGTGCATACCACCATGCCTAGCTTTTTTGGGTTTTCTGTACATTGAACTCAGGTCTTTATGCTTTCTGTGAGCAATATGGCAATCATAAGGCATCTGCCCTACCCTTTTACTCTTTTCTAGTTTTCTGATGACACACAGGCAGGTTTCCAGATAGAGGTCTCATGCAGGCATTTCACGAGACCCTATGGGGATTATATATGTAACTATCATCCCAGCCATGGGAAAAACTGAGCCTGTGCCCAAGTCACATCAAGGAAACATAGAAACACCTAATACCGTCTTGTGGGTGCTTTCATCACTGTGATCTGTTGTGGGAATCTGACCAGACAGAAGGACAAAGAATAAAATTGAAATCATACGTGGCTAATGTAGCAATTAATCTACGGGGTCCTGATTTGTTACAGCAATGAAATATCCAGATAAACATTCCTGTAGTCTCAGAAACTGAACATAAATCAACTCATGTTTTGGAAAGAATATTATAAGGTATTATAAGAAACAGTCACTGACCATTCAGGCTATACAAAAATAGAGCACAACAGCTGTTGATTTCTCAGAAGTACTAACAGCCTTATGCTTAAAATGGTTAACTGACAAACCTGTTTGGTTTGGAAATGTTTATGACATTAGAGAAACTACAGGCCTTAGAACAGCTGTTCAAGAGCAGCTGAATGCTGAGCATATTGAAGAATCAACCAGCCCTTTGAATGCTGCTGTATTGTTATTTAAAATCTAGAAAATATGGGATGCTGAGAGATCTTAGAACCATGCATATTGTAAATTAGCCTATGGACTCTCTACAGTCTGGAATTCCTTTGCCTTTTATGCTACCTAATGGATACCATACAAATTAATAAAGATTTCATTCAAACAGGAGAGACCTCTTAATAAGAAGTGATGGTTTGTCAACCAATATGGCAATTCTACATGTCAAAAAAAAATACCAAATAAGTGTTGGGACAGGTTTCTGTAGGAAAGTAGAAATACCCATCTTCAAGAGGTCAAAAGCCCTTGGATATCTAGACATCTAAATTAGAAGGGAAAACTATCTGGAAAAAAAAATACCAAGCAAAGAAAAACCTAACCCAATGGTACATATATTTTCCACCAGGTGAAATCTTAATACCTAAAAAATAATCTTTATTTTTCAAAAAAAATGAAGTCCCAACTCAATTAAATATTAAAGCTGGCTTTGGAATCAAAGTATGACCCTTTCCTTCTTTAAATCTAAGTATGTTGTTTAAAAAAAAAATCAGAGTTTCTGTTTCATATCAGAAGAGCAACATGGTGCGGGATAGAAGAAAACCAGAATCTGGAAGAATCAATATGCATATAGACATTTCTATCTCTGATTAAGATATTTTTGTATATTGTCACAGTTTTGAGGTTATTGTCTTTATACTGTAACCTGTTTAAAAATTGTCTATTTTTATAATGTAAAACTTTAGTCTCTAAGGTTAATAAGAATTAAAGGAAAACAGTCACCCATGTTTGTCAAACTTATTATTGTGTTACTTAAATTTTCTATATGTACAAATATATATTCCACAAAGATTGGTAATCTCCAAATTCTTCTAAGACCTAGAGAATATGTTTTAATAACTTAGAATTCTGCTAATGTGAGACACAATTGTTCCTAGCAGAATTGATCTAATCTCAAGCAGGAGATAGGCATAGAACGTATGTCACATGGAGTTTGTTTTCTTCTTTGCAAATCTGGTCTATTGAGCAAAGAACTTACTTCACCTGACAGTAAGTACACTGTCCAATTCAGACAAGCACAACACAAGAAAAAGTGACTGCTTAACCTTGCTAAGACAGGGTACACAGTCCTTCAAATTTTTCAGATTCTAAAAATGTCAGATATTCTAGGCTTTTTAGCCAAAGTTGGATGCCCCAATGTTGCATAGAAATACTGGATGACTATTGAGACAGTCAGGTGTTTCTGTCATTTCTGGCACTTTTGTAAGTTGTTTGCTTAAACTTCCTGTTTACTCATGTAATATTACTTTTCTCAGGTCTTTAATGAGATTGAAGACTAGATAGTTACAGTTACAGTCCTTTCAAATCTTATCTTAAGCTTATTAGGTACAAGACATAGACATTTCAGGATAGAAAAGCTTGGACTAATCTCAGTAAGATTACAATTACCTACTGCCTGGACATCTAGATGTATTTCTTGCTTGTTCTTGTTGGTTGTAGTTCCATTTTTATTCATGTTATTATCTTTTCTTTCCTCCGGGAAAGACTTGATAATTGTTCCTATTGTATATAGTTTTCTATTAGAATTAGTATTTTCTCAATTAGACAAACAAGGAAATATTGTGGGAATTCAATGCATTCAGTCAATGGTACTGGAGTGACCATCCCCAGTGCATGGTCTTGTCTGTGTACATGTTTGTGTAAGACTGAAGAGAGTGCTTACATGTTCTCACTCTCTTGGGTGGTGGGAGCAGAAGTAAGAGTTGAAGAAGTATGGCTTATGGTTAGTTCTCATTACCCCTGAGCAGAACAGCAGAACAAAGCTAGATCAGCAGTAGTGTCTACTTTGTTCTGTACTTGTGAGTGTGTTATTCACATTGCACTGCTAAATAAATACCTGATCCAACTTTTGTTGGTTCTCACTGAAATGATCAATGCCTGAAGAAAATAACTTAGATGAGATAAGGTGTCTGGAGAGCTAGCTCATCAGGTAAACAATTATTGTATAAGCATCAGGAGCAGAGTTTAAGTCAGCAGAACCCACATGAACAGCTTGTAAGTGTGATGGCTACCTATATCTCAGCACCTGGAAGGCAGAGACGGGAGATCCCTGAAACAAATGGTGCAGCTAGATTAGCCCAATAAGCAAGTTTGAGATTCCTTGCCTCTCTATATAAAATGTAGAAGGGTCAAGGAACATAGTCACCATCAACTTTGGTTTTCATAGGCAGATGAATGTATGTGTACACACACGTATATATATATATATGGTTGAACAGAATAGACATATGACCCACCAAAAGAGTAAAAGGAGAAAAGACATTTTGACTTATGATTTCAAAGGTTGCAGTCCAAAGCCACCTGTCTCCATCATGTTGGGGTCTGTGAAGTAAGCCAGGGCATCACAGAAGAATAGCAAGCCATGGCAAAGTTTCTTATCTCATGGCAACAGGAAAGCAGAGAAAGAGAAAAGGAGAGGAGTCCTGGGACAAGCTCAATGACCTCCTACTTCATAGATGCCTCAGCTGAAAATAACATTAATATTATGAATACCATAAAAGGTTATTACTATATATGTTATTACATTTGTTTATTATGTATGTATGCAGGCACACCTGTGCGTGAAGGTCACAACTTGCAAGAGGCAGTTCTCTCCTTCCATCACAGACTGAACTTAATCCATCAAGTTTTTTAGAAAGTACCTCTGTCCACTGATCCATCTTACTAGGCCCCAATTTCTATATCCATTCTTAGAATTCCCCCTTTAAAGTTCTGAGCTTACCAACCATTGTTTATCTTTCAAAAATGCAAGGTCCAGGTAAACAAATCAATATATCCACCATTTACCAAGAGAGATCCTCTCTGATCTAAATTCATATTTATTGATGTAGTTTCAAAAGTCAACTAAACTTGAAATAGCAAGCCTCAAAGGGGATCTTAGTTTAGAGAGTATCAGTATAGGATCTGTAAGTACTGGATTTTAAAATATACTTTATTTTTCTTTAATTGAATTTATTTTCATAACTTTATATATTAAACCTTGTAAAACTTAAAATCTAAAAGTGTCAGTTCAGTAATTCTAGAAATTAAGGGGTATGTGAGATGGCTTGGCAACTGTATGTGCTTGTAGCACATGGATCTAAGCAACAGAGAAATTTAAATTCTGAATAACAGCAGAGGACAGCACTCACTCAAGAACTGAAGCATGAAACAGGCATGAGAATATACCTTGTAGCAGCTAAAATAAAGCAGGGACAATATGGAGGATACAAGCACTTAGAAAGACGTGGGAGATCCTTCAGAGAGTTCTGGAACTCAGGGGCTTCAAATGCAACCATACATGGAAGGATGAAGAACACATATGATTGCTCAAAAGTTTTGTAGTTACAATGATAAAAATGCTCAACAATATCAACTGAAGGAAGGATTTTGGCTGACTTTTCAAGGTTTAAGTGCATCATAATAGGGACTCACAGTGGCAGGAGCATCAAGTTGTTGACATGGCAACCACAGCCAGGAAGCAGAGAGATATACTTAGTTCACTTTCTCATTTGTGTTCAATCCAAGACCTCAGCTCCTTGGATGGTTCCACCTGCATGCATGTTGTGTCTTCCCATTTAAATCCAATCTGCCAACCTCACAGGCATTCCCAAATGGTCTTTGGTTCAATACTTTTTCTATATCCTGTCATGTTAATGATATTAACCACCACAGATACAGTACATCTCCTCATTAGTGGCCTAGGAAACCAAAACTTCAACTGTTTATTACCCCCTGCTTTTCCTATCTATAGTTTTACTTTTATAACTTGGTGAACTCCTGAATAGAAAAAAAACTAACATAGATTATAATTTCCCTCATGATAGCACTTTAGATAGCTTGGAGTATGGCATGTGCTCAGTCTTTAGACAGGGCTACCAACTTAATTTAATCTTATTCTTTATAAAATATACTGCAATGAATAAGAACAAAAGCATATTTTGTTCTTATTCAATATTGTGAGTTGCAAAGTGTTAAACAACAACAAAATTATTATGGATTATTAAGATCCCATACCTTCACTATAATCAAATGCTCTAGAAGAGTCTACATGGCTGTAGTTCTTTTCCTGGAGCAGAATAGTCTTTAATTATTCCTAAACTACAGAAGAGGTAAAAATAGGTTAAAATTATTGCAAAGCAGATAAACATTGTACTTTCACTATTCTCCTTTTTATGTTCTCTGGAAAAGTCTAAGTCCATTTGCTCTGGCTCTTATAGGAATCCAAATGGTCCTACACTTTCTCCAACTGTTACCTTCATCATATTCCATCTCCATCAATTTATGTTCAGACTGTTTCATTTGACTCTAAGCTTCTACGCTTTACTTATTCTCCAAGTCTCTTGCTTAAAAATGATGTAATCATTAATCAAATTAATGAATAGTCTTTAACCTTGGCATAAATTTAGAAATTATCAAACCTTAATTATAGACTATATTAAAAGTCCTTAATATACTCAAATCTGGGGATAGAGAAAAGGCTCAATGCAGCAAGTGTTTGCCACATAAATTCAGAATTCTATTCCCCCATGAAGGGGTAGTATGGAAGCACACATGTGCACTCCAAAACCAGTAGAGAGAGACATAAGAGGACAGAGCTCACTGGTCAGACAGCCTGGACAAGTATCTCACTTCAGGTTCCATAAGAGATCTTGTCTTAAATCTATGAGAGATCTTGCTTTAAATAACAAAATATTCAACGAGACAACCAGTCTTAAATAATAAGGTTCAATGAGGAATCCTGCCTCAAAAATAAAACTTTCAATGAGCAACCCAATATTAAATAATAAGTTGGAGTCTTATCTGCAATAATGATCAAGGAAGACATGTGGAGTGGAGCTCTGGCCTTCACTCTCATGTATGCACACAGGCAGTACCAAGCACAAGTATGTCTACGAATGTACACATACATACTACACTGCACAGAGAGGGAAATACAGACAGATAGAAACAGTGAGAGACAGAGGAAGAAATGGATGAAGAATAGAGAGGGAGAGAGGAGGACAGATGGAGACAGAGGGAGAGAGAAAGGAGACAGACAAAGAGACAGAGAGAGAAAGAAAATCTGAGCCAAATAGCCCTCTAAATGTATGCCCAATGTATTTATGTGAAGCATCTGGTTATTCCAGCCTCTTTCTTTTAGACATATGTAAGGATCTTATCCAAGTTCTTTAATTTTTTTGCTCTGAATCCTTTGTATTCCACGTGGCATTCCCTTCCACAGTAGGCTTTGGAATACAGGGTGCTTCTGTGCCAACCTCTCCTATATTTTCTTCAGCTTTCAGAGCTCACAGCTACTCAGAATTCCCATTATCATGTCAGCCACATCAAGTAAAGCACATCATAAGTAGACACTTAGGGAAGATTTTCCTGTGAAGAGAAAATTGTCATAATGCTGGTAAGTGGGTAAGTTGCTACTTTTAAAGGGAAGGAATCATGGGTAAAAAGAGATTCCTGTTCAAAGGCAAAGTCCAATAAGGTACTCTGCAATTCTCGACTGTCCTTGAAGATCCACATTAAAATGATCGTGTAGGAGATGAAGCCAAATATCCCGTGTTGTCCCTAAATGGGATCACTGCAAATCAAGGTGACAGGGGAAACGCTATTACTTGAAGGCAGAGGGAGTTCTGAGCCTTGTCTGACTTGGTCTCCTTTTGAAGCTCTTGCTCCCAGCCTGCCTCCAGTGCACACAGCTAGCTCAGTCGTTACTACGCACACAGGGAGAATGCACAGGTATGCACATGTTGGTAAACTGTCTGCTTCATTTTACATGGTAACTTAAAACTCTACACCATTTACTCTCCTGTATTTTTCTACTCCTATGCTTCTTGTGCAAAACTGTGAAGTGTTTGTTAACCAACTACAGTGTGTTCAATGTTAAGCTATCCCTGTAGCCAGACTATCCATAACCCCCTAAAAATCTATCCCTCTCCTCTAGGGAAAGTCAGGCTATTACTTTTAAACAAATATAATGTTTTCATTGTCTGCATTTGACAACAAATAATGTAACAAAACACAAGGTCTAAAACTTACAGTTTTCTGGGTCCAGTGAGATAGCTCATCAGTAAGATGATGATGGCTGAGCATGGAAAGACTCTTTCCTGGAAATCTGAAATACCTATCTTCATGGAACCCCCCTGAAGGTGGAAAAAGAGAAGTAGCCCCACAGAGTTGTCCTCTGTCCTCTACATGTACTGTTGTACCTGTGTCAAGGGACCTCCAAAGACCACCAGGGATCTGGCTTTGATGCAAACACATGAGGGTCAGTTTATTCTTTTGGACAGGTTTGAACCAAGACAGATTTGAACCTGGGCCAAAACCCCATGTTCTGACACAGCAGAGGAATTCGGCCCTGAGTTCAGGGGTTAAAGGGTTTTTAAAGAAAAAAATACATAAGTGAGATGTTACATGTCTTGGCATCTCAGGATTGGGTAAAGGGGTATGGGTAGAGTAATTTGGGGAAATTATTGGTTAGACTTTCTGTGTGAAATCGTTTTGAATCTATTGGCTATCAGGTACATTCCTGAGATTTTTCTCAGATTCTTCTTAAGACTGGGCCCTGCCCTCAGACACTAAATGGTCTTTCCCTGAAATAAAGTTTTGTAAAGGCAAATCTATGCCTTCACAGTACACCATGGCACATGCACCCACAAATGTACACCTTTATGTGGGTTTTAGATCTTGTATTATTATTACATTATTTGTTGTTAAATGCAGTCAATCATCCAACCATGGATTCAAATATTTGTAAAAAGGTGGTATTTATAGTAGATTGTATACTTCCTGAGTTCCTTTGTTAATGTGTTTTATCACAGCAAGAAGCAGTTAATACATGATTCTGGGTATGTTTTCTATCACTCATAAGTCAGATATGCTGCCAGTCCTTCTCTTTCCTGAGGTAAAAGAAGAGTGGAATCATCAACTGCCTAAAGTCTCAAGGAAGAAAAACGCTATGATGTAGCTTTGATGTTCTTATCTAAGGTACAATCTGGCCTGTATCCACCTTCTTTGCAATAACTATCAATTAGATTTTCAGTCAACAATGTATTGAAAAAGTGCTAGGTGTTATTGCATTAGGTGCTGGGGATACTGGAAATAAATAGATTTTGTCCTTGCCACTGAGGAAACAGAGACATATAATCCAGTGAGTGAGAAGAACTTGGTAAAGTAGGACTATCCAAAAGTGTACAGTGTCTTCATCATAAAACCTGGGATGGGGACATGTGTACTATTTTGCTGAATTATGTAACATATGTTTCATTAGATATTAGATATTATTTATATCTTCATTAGGTATTCTTTTTCACCTTTAAGGTCAAATTCCTTGACTTTTTCTTGGTATTAATTTTGTAGCATCGTTACCTATAATAAAACAAAAACACCACCAAGCATTGTTTTAGGCAGCATAATTCAAATTTTATTTCTTTTTCCTTAATGTAACAAGGTTTCCTTTTTCCTTTGCTCATTTTATAGTTTGTTCTCTGAAAGTTTCCTAAAATATCTTTGATCATATTCAGTCCTCTGTTGTACAAATCCTAATTGAACTTGTAATAAAAACCCAGAGTCAGACACTGAGGCAAATACTAAAAGATCAGAGAGAGAGAAACAAGCCACAGCCATTTCTCACCTTACCAGCTCCTTAGACAAAAGGGAAAGATGCTGTCTCCATAGATATTCAGATTGAATAAGGGAAGCAAAGGGAAGCATAAGGGCTGAATACCTGTCTAATCTCACCTCATATTCTTTTCTCTGCCCAGCCATATCACTTCCTGTTTCAACTTTCCTAGTGCTGGGATTAAAGATATATGATCTCTAGTGCTGGAATTAAAAGTGAGTGTCACCATTACCTGACTGTTTGGCCTTGAACTGACAGAGACCCAGATGGATCTACCTCTGCTTCCTGAGTGCTAGGAATAAGGTGTGGGTCACCGCTTCCTGACCTCTGTGGCTAACTCTGAGGCTGGCTCTGCCTTCTGATCTTCAGTCCTTACTTGCAGAATATGTTACCATATTCATACTCCTTCAAACTTCTTTTTAACTGTACAGTTGTTATTGATGTGAACATACACATTTTTTAGATTGCTTTCATGTTTGGAAAACAAATTCAAGCCTATTTATTATAATAATTAGGATTCTTTCACATTTTCTTCTTTTCATGCATTTGTGTATATACTATGCACATGTATGGATGCATGTATCTTTAAGTTCTTATGGATGGGGAGGGGGGCTCTATATACTTCCACCTTTTCTGAGGCAGGATTTTGTACTCAAACACGAGGTTGCTGGTAGGGCTAGTCTTGTCATCCAGATGATTCTGCAGATCTTTCTCCATGGGAACTCCCTAGCTCTACCTACAGAGACTGAAATTATAAACAAACTGGCATTAGCCACTAGACATTTTCATAGATAGTGGTGTTCCAAACTCCAGTGATTTTCTTGTTTCCATGACAAATAGTTTAACCACTTAACCATCCCCCAGCTCTTGATTACTATTATATGTAAAATAAGTTTCTTAGATTAGCCACCATCTCAAGATATATAAAACTGTGTTTCTTCCTAGCTATATATGTACTTCTTTTCTGACATCGATAATACCATACTTGTTACTACTCCTTGGATGCTGTGAGTTTTTACAGTAGTAGTAGTAAAAAATATTCTCCTTTTAATCACCTTTCTTTTGATTTAGTCTTCACTTAAAACTTTGGCTTCCACTATTTTGTGTCCTTCTTAGCTAAGCATTTCCATATCCAGTGTTGTATTTTAAATATAATTAGCCCTCATAGGCTCATAGAAAGTTGGACTATTATGAGGTATGGCCTTGTTGAAATATGTATGCCTTGTTGAAGCTAGAGTGTTTCCATTTACTTCATGCTGCCTAGATCAAGATGTAGGACTCTCAGCTCCTTCTCCAGCACCAAATCTGTCTGCACACCACCATGTCCCACAATGATGATAATAGACTAAAACTCTGAAACTGTGAGCCACTCAATCAAATGTTTTCCTTTATAAAAGTTGCCAGAGTCATGTTGTCCCTTCACAACAATAGAAATTTCAACTAAGGCAGAAGTTGGTCTCAGGAGTGGGATATTTTTGTAATAGGCCTAACTATTTTTTTATTTAAAGAAACTTGGACTTATGGAGTTTGGATTGGAAAAGTAGTGGAATGCTTCAAGTGCTACTTAATGAGCCATAAGAGTAGGAACATGGAAGACAATGGTGCTGAGGGTTATTTGAACTGTGGGGGACTGGCTGAAGTGGCTTCAGAGGAGAAGAATTTTAGTACATTGTCTAGAGATCATTCTTGTGACAGCTACTTTTTGTCACGGTCCAAAAGTCTACCTGAGGATAAAGTGAAGAATTGTGGATTAAGTGCATATGTGAAGGAAATCTCCAAATAGCCTACTATAGACTCTTTCCTGTGATTATTAGTATTAACTCTAAAGAAGATTTGTAATGAAAAGGAGAAAACTGAGCAAGTAAAAATAGAAAATGTACAGGTTGAGGAGAAAACGGCACTAGAAAGTGAAATAGAGCTAAATCCTGTGTTCAAGAAGATAAATAGATTAAGAAATAGAATAAAAGGAGTGGTAACCTCAAAGCAAGACCCCACCCAGATGAGCTTCCAATTTGTAAAAAGGAATTAAAACACAGTTTAGCTCCAGGAATAATGGTGCATGCCTTTACTCTCAGCTCTCTGGAGACAGGAGCACGTAGATCTTTATTTGAAGCCAGCCTGGTCTACAGAGCAAGTTTTAGGACAGCCAAGCTTTGGCAGTGAAGGGAGACAATTAAAAACAGAAAGTTGGTAAAGATATAATTGAACAAGAGGGCCATGTTCAAGACCCATCAAGCAGCAGAACTTGGCAGCTTCAGCCACATGGTTCTGGTTTTAGAGTAAAGGATACAAGAAAGAAGTTATGAAATCTCCCCCTGTGATTAAAGAAAGCTGTTGAGGCCAGATGTGTGGCAGGGGTGTCTCTGTATGAAGGTTGAAAGAGGTCATTTCTTGAAGCTGTCTTGGGAGACCCCAATATGTTGGAGATGCCAGAACCATGGGATATCCGCAAAGGAAAGCTGCAAGCAGGAAGTGGAACCAGCCAAAGAAAAAGGAGTGTGTTGCAGTCAGCAAAGCTGAAAGGAAATGGAGATCTGAATAGTGCTTTGACATCAGACATGGAGTTCCAGAGTTTGGAGTTTGCCCAGTGTGGTTTTGGTTGTGTTTTAGTCCAGTATTTCCTCACTATGCTCCCTTTCTTTTCTTTTACGAAGGTAATGTCTATCCTATACTACTATATGTTGGAAGTAGGTACTCTACTTTTTTATCTTGATTTTGCAAGAGATTACAGTATAGAGATTAATTGAATGTGTTGCAGAGGAGAATTTGGAGTTTTAAGCAAGTCTGAGATTTTATAGACTATGAGGACATTTGAAGTTGGACTAAGTGCATTTTACCTTATGATATAGTTATAAGTCAAAGGGGATCACGGAGTAGAAATTGGTAGTTGGAGTATAATCCCCCCACCATAGACTCACAGGGAGTAGTATTATTAGGAAATATGACCTTGTTAAAGTAGGTAGGAGCATTGTTGGAGGAAGTGTGTTTCAGTTCCTGCTGCCTATAGATCAAGATGTAGCTCCTCCACTCTCTGCTCCTTCTCCAGCATCAAGTCTGTCTGCATAGTACTTTTTCTCACCATGATAATAATAAACTTTAACCTCTGAAACTGTAAGATGCCCCAAATAAATTTTTCTCTTATAAGAGTTGCCATGGTCATGGTGTCTCTTCACAGCAATAAAAACCCTATCTGAGACACTCAGTATTCCACTTTCTTACTTTCTTTCTAAATACATCACCCCTTCCTTAATGTATCAACTCCAGAGTCACTTTCTAATCTTTTTGTCTTGATTCTGGTAATTTGACATGGCAAGTAGTTGGACTATTCCTAGAGGCCACTCCTGCACTGTACTGAAGTAGTAGCTGAATAACAAATTTATCAGATAATAACAGTAAGTATGTTTTTGGTCCATTCTCCCATAATTTAATCCCCCCCAAAAAATCCTATTCCTTCTGAGCACCTATCAAAAAGTGGCAGATGAAGCTAAAATGGAAGGAAATGGGTCAAAACTTTAAAATGATTCATTAAAGAAGTATTTGTGTTAATCAAAAAAGTATTATATATAGTTTGAATGTAGTGGCATCATTTGAGGTGATGATGCTGCCAAGTTTAAAAAAAAAAAAAAAACTATGTCAACATCCCTTTGAATCACTTGGCAGGATACTCAAAGAGAATCCAAAATAATATAGGTGGGTCTTTAATAACAGCTTTGACAGTCTGAGACATGAATATCTCTCTGAGCTCCAACTACAAAGTAATTAGTATGCATTTGAATTTCCATATCCATGGATCACATTCCTGTGTGTTTGAACAACCACAGATTAAAATAGTGTTTTTTAAAAACCTTGTATCTACTGTCTAAGTAGTAGATACAATGGTTGTGTCTGAACTGAGAATGTAAAGATATTTCTCATGTCATTATTTCCTAAGAAATACAGAATAGCAATTATTTATGTAACATTACATTGAATTGGGCATCACAAGTTATTTATAGATGAGCTAAAATACATGGGAAGGTGTGTATAGAATCTATGCAAAGAGTAGATATATTTAGGGCACTTTGAAGATATCTGGGCTGTGCTGGTCATTGTTGTGATTAATAATCTTTACATCTGTTTAGGAGTATTAATTACTTTTCTACTTTGGTGCTTTCATAGTATCTTCAGATAGAGCTAGTCACCAAGAAGGAGGTTTCTAGTTCAGATCCAGCCCAATGCTTCCAAGTTCAGTGTCCAAAGTAGTATATAATGTCTTCAGCAAGTTCTGAGCATCAGTCAAGGATAGCAAGAATATATATGTACATGTATATATATCATATATATATACACTATACCCCATATATATATGAACCTAAGTGTTGGGATTTTAGGTATTGATTATTACTTCACGTTTTTGTGCATATGAAGCAATCATTCAAGTGAGCTAGAGTTCCGGCCTTATCCACTTATTTCGACTGAATACATTATGAGTTCATACATAAGAAACATTTTCCTTGCCTGTAATTGAAGGATGGGTAGTGAGCTTAATATTCTGTAAACATCATTTAAATTGGATCATTTCATAGTAGGAATTGAGTGACAGAGTTTTTTTAAATGTGTTCACTCTTCACTTGGACCTACAGGTATGTTCTGAGTAGTTAAAACAGAACAAATTTTGGAGTTTTGTTTTAATTTTGAATCTGTCCCCTTTCCTTTGCCATCTTATTCTTTGAATAAGTGTTCAGCTACTTGTGTAGGCATGTTAACCAATTAAGGGGTTGTATGAGTCACTTTTTTGTTGTTGTGATAAAATACCATAACCAAAGCAACTCAGAAGATATAGTTGATTTGGGCTCACAGTTACTGAGAGATGGGGTCCTTCATGGTGGGAAGACATGGCAGTAAGAATCAGGCATGGTGACAGTATCAGGAAACTGAGAGCTCATATCTTCAAATGTTAACATGAAACATAGAAATAAAGCTGGAATTAGGTGAGAGTTTTTAATATCAAACCCACTGTCAGTGATGTCCTTCTTCCAGCAGGCTTGTACCACCTAAACCTCCCACCAAAAGCACCACTGGAGACCAAGAGTCTAATTACCAGAAACAATGGAAGACATGTTTCATTCAGTCCACTAAATAAGTGTCCTTACAAAACTGGTAATCCACCTATTTTAAGGCAAAAGAGAGTAAAATGAGGGTGATTAAGTTTTTTCAATTTTTTAAAAAGATCATAGCAAATTATCAACTGCTAACTTTTACAACATCCTGTTTCTGATCCTATGAGAGGCACATAGAAGTCTCTAGTCATTCCCCTCAACCTGAAGGAAGGTCCATATGTTGACCTAATTACATTTTTATGAATACTTTTTTTTCCTGACTCCTTTTATATTGTGGTCACCTTGGATTCCATGAGTAGCATGCCTGACTAGTAAACATTCTGGGACAAGAATAGAAATTAATACTAGAACATGGCAATTTTCCCCACAAGCTTCTTAAGTTGTTGCTTATTTATCTGTATATGTGGATGTAAGCACACATATGTATTGGTGCCTGTGTCTATTCATGCATGCAGAGATGGTAGATGGTGACAGGTGTCTTCCTCTTCAAATATTCCTTTTAAGGTAGAATACTTCCATGACCATAGAACTATAATTTCTTCAGCTGGGCTGGAAACCAGTGAGCTCTGGTAATCCTCTTGTTTTTGGGGTTTTTTTTCTAGAAACAAGGGTTATAGGTGTGCACTGAACACCTGGCTTTTTATATGAGCCTTGGAGTCCAAGTGCCAGTGCTCAAAATTGCACAACATATCATTTAGTTGCTGAGTCATCTCTCCAGACCCTCAAGAAGGTTTTGCAAAACTTATTATATGATTTGCAAAGATTATTATGAGATAATGATCAAGCAAATCACATTTGAAGCAGGGTCTGTTATGCAAGCCCAGGCCCTGGCTTTCATTTCTTCTGGTATAACCTGGAGTGTCAGGAGCCATGCAGCCCAGTCTTGGGTTAGCATATGAATGCCTGTCCAACAAGTCTCCATGATGCAAAGTCCACAGAGATAGTCTCTCACTTGCCAAGGACCAGAGGACCACTGGACAGTGCAGGACTTTTCTAAATTTATGCTTCTTATAGGATCCGGTGAAAGCAACTTGAAGGAGAAAGAATTTATTTTAGATCACAGTTTGTGAATGCAGTCCACCATGTCAGAGACTCACAGCACTAGGAGCTAGAGGGAGATGATAGCTTCACATCCACAGACAGCAGGCTACTGTGTTGAATTTCTATGTTCTGTGCTATACAGGATCTTTTGCCCAGAAGATGGTCCCCAGCTATAATTAATATGAATCATGCCACATCAACTAATATAACCAAGATAATCCATAACAGGCCTATTGCCTACATTCTAAATTTTATGATATTAACAATTATGATTAACCACCACACACATTCATACACACCACCACAACCACTATAATCATCAGTTCCTAGCTTGCTGTGGGAGTATGTTCTGGTATCTTGTTAATATTTGTCCCTCCTACTGATTTAATATAAAGGTGATTGGCCAGAAGGTAGACAGGAAGTGTGGGTGGGGCTACCAAACTAAGAAAACTCAGGGAACAGGAAGAGCAGAGCAGAGATGCCAGAGAGACTCCATCAGATGCAGAGGAAAGACAACTGTGCTGCTCTGAGAAAAGGTACCAAGCCACATGGCTAAACAAGATAAGCATCATGAGTTAGTTTAAGAATTAAGAGTTAGCAAGTTATATGCCTGGGCCATAGACTGATCAGTGTAAAATTAATGTAAGTGCTTCTGTGGGACTGCAGGTCTGCAGGTCTAGACCATACGTCGGACAGGCTAGAAACTATTTATTACACTAACTAGCATTTTTCTTTACCAACAACAGCATGAGTAACTGTTGTCAGAATCAAGCTCCATATATATATATATATATATATATATATATATATATATATATATATATATATATATATATATATATGCCTTACCAGTTTATGTTAAAGCCTATTATATAAATGCTAGTGGGAGGAAACAGGTTTATTTAAGGCAGCCTCAGGAGTAGGAAGGAACACTTTGTCCTAAGCCTTTATCCCTAGTAGTTTTAGGACATATACTTCTGAAAAGAAAAATAGAGATGAATAGTATAGAGAAACAATGTGCCATATGTCCAGGTTCTGGGTGAGGTCTTCTTCAGCCGGAGTTGTGACATTTCCCTCCTCCCTGAAGCTCTTCTGTATGGAGGAACCGAGTATGATCTATGATAGCTAAGCTTTTAGTTTCCAATGAGTGAGTATATGGAAAATAAAAAACCAAAGAGAGTAGCATATAGATTGGAGCAACAGATAATCTACCATCTAATCAAGAGATTAAAGCAGAAAAGACAAATAGAGCAGCCTGATGGAGTTCTTGCAAAGGTGTCTTCAAATCTGGATCTTGCAATCATCCAGGAGGAATTGGCTGGGAAGCTGAGGCTGGAGTTCCTAATTAAGATTTCTCTCCACAGATGAGCTCTTGAATCCTGTTCTCTGGCAGGCATTTTTTTTTAAATATCATGGACTAAGCAATAGTAACATCTGTTCTAAACAGTTTACAGTCTGTACTTCTCAAGGACACCCAAACTTCTTGCTTTCTTTTTTTTCTTCCTGGCAGTGAGGCATCTTGTCACAGGAAAAGGAGTTCTGGAGAACATTCAAAATAAGCATTCATGGTGGAAAGGCTTGAAGGGAGGATTGAGGGAAACTGTAATGTATGAGAGAAGAATAAATTTTAAATGTTCTTTTAAAAGTATACACATTCTGGGACCTGAAGCAAGAGAGCCCTTCTGTCCTCTAAATTCTACTTTTAGTAAACTTAAACAGCACATAACATTTTACTAATTTTTAGGTCACAGGTGGGAACCATGCAATGGACTCCCATCTCCTTCAGCTGGATAACTATAATTGTAACTGGAGTTCAGGTGGCCCCAGTATTCCAGGATGCTCTTCCAATGTGCCACTTAAAGACAGAAGCACTGGTGAAAAGCAGGAAAAGAGTTTAATCAATGTGCACAGGGAGCAGAAAAACAGGCTCCGTGACTCAAGTTCAGCTGCGAGGCACTAATATCAGCTTTAACTTTCAGTTAAGGAGGGACCAGAGACAGAGACATGGTTAATTAAAATGTTCTGGTGAAAAAATGATCAGATTGAAACTTATCTCCATTATAGTTCTACAAGATGGTCCGAAGAATTTGCTACTGCTGTTGTCATTCACAAGACTGATTGAAACAAAATAAGTACCCATGAAGGCTGGGAAGATGCCTCAGTTTGAAAAGTAAACATGGAGACCTGAATTTGGATTCTGGAGAACACAGAGACAGGAGGATCTTATAAGCCAGGGTGATCAAGCTGATGAGATCCCTAATGTTCCACATGATACCTGTCTCAAAAGTAAGGTGGAAAGCTTTAGGAGGAAGATGTCTAAAGTCAACCTCTGGCCTCCCTGTGTACCTGTGCGCACACACACGGACAGGAACACAGCATACACATGGGGTGTAGTCACTGCATGTACTGGACAGTGATTTATCTTTGTGCTTATATATTTGAACAAAAATTAACTAAATGTCCATCACAGAAACTAAGAAAGGGTATCCCTTTATCAAAAATTTAAAAAAGTAAGGGAGTATAGAAAGTAGAGGGAAAGTGAGGGTGGGAAGAGATGTTTCCATATGAACCCTAGTATTCTCATTCACAGCTATGTAGAAGCATTGCAAAGCTGGAAACTTAAGATAAGTCTGTTGTCTGTATGATATAGCTACGAACCATTGACAAAGTTCAAAAATAAACTGAAATAATTTACAATATTATCATCAGTGGGTCCTTGTCACATAAGGTTAAAATGACTGAAGTTTCTCTGGTTGGCCATACATTTGGTTTGCTTTCAAACTGACCATCAACCTCAAAGTATTTCCTTTATATTAGGGGAAAAAAAACCTCTTGAAAAAAATATTATATCACAAGCCTCTAGGTGCCTTTCTCTGTCTTTTATACATACCCCACCAATACACACCTGTTGTCTCTCCATGGACAGAGAATTGATAATTCAGGCTATAGCCTTGAGTCTTCCTCCCCCTAACACCTGTGAGCAACTTAAAGACAACCTTGAATAATAGTTTTAATTTTATTCAGGTCTTATAACTTTTACCATAGGATGGAGTTTACCCTACCCCTGAAATCTATATAAATCAGAATCTACCTTTGTCCTACAGAAATGAATGTTACCCTCCATTCAGGACACCACTGCACTGTCTACTGTTTTATATCCTAACTCTTCAAAGCCTTGTCATGGTTGCCTATGGCCCTGACCCTGCATCATCCTAATGTTACAATAAGGTTTCTTGACCCTATCAGGCCAGAGGTCCAGACCCACACACCTACAGTCCCAGACCACTTAGCTGCCCGCTGCTGCTTAGGCCCAAAAGACTCAGATGCTTATACTAACTTCATGTTGTTTGGCCAATGGCTCGGGCACATTGCTAGCTAGCTCCTTCATCTTAACCCATTTCTATTAATCTGTCTGCCACATGGCCTGTGGCTTACCTGTGTTCCTTACATGTTGCTTCTTTGGGTGCCTGACTCAATCTGTCTTGACTCTGTTCTTTTCCTACCTATTCTGATTTCCCACCTACTTCTTCTACAGTGCTCACCAAGGGCCAAAAGAGCTTCTTTATTTAAAGATTGATATTCACAGTATATAGAAAGACATTTCCACATCATCCTAATGTTCTCCCATGTCAGGAATTCATCATGGTTGCCTGTGGGCATGAACCTATAACTACCCTAAACATTCCTCTTCTGAAGAGCATTTTTGTCAGCTTTTTCTCTGTGAACCTGCCGTTATGTTTTCATAGCTAAGAAAAATTGCTGCAATTGTTTTATGCATAGTTGGTATTAGTACCCTATGATAATATAAAGCCAATGGAACGTGGGTATGACTGTGACTGTGGTAGATTTGGGGAAGTAGTCTCTGTTCTCTCTTATAGGTCCAAATTTACTTCAAAATGCGTGTAATGCTATCAGATATTTAAGATAGGTTAAAAAACAGCCACATTAGAACTGGTGAAAGGCTGCTTAATGTCTACAATGAACTCACCAATTGCTGTCCTTGGCAGACATCTTTCCTAAAGGATATTCCATAAAATTCCCAAAGCATGGCACCAAGAGCAGAAGATTCCTGGACCGCCTCCCAGACTGCCAGCTTCAAAAAGCTTGTCCCATCTCTTGCTATAGATCAGAGATTTTGCATAACAAAAGAATAATTGAATCAGTAATGCAATAGTGCATGACATAGATCAACATTTTGTAACAGGAACATTTAAGTCTTGAATAATGGAAGGATATCCTCTGAGGTAATTTATGGTCCTGGCACTCAGCAAAGCAAGCTCGATAGGTATACCAATGCATCCTACCTTCAACCCAGGAGAGCTCAGGGAGACCCCACAGCTCATTTAAATCTCTGTCTTTGTGAATTCCAATTAGGGTGGATAGCAAGATGCAGATGTGAAGAAGGAGGATGTTTTTGTTTCATTATGTTTTTTTTTTTTCTCCATGCTTTGTGGCATCTGGCCACAAGAGTAAAGGAGAGGTTTACAAAAGCAGCTTAATATTGAGTGAGCAGCTGCCAAGAAACCATAGTTTCTCATAACTTGTGACCTCTATTAAATTTGAGTCATTACCTCTGGTCATGTTGCAGAATACAAACCATCTAATACCTACTGTTCCCAACAGGTTTAGTTATCCAGAAGCCAATGTGTAGAAAAATAAACTCTATTCACTTTCAGATATTGACAAAACTGTCTTTACTCATCTATAAATGTATGTTTTGAAACAGTGTATACCAAAGATACCTTTGCATATTGTAAGAAAAATATCCCAAAGAATTGCTATTGACTCTCACATCAATATAGCCAGCATCATGAAAGAATGAAGCAATAAAAGGGCAGGGGGGGGTGATAACATAGTATGAGAAAAAAAAAAGGATGAATAGACATAAGCATGGAAGTTTCATGAAAATCTATGAAACCCAACAAATGTGTACTTGAATCAATGATTACAGAAAAGAAAGGTATATTAAACAGAAGAATCATGAATGTGGCTTGTAATTATATGTTATATATTTAATAAAACCAGTTTGGAATATCAGAAAAGAGATCTACCCACAGTCAACCCAGGAGGATCAGAGAGTAGTAACTCACACTTTTAATCCCAGAACAGGAAATATCCTGGAGTGGTGACCTACACCTTTAATCCCAGCAGATCTGAGTTCAAGGTCATTTTAGTTTACAGAGGGAGTTCCAGGCTCCTGGGCAGGCAGTGGTGGTACCATGCCTTAAATCCCATAACTCCAGAAACAGAGATCTTTCTGTGTTTCTGTGAGTTCAAGGCTAACTACCAAATAGTAGTAGCCCATGACTTTAATCTTAATCTGGATGTAAAACAACTGGGCAAAGAAGGTATTTAAGGCAGTCGTAGGAAGATAAATGGGGCAGTAGAAGCTAGGAGGAGCAAGGCTGAAGAAGCTGGAAGACAGCTGGGTGAGATTTGACCGTGGTGTTTCCTCTCACTGATATTTCAGCCTTTTCCAGATATCTGGCTCTGAGTTTCCTTCATCACATCCAGAACTTGTGCAACAGTGGCTGGATAGATTGCTCAGTGCTTAGAGACACATGCTGCTCTCTCAAAGGACCTGAGTTTCTGAGTTCTGTTCTCAACACCTACCTCTGGAAATCACTTAGAACTCTAGCTCTGATGTGCTTGTCTGGCCTCCACCAGCACTGCATTCAAGTGTACTGACTCCCCACAAACATTAAAAAATCATAAAATGACCTTTCAAAAATAATCTTGAACATGATCCACAAGGATCATTATTATGGCTACCGTTTACCCAGGTATTGATGTGCTTTAGGTTCTGCACTTAGCACTTAGTATAATATTCCTATTAACTCAAACCATCACTCCATAGGGTTGGTAGTATGATTGTTTTCTAGTTAAGAGACAGAGAACCAGAAATGTAAACTAACTGGAGAAAAGCAGCCAAGTGAATTCATTATTTTTATTGCCATAAAAATTATGTAACAAGGAACAAAATAAAGAAGAAGGGTTATCTACTGTGGCTCACACTGTCAGGAAAGACATCCCATAATGAGGAAGAAAGCAGTGTAGCATGAACATGCAGCAAGTGCTCACATTACATCCACACCCAGGGCACACACATTACACACACACCATTTCCTCCAGCAAAATTCCACCTTCAAAACTTCCACAGCCTTTCTAACTAGCACCACCACCTGGGGGCCAAGGATTCAAATATATGAGGCTTTCAGGGATAATTCACACTCAAACCACAAAAAATAAGTGTCTACATTGGAAAGCAAGTACATTTTGGTCTTATTTTAAAAGATCAAATGTTTACTTTAATCTAGCTAAATAAAACAAAGTCGGGCAAAAAAATAATAATTTATGGCAAGCCTAAAATGATGCCCTTTCTATACTAGTACTATGCTTGTCACCAGCAACTCAAAGCAAAGAAACACAGGATTTCCAGATCCTCACTGTCAAGTAAGAGAAACAAAAACTCAAACTTTGACTTTGCTTCAAAACATATACATATCAAAGTAGATGTCTTAGGAACTGATTGTGGGTAACCAAAGTAAGAAATAACAAGAAAAATATGTGTTTTATTGATCAGAGTGATTAACAAATAAGTCCCATGGAGCTGGAAAGATAGCTCAGTGGTTAAGAGCACTGACTGCTATTTCAGGGGGTGTGGGTTCAATTCCCAGCACCTACATGGCAGCTTGTCTGTAGCTTTTTAACTCCAGTTCCAGAGGATCTGACATTATCACACAGACATATATGCAGGAAAAACACAATAAAAAGAAATAAAAATAAAAACATTTTTAAAAAGTACTTATAATAGTAATAAATAATAGTGGCTAAATTTGAAGTTGGCTAAGGCCTGGGCATACCTAGATAAAAGTTTCTTAAATAATAAGTATTTGTTTAAAGTTTTTTGTTTTTTTTTTTTACTATTTTGTTTGATTTTTTTTTTAGACGTGATCTCATGTAACTCATGAAATTATGTCACCTTGAATCCCCCTTGGAAGCAGAGGATGATATTGAATTCCTGATCCTTCTGCCTCCTCCTCCCTTACGGTGCAAGCACATGTGTGTCCCACCAGGCTGACTTTACTTGCTGCTAGAGATGGAATTTTGGCTTTATAGATGCTAGGAAAGCAGCTTTCTCAATGAATACATCCAGAGCCCAACAGAATTGTTACATTTTCTTTCAGGAAAAAATATTTACACTTTCTGATAGTGATTCTTGTGGTTTAGGACCAGAGTTTTAAAGATGGACCTGAGCAGAAGCCATTTCCTTTGGTCATTGGCATCTGGAGCATAAAATCCTCTGCACAGAACTTAGCTCCCACAGAACAAAAGCAACCTGTAAAGAGGTATGTATCTGAACAAGCAACTGCCACCACTTCTTACTGCCTACCAACTCTCCAGCTGCCATGCCCATCCTTCTGTCCACCCATGCCCCTACTGCCCAAGGACTACAGAGCACTTAATTAAGTTCATAAACACACTGCCTTTGCTTCCTTATGGTCTAAGAGACATTGGGAAATGGATTTATTTACTCTTGGATCAAACCCTATCTGTGGGCATCTTAGAATTTATAGAAAGTTAGAAAACAAAGGCTAAAATATATTTAAATTTTATCAGTCAAATGAGTTTACTGGTGCGTGTGTGTGTATACATATATATACATATACATATATACATGTGCATGTGTGTACATATATAAACACATTAATGTACACATGTTTGTACATAGTATTATTATTAGAGAATTTTATACTTGTATATAGTGAAATAAATAAATATGATCATAACTGCTCTCCATTTCTCATTCCAGTTCTCCCAGATACCCAAACATATTCCAAAGTCCCTATGCCAAATTTATGTATTTTCTTTTCTATATACATAACCTACTGGGTTCAATGAGTTCTACCCACATGTACATGAATTTAGGGTCATTGACTAGAACATGTACAACTTACCAATAATTACACTCCCTAAGAGAACTGATCCTCCCCCAGCTTATCCAGTAACTGCCAATAGCTACTCAGTTATAGATGAAGTCTTCTGAACTTCTTCCTTCAATTCACGTTGAACTTTTTGGAGCCCCAGTCTTGTGCAGGTAACCACGGCTGCTGTGAATTCATGAAGGCAATGGCTGGATCATATCCACAGGAATTTCAGAGTACTCCTCCCATCCTCTAGCTCTTCCAGTCTTCCCCAGGACTAAGCCAACTGGTGTTTGTCTTGCAAGAAAACAAAGTTGCTTCTACTCTAAATTAAAGGCTGTTTTGTTATTTTGTTTTGAAATTCTATTCCAGGCTCAGAGAAGTGAAGTCTTGGAGATCCTCTGATTTTGAAGAGGCTCTGCTTTTTGTTTGCTTACTTATTTCAGAATAAAACACCACCCTTACCCCTACCTCCACACCAGCTAAATCTAAGCCCGACACAGTTCTTTGTTCCTAGGCCCATTCTTTTGATGAATGTACAAAAAAAGCATGCTGTATCTTTGGAGGTTGATCTCAGTGGCCATTTCTACATTTCTGTTAAATACACTAACCTGACTAGTGAAAAACAGGCAGAGCACAATATTTAGAATATTTCTTTTCCTGCCAGAGTATCAGCCAGGATAACTGCTAAACTACTAACCACTGATGTTAGAGAGACAGCAGAAGTCTTCTTTTTGTTTTGTTTCATTTCTCTTCCCTCCTAGCCAGTAGATCATGTAATTAAGCTTTAATTTTTCTCATATTAAAACAAGGAAGAAGAAAATGCACATCCATGAACCCTTCAAATGTGACTAAACACTAGAGTGCCTTCATATGAATTCACATGGAAGCCAAGAAAATACCAGAATTTCATATTCCTCACTACTTTCAAAATGTGTCATGAGGCTCAGTGTTAAAGAGAACATGCAGCTTTTGCTGAAAATCCAAGATCATGCACACATGTTGAGAAGCTTCACAGATGCACATACCTTCAGTTCTAGGGACAACTGAAACCCTCTTCTGGCCTCCATGGGTACCTGTATACACATGCATATTTCCATATTGAGATATGCACAGCTGAATGTGACATGGTTCATTTCATACAGTCTGGGAAAGATTTAAATGAAACTCAAATAAACTCAAAATGAAATAACTGGAGTGCTGATCCATGAACCACTAGCTACTTCTATTATTCTTTTAATACCAGATGTGTGACTTCATTTGTGAAGATAGAAAAATCCTGTTTGACTCCTTCCCTGTAATAGTGGAAAAATCCTGTTTGATTCTTTCCCCTCGACCCCCTTCCTGAGGTCCCTGAAACTAGACAAGGTTAACAGAGTTTTGGTTCCATTGTATCGAAACACTAATTAAAGTAGCAGCTTGCTCAGAACTCAGATTCTCGGAAAAGCTTTGTTCACAGGATTGATGGCTGCTTGCTCAACTGTATACTTGGGACACACCTGGTCAGCCTGACCTTCTGGACTTCCATTAATTACTCTAGGGGGACCACCAAAGATAAGAGTGTACTTCCTGAATTCTTGGGACACACCTGGTCAGCCTGACCTTCTGGACTTCCATTAATTACTCTAGGGGGACCACCCAAGATAAGGGTGTACTTCCTGAATTCTTGGGACACACCTGGTCAGCCTGACCTTCTAGCAATGTACTCCCCCTCCTCTACCCAGAGTGTGGTGTTGGGGTATTATGTTGTTTCATGGAAAATAACAGTCCCACCCACTGGTTTAATAAAAAGCTGATTGGCCAAAGGCAGGCAGGAAGTGTAGGCGGGGCTACCAGACTAAGAAAATCTCTGAGAGCAGAATGCCAGACAGAGCACCAGAGAGAAGCCGAAAGAAGCAGAGGACAACTATGCTTCTCTAAGATAAGGTACCGAGCCTCATGGCTGAACAAGAGTCATGGGTTAGATGAAGGGTAGAGAGCTAGTAAGCTATATGCCTGGGCCTGAGGCTGATCAGCCAAAAACTAATGAAAGCATCTCTGTGTCTCTGTAGGACAGTGGGACTGCGGGTCTGCGGGTCTGTGGACCTAAACTTTGAGGTTAGGCCTGAAAGTCTGGGCCAGAAATCTCTTACTACAGTGTGGTATAAGAATTCTACTCTGAAAGCATTCGGGGCTCTTGGCTTCCACAGTGCCTTGAGCATGCACATGTGTGTATCAGTATATCATTAAACTCTTTTTCTTTAAAGTTAACAGTAGTCATTGGCCGTGGTCTTGGGGCATCTAAGGGCGTCTGCCCATTACATCTGGAGTTTCCACCGAGATTATTCAAAGACCCCCGTGACCCACTCTGCTCTGTTCTGTTGCTGAGTAAAACCGGCAGTAGCTGCTGGGGTACGGGCATGAGCCCTCCCTGGCTGTGGCTGACAGATGTGTCAGGAAGCCACAGGTCATGACCCCGAGAGACATCTGGAGGGGAGGGTTATTAGAGCAACCGAGAGCTTGGAAGCCCACTTGCTGTCTTAGATAGACTCTGTAATATAGGGCAACCAGGAGCTTGGAAGCCCATCTGCTGTCTTAGACAGACTCTGTAATATATCAGTGCCAGTTTCTATTCTGAACAAGCTCATAGGTGTAGGTCCAACCATTAGATTTGTTTTTATTTACATTTTGCTGTTCATGGCACAGCCAGCTTTGTCTGTGTTGTCTTTGTGTCTCCGTCTGTCTCTGTTTTATTGGACTCTGTCTCCTTGTTGTCAAAATGGGTCAAAAATCCTCAACCCCACTCTCACTTACCCTCTCCCACTGATCTGAAGTCTCAGATCAAGCTAATAACTTATCTCTCATTGTTAAGAAAGGCAAATGGCAGACTTTCTATGTTTCTGAATGGCCAACTTTCAGTGTGAGATGGCCCTCCCATAGGCATTTTCCATCTAGACACTATCCGAGCAGTCAGAGCCATTGTCTTCCATCCAGGTCCCTGCAAGCATACATTTGGGGCTGGAAGGACCTGGCTGAAAACCCTCCTGATTGGGTGCAGCTGTTCCTACCTCCTCTGCCAACTCCCTTAACATCAGGCTCTTCTGCAACTATGCTTCCTCTTAAATCACCCTCTAAGCCCTCTGTCCCATCCCTCTATCCGCCTCTGCCTACACCCGTCTTACCAGAGTCTCAGATGGATCTTCTCATGCTCAATGGGATATCTCCTCCCTATCCTATAGGACCCCTGGATGCTCCCCCTGCCCAGGCACCCCAGGCACCGTTGGAGTAAGAATGGCGCAAGAGACCCGGAACTGGAGAGCCCAGCCACCTGAGGGCGTTGCCGTCACCCTCCCTCTCCACCCTCACGGGCCGATGGTGGATGATGGGCACCTTTTTCAGAAGATCTTGTTAAACTAACTGGCCATTTTAAGTCCCTTATGTTCTCTCATCAGCCCACTTGAGATGATTGACAACTCCTAGGAACTCTCTTTACCTCTGAGGAAAGGGATTGGATCCTATCAGAAGCTCAGAAACTGGTCCCCAGCCTGGATGGCTGCCCGACACAGTGGCTTAACCTAGATGTCCCCATTGGGATATGAATACTCCTGAAGGTAGGAGACACCTATTACTCTGTTTACAGACTCAAATGGCAGGTCTCCCAGGCTGCAGTACGATGCCCAACTAATCTGACCAAGCAAGAGAAGTGATACAGAAGTCTGATTAATCTCCCTCTAGGTTTTTAGAGAAGCTAATAGAGGCTTATCAGAGATATACACCATTTGATCCAGAATCTGAGGAACAGAAGGGGGTAGTGGCTGTGACATTTATAGGACAGTCAGCAATCAACATTCGCAGAAAGCTGTGGAGAATAGATGGATTGTAGGATATGGCTTTGAGAGACTTTGTTAAAGGGCTGAGAAATTGTTCTACAAGAGAGAGACAGCAGAAGAGAAAGAGCAAAGATTAGAGAGAGAGTGAGAAGAGAGAAAGAGAGAGAAGAAAAAGAAAAGCTGAGAGATAAAGAAGAATAGAGAATTAACTAAAATCTTGACTATCGTAGTTGACGGGCAAGGGAGATAGAATAGAAATAGGAACCTGGGCCCATGCCAGAAGCTTGGATCCAACCAGTAGTATACCTACTGCAAGGAAGAAGGGCACTGGGCTAAAGACTGCCCCAGGAAAGAGAAGCCAAAACCTGCGGCTAGTACAGCCAGCTTTTTCACCCTGCATTAGGGACATCAGGATTCGAATCCTCTCCCCAAACTCAGGGTAACCTTTAATGTGGAGGGGACCCCAATTGACTTTGAAGTGGACACAAGAGCAGTCTATTCGGCCTTACAGACCCCCTTAGGTCTGCTCTCCAACAAGAAATCATTAGTCCAGGCTGTCAACGGTGCCGTCATAGGGCATGGACAACTAAAAAAACAATGGACTTAGGAAAAAGAAAAGTACAGCATTCTTTCCTAGTGATTCCCAAGTGTCCAGCCCTGCTGCTAGGGAGAGACTTGCTTACCAAATTGGGGGCAAAGATCACCTTTAACCCCCAGGGGCCTGAGGTGGAATCCATTAACCCTCTAATCAGCCAGCCTGCTGTAAACAGCTGGACCAGGGCTGTATCAGTTTATCATTAAACTCTCTTTTTCTTTAAAGTTAACAGTGATCATCGGCCATGGTCTTGGTGTGTAGGGGTGCCCGCCCATTACACATTGTTATAACTATGGCCAAGTATGTTATCAGCTTCTTATGGTGGATTCCGAATCAGCTATTTAAAAATAATAATCTATAGACATTTACATTTCAAGCAGAGAGCCCTCATCCATTCATCTGTTTGAAATCTAAGACAAATGTGAGCATAGTTTCTAATAGACATAGAGCTGAGAGGCAAGGCTATAGGAGAGTATGTACAGCCTTGCTATTGGGAGAGTGAACTGGATTCTGGAAAGTACTCACTGAGACTTTCAGGTTCTTTGGTTCTAGAACATTATACCAGGGCTACATGGACAGTGATTTAAAAAAAAAAATAGTGACAGTTTGTTAAGAAAAGAAAGGTACTCTGAAGTGTGGAAGTGGCCAGAGGGTTGGGAGAAATTAGTGGGCATAATGCCTTCCTTCAGGAGAGGGTGAGCCTCTATGGGTCATTTATGTAGCACTCACCTTCTCCCCATCTGTCTGGAAATCAAGGGGATTTCTTATTCAAATTCTGTCTGCTAGTCTCAGTCAAAGAGTTTCTTTCATATGTTAATCAGATGCTGCCTTCTCTGTGCACTGCATTCTGACCTAGTTTGGGTTGAGAACTTAAGGAGTTCCCCCTGTGCCTCCCAGTCACTCTGGTTACTACGCAGAGCAGATGAGATAGTGGTAATCAATACTATAACTCCATTGGATCAGTAGCCATCACTAAAATTAGAACAAAACCATTTGCTAGCATTTAGAGTTTAAAATGAAATTTCAAGCTGCCATAATGACCTTCACTAATGGCAAAGGCACAGTTAACTCAGACTAGTTTCAACTAGATATCATGATCTGGAAAAGGTAAAGATAAATTCACATATTTGATCCAAGAGCATAATACAAAGTATTTATTTAGTAGAGAGCATTTGGTAAAGGATAGATCTTAAACAAATGTAGACTTGCATGACCTAAAAAAAAAAGCTAGGCAGGAGGATAAAACTGGACCAATTGCTAATCAGAACTAAGAAGAAAGACAACACAAAATAAGGAACCTGCAAGATGGTTTAGCAGTTAGAGGTTTTTGTGCTGTGTTGGTCCTGTCACAGGACCCCCAAAAAGACCACCAGAGACTCAAACTCTCCAAAATGCAAAAGTAAGATTTATTTAAAAATGCAAGTTGTGACAAGGACCTCAGAACTGGCATGGCTGGGGGAGGCACCTGCCCCTCTGCAACCTAGGTTTTTAAAGGCAAAAACCACAAGGTTATACATCAGTTAGGGGTCTTAGTGCAGATACAATTCTACTTAGTTCATTATGGGGGACTTTCCAGATTTTCTCTGTTATCTTAGCCAGCTGTTTGTCAAACACTCCTCCCTAGACTATCTCCTGGGTTGGGGCATTCCATGGCTATTGAATGGCCCAGGCTATCTCATACTGAGGCATTCCATGCTATCAGATAACCCCAAGGCCATCTCCTGCTTGTACTTTGGTCCCAGCAGAACTCAGGCAGGCCTGTCTCAAAATGGGGTTAAGGAACATTCACTCAAAAATGGGAGGTACATCTCTAGGTATTCATGCTGAAAGCCTGATGGGCTAAGATGGGGCTATAGCAGACTATGTAGTCATAGTCTCTGATTTAAACCTTGAAGTTTAGTTGATTTTGGAACTCAGAACTTTGTGTGTGTGACATATGAGTATACAAGTTAGATGTCTTCAATTGTTCTCAATATCACATGAATACAAATGTGTGCATATTCATTGTACATCTGTGTATATGTGGTGTGTGTGTGTGTATGTGATGTCTATGCCCAAGCCTCTGTGCTGAGGGTAGAGGACATTGGTTGACCTACTCAATTATTCTCAGTTTCATATTCTTTACACAAGGTCTCTCACTGGAACTAGACAGGCAACCAGCAAGTCTTGGTGATCTTATTGGCTCTGCTCTCCCTAGATCTGCAGTTGTAGTTAGGTATGCAGCCACTTCTATTTTTAAGGAGATAGTAGGAATTTTACCTCAACTCCTCATGTTTACTCATCAGTATTGCAGGAATCCTACTTGGTCTTAAAATAAAAACTGGGAACTAGATATTAGGAAAAAGCTGAAATATCAAAGAAGAACAAAGCCACAGCCACTTCTCATTCAACCAGTTCCTCAGGCCTGCTTCTAGGAATCCCCAGACGGAATGCTTCTGAGTCTTCATGGGAAAGGGAAGGAGGTCAAAGGTGAAGGGCTGAATTTCCAATGCCTCTTCCCACCTTATCTTCCTTTCTCCACCAAGCTATCTCACTTCCTAGTTCAATTTTCAACTTTCCTAGTGCTAGGATTAAAGTCCTGTGTGCTTCCCAAGTGCTTGGATTAAAGGTGTGTGCTACCACCACCTGACTCTGTTTGGCCTTGAACTCACAGAGATCAGAGAGATCTCTGTCTCACAAGTGCTGAGATTAAAGGTGTTGGTCACCACTCCCTTACCTAGATAGCTAATTCTGTTGGTAACTCTGTCCTCTAATTTTCAGTCAAAATTTATTAGATATACCTAATTAGATACGATATAACACCACATATAAGGATCATTTGGCCAATGGGCCCTCTCCTCACCCCACCTTATTTTTTTGAAATAAGATTTCTCACTTGCTTGGGAGCTTACCAGTTTGACTAGACTAGCTGTCTAGAGTCCCAAGGATGTGCCTATCTCTATATCTCCCAATGCTGGCATTACAGCTATACTTCATATCCAGTTTTTTTATAGTGGGTTTTGTGTTTCTCCTGTTTGCTCAGCAACCACTTTACTAACTCATTCATCTTATCAGCCTTCTCAAACTTTTTAAATTTAAGAAAAGATAATAAATGTATGAAGCATCAAGTCCTTAGTGTAAGAATACATCAAAAAATCAAACACAATGATGTTTATTGAAAGAGTATATGAATATTCACAGTGACTGTGCTCGAGTCAATAAATAGCCTCACATCTGTTCACATTGTATTTGCTTCCAAATTAGTTCATGCTGTCTCAGGTCTCACTACCAAATCAGTTAAGAGATTTTAGATATTTTTAGAGAAAGAAGAAGAAGAAGAAAAAAGATGCATAACTGAATTAGCAAGAACAGTGGGGGGACTAGTTAACCCTGTCTAGAAATATAAAAGATTTACCTCCTGCAAACTCCCTCTTGCATTTATATCTGCATCTGTTCATTTGAATTGTAAATTCAATCCTAGTTTTTCACTTCTACCTTTCTCAACACGTGGAGTGGATTGAAACAGATTAGGTGTGTTGGCTTGAATGACAAATGTCCCCAATAGGCAAACATATTTTAGCACTTGGTCTCCAGTTGGCGGTGATGTTTGGGAGATGATGAAACCTTTAAGAGGTGGAGCCTTGTAGGAGGAAGGGCAGGGACTTGGACAGGCTTTGGAAGTTTATAGCCTTACTTTACTTCCAATTTGTTCTCTATATTTGTGAGTATTTAGAGATGTCATCTCTTAGCTTACAGATATTGCTAACTCCCTTTTCACCTTTAAGATAAAACTGAGTTTTCTTATACTTTCAACATACAATATTAATTCTGATAATAATACACTGAGATGTTGTGTGATACTATTGTTGGTTTCACCTGGGAGAACAGACACACACACTACCAGATGCCACAATAGAATTTATTCAGGGGAGTTGCCAAGCAGGTATGAGGGAGAGGAGCAGAAGAGAAAGAGAGAGACAGACTTACAAGTGGTGGCTTCTTTTAAGAGAGTGGGTGGGCACATATTTATGTAGCCACACTTAGAGGCATGCCTTCCATATGAGGCTTGCTCTGCTGATACCATGTTAGGTTTGCCACTTGGCCAATATGTGCCTGGAATCCTTACAACTATTTCTAGGGAGATGTAAACAAATGTCTGTTCCCCCAGATAGGGGATTTATAACAGAACAAAGTCCAACTCAGTAAACCAAAGAGTTTTGTTGGGGTTATTGACAGCAATATGGGTGAATATGTACTTTAATGAGCAAAAAAAAAAAAAGAGTCAAAGGCACCAGAGCCTACCCCAGGATGGGTGGCAGCTCACAAAAGGTATAAAAAGCACATCACAGCCTGCTGACAGCAGAGCAGGCCAGAGCATGTCCTTTACCAGGCTCTCTTAGTCTAAGCCCCTTGTAGGCAGTGAGAGTTGACTGAGAGCCTCTAGGCAGTTTGGCTCATCTTTGTTTTTGCCAGTGATCTGGACATGTCTGAAAGGTTTTTTTGCAATATTTTTCTTGCAGAGAAATTGGTTCCCAGGACCCAAAAGGTGCAGCTCACAACCATTTGCAACTCCAGTTGTGGGTATCTGATGTCTATGACTTCTTCAGTCACCAGATGCTCAAATGGCACCCCATCATATACACAGACAAAATACTCAAAACCATAAAAATTAAATAAATCGATCTAAAACACTTTTAAATTAGAGGCTCACCTCTAGTTGCAAAGGTTTATAAAACGTTCATGACAAGTGGCAAGTTCCCTCAAAAGTCCCTAGTAGATGTGTGTAATTCACAGGCTTTGCCAATAAAACTTTGAAAAGGGTAACAGAAATGTATTAAATATCTTTATGAAACAATAATACAAATGAGAAACAAAATAGGCAACATAAAGCAAACATACACACACATACACAGACATGAACACACACAGACATGAACACACACATGTGCATACACATGTGCATACACATATGTATATACATACACACACATGTATGCACACACGTACATACACATGTATGCACACACATACACGCACAAGCACAAACACACACATGCACACACATGAACACACATATACACATGCATATGTACATACACACATACACATGCACACACACATATATACACATACACACTCGCATGCACAGTGCTTAACTAAACTAGAGATGACACTGAGCAATGCAACATGTGCTAGCTAGGAAGTCAGGTAAGAGTATGAGAACGTAATTCTTTCCACATTGCTATTTAGATGAACAGTAATTTCATGAATAGAAATATTTTATAAAAATGTCTTATAGCCAATGAAATATAATTTGATATGATCTTGATAGTAAAAAGCAACTTCTCATGAATTCCCCTAACAGTAGAAGCTCAACTCAGCTTATGAATCAGATATGTAAAAGATGGGTAACAGTGGCCAAGCTTGTTTGTTTACCTGACACTTCAGTGAAGAAGGAACCTAAAGAACTGCCTCCATAATATGAGCCTATAGGTTGCCTGTTAAGCATTTTTTAAAAATTGATAATTGATGTAGAAAACCTCAATCCACTGTGGGCATTGCAATGTCTAGGCAAGTAGGCATACACTATAGAAGAAAGACAGCCTAGCAAGCAAGACAATCAAGCCCATGAGCAGCTTTTATAGTCACCATGGGTTCAGTTTCTGACTTTGGATTACTGCCCTGAGTGATTGCTCTGGTTTAACTTGGTGAGGAACTATTATTTATACACTGAAATGAATATTTTCCTTTGGTCATGAGTTTATCACAGGAACAGAAAGTAAACAGAACAAAAAATAGTACTGTGTGGAGGAGTAATGAATAATAATAAAGACAAGGCTTAATCCCTATAATAATATTTTAGTTAATAATAATTAGCAATCTTTAATAATGGAAAAATATATACACATAGGCTTAATAGCCATGTATTACTATCAAAGAAAACAGTCTATCACACAACTTCCAAACAAGTAACATATTCTTCTTTCTACCCCAAACTCAAGGAATATCAGAAAAGAAAGATAGAAAGAACATAAAAGCAAGAGAAGGGAGTGCTGTGAAGTGCTGTGAGATGTGGTTTTCTGGGTATTATGTGGCTGTTGCACATAAACTCCCAGCAGTCATGGTAACTGCACAACCCAAGCAATTATAAAGTATAGCATAGCAAAGGGGAAGGCTACCAGGGTCTCATTCTAGCTGAGGACCTTTGAATGTTGATGACTGCTAGAGCAGAGAATGCTCCTTTGCTTTGGGCTCCATACTTTGCACATCTGCGTGGTGCTATTTGGACTAAGTGGATTGTGATAACTACAACTACAAATAAAAAATAATAAAACAAGATGAATTTGAGAGGAAAATGTATAGGGAGAGGAGCAGGTGTAGAGGGGCTAATGAAGGAAGGATATGATCAAAATAAATTGCAAACAGGAGTATTTCAAGAAACGAATGGTTTTGCATAAGAAAAATAAAAATTAAAAAATAATTATAAAATAATGACTAGAAAGTTAATGAAATAAAAAAATGTGATTATCAAGTATGTAAGAAATGACAGAAGCCAGTATATTTTTATGTGACATAATATAAAATGAATTAATTAGTCAAAAGAAAGATATATTACTGTATTTTAACAGACAATAATTAGTGCTACAATTCAAAAGCAAAATAAAATGATGAAAGTGTGAACACAAACATTAAAACACTGCTATCTAATACTTACTATGAGAAAATATTTTTTAAATGAAACCTGATGAGGCTGAGACAAATGTTCAGTGGTAGGTAATGTTGCTAATGTAGAAAACCCTAGATTCAATCCTCAGCACTAAAATAAAAATGAAAAGTGTAACAAAGAGAAATAATATTGAATGAGGAAAAAAAAAAAACCATTGGCAAGCAGATATAAAAACCTGTGTAATCAGGAAAATCTTTCCTTCCTGTCTGCTCTTGCACAACTACTCAGAGGCTTAATATTACTTATTCATGCTCAACTAGTAGCTCAGGCTTATTGCTATCTGGCTCTTACACTAAAATTTATCCATAATTCTCATCTATGTTTAGCTGTGTGACTTGATACCTTTTCTCAGTATAGCACTCTCATCCTGCTTCCTCTGTATCTGGCTGGCAACTCCCGACTTTGCCATTTTTCTTCCAAGAATTCTCCTAGCCTAGTTGCACTGCTTGTACTTTCTGCCTGCTACTGGCCAATCCACATTTTATTAAACTAATTCCAGTGACAATTTTTACAGTATACAAGAATATCATCCCACAACAAACCTAACTATGTGCTACGTGAATATATAGACATAAATTCTATAATATATCAAAGGGCAAAGTGATTGAGACAATAAGTAATTCACAGAAATAGTGGGAATTTCCACATGTGCATATATACACACCACAAAATATCTTGTCCTCAACATTATGCCAGAGTACACAATTTATGTTGCTCAGCAAGTTCAATCTAGTGAATGTGTTTATAGTTTTGTGCTACTTATTAAATCTCTATTTTTTTGATAATGGTTGAGGAAGACTATTATCTACAAGTATAGCAGAATGTAACTAGTAGCCTACAGTAGACTGAAACAAATAGAGACCCACAACTAGAAAAGTACAAGGAATTTGAGAGCTTGCAGCACTCAGCCATAAATAGAATATTTTCTTCAAACCCCTACCCTCAGGGTTCAGGAAACTTTGCAGGAGACAGAAAGATTGAAAATCCTACTGAGGATGAGAGCTACTGAGGAAACAATGCCTTACAGTCCATGAGGCATATGGACTCATGGAGACAGAAACAGCATGCACAAGGTCTACACAGACTTAAGCCAAATGAAGTCCCAGCATTGAGAAGGGAAGTGTGTGGAAGTCCCTGTTCCTCACCTAGAAACTCTCTCCAACTAGAAGCTGTCTCCAATTAATAACTGTCCACAAAGGAAAAATTAGTTTTCTCCAGTGAAGTCTCACTGGTCATACAAACCATATTTAATTATAGGTCTCATGCTCAGCCATAAATGACCAACATAAAACTAACTCAATAGTACTTTGTTTGTATTTATTTTATTATTTTTCTTAGATGCCTCTTTGTTTTCTAATGAGAAACAGAAGCGTGTGGATTTGGATGAAAGGGGAAATGGGAGGAGTTGGGAGGAGTAGGGGAAATCATAATCAGAACATACTGTGTAAAAAAAAATATTTTCAGTAAAAATAAAATAAAAATAAAATAGATCTTTAAAAAGAAGAACTTACAAGTAGAATTGAAGAAAATGATACAGGATGGATAGAAAAAGTACTATTAAAAACACAAAAGCACTTCCAGGTAAAAAGACAAGCTAGATTTTGACTCTTTGTTAGCTAGTAAAGGATCTCTTTGTTACTCTTTGTTATTATTTTATGATAAAATACTGTGGCCAACATAATTTATAACAAACTTGATTTGGGAATACTGTTCCAGAAGAGTAAGCATACAGCTAGGCAGAGAGACAAGGCAGCAAGTGCAAAGTATGGTGGCTGGGACAGGCAGCTGAAAGATCACAGTCTCAACCACATACAAAGCAAAGAGCAAAGTGGAAGTGAGGAGAGGCTATAAATTCTCAAATCCTGTGATTAGTGACTAACTTCAACCAGCAAGAGGGCATCTCCTCCTAAAGATTCCACAGCTTCCTCAAACAATGCTACCAACCAGGGAGCAAGTGATCAAATATCTGAGCCTATGGGAAACAGTTCTCATTCAAACTAGCAAGAATAATCAACTTAATTCCAAAGACAGGAAGAGCTTGAAAAAGCATGGAGGAAATAAAAGGATATCTGACCAGTGCCAAAGTTGGGAGGTCTTTCACAAACATGATTCACCATGTTTTGGGCCTTCTATTTCTTCACAGTGGGGAAGTGAAGGGCCATCTTCTTCCCTGTAGTTTTCTTTCTTTTGGACATCATGTCATGCTGGATAAGATGGAAAGAAAAGGGAATTGCGTATAATATATAAGAGCCAGGAAGGTCCCAAAAACCTCAGCCTGCTTTCTTATACAATCTAGGACCATCTACCCAGGGTGGGACTGCCCACAATAGATTGACTCTTCCCACCTAAATAATTAATCAAGTAAATGTCCTGCAGACATATACACATATCAATCTGATGGAGGCAGTTCTTCAACTGAGATCCCCTTTCCCACATGATTCTCATTTATGACAAGTTGACAAAATCTAACTAGCGCAATTGATGCTTTGTCAGTTTGGCATGCAAACACATCTTCATTAAATCAAAACTGCCTTTATGGCTTATTCCCAAGATCTCACAGTAAAATCACAAAACAAAACAGACTATGGTGGTGATGTGTTATATATTAAATAAAACCAGTCTGGAATATCAGAGAACAGATCTATCCACAGTCAACTGAGGAGAGTCAGACAGTGGTAACTCACACCTTTAATCTCAGGACAGAAAAATACCATGAGCTGTGACCTATACCTTTAAGCCCATAACTCCAGAGACAGAGATCTTTCTGTGTTTCTGTGAGTTTAAAGCTTAACTACCAAATAGTAGTAGCTCATACCTTTAATCTTCATCTGGATGTGAAAAAAAATGGGCAAAGAAGGTATTTAAGTCAGGCATAGGAAGACAGATTATTATTCAGTAGAAGAAATGAGGGGCAAAACTGAGGAAGGTGGAAGATAGCTTGGCTGGGTGAAACTTGACTGTTTTCTCTCCCTCCCTCTCTCTCTCTCTCTCTCTCTCTCTCTCTCTCTCTCTCTCTCTCTCTCTCTCTCTCTCTCTCTCTCTCTCTCTCTCTCTCTCTCTCTCTCGTATTCCAGGTTTTCCCTGATATCTGGCTCTGAGTTTCATTTAATAACAACCAGAATTTGTGCAACACTTAAACATCCAATGTAATGTTGGGGCATGAATTCCCAAAAAGGTCACTTGCTGGCCAGAGCAACATGTGGCTGGAGAAGGAACTACTGGCTAGCTAGGCTTTCTGTTCTGAGTTAGCCTCTAGTCTCAGGTAGACCGGCCACAAGTGTTTCCTTTTCACTTTCATCTGGGTAAGTTTTTCAGACAGTGGTCTCTTTCTCCTGTTTTTTTTTTCCCCCTCTTTTTGGACTCCTCCTTGGGATGCTATCACACTAGGTAGCCACCTACTTCACAGTCATCTGAAATGTCACTGACAACTACATTGGTGAGTAGTTGGATTTTTTTTTTTTTTTAAGGGGAAATTTGTTTAAGGCAATGGAGGGTGTTTGGTCTTCCTGTGATCTTACTCTAGATGATTTGATACTGGAACCAGTAAGAAAAAGATAAATAAAGTAGATGGGATTATCATAGTGCTTATCATATTTTATATTATGAATATTTTTTGATTTCTATTTATCATTTAAAAAGTCAGTTAATGTGAAAGCCAAAAAAAGTCTTTAAAAAGCCTATTAAGAGAGAACACAAAGATATTCATATGCAAACAAAGGAATATAAGGAACCAATCTCAACAATAACTTTTAAGATTACACAAAAATAGCATAAGGTTATCAAACAGCCACATTAATATATCCAGTAGCCTTAAGGATATCACAAAATGATACATTTTATACAGAAGCTAGTTGGGCTCTCATAAAAATGTTAGATTTAAGAAGAGTCAATGAAGCAATTGTGACATATGGTATGCACTCATCATTTATGAAACAAATGCTAAATAGCTGGTCATCACATAACTGGATAAACACTAAGGACTGGGTAGATATGGTTACTGCTGTTTTTGAGGTTGGGCCACTTTTACAGAGGGAAACAAGGTGAAAGGAGGAAGCTAAAACAATAGAACAAAGAAGCAGATCCAGACCAGAGGCATAGAAGTCACCCAAGACCAGCTTCTTGGGAGAAGGGGATTATGCTGATATCAAAATGCAATCCTTGTATGATGAGCATGCCCTGGACTTATGCATCATAGAAGCTTTAAATGCATGAGATCAGACTGAATAGATAGGAAAGAAAACTGAATCTTTCACAAAAGTAATTCAAAGCCCCCCCCCCCAAAAAAAAACTTTTACAGACTGTTTCCTGATATTAACTGCAGTGGTAAACAAAATGGAACTGGATTCAGAAGCTAGGCAAATAATAATTGAATCACTGGCTTTTGAGAATGCTAATTCACAATGTAAAAGAATAAACAAACCATTATGTAGTATGTGGTTTCTGGCCCTGTCTTTCAGGCCTACCCTCAAGGTTTAGGCCCACAGACCAGCAGTCCCACAGTTCCACAGAGACACACAGATGTTTCCAATAGTTTTAGGCTGATCGGCCTAAGGCTTTTTTTTCTTTTTACTCTATATTTCTTTTTTAAGGGCTTTCTCTACCTTTTTTTTTTCTTTTCTCTCTCTAATCCTATGTATATATATTTTTTCAACATACTCTAATCCACTTACACTTTAAAAAAAACAAAAACAAAACTGTCTTTTCTGTATATTTATTTCTTAACATTTTTTGTCTCTGACCACACCTTTGCTTGCCTAGGCTGATTGACTCCACCTAGATTCTTCTATTTCTTTCTGTTTCTGAACACACCTTTAATCTGCCAAGAATTTTTCTATTTCTTTCTGTTTCTGAACACACCTTTAATCTGCCAAGGTCCTTGGCTAAGGATTCAAGGTGGTAGGGTGGATGGATGGCTCCACCCAGCTCCTACTCTAATTTCATAAAATTTGTCTTTTTAACCCAGGTACTCCGGGAATTTTAGGGTCTATATAATTACCAAGTAAAGCTTTGCCATCTGCTGTTCATTAACTCCATTTTAAGTATTTGGCAACAGGGCCTCTTAAAAAACTCCCAAGTGTTTTACCTCTAAGTCTGATTCAGAAATCTTCTCTTAAAAAAGCCAAGCCTCAGTTTGCCTCTGGCAAACAGAGTTTATCCAAGAAAATATCACTACTAAGAAGCCATCTTTGACTCTATTCTCTTTTTGTCCTTATCAACAGATACCTTAAATACATCTTTACAACTTTTTGCTTATATTGAAAGTCCTGTGAGACTTCAAGAACAAGTCATTTTACACTTTATTCTGCACTCCAAAAGCTCACCATCATACTTAAACCCATGTGCCTCACCAGGGCATCTCTGCACCACGGCTTATGTGAGAGACACAACTCAGAGGCTGCTTTGGGCTCTAGACCATTTTTAAGCTTTCTATGACTTTATGTGGGTACATTTTACATTGGACTGCCATTTGTAGTAAGTGGTTTCTGTTCTGGACTTTCCAGCCTAGACTCAAGGTTTAGGCCTACAGACCCGCAGTCCCACAGTACCACAGAGACACACAGATGTTTCCAATAGTTTTAGGCTGATCAGCCTAAGGCCCAGGCATATAACTTGCTAGCTCTCTACCCTTAATCTAACCCATTATTCTTATCTTGTTCAACCACGCAGCTGGGTACCTTTTCTTAGAGCAGCATAGTTGTCCTCTGCTTCTTCCAGCTTCTCTCTGGTGTTCTGCTCTGTGCTTCCTGTTCTCAGAGTTTTTCTTAGTCTGGTAGTCCCGCCCACACTTCCTGCCTGCCTTTGTCCAATCAGCACTTTTTATTAAACCAGTGGGTGGGACAATTATTTACATGTAACAACACAATCTCCCACACCATTAAAAGCAAGGTCAGAACCCTTGGAGGATTGGATTCATGAGGCAATTAATCTAGACCCCTATGACTTTGATAAAAACTGGATAGGAGAGGTTACTTTTAAAGGTACAAGAAAAAGTCAAAATGTTAAATGTTACAATTATGGAAGGCAAGATCATATAAGAAGAGATTGTAAACAAGGTATTCCCAGAAATACTAACTTTGTTAGGAATAATCTCAAGAAAATACCCCTCCCTTCTGGAGTATGCAGAAGGTACAGCAAAGAGGGGCATTGTGCTAATGAGTACAGATCAACAAGGGACAGACAAGGTAACTTTCTGCCTTCAGGAAATGACCCAGGGGGGCTCTCAAAAGCCCCTATATCAAATATAGTTCAATCTTACCCTGCCATCCTGGAGGAAAAACCTTTCAGAACATTTTAAAGTAATTAAAAGCTATTCTAAAAAGACAAACTACAGTGAATGATAGAAAAAAATCTCAGGAAAAATTATAAAGTGAATATTTTGGCAAGCTTCTACTATTAACAAAGGCCAGAGTTTAAAGTATGAATAAAGGATGTTATTATTCAAGGTTTATTGGACATAGGGGTAATAACAATAATTTCATCAGAATGTTATATCCTTCAGGAGGTAAATGTTCAGTTTTGGGTAACTGAGTCATCATCTCAGGTGAAAAACAATGCAAGATGGCTTCAGTGTATAGTACCAAAAGAAAAGAGAAGAATATTAAAGCCATATGTGGCTAATATTGCTAATAAATTTATGGGGACAAGATTTACTACAACAATGGAATACACAGATTAACATTCCTCAAAGCACAGAAATAAACCATAAACTAGCATATGTTTCCAGAAAAAATAAACATTAGAAGGTGTTATGAGAAACAGTCACAAACCATTCAGGTTGTACAGAAAAAGACACAAGAGCTACTGATCTTTCAGATACCCACAGTGCTATCTTTAAAGTAGTTAACAGATATGCCTGTATGGGTTCATCAATGGCCTTTAACAATAGAGAAACTGCAGGCCTTAGAGCAGCTGGTACAGGAGCTGTTAAATGCTCATCATATTGAAGAATCAACCACCCCTTGGAATTCTCTTGTATTTGTTATTAAAAAGAAATCTGGAAAGTGAAGAATGGTAACAGACCTAAGGGTGATAAACAAGGTGATCCAGCCAATGAGCTCTATACAGTGTGAAATTCCATTGCCTTCTCTGTTACCTAAAGGATGGACTATTATAGTTATTGATTTAAAAACCTGTTTCTTTACAATACCTCTTAAAGAACAAGACAAAAAAAAATTACCTTTAAAGTGCCCACTTATAAAAATTCTCAGCCTATAAAGAGATATCAGTGGAGGGTCCTCCCTCAAGAAATGCTGAATAGCCCCGCTCTGTGCCAATATATTGTACAAAAGCCTTTAGAACAGATGTGTAACAAATTCCCATGATCTATAATTAATCATTACATAGACAACATCTTATTGACTAATTCAATTATTGATAACTAAAAAAAATTTAAAGAAGTGTAAAAATGTTTTTCCTGCTTGCATATTACAAATTGTCCCTGAAAAATACAAAGAGGGGGATTCCATTAATTATTTAGGCTACAAAATAGGAAAACAAAAATTTAGACCCCAAAAGGTACTTGAAGACACTTAATAATTTTCAAAAATTACTAGGAGATATTGCCAATTTACATCCTACTGTTGGAATTAAAAATGATGAACTGGATAATTTGTTCAAAACCTAAAATGGTGACAAGGACTTAAATAGTCTGAGAGACTTATCACCTGAAGAGAGAATTGGCTTTGGTGGAAAAGAAATTACAGGAGGCACATGTGGATCGTGTGGATCCAGACCTTAATTGCATTCTAGTTATCTCACATTCTAAGCATTCTCCCACAGAAATTTTAATGCATAGGGAAAATGTTATATATAAATGAATATTTCTACAACATAAAGTAAGAAATTAGAGACATATGTGGAAAAGATATTTAATTGATTTTTAAAGGAAAATTAAGACTTTGTCAACTGAAAGGAATGGATCCAACAGAAATTGTCCCATTAACTAATGAATAAATTGACCAATTAAGGGAAGAAATTGAACACTGGCAAAGAGCCTGCAGTATTTTGTGGGATATAGTAACAACAGATATCCTCAAAGCAAAAGAATTGAAAAGAAGAGAACTAATTGGATTCTTCCTCATATTGTATGAGATAAACCAATTTCTGGAGCCCCTACATTTTATACTGATACAATCAAATCAGGAAAGGCAGATTACAAACCAGAAAATTTAAGTGGCTCAAAGCCCTTATAATTCTGTTCAAAAGTCATAATTATATGCTATTATGATAATATTTGTGGATTTTACTGATCCTCTTAACATAATCACTGACTATCAGTATGCAGAAAGAATTGTTTTACACATTGAAACTTCTGATTTTATTAATGACGAGTCAGAATTAACTTCATTATTTATTCTATTACAAAAAATATTCAGTACTAGATATCATACCTTCTATATAAACACAATTTGATCCCATATGGGTCTGCCAGGTCCTTTAGCACAAGGTAATGATGAAATTGATAAATTATTAGTAGGAAATATGCTAGAGGCCTCAGAGTTTCATAAAAACATCACATCAATAAAAAGGATTAAAAAATTTCTCTATCAATTGGCAACAAGTCAAAGAAATTGTAAAAAGATGTCCAACCTGTTCTTTCTATAACCAAACTCTATTCCCAGAAAGAAGTAATCCTAAAGGTATACATAAAAATCAAATCTGACAGATGGATATATTTTATTTTAAGAATCTGGAAAATTAAGATATGTGCATCATATAATAAATATGTTTTCAGGATTTCAATGGGCAACTGCTATGGGTTCAGAAAAGGCTGATTCTGTAATCACACATTTGCTAGAATTTGTGGCCATCATGTGAATACCTGTACAAATTAAGACTGATAGTGCCCCAGCATATGTCTCTACTAAACTGAAACAATTTTTTCTTATTATAATATAATATAAAGCATATTACAGAAATAGCACACAATTCTACAGGGCAAGCAGTCACAGAGTGATCAAATTAAGTTCTAAAGGATATGCTAAATAAACAGAAGGAGTAACAAAGAACCCAGAAATAGGCTACATAATGCTTTATTAACTTTGAATTTTCTTAATGCTAATGAGAAAGGACCAACAGCTTCTGGAAGACATTGGAATATAGAACAAACAGCTTAACTAAATCAGCCTTTTTACTTCAAAGATGTACTGACCTCAGAATGGAAGCCAGGATATGTGCTACGTTAGGGAAGGGGTTTTGTTTCTGTTTCTACAGGTAAAGAAAAGGTAAGGATATCATCAAAATTAACAAAGACTTAGTTTGAACTGGAGAAACTTTATGAAAATAAGAATTGATGGCTCATCCATCCATATTACAATTTTTAAGTTGTAAGAAAAGCAAAGAGTTGGCACAGGGTTTTGTTTTTATCTTTACACAAAATTAGAAATATCTGTCTTTATAAAATTAAAAGTCTTTGGATGTCTAGACATCTAAAGCATAATGAAGGATATCCAGAAAAATTTACAAAGAAAAGAATATTAGACCAATTGTTACCAATATACTCTACAGAGTAAATCTTATTGCTTAAATTAACCTCTATATATCATTATTTTTAAGAGAAGTTGAAGTCCCAGTTTAATTATAATTTAAAGGCAACTTAAGATTTGGAGATTGGCTCTCTCCTTCTCTAAACCCAAGCATACTTGTTAAAGGAAAATACAAAATCTCTGTGTTATATCAGAAGAGCCACCTGATATGGTACAAATGAATAACTAAAAATAAGGAACTATTATATTGTTACTAATCTTATACTGAATAAATGTTTACATTAAAAATCTACAAAATTATATATATATATATATATATATATATATATATATATATAAAACTTTTTACCATAATGGTATGTTCATATAGAGAACTGATTAATTATAGAAAAAAGTTATATAGCTTCATATATATTGTATTAGATTTTAGTCTCTTAACAGTTTTCTGCAGTGATCCATGACAATACCTAATTGTGAACTTGAAGTATACGAAAGGAACATGTGGCCCTACAATGATGATTTCACAGGCTCTATAACAGAGCCACTAGGCTGACAAACACCAACCAAAGATAGATCAGATTTGGATTATAAACTGCTCAAGACAATTGAGAAGTTGCTAGCTGACATGAACCAGCTTCACAGACTACTCTAGCCATGACTTGAGACAAGCATACATTTTCCTGTTATGCAGAGACTGGACAACAAATGAATGATACAGCTTCTTATTTCAGGACTTGACAATTAACAGAACCTTTCTTTTCAGGATCTGCTAAGGATGTTTAGACAACAGAAAGTAAATTTAAAAGCATAGCACCCATATTCCAAAGACATGGGGTGGGTAGTTTTTGGTCTTTCAATGGGTTATAGATGATTGTCATTATTTAGGGTATTTGGTTAAAAATTGTTATTGGTTATGGTTAGAAAAAAGCTAAATAAGAGAGATTAGATTCAGGGTTTTTGTTTACTTAAAAATGAAGAAAGACAGGCATACAGATATGATAGGATATAAGGGTAGGTTATTGAATCTACTTTTAAAAAGGAATTACTAGCTTTATAAATTTTTACATTGAATTGATTTTGTATATTTAACACCAATTTTGTATATTGATATAAAGTTGAGATTAATTTTGTTATTGTACATATATCTCTGTGCTTGCTCAAGGCATTATACTTATACAGTTCATCTAACAATGTAATGCAAACTGCTAGTCCACGAAAGTTTTCATTACCAACTAATTATGATACAAAGAAATACAAGTTATTAGTTAAACATTATAATCAAACTTATAGTCATATTAGATATGTCTCAAGGTCAAAAATATATATTTTAGATGAACAGGTCATCTTCATACACTTCAGAGATTCATAGAATATGGCATTTAAGATATTTTAATAACATAGGTTATTATTTTAATGACAATGGCACATCTTTTTCTGAAATCACCAATCTATTTCAGAGAATATTATGGATGTCAAAGAAATTCTATATGGAGCTAACCTTCTTGGTGACAAAAGTTAGCCACTGAGCAAGAAAGTACTCTTGCTTTGACTGCTGACAGTATGCTAATGTTCAAAATGGACAAGCAGGAGAACAGACAAAAAAGAATTGCTGAACCTTGCCAAGACAAGGTAGGAAGGTCTTTGAGAATACCCTGCTTCACAGAGAAGTCTGTCAGACATGCTAGGCTTGTAGGCCAATGATGGATGTTTCAATGATACAGAAGAACCTTTTGGTGACTGTGCAGGCTGCCAGCTGTTTCATTTATTGCATTTTTTGAAAGTTGCTTCCTTGTGCATGCTGTTTATTTAGTTAATATTATTTCCTTCATGGGTCTCTGAGGGAGATGAAGATGAGATAGTTATAGTTTTCTAGTAACAGTTTTAATAAATAAACTTACTTAAAAGTTAAAATGTATAAGTTTGAGAAACATGAAAATATAGATTTCAGTTAGTAATACAAGGTAGATAGCAAGTGAATTAGGTATAATCCCTTGAACTCACCAAAATAGGATAAATAATGTAATGTTTTATTTAAATTTTCCAATTAGTAACAGACTGGATGTTACTCATGTAATTATTATTTCTTTATACTATATATAATTATCATACCTATTGTATATGGTTTTTCTTATGTTAATTATGACCTTTTTATTTATGATACAAAATGGGATGTACAATTATATGTTATGTATTTAATAAAACCAGTCCAGAATATCAGAGAAAAAATCCACCCACAGTCAATCCAGGAAAGTCATAGAACAGTCATGCCTTTAATCCCAGCATGGGGAAAGACAGGGAGTGATGACCTTCACTTTTAATCCCATCTTTTTGTGTTTCTGTGAGTTCAAAGTCTAATTACCAAATAGTAGCAGCTCACACCTTTAATCTTAACTTGGCTGTGAAGCAAAGAAGATATTTAAGGCAGTTATAAGAAGACAAATTATTATTCAGTAGAAGCAATGAATAGTGAGGCTGAGGAAGCTGGAAGAGAGTTTGGCTGGGCGAGATTTAATGGTGGTCTGTTCTTCTCTTTCTGATATTCTGATATTTCAGCTTTTCCTCAATATCTGGCTCTGTGTTTCATTTAGTAATAGCCAGAATTTTTTTAACAAACTGTAATTTTTAAAGTACCAAAATCTTTCTTTCAAAAATAGTTCATTAAAATTTCAATCCCCTTAAAATATCCAAAAGTCTCTGAATTGTAGACTCTTAAACATCTAAAATAAATTACATAGTTTCTTATTCCAAAAGGGAAGAACTGTGGCTTAGTTACAGTTGGGTCAAAGAAAAATAAAATTCCAACAATGAACCAAATCTTACAGCACAATATCCAGGACCCACTCAAGATATACTAGGCTTAAAAGGGTTTGGGTACAACCATTTCTCTGGCTCTGCCATTCACAGCACATATCTTGTCTCATAGTCTCAGGAATGCTCCACTTCACATCGGTTACTCTCTTTGATCATCAGCCGAGGGCTGCCCTATCTTCTCCCATTATCTTTCCCTAAGTCCCATCGTCTATTGCTCAGGTCTTTCATACATCTTGGCATCCCTAAATGCACACTGAACTTTCAGTAGCGTCTTTCCCCATTCTATCCCAGGAGTTTCTACTTGGACAAAGGTCTTTTCATACACATATATTTATCTTGGACTTACTGGACAAGCTAATATTTTTACATATTAAAATGATTTTCCTTTGTGCATTCCTAGTTACAGAGTTCAAAGAAGAAACAAGCCTGTGATTTCTTCATGCCTGATCCAACTACTCTAAGCAAGGCTTCTGATCTCAGAGATTCATTTGTCATGTTTCAAGCAGATAGAAAGTGTGGCCACTGTGCTGAAATTTTAATAGATCTTAGCATCCAGAGTTCTTCCTGGAGGCTGTTTTATCTGAAGCCTATGATTGAATTAATCTGCAGGTTATATTCGTTTTCTTTTGACACTTATGTATAAATATAACAAGAGACATTTAAAAACAACTTTCCTTTGAGACTAGATACTCTTCGACAGTAAATTCACTCTGTATTTTCTGGTATCCAGAAGGAAGTAGAATCAGGGAAGGTTTTGCTCACGACCATGGATTGAGTACATGCCCCACATGTGCATGGGTGCCTGCCCTGAAAAGGTCTGTCACAGAATAAACTCTTTATTCTCTTTCTACTAAGCCTACAAGTTAATTAATCTATTAGTTGATCTAGTCACTTAATTCTCTAAGTATTTATCTCTTTAAAATGAAAACTTAATACCTTATATATAATATTGTCTGTGAAGGCAAATCATGCCAATATATGGGAAAGAGACAGTCTGTAATCTGAAGTTTCTCTGTCTCTCTGCTCTTCAGTTACCTAGAATTCTCCTAGTCTTGTTGCCCTGCCTCTACTTCCGGTTTAGCTATTTGACCAATCTGTCTTTTATTAAACCAATATTTTCAATGGCAAATACTTATAATATACAAAAGTACAATTTGACAGTAGTCAGACCTCCCTGGAAATGCCCCAGCATCCTATGTTGCTTAGTTGATTCCAGATTAAACCAAATTGACATTAAAGAATAGCCATCCCAATACCAAGCAGGTTCATCAGATGAAAATTTTACCTATGAAAGAAGTTTAAATTCATTTTTAACTGAAGAATAAACTTGGTCTACTTTCCCTGCTTGAGCTTCTCACAACTAAGTTTGGGCCTAAGACATGTGATCTCCCTTCCATGTCCAGGCCTTAGACAAGCTGCTTGCAGGAACAAAGCCTTTCTCTTCTCCTTGAACAGAGATGTCCTTGTGTTATACCCCAGAAGTTTTTCACATATAAGGTCAGAATACTTTAGTGAGTGTCAGGTCACTAAAGGAGATGCTTATCATTGTGCCAGATTTTCTGAAAAGAAGAAACAATGAAGAGTGCAATAGAGACAGGGTAAGATGGAGCTATCAATGGGGCCATTTCTTGATGTTTCCTAACTGTTCCTTCAGAACATTGTTTTAAAATGTTGTTTTTATTATATTTATTTACTTGCATGGGTGTGTGCATGTGTGTTTGTGCATGCATGTGTGGTGTATAAAGATGTATGTGTGTGCATATTGTGTATGCAGGTGTGTATGAGAGTATTGTGTATGCAGATATGTGTGTATGTCTCTGTGTGTGTGTGTTTGTATGTGTATGATATGTGCAGGTGTGTGAAGATACTTAAAATCAAAGCTAGAGGTCCAGGTTAATCATCTTCCTCTCTATCAATTTCCAATCACATTAAAGCTTAAGCTTATTCCTTTGGCTATATTAGCTAGTATCAAGTTTCAGGGATCTACTTGTCTCTGCCCCAGCCAACCCTGAGTTACAGATTTTGTTGTGGCTCCCAGTGTGGGATATAAAGTCAAATTCTTATGCTTAAGTATCAGGCAAGATATAGTAAATTGTCCCTTGTTGTAATTGTGTTGGCTATTGTTACCTAGTATTTTACTCATTTTGATACTTTTATAAATAAATAAGGCCTATCAATGCATTTCATACACACACACACACACACACACACACACACACACACACACACACACACACACACTCCCTAGATGGCTCGAATAATCATACTAATCCAGATGTAAGTGTGTGTGTGTAGACTGTTTGAGCAGCACTGTTTGAAACCTACTATCAATGAATCCTCCTCCAGCAGCCATCTTCTCTCTAAGATGACAAGAAGAATAAAATACTTATTGAAGAGTTGCTTCTACCTCACTGACAGCTTCAAGCCTCACTTCTTCCCCCTAACTTTTGCCAAAGACACCCATGCTCTAATCATGATTGCAGTTGTACTGCTTTCAGAATAGGGCTTGACTTGTCTCTTCCTCCACTGTCTTGGATGTAAGAAGAAGCTGAGCACTAGAAGTAGGTATCCTAAACACGGAAAGAAGAATAAACAGACCTGTCAGGGAGAAAAACAATGTAATCTATTAGAAGTTTTGATCGTCCTATTTGTCACAGAGAATAACAGATGCATTATTGTGCACAGCACTTAGAATTCAGAGGCCATCATTACACGAATGACAAATGATGTTCCTATAATTTCGCATTTGTCTTTTTTCAGATAGTTAAAATACCATCATTATATAAAAAATGACAACTTGCCAATTAAAGAGATTCACTCACCCACAGATGAAACATGTGTCGTTTCATTTTGCAAATTAAGTTGGGATTGAAGGGAAGGTTGGGAATAAAATGTATGGTGATGTATTAGGAATCTTGAATAGGTACTATGTATATATGTATTAAAGTAAAACAACCCCACGCTTGTCCGGTTCATCAGAGCCACACAGAAGCAAACTTCACTTCCAAAACACCAAAACCTTTCTATTTTTGTCTTCATAACAAATTCACTTATAAGGCTAAATAATTACTTCTTTCTTTACTTTTATTGTGTCAGAAGACAACTGATCTAATATATATAAAGGAGGTATATTAATCTTTCACTGTATGGTGAGGTAATTAGATTGTAATGTGAACAAAAACAGTAATTATTTGATGGTGAAAATGAGAGAAATGGCATTTTCTCATAGGAGGGTGCCACTGAAAGAGATGAATGTGGGAAGAGGCCTCAGTGGGTAAAGCACAGCTTTACAGCATGAGAACCTGACTTCAAGTCTCCAGAAATGATGTAAAAAGACAGATCCCTCCATCCTCCCTGCAGAGAGGATGGAGGGATAGAGACAGGCAGATTATGGAACTGATTGGCTGGATGGCCTATCCAAATCCAGAAGAGCTAGGTTCAGTGCAATGCCTGTCTCAGAACAATATATGAAGAATGGTGAAGAAAGAACTAGATATCAAGCTCTGGCCTCCACATGTACACACTTGTTCATGCACCTTCATGAACACTAACGTACACCATGTATACATACATGCACATGCAAGAAAAAAAGACAGGAGTGGAGAAAAAGGAAGGCATAAAGAGAGAGAAAGAAAGGAGGGAAGGAGGGGAAGGAAGGAAAGAAAAAGAAAGGAAGGAAGCAAGGAAAGAAGGAAGGGAGGAAGTACTGGTTTCACACAGGAGATCAGACATACACTACCAGATGCCACACTAGAGTTTATTCAGGGGAGTTGCTGAATGGGTACAAGGGAAAGATGAAGAGAAACGGACAGACTTTGACATGATGGCTCCTTTTAAAAAAACAGATGGGTATATATTTATTTAGCCATGCCTAGGGGCATGCCCTCCATATGCAGCATGTTCTGCCAGTGCCATATTGGGTTTACCACATGGTTGCTACATGCCAGGAATTCTTATTTTACCCAGAACCATGTTGAGTTTACCACATGGCTGTGGCTGCTATGTGCCAGGAATCTTTACACCTCACCCTTATGTTTATTATAAAAAGAAAGGCCCATTTATGTGGGGGGTGGAGATCATTGGACTGGAACAGGGTCTAAGATCTTATAAGACTGCTTCAAGCTGTCTTAAGGTTTGTCTTTTTGGAAGATGAGAGTTGTATCTCCTGGTGGTCAGTCTGCTGGGTTTTGTGGCTCATTTCCTACAGTCTGGGTGAGTTTAAATTATGGGATAATGAAAGCTGATTTTCAGGAGCTCAGAAAAAAACGATGAGTTAGTGACAGTGAGAGAGCCTTGGGAAGTGACAGATATAGTGAGTCTCTGCTGTTACGGGGTCTGGAGGTCAGATTAAGAGACAAGGAAAAAGGGAGAGAAAGGTTTGAAACTGAGATGTGTATAACCTTAAGTTAAGCTTTGTCTACACTTTAAATCAACCTTGAAGAAGCTGGTTTTTGTTTCCCCGTTGCCAAGGTTAAAAAGGATTCTGGTTCCTTTTCTTTGGTCCTAGGGGATGGGGGACATTTTTTGTTTTGCCTATTATTGGCTCTAAAATTGACTCCAGGTTCCTTTTCTCTAGTCTTCAGGAGGTGATGGTTAACTGTTTTCCAATAGTAAGATGGCTTCTGGGTATTTTTCATTCTCCAGAATCGATGACTAGGGAGTTAGTATGTGGGGGAAGGGAAGAGTGAGGTAAAATACCTCAGAACTTTTTGTTTCTGGTAACTGTCTTGAATTTGGCTCTGAAAAGGAGGCTAGAATGGAAAACTCAGAGATGGGGAATTTTAGGGAAATGTGTCTAGTGATACAGGGATTCTGGGGGTTCAAACTTGGGGGTCCACCTGGAAGGCTGGAAGAGGATATGGAGGGGTCTGGCAGTGACAGACTGAGTAGACAGCAAGAAAAGCAAAGCTGACAAATCTAGATTCAGGTGAATGTGGTGACTGAAAATCCCTTCCCATTAGGGGTCCAGGGCAGGTTGACATGACCAAAAAATGAGTGGGTGATAGGGATATATCTGAAAATATATTAAGTGTTGTCATCTTATGAGGTCAGAAGTGTTTGCCTCCCACTCTAAGAATGGAGATTAGAAAGAGAGATAAGACCCCAAAGCTCCTGCAGGACCAAGTTTGTGGCACCAGCATCCACAAGGAAGAAAATGGACCATCCTAATACCATTATGACCACCCGAGGCTCCCTTTTCATAATGATGGTGGTCAGGTTAGAGAAGTCAGGGCAGCATCAATTGCCCACAGTCAGGTCTAGGAGATCAACTGGGGAATGGTCTGTTTGTAATGTCCCTCTGCCACATGGGGCTAGGGATTAGTCACTTAGACCGGTGTTTCCCTTCTTGGCACCCAGGAAAAGGCCTGAACAGCCTCTGGGAGGCTAGAAAAGAGACCAGTGGCCGAGCTGGCCACACTTACAGCACACACCGGGAGGTCTAGGTCTCTGCCATGGGAGGAGGCAAAGGAGCGGTCAGATAGCTTTGTCCAATTGATCAGTCTTTCTTGTAGAAACTGTCAGGTTCAAAGGAAACTCTACCCCAATTATGGCAGTTAGACAAAACTCAGCATTCCTCCAGAATTTGTGAAGCTGTTTCTCCTCTACCAAAAAAAAAAGTCATTTCCATTATCACTGGCAGAAAGAGCAAATGGTTGTCTGTGGTGCCGATTAGCATACCAAACCACATATTGGTCTCCAGGCTTCCTTACCTGTTACTGTTTTCATTCAATGCTGGCATCCTGGCTCTTCTCAGCTCTTCTCACCTATTCCCACCCTAAGGTTCATTCCGCTCTAGAGTTTCTCTTCTGTCAGCCTCACATTCTCCTTATAACCCTGCTAATCCATCTATCCTCTCTCTTGGTTTTCTTGTTCTTCCCTGCACTCTTTCTCTTTGTCATCATCTCCTGCTCTTCCTCTCCGTCTTCCCTCAAATGACTCAGTTCCGTCAGCTGACCATGCTCAGTTTACTTCTTTCTCTCTCTGCTCTGGACTCCTCCAGATGCCTCAGAGTGTTTTTCCCCATGTCTACAAAAGAAGAAAAAAAAAAGGGACTCCCATCTATGCAACCACGGAGGGGTCATGCCATCAGAGACTTCCATTCTTTTCTTGGCATACAGCTCTAAATTTGAAAGAAACTATTCTTTGTATCATACAAAATAAAGCAATTCAGGGGGGTAAGAAGTCCTTCATTGCTGCTTCCTTTCTTCTCATATATTTCAGGATTCAGTAAGGATGAAAGTGTCACAGTCAAGCTTTAGGTAGGATGAGAATCTCCTTTATTGCAATGACAATACAGGGTATTGCAGGTGAACATGGCCTAAATTGTTCCTAACCTCAAAACTAGCAGTTTGTTTGTCTATTTCCACCTCTCCCTTTTTTCTTTGTGTGTGTGTATATATGTGTGTGTTTGTATGTGTGTATGTGTGTGTATATGTGTGTATATATGTGTGTGTATATGTGTGTATGTGTGTGTGTATATGTGTGTAAAGTCTTGCATATATAGCCTGGCCAGCCTTGATCTCACTATATAGATCAGGCTGGCCTTGAATTCATAGAAATCTGTCTATAAGGTCTAATTCATAGAGCTTAAATCCTGCCTCTAAGGTAGATTCTCAGCTTCCAATTTTTGTTGTGAGCTGAGTTGGAGGGAGATTTATTTTTCTTCTTCGTGTGTTTATGTGGCATAATGCCCAAACTGGTGCCCAACCTCTTGGAAAAGAATATGATCCACAGATACCATCCCAATGTGGGTGTTTGCAGAAATGTGTCTTTACCGTCTGTTGGAATACATAATGTGCCAGCTATGGTTATCATAAAGGGCTAATTAATTTGAGAATGGCCAAAGTCCAGAAAGGCAGAATCTTCATTTGCAAACAATTGTGTCACAGCCAATGTTTTAACAACAATAAAATCCAGATTTCTCCAACTCATTTTTTGTATTTTATGACAATGGGATTATCATGTGAGGCAAAATGTCTTCAACATGGATGAATCTGGAAACTGACACTGAAGTGGATGCCTCAACCACAGTACTATAAAGTTCCCATTAGTCACATGACACCTTTCACAGAGCTGTTTCAACCTCCTCTGGGAACTTGAACAATGTATACTTTATTTGAAACTTGGCAAACTTGGCTCAAACATACACATTTGTTTCTTTTTAATTTGTTTGAATACATCATCAACACAATCAGCGTCCCTGTGTAGTTGCTACTGGACTAGTTAATTAGCAAGCATAAATAAATATGAGAAAAAGAAAATAAATGTGCTGTTAAGAACAAATTTTGTCAGTTTGGTGCAAATTTTTCAGTAATAAATTTTTCCAAGGGAGAGAAATGATATATGATTTGAATGATGAATGATGTATAAACCATAGGTCGATAGGTAGATAGATAGATATGGGTAGATAGATAGATAGATAGATAGATAGATAGATAGATAGATAGATAGATAGATAGATAGATAGATAGATAGATAGATACATACATACATACATACATACATACATACGTACATACATAGATACATAGATACATAGATAGATGGATGGATTTGAATGATGAATTATGTATTATTCATATGTGTGTGAGTGTGAGTGTGTGTGTGTCTATTACCAAGTCTTAAGAGGATAAAGGGTACTATCACCTTCACATTTATTAGATGTGCAGTTTAGTTTTAATTGTCAACTTCACACAACCTAGAATAACTGGAAGAAAGTGTAGGTATATCTGTGCAGAGATTGTCTTGATTGTTAATTGATGCAGGAAGATGCAGACCATGGTGGGCAGCACCATTATATGATCAGCTGGTCCTGGGATAAGTAAGAGTGAAGAAAATTATTTGCAAGCAAGTAAGTTATAGCATGGGTGTGTTACGTTCTCTCTGATCTTGAATGTAGACATGATGTGAGTAGTAGCTTCACATGATGATAGACAGTAACATAGGAGAGAAAGCCAAATAAATGCTTTCCTCTTCTCTGATACTTTTTGTCGGAATATCTGTCACCAACAACAGAAATGAGATGAGAATAGTAGTGTGACATAAATAGAAAATCGAGATAAGATGTATACAAAGTTAGGGCCAGGACCCTAGGGGTTTCTTATTGTTATGGCCAAACTCTTGGCCAGAAGAAAGAAATTCACAGGAGGAAGGGTTTATTCTGGCTCACAGTTAAATGAAGGTTATAGCACAGCACAGCAAAAAAATAAATAAAAATTTAAATAAATGAATGAATGAATGAATGAATACATACATACATACATACATACATACATACATACATACATACATACATACCACAACAGCAGGGGTCTGAGGCTGCTGTTCACATTATATCTGTCATTAGGAAGCAGCACATTAACAGGGATGGAGTTAACTCTATAACTACATGCTCCACCTCCAATGACTCATTTCCTCCAATGATTCACCACCTCTTAAAGGTTCACCAGTTTTCTGAAATAGTACCACCTACTGGGGCCTAAGTGCTCCAATGCATGAGCTGATGAGGGAAATTTTACAATCTAACTTTACTACCACCAACTTTCATAGTGATTTACATCAGTTCCCTCAACAGCAAGAATGTCATTTAGTAGGGCACACCTCTGTCTTTCTGACTTTCCCGAGACAAATAGTGAATGTGGATGGATGTAGATAGTCTTCATAGTCCATTAGGACAAGAAAGTCTGTGGGCACAGGTTGTCTTTATTTTTACCTGATACCCATCAAGCCCTCTTTTCTTTGTACTACACTCTGACATCTCTTTACCAAGATCTCAAGCTCTGCTTTAACCTTTGAATGCCTATACCCCCTTGTCCCCTCTTCTTTTCCCATTTCATGTCTTGCAACTGCAAGAGTAAAGACTCAGGCTCTTTGAAGGCTTGATGTGGTCTGTTTCTACTCTGTCTGTGTTGTAGTCTCCTAGAGTAATTTATTTCCTATATCCTGAGTGTTTAACCTCTCTTCCCAGGATACTTGTATGGCTAAGTATTCAGGTAGCCAGGCTGGGGAGCAGAAATAAGATTAATTCTAAATCTCTTACAATTAATCAAGTCACAGGAGGCCTAAACACTTCCTTTTTCTTCCTGTGACACCATGCTGATTATCAGATGTAAACAGCTTTACATATAGTATCTGAGCATATGACCCAGTAGGTAAAGTGCTTGTTGATTAAGCAAGGGGATCTGAGTTAAAATTCTCAGTATGGGAGTATGCTCTTGCAGCATAATGTAAAACAAAAACTAGAATTCTTGGAAACTCAAAGGTCAGCTAACCTGGTACATGTAGAGACAAACAAGAAAGCCCTTTCTAAAAAAGTAGAAAAGTGAGGACCACACACAAGGTTGTCTTCTGAATACTACACTCATACCGTGGTATGCACACACCTGCACTCACACACAAGAACATTCACATATGTGCACTTCATACACATGAAAAGACAATAAAATAATTGTATGTAGAATTTGTCATTTTATCCTTAATAAGCAAAAACAGGTGAACGATTTAATTATCATTCATGAAGGAAATTTTTAATTGTTCCCATCCACATCTTCACAGTGAGAGCTGCTTATGACTGTAGCAGAAGACCACTGGGCTTGAACAAAAGCAGAGAATGAGAACCACTGGGCTAGAAAGACACACAGCTGGCAAGTGCATCAGTGAGGCTACCTAATGAGCACCTGAAGGAGAACAATTTGCAATCTGACAGGGCATGATTTCAAAGATATACAGAAGAGGAATTAGAGTCTTTGTGACTGTGGATTCTGAGACTCCCTTAAACACAGGGGTCAGTATCATTCATTTGATCCCTCATTACATTTATCTTTACTATAATTGATTTTTATTACATTTCCAAATTCAGGCAGAATGGGTCAGTTTATGTCTCCGTGACAAAGAGCTCCTAAGTAAGATTCAATAAGTTCCTCCATGAAACATGCATTTCTTCCTCACACAAATGCCAGCACAGATCATCCATGAGCAGTCCTTCTGGCTAATAAAGCTTACTTTGTGAAATAGGAAAAAGAATCATAGGAAATAAAACACTGGCTCTCAAGCTCCCATCTAGAGGGAGCACAATATACTTCTAAAAAAGTTAGACACATGATCAGCTGTCATGCCAAATAGGAAAGAAATTTCAGTTCCCCCATGAATGCAGAAAGATGAGGACCAAAACCCATTGTGTATCAACAGCCTGAATAACACCACAACCTCCAAACAGTAACACATTTGGAAAAACAGGCTTTTTATTCTCAAATTGGAGTGGTAGCCATTCTGAAAGGTATTGAACCAGAAAAGGGGTTCCAAGAGCTGTTGGATACAGATGCTTGTGGATTTTGTATTGGTGGACTGTTAATATAAGAGTCAAATAATAAAAGGCCTTAGTTTTTGCAGCCTGCCTTCATCTTAGAAATGTCACACAAATATTTATGGTCATTAGACCATTCCACTGACATGTCAATGTTGAGAACATATTTACTCTTTTGTATGACACATACACTATTCCACTGACAGGTAAATGTTAAACATATTTACTCTTTAGTGTTACTTTTCCTGGGGAAATATGAACAAATGTTTGTCTGTTCTATTAATATACACATAGTCTATATAAATTCTGGCCTATCAATATATACAAAGACTACTTAGTGAACCAGAGAGCTTATTGGAGTTACTTACAAGAGCACAGGTACAGAGGTACAGCATCTTCAGAAAGCCCACTTCAGCTTAAGAGGCAACTTACTGAATAAGGCTGCATCCCTGCAATTCCTTGAACAAATGAATGAGTTCAAAATGTTGCGGGAAATCTTGTGACTCATGTAGCTCTCTGAGCTCCCTCAACTTCCAAAGTTCTCTTGGCTACCAAAGTTTTATCAGAGTGCTCCCTCCTGTTTTAACTAGAAGAAATTGCTACTCACAGACACATTCTTTAGTTACTATGTGTTGTTAAATGATGTTGTTAAACCTGTGAACCTGATTAAGCAGTTCTCCTCTATGGTTGTCCACGAAGTGGATAGATCAAGGCAGGACACACAGCACACAGATTGTAAGCCTCTGACAGTTGAGCACTGGCTTAAAATTAATAGACAGATAGATAATAGACAGATAATTGACAGGTAGATAGATAATAAACATCTATCTATAGATGATAGACTGATAAATAAGTGATTTATAAGTAGACTGATAAATGATTAACTGATAGACTATATATAAAAGATAGATGATAGATGATACAAAAATATGTTGATCAATACATAGATACATAATACATAGATACATAATCTCTCATGTAGATTAATAGATGTATATGGTGGTTAGATGATAGATGGGTAAATAATAAATAAATACATGATTAATAGGTATATGGATAGATTTCAACCCAATGGATATGAGCTGAGCCCTTCATACACCATCACAGCACATAAATGTATCCATCAAAAGCACATTACTCACTTGTCCCACTAAGCCTGGCCACACAGAGTGAGTTGGAAGACCTCTGAGTAGAAATGACATTTGGCTGAGCCCATTTGAGGACAGTCATTAATATTGCTAACGGGCCCATGTGTTAAATTTGGCCCAACAACGCCACCAGATGCATCCTCCCAGGCAACCTGGAGGCCTTTCTAATGATGCCTCTAGGCAAGAACAGTGCATCTGCTTCTATTCAGGCAGCCTGGCCAGTTGGCTAGAAACAGAGCATCATGGCAATACTATGTCCTAGGGAGGCTTCATTTCATGAAAAATGAGTGTAGCTGGGAGCTGATCCTGCAGCCAGCTCTGGACTACAGATGGTGTACTCCTTCTAATGACAGGGGAAGCTATTTGAAGAGTAATCTAGACCAGCTTCTGAGTTAACTAAATTCAACAAGATTTTGAACATAGTCATCTGTCTACTTGTATCTAGCCTTGTGTGATGCTGATCTTGATTATTAACTTGAGATTTAGAATCACCATGTAAACAAACACCCAAGCATGGAAGTTTCTAGACTGGGCTCTCTGGAGTGGGAAATCCCACCCTATCTGATAATCATTTCATACCACAGACTGAGGACCCAGACTAAATAAAAAGGAGAAAGTCAACTAGCAGCATCCACCTCTCTGCATTTTGACAGTGGATACCATGCGATCAGACACTTTACGCTCTTGCTCCCACAACTTCTCCATTCATGATAGACTGTACCCTCACTCTTTGGGCCAAAATAAAGCTCCTTCATTTTTAAAGTTTATTTTGTTGAGTATTTTGTCTTGGCAATTAAAAAAACAACTCATACACGTTGATAACAATGATGAAACAAGGTTCCCACTGGTAAGAGTGGTTCATAGAACCAGACTCATGAAATGGGAGAAGGAGGTAGACCTACTCTGTTGTTCAAGACTAAAATTTTCTAAGAGTTTCCTAAGTAATCCAAAGATGTTGGTCTTTATAACACTTGCAATCCATCACCCCTTTTCTCAGATATGGATTCTAAAGCTGAAAGGTAATATGACTTTTTTTATGGTCCAGATTAGAACCCCTGATTCTGATGACCATATTGCTAGATTCTCCGTAAGACAATGAGCTGAGTTGTGAAAATAGGTTTAGAACATGACTAATAAATATGAAGCATTACTACAGAGCATGACAGACTCCTGGCAACTTCCTTAGCCTTTCCAGATGATAACTCATTTAGCCTTCATAGCAACATGAAATTTAGCTGCTAATAGGGCATTGTTTGAAAACAAGGACTCATGCATAAAGAATCTGAGTAAGTAACTGGCCCAGAGTTACACAAGTAAACAGGGGAGGTGTGAGAATCTGCATCCTATGTAGTTCTTTGTTCCTTGTCTGCTATTGTGCATTAAATAGTATGAGATGATATGGGTCACAGATTGTTTCCCCACAGAATGGCCAGGCCTTTGTTTGACAGTATTGATTTTTATGTTCTGGCTCAAGTCAGGAGTTTTCCAACTCAGTCATTTCTGCACTTTTCTCTCAAACTCTAGAGAGAGAAATCTTAAAAGCTTAGATGTAGAAAAATTTACATAAATAAATAGAGATGAGAGAGATTTGAAATACAAAGATGATAAATAGAGGGATATAGATGATAGATAATATATAATAAGCAGACAAATATAAATAGGTGACTGACAGATAAACAGATGATTAATAGATAATAGGTAGGTAAATGTATAGATAGATGGCAAAAATGATACAAACATGTATAGAAATATTTAAAGAACTGTGTAGACTGTTAACACATATATAAATATACAAATATATGCAAACATGTATGAATACATATAATAATACATAAGTCAACACATAGATATAGATAACCAATACCGGGCTTTTAATATCAAGGAAGAAGGGAATCCAACAGGTGGGAGGGTCCATTATTCTACTCCCAATTCTATACCAAGAGAACCGGCAAACATTCATATAGTAAGGCTACCTGAGCCTGTATGTCTTCCAACTTTACTGATAATCATGCTGTGCAAGTTTAATACGGAAATAACAACATTGCCTGCCTCAAGAAACTTCTAATTTAGACATATCTACTCATGTCAGCTGCTGTGGGGAGAAGATGGGTGGGCTTGAGCTAAAAGCGGCAGAACATGGTAGCCTTTAGGGATTCTGAAGTGATTCCTGAGAGGGTGAAAGTTCTCCAACACAGAAAGAATTACTTTTTCTTTAACTTTGACAAATAGCTTGGAGTAAGGATTAATTTAACTTGAAATAAATAAATAAACAAAAATATTTTTGGATATAAGATAAAACTTGTGTCTAAATTGAAATATTTGGTGGTTGTAGTCACAGTATCTGAATAACAATCACCTACCTTTTCCATTGTGTTCTCCCAGACTCCCTCAGCAGAAAGGAGAAAGCAGGAAAATGACAAAGCTATAGGGAGTTCCAGGGCTGGATGCAGAAAACGGGGGATGTCAACTGTTTTCCTAAGCAATGGGATCAGATGTTTTTCTTCTGAGGAGTACGTTTTATGTCTAAGTTTTCATTAAGACTTTCACAGCCGAGACCAAATCATCACTGCAGCATTGAGTGCTGATGAGGTGCACTTGCTTGGTCGAAGGAGAGGAGAATAAATATGTGGACTTAACACTTTAATGATTATCCTTTTTGGCAATGAGACAAAGGTAACTATGGCTTTAAGATGATTGGTTCCACTGAGAGGAGATGACAGGTCGAAATGTGAAGGAAAGCAGAGGATGCTTCCCCAATAATTGGAATCCGGGCAACAATAACACAGCATTACTGAATGCTTGCCGCTTCTTAAGAAAGAGGTCTCCCTTCTTTCTGGAAAATAAAGCCTCATTTACTGTAGAACATCATGACCTCACAGGAGAGGAAAGGGGAAATTAAAAATTATCTCACCTGAGTGCATTTGCCTATGAATCAAGCATGGGCTAAAGTCTGTGTGACTTCTGGCTTTAGTTTATTCTCACTATTTCTCCTATTAAATTGCAAGATTTTCAGTTGTGGGTCTGTTTCAGGGGTAACTTTGCATCCAATTTTCATTTTGTGGAAATAAAAGCATAATAAAAAAAACTAAGTACAATAATGATTGAAAAAATGACTTCACAGATAAAGGTGCTTGTCACCAAGTCTGACAACCTGGATTCAGTCTTCTAACACCATACGGTGGATGGAGGGACACACTAGTGCAAATTGTCCTCTGAGATTCTTTCATGTGCCATGCCCTGCATGCATACACAGATGTAGGCAAGTTCATGCAAATACACACATAATATACACATGCTTGCCCCTCCCGCCTCCACAAATATATATCTAAAAGAAGTAAAGTTACTTGCCTGCAAATGTAGTCAGCTTATGATTATTCTTATTTTTATATTGTTAGACAGGAGAAAGTAAAGTGATATTAACACAATCAAGTCAGAATGGATTTCAAGAACTAGGGATCGACTGCTCTGAGGACATGTCAAGAACTGAGCAAAACAACAGCTGGTAGAAAGTTATTGGTGGAAGTAAAACTATCAACAGCTCAGTAAGTAAAGTGCTTCCTGCTCAAGCATAAGGATCTGGCTTCTTCCCCCACCCTACCTGAACCTGTATTCAAAAACAACCAACAACAACCAGGAAGCCAGGCATAGCCACCATGCACTTGCAATCCCAGTGCAGGAGAGGCAGAGACAGGAGGGGCTTAGAGACCACTAACAAGACAGTGTTACCAGTGAGAGACATTGTATCAAATAACTGGTGAATAACTGAGAAAGACACCCTGACACCCACTTCTGACCTCCTTATACATGCACACACCTGTGCATATGGACGCACACATAAACATGCACACACAAGAACAAAGACCTATTGCTGAACTTTCCAGTTACCTTTTTATTTAAAAAATACACTAACAGTTTAAAACTGTTCATGGGACAAATCAGGCCTGGACTTAGGAGTGATTTCAAGTGTAACAAAACTGTTGTTCAAATGACAATCGCTGCTTTTGCCCCTAGCTCTAACTTTACTTCTCTGTGTTGGTACCCCCCTTCACAGCAGGTTGCACTACCCATGACTTAAGAAGGAAGACCACCCATAGTTTTACATTCAGATCATCCCAGTTAAGCTTTACCAGCTTTAGTAAAAATAGGGTCTGTCATTCAGAGCTTAAACCATAGTTACAGAGAAGAGCATTAATGTGTTCTTTAGAACATAAAACCTAACTCTTCTAGTCTTCTTTGTGTTGTTATGATATAACACTCTGACAAAAAGCAAACTGGAAGAGAGAAAAGGTTCCTGGGCATAGATTTCCAGGTCACAGTCCATCACTGAGGGAAGTCAGTGCAGGAACTCTAGCAGAAACTCAGGGTGAAACAATGGAGGAACATGGCCTATTAAGTTGCTTGCAAATTAATGATTAAGTAGATACTTCTCATGTAGCCCAGAATCAACTGCGCAAAGTATGTTACCTACAACAGCCTCAGCCCTTCTACATCAATTATAGATCAAGATAATCCTTCACAGATATGCCTTCAGGTCAGTCTGGCCTGGTCAGTCCTTCAACTTAGACGCTCTTCTCACATGGCTCTAGGCCATGGCAAGCTGACAATTAAAACTAGCTAAGTTGTTAACCTTGACATTAGACGCCCATTAGCATGATTTTCTAGACTTGGGATTATAATTGAGTTCCATATGAGAAAGGCTCCAAAGGGGTTTGGAGGACTCATTGACTATAGGGCCTAAAAACAGTGTCTTGGAGGAAAGATAATATATAATGGGAAGAAACACTAAAAATAAATCAATAAGAACAGCTTGAGTCATTTTTTGTTGACCCTCCAAGCCACACACAATTAATTATGCCTAATATATCTTGTCAATTTGATGATTTAGAATCACCACGGAAGCATATATCAGGTCATATTTCTTAGCAATTATCTAGATTAGGTCAGCTGAGGTAAAGATTCATCCTATATGTGCAGCACTATCTCACCAGCTGGGGTTCTGGACTGAATAAAAATGAAAACATCAAACTAAGTACCAACTTTAGCTTTCACTTCTTCCTTCTTATTCCCTGTGGATGCAATGTGATCAGATGCTCCAAATCCAGGCCATGATAGCATGTTTAGCCTAAACCTGAGCTAAAATAAACCCTTTCTTGAGTTAACTTTGTCTAGAAATTTTTATGCAATGCGACCTATAACCAGTATAACCCTCTTCTTGAGCATTGGATTTCACAATGCAAGTTACAAGTATCCATACATAATTACAATTATGCTTAACACTCCCCAAGGGGTCATAGCCCAAAGTCAGTAGCAGAAGCTACACACAGCTTTCATATCGTGAATATTTTTCATCCTCAAGACAAATGGACTTGAATCTCTGTGCCTGTTAAAAACTACTTCTGTATTCTGTGACTAGAACAAATGATTAATCTAAAAATGTAAAACAAGCAGGTTGCAAAATGGATAAATGCAAAAATGACAAATTCTTGAATTTAGGAAAAAAAAAACATTAATGATGTCCTTAATGTATAGCATATGCACACAGTACTGGGCAAGAATAACAGCATCTCTCTATTTCACAGGGTAACAGTGTCTTAGACAGTCAGTCTATCTAGATATCTTTAACATTGGGAGTTTATTTCCTAGAGACACAATCATGCTAATTGGATTTCCTTAGAAAATATATATTTCTATGTGGAAAGGTAATGGTTCTTTGTAAATGTCACTATTTTAGGGTGCCAGTCAGCTTCAAGTTCAAGGGAATTATGTTCTTATGAACTGTTTGCGCACTCTTGTGCACATGCATGTGTAAGCATGTGTGCAATATGATTTAATTATAAAATGTTCCCTACAGTTTCCTGAGTTTGAATACTTTTTTCCAGTTGGTGCCACTATGTGAGAAGGTTTTGGAATCTTTAGAAGGAAGAACACCTCACTAGAGATTTTCTTCTCCTACCTTCTCTTCACCCTCTGCTTCCTGCAAATTCCCTGCCCCTGCCACCAGGCCTTCCCTGCATGCTGCCACAGTCTCCACCATGATGAATTGTCTACCTCTGGAGGCTAGACTTGAACTCAGGAGATCTACCTGCCTCTCCCTCCTAAGTGCTGAGATTACAGGGATGGGCCACCACTGCCTGGCTCTAAAGTATTTTTTTTTAATATTTTTAATTGTGTATGTGTGTCTGTGTGCCCACATGAGTGCAGGTAGGTGTCGAAGAAGTTTAAAAGATGGTGCTGAATTCCATGGAGCCAGAGTTAGAAGCACTTGTAAACTGTATGCTGAAAGCCAGCTTCGGGTTAAGTCAAATAAGCCCTTCCCCTTAAGTTGTTTTGATCTCATATTTTATCACAGTAACAAGAAAGAAACTAAACTCTCTCTGTGTGTGTGTGTGTGTGTGTGTGTGTGTGTGTGTGTGTGTGTGTGTGTGTGTGTGCATGCATGTGTGTGCTGCACCTACATATCTATGTTTATGCATGTGGAGGCCAGAAGTCCATGTTAGCCATGTTCTTCAGTTTCTCTGTATCTTATTTTTTGAGACATATTCTCTCACTGAACCTGGAGCTCTTGAACCCAGCTTGACTATCTAGTCAGTGATCTCCATCTGGAAACCTCCTGTTCCCATGTTGTAAGATAGTCCAAAAATGTTGTATGATGAGATTTTTGAGTTCTTTTGAGAAAACTCTAAGAAACGAAAACAAGAGTCTTGTGAACCCAGTTTTTCAAAAACATGAAATTGTTCTTAGATTATGCTTTCGCTTCCCTCCTGGGTCTGGTAGATAGGAGATTATTTTAGATTATTCATTACAACTTGCTATTGTTAATTTCTATATTGTTTATATGCCACTATGCAGTTTGCCCTTATGACTGTATTCTTTACTTATTTTCCTTGTAATTGTTACTGACTCTGACCCTGAGACATAACTTAACAACAATACACTCTGATACTATTCTATAGTGAATAGAGTAAAGCACTTCCAAGGAGACTTGTGACAGGTGTTAACAGCCAGGCTTTCTCTCTGAAACTTAACCTCATCAGAAGAAGAGTTCCTATCCCTAGTTCCGTCCATCCCTTGGGTTGAACAATGCCCCAGGTCATTTGCTTTCTCTCCCAAGAAATCTCAAGGCCTAACCCTGTTTCATATTCCACATGAGAACAACTGATGAATTGATTGTTGCCACGCACTGCTTTCCTCCACATTTGTAGATCCTAAAAGACATCTCACAATAATCTCCCTACATGCAAAAATCTGCCTCACTGTCTGCTTCTTAGGAAGCCCAACTTATGTCAGGTAGTAGCAGAAGAAAATATTCCAAGAAGAAAAATAGTTCAGAGCTGAATTTGGTATGCATCCTGCAGGCAATGAGATGAAAAGAGTATGTACAGCCGTTGACACATAGTTGACAAAATGATTGTTAGAACACACCCCAGTTACCGAATGGGGTAGCACAAAGATAAAACACTGATCTATGTAACATATCAGATGACTAAGAAACAAATGAGTATCAGCAATCATGAGAACTAAAACACTAGATGGATGCAATTGGGAACAGTGTGCACTTTGGAGATACATGAGAAGATGTTGAAGGTGGTTAATATCCAAAGACAAAAGCTAGAGAAGCTTCTTTAAAATATATAGAGATTCTCCGACAGATATTATGCCATACAGGTGTGATATCAGTACTTCTCTTTTTTCATCATTATTTTTTTTTTATAAAAAATGACTTTTTCATCCATGTATTCCCCTGCTTCCCCTCCCTTCCTTCCTCCCAATCGCTCCCACTCAGCCTTCAGCCTCTTCCTTCCACATCCACCCATCCCCTCCCCCAAAAGAACAATACATCCCAAGATAGGTCAGCTCAGCACGGCAATCCACTCCAGGTAAGTCTGATTTATTCATCCCAAAGTTCCTCTGTAGGGAATGGGCTCCAAGGTGCAAGCCCACATACAGGAACACAGTCTGATCCCACCCCTTGAGGTTCCACATACTGCTCATGCCAATGGACAGTTGCCTACCTTTGGAGGGCCTAGCTCCATTTCCTGATGGATCTCAAGTGGCTGCTCTTAATTTGGTGATGTCCCCAGGGCTCCAGTTAGCCATCACTATCATAACCCTTATCATCTTGCTCATACAGATGCTTTTTCCCTGTTCTCACCTATACCAGGAGCTCGGCCCAGTGTTAAGCCATGAATCTCTGCCTATACTTATATTCTTTATTGGATGTAGGATCTGTGATGACACTTAGGGTGGTTATTCATTTGATTCTAGGGGAACTCCTGTTTAGGCACCCCCTCCACTATTGTTTGGAGACCTACCCAGGGACATCCAGTGAGTTCTTGGAGGTCTCCCTAGCACTTGGTCTCTTTCCAACCCCACATTGGCTTCCTCTATTGAGACATCCATCTCTTTCACTTTCTCTCTTTACTCCTCTCACTGAACCATCCCCTTCTTTCAATATTTGTTCCCAAATATTCTTGGTTGCCACCCATTATGACCTGAATTTGCTAAAGTGATTTCTTTTTTTCTCATGGGAATCTCTGGATATATCTTTTAAGTTTCTTCTGATCCCAAGTTTCAGAGGTTGTGGTCTGCAGCTTGGGTAATTTTTGCTTTTGTCTAAAATCCACTTATGAGTGAGTACATCCCATGCCTATCTTTCTGAGCTTGTGATACCTTGCTCAGGAGGATATACTTGAATTCTATCCATTTGCCTGAAAATTTTAAGATGTCATTTTTAAATGATTTTTTATTTAATTAATTAATTTTACTGCTGAACAGTACTCCATTTTGTAGATGTTACACAGTTTGTTAATCCATTCTTCAGTTGAGGGGCATCTGAATTGTTTCCAGGCTCTTTCTGTTATAATTAATGCTGCAATGAATGTAGTTGATCTAATGCATTTGGGGTACAAATGTGTATCCTTTGTGTATATGCCTAATAGTGGTATTGCTGGATCTTTGGGGAGATTGATTCCCAGTTTTCTGAGGAACTGCCATATAGCATTCCAGAGTGGCTGTACAAGTTTACACTCCCATCAACAAAGGAGGAACGCTCCCCTTGCTCAACATCCTCTCCAGCATAGGCTGTCATCTGTGTTTATAATCTTTGCCATTCTGACAGGTGTAAAGTGATATCTCAAAGTTATTTTGATTTGCATTTCTCTGAAAGCTAAAGATGTTGAGCAATTTTTTACATGTATTCCAGCCATTTGTAATTCTTCTGTTGAGAATTTCCTTTTTAGCTCTGAACCCCATTTTTAATTGGATTATTTAGGCTTGAGGGCCCTAGCTTCTTGAGTTCTCTATATATTTTAGATATTAGTCCTCTGTCAGATGTAGAGTGGGTGAAGATCTTTTCCCATTCTGTAGGCTGTTGTTTTGTCTTATTGACTGTGTCAGAAGCCTCTCAGTTTCAGGAGATCCTACTAATTCATTATTATTCTTAGTGTCTGTGCTACTAGTGTTATATTTAGGAAGTAATCACCTGTGCCAATGAATTGAAGTGTATTTCCTACTTTGTTTTCTATCAAGTTCAGTGTATCTGGGTTTATGTTAAAATCTTTGATCGGCTTGGATTTGAGTTTTGTGCAGGATGATAGGTATGCACATCATCCAGTTATGCCAACACCATTTGTTGAAGACACTATCTTTTTTGCATTGAATATTTTTGGCCTCTTTGTCAAAAATTAGGTGTTCATAGGTGTGTGGGTTAATGTTGGGGTCTTAGATTCAATTCCATTGATCCAAAAGTCTGGTTTTGTGCCAGTACCAGGCTGTTTTTATTAATATAGCTCTATAGTATAGCCTGAAGGCAGGGATAGTAATTCCTCTGCAGTTCTTTTATTGAGCAGGATCATTTTGGCAATCCTGAGTTTCCTGTTATTCCATATGAAGTTAAGTATTGTTCTTTCAAGGTCTATAAAAATTGTGTTGGGATTTTGATGAGAATTATATTAAATCTGTAGATTGCTTTTGGTAAAAATTGTCATTCTTACTATGTTGATCCTACCTATCCAGGAACAAAGGAGATCTTTCTATTTTCTGATATCCTCTTCTATTTCTTTCTTCAGTGACTTAAAGTTTTAGTCATAACTTCTTTGGTTAGAGTTATGCCATGATATTTAATGCTATTGGCTTTATAAAGGGTGGTGTTTCCTTTATTTTATTTTCAGCCTTTGAATCCTTAGTGTATATGAGGGCTATTTTTTTTGAGTTAATGTTATATCTGCTACCTTGCTGAAGGTGTAAAAAATTTGGGGGTAACTTATATATACAATCATATCATCTGCAAATAGAGATAGTTTGACTTCTTCCTTTCTAATTTGTATCCCCTTAATCTCCTTTGTTCTCTTATTGCTTTAGCTAAATCTTTGAGAACTGTATTAAATAGATAAAGAGAGAGGACAGACTTGACTTGTTCCTGATTTTAGTGGGATTGCGTTGAGTGTTTCTCCATTTAGTTTAATGTAGGCTGTCAGCTTGCTGTAAATCACCTCTATTTTATTTAGGTATTCTCCCTGTATTCCTGATATCTCCAGAACATCTTTCATGAAGAAGTGTTGGATTTTGTCAAAGGCTTTTTCAGCATCTAAGGAGAAGATCATGTGGTTGTTTTCTCAGTTTGTTTATATGATGGATGACATCTACAGTTTTTTGTATGTTAAGCTTTCCTGCATCACTGGGATGAAGCCTACTTGATTGTGGTGGATGATTTTATTTGTTGATGGATTCAGTTTGCCTGAATTTTAATGACAATTTTTGCATCAATGTTCTTGAAGAAGATTCGTCTGTAATTTTATTTCTCTGTTCTATCTTTGAATGGCTTGGGAATCAGGGTGATTGGGGTCTCATTAAAAGAGTTCAGCAATGTTCCTTCAGTTTCTACTGATGGAACAATTTGAGGAGTATTGGTATTAGTTCTTTTTTGAATGTATGGTAGAATTCTGAACTGAAACCATGTGGTCCTATTGTTGTTTATTATTATTATTATTATTATTATTATTATTATTATTATTATTATTATTTGGGAGACTTTTAATAACAGCTTCAATTTGCTTTGGGGTTATAAGTCTGTTTAGGTCTTTAATCTGATATCAATTTAATTTTGGTAGGTGTTTTCTGCTCAGAAAGCAATTCATTTCTTTTAAGTTTTCAAAGTATGACTTGATAATTATCTGGATTTCCTCAGTGTATATTGTTATGTCCCCATTTTCATTTCTGATTCTGTTAATTTGGATTCTCTCTCTCTCTCTCTCTTTTGTGGCGGGATTAAGGTTTCAGCTGATAAGGTCAGAAGACACTTCTGGGACCCTGGAGGGGGTGTGGTCAACCTGGAGGGGGTGTGGCCAACCTCATTGATAAGTGGCTGCTGGTTCCTGGCTGCTGGCTGTTGGAGAGACAGTATCGAAATCCATCCATCGCTCGCCCATCACTTGGATACGCCAATTCTTGTTCAGGTGCCACTATAAGCTGTTACTAATATTGTGGGTGTTAATTTATATTCTAATAAATATTAATTTTGGACTGGCGCCTTGAAACTAAAACTCCTGTCTACACTCTTTGGTTAGTTTAGATAAGTGTTTATCTATCTTGTTGACTTTCTTAGAGAACCAACTCCTTGTTTTGTTGATTCTTTGTATTGTTCTCTTTGTTTCTATTGTATTGATTTCAGCCCTGAGTTTGATTATTTCCTGCTGTCTACTCCTCTAGGTGAGTTTGTTTGTAATTGTTCTAAAGCCTTCAGCTGTGCTGTTAGGTCTCTTGTGTGAGATTGCTCTAGGTGTTTAATATAGGCATCTAGTGCTTTGAGTTTTCCTCTTAACACTGCTTTCATTGTGTCCCCTAAGTTTGCGTATGTTGTGGATTCATTATCATTAAATTTAGAAAGTCTTTGATTTCTTACTTATTCCTTCATCCAAAGTGGTTCAATTGAGAGATATTCAGTTTCCATGAATTGCTAGGCTTCCTCTGATTATTGATTTTTGTTTTTGTTGAACTCAAACTTTAGACCATGCTGGTCTGATATGATACAAGGAATTACTTCCATTTTTTATATCTATTGTTATTTATTTGCTTTATGACCAAGTATGTGTTCAATTTTAGAGAAAGTTCTATGGGGTGTTGAGAAATATGTATATTCCTTTGTGTTGGATGGAAGGACCAGCTCTCCACAGTTGGAGTTATTTCTTATTCTAGTCTTTCTCCTTCAGAAAAGAAATTTTAGCTCTGTTCTTCATACCCTCATCTAATTTCAATCAGACCCACCTTAAGATTTAGAAACCATTTCCCTAAAGTCAGCTTAATATAGGCCTTAGTCATTTTTATGAAATATCTGTACAGTAAATTCTATATTAGATAAATGGCTGCATGACTGTGGGCATAGCCACAGGCATAGCCACCTCATAAAATGAATGCTCTCAGGTGTGCCGAAAGCAAGACCTTTACAAAGTCCAGGCTACTGGCCATTGCATTTATTTTCCTATAATTTTAGTGGGAGAGTCAGGATAAGAGTCTCTGAGCCCCTGCTTAAGTTTCCTTGATGGTATAATCAATGAGTTATCTATAAGACCACAGAGGTAGGATTTCTGGGGACATTATGGGTATGTATGAAGCCAAGGAGTGGAGGAGAGATAAAACACTGTCATTTTGTGTTGGTTTTTGTTTTGCTTTTGTGTGTGGTTTGTATTTTTGACTTGTTTTTTTTTTGTTTGTTTTTTTTTGTTTGTTTGTTTGTTTGTTTGTTTTTTTGCAAATTTGATATAAGCTAGGATCACCTGGGAAGGGAGAATCTCAATTGAGAAAATGTGTCCATTGGATTGTCCTATAGGCAACTCTGTGGAGAATTTTCTTGATTAATGATGAAGGGCCTAGCTGCCACTGTGAGTGACACCATCTCTGGGCAAGTGGATCTAACTGGTGTAAGAAAACCAGGCTAAGGAAACACTAGGGGAGAAGTCCAGTAAAAATTTCCCTCCATTGTCTCTGCTCCAGTTTCTATCTCTAGGTTTCTGCTAGAGTTAGTGCCTTGGCTTTCCACAAAGATCACCTGTGAGTCAAACATGTAATCCAAATAAAGTATCCCCCACTTGGATCTGTCCAATGATTTATCACAGCAACAGACAACAAGCAAAGACTTATAACAATTTAAAGCATGGTCCTGGTGTTGAAGAGACAGCTCTGAGATAAGGAGCATTTATTACTCTTGCAGTGAACTGGGATTTGGTACCCTACTCCCACATCAAACAGTTCACAATCTTGTAACCCCAGTTCCAGGTTCTCTAACATTATCTTTTAGGCTCCTGTCCACATGTGGTGCACATATATTCACACAGGCACACTCACAGACACAGTAATAAATAAAAACAAATAAATTTGAACAATAAAATAAAGCATCTTCATTTAATTTGACAAGCCTTATGCTAAGACACTGAAGCTGCTTCTCTTTTTAAAATCTTAGTGGCTTATGACTGATTTAATGTATAGAACAGCACAGGAATGATCCTGTGTTTTCTATAAGGAGGTTGGCAAATGGTCTAACAGTCTGCTGTTTATTAACTTGGACACCTACCACAAGTAAAGCCAGCCACTTTGTAAGTAGAGTTACACTGAGATAGCTGATAAAGAAGTCACCCTGGGCAGGTCAGATGACAACATAGCTGGGTTTCTAACTGGCATCTGGATATATATATATATATATATATATATATATATATATATATATATATATATATATATTACTTCTTAAGTACATAACCAATTAAGGTTTCCAGTAACTGCCTTCCTGCTGAGATCTGACTGCAGCCTCCTAGTAGAAGCAAGTGAAGACTCTTTTGCTAGACCCCGCTCAGACCCCTGGCACACAGCATCATAAGTAAAAGAAAAGTATCTATTATACACAATGACAAGTGAGGCCATTAGGTAACTGGGAATGGAAAAGAATTTAGTACCAAAGAGGACTGCTAGAACCCAAATATGTACTGTGTGCTTTGTACTTAGGAGATACTGTGCAGATGTTGGGGGCACTGTGGGGATTCAGTGGAAGCATGATGGCATTTAAGGAGGTTGATTATGAAGGGCTAAGGGAATGAGGTATGGAAACCTGAGTAAGGTCTCAATCATTAAACTGCTCTGTTGGAGTTGGAATGGACTGGTGCTAAGGTAGGTAGGCTCTTCTTGGCTCTTAGACAACAGGCAGCAGCATGTCCTTAATGTCTGTGTGAGAGTCCTGCCTGGAAAAACTTCTACATAGAAAATTTGAATTGAACTTTCACTTTATTAATAAATGGGTTCTCTATTTAGATTTACCTTTAGGCTTTATACTAAACAGAAGATACCTGAGATGAATAATTTTGTCACCTCTATTTATTAATCTTCTTGTATTGACTCAAGCAACTTTAAAGTATGTGCAAAAGTACAAATATTAGATATTCTTGGTTGCCTGACATTTGAGGTAATTTGAACTCTATTAAGCATCACATCAAATATCACTGTTTACTATTGCAAAATACATGGGTAAGAGTGATGTATTATTGTGAGTAAAGGCAAAGATTTAGAGGCCAGACTTATTTTATTTCCTTTCCATTTCTTCCTGAAGACATTGTGAGAGGCAGCCACTTTACATGCTTGAACTTAGTTTCCTCATTTATAAAATGGAAATAACAATTTCTCATTGAATTTTTTAAAGAATAAGTGAATTTACAAGTCTACAATCTCTTATTTCATGTCTAAAGGTTAATGTTTGATCTCTATGAAGTGATGTGTAGGTGGCTATTATTATTAAACTTTATCAAGTATCTATGTCCAGTATCACAGTCTCCAAATTATATGCTTTAATTAAGAGTTATTGTAGGGTTGAAATGTCTTTCTGATACATTATTTTCCCTGTGTCTTGGACAAAAACTTGAAGGATTATGAAATATGGTACATTGATTAACTGTAAATGACATAGTAAGGGTTTGAACTATGAGCTTATTTCCCCATTGATGCATTCTGTGATCTGTTGTTTCCTATTCAATGCCAAGATCTTGGCAAAAATATAGAGAAATATTATACACAGCTCCTGCCCTTCTGAATCTTGAAACCCCAGAAGGCTTTCACAGCTTCCAGTAAAGTACTCATCCCACAGGATCACTATGGAAGATGAGAGAGGAGCAGCTCCATGGTGTTTGGTTCCACCAGAAGAGCTGAACTTTGAATGTTAAGGAAGTAGCTGCCCCAGGTTTCCCTAAAGAGCAGTGAGCTGTCAGGTGCAGATTGCATCAGGCAAACAGCCCAGGTTATCTCCCTTCAGGGATCTGCTATTTGACCTGAGTTTACTTTTATTCTTGCAATAAAAGACTGCAAAAATTTCCCTGGAAAGTTACTTCCCCTAAATAACTGGTAGTGGTTAGGGAGCAGACATATTTGGAACTTCTAAAGTAATGTTTATATTTTAATAATACTTCATTGGAAACAAACTATCTCATGAACTTTGACCGTCCCTATGATACTTAATACTGTATTCTGAATAGTTTCTGGATGACCCTATAGGTAATAAATATATCTTTGGAAACTAAAGTAATACTGAAGGTCTATTTCAAGCTTAATTCCTTTACAGACTTTATTTTTACCATTACTGTTGGAGGCCTTGAGCATGCTGAACTTTTAAGCCTTTTTTTTTCCTTCAAGAAAATTGATGGGTGCTCCTGAGATCACCTAACTCTCCACCTCTCTTGTTTCCCCCTTTTCCTCTACTTTTCTCTTTTTTCTTCTCTCTTTCCCTACCACTTTCAACTCATCCTATTTCTCACTTATAGCTACTTTACTACACTGCACTTCAGATTAGGACTATTTTTATGTGTGTGACAGATAGGGCACTGAAATGGTACTAGAGGACATGCCAATGTCATAACAGAACAGAACTGATGGAACACCATGGAACTGTGAAGGCACAAGAGAACAGTGCTGATACAGTAGGGCATTGTGATACTGAGAAAACATAGTGATGGCACCATAGGCCACAGTAATGGTACAACAGGGAACTTTGGAGAAACAACAGAACAGAGTGACAACATAATGGGAAACTGAGATGTCACAAGAGAGTTCAATAATGACATGATAGACCATAGTAATGGTGCAATAAGGCAATACTATGCTTCAGTGGGGTACAATGATGACTCAATAAGGCATAGCAGTTGAAAATGCCAAGTTTATAGAAAGCAAGGCACAGTGATGATTCAATAGATTAGTGTGATGACTCAAGAGTATACTGCAATAGTATAATAGGACACTGTGATGACACAATAGAGAAAACTGATGTCACTCTAAGGGAGGGCAATGGTATCATAGGACACTGTGACAAAATAGAACACTGCGATGGCTCAGCATGGTACAGTAATGACATAATAGATTACTTACTGTTGTGGCAAAGTATGACACCATGAAGATAAATAAGACAGAGATACGGCAAAATATGACAATGGCACAAGAAAGCATTGTGATAGCATAATAGGCCACAGGGATAGCACAAGAAGGCAGTGCACTGACTAAATATGGCACAAAGATGGCACAAAAGGACACAGATAGAACACACTGGTCACACACACAAAAAAAACTATGATAGTACAGTAGGTCACTGTAATTATACAATAGGAAAATGCAGTGACTCAATAGTACATAGGGATTAAACAATTGTACACAGACTAAGACAAGGTGATAGCACAATAGGACAATGGGATGGCATAAAAGGCAAAGAGATGACATTATTAGGACACTGTAACAACAAAATGAAACACTGTGGTAACTCAACAGGACACATGATGGCATAATAGGATGCTGTGATGACACAAAGGATACCATGATGACAAAATAAGATATAGTGATTGCATATTAATGAAGAAACATAAGGACACTAAAGGTATCAAAGGGCAAAGTAATAGCACAGTAGGACACTATGATGGTGCAAGATGGCAATCCAGTGACTCAGTGTGGTCCAATGATGGCTACACAGGGCACAATGTATCACACTGATAGCACAAGAGGACACAACAATGACACAATGTGGCATAATGATGGTACAAAAGGATATAATGATGTCTCAAGAGGATATAGAGATTACAAAATAGACTGTGTTGACACAATAAGACACAGTAATGACACAAGGCCACAATGATGGGACAATAGGCCAGAGTGATAGCACAATGGATATTGTGATGACTTAATAGGGCACAGTGGATACACAATAAAATACTGTGATGACACACTACAACACTCTGGTGGCACAACAGAACACATTGATGGCACAACAGAGAATTGTGATGTCATAAGTCACTAATGACACAGCGAGGCAAAGTGACAGCACAAGAGGCTATATGATGGCAAAACAGTACATTGTGATAGTACAATAGGACACTGTGATAGCACAAAAGGCCACAGAGATGGCACAATAGATCACTGTGATATCACAATAGACAAAAATAATGACACAAAAGGGCTTTGGGGTAAAAAAAAAAATAGGCCACTGTGATTGTTCTATAAGCCACTGTGATGGTACAATGTACTGGGATGACTCAGTAGGGAACAGTAATGGTACAATAGGACCCACTTATGGCATAAATAAGAACTATGATGGAACAGTAGAATATTTTGATGGCAGTATAGAATGACATGATAACATCAGAGAGCACTGACAGCACAATGCAGTACTGTTCTGACCATTAGGGCACAGTGATAGGACAGTAGGACATAGAGAAGTGGCACAACATGGTGCACTGATAGCATATAGAACATAATAGAATAATAGAACACACTATGGCATGATGGGCACACTGGTAGCAACAAAAGGCGACTGAGTTGGCAAAATAAGATTGCATTGCCACAAATTGGGATACTGTCATGGGATAATACCCCACAGTGGTACCACAATATACCAGTGATATCACAATTAGTCAGTGCAATGCTATAATATGACACTGTGATGGCATAGTAAGACACAATGATGGAACAAGATAAAATTGTGATGGCACAATAGGACACAGTGATAGCGTTCTAGAAAAGAGAGATGTCACAAGATGGATCTGTGATGGTGGAATGGGCTACCAATAACTGAATATAGCAAAGTCACAGCACAATTGACCACAACGACAATGAAATAGACATAATTATAGTACAACAGGCTACAGTATAATAGCACATTCTCTCTATACTGCACAGTGATGACACAAGAAGATACTGAAAATGCCCAAGAAGGAACCATTACAGAAATAATACAATTAGGGATTACTCAATAGGACAAAGTGATGGTATAATAGGAAGTACTGATGGTAAAATTGTTCACGGTGATGGCAAAATGGGTCCAAGAGATGGCATGATAAATCACTATATAACTAAATAATAGGGTGCTAGAATGAATAAATATGACACAATAATGACATGACAGGACACAGTAGGGATCCATTAGTGCACATAAATACTTGACAATGGGCCACAGTGATGACAGTGTTAAACTGTGTTTCTATTCCCAGACACCAAGTTAGCACAATTATGCACAGAGATGGCACAATAATCCACAATGACAGCACAATATGACACTATAAAGACATAGTAAATTACTATGATGACTCATTAGGACACAGTGATGGAAAATAGAACGATGATGACTCAATAAGGTACAGTGATGGCATAGCAAATCATAGTGATTGCAAAAAATAGGGCATGTGAAAATACCAAAGGTTACTGAGATGATGAATGATAGAACAATGATGGTACAAAAGAGCAAAGTTATATCACAAGAGAAAAATGTGGCATAATAGCATTGTGGTGGTACAAAAGAGCACAATGATGACACAAATAATCCCTAAGGTGAGAAGGAGAGCAGAATGACAATAGAGCAGAGTAATAACTCAATAAGGCACAATGATGGTATAATAGGGCAAAGCAAGGATCCACATGGCACAGAAATATCACAAAAGACTCTGGTGATACAAAAGGGCAATATGATTGTAGTAGGATGTCTTTGTGTGATTATTTGGGCAAAGTGAGTCTGAACCTCAGGGCTAGGACAGAAAGTCTTGGCCAGAAACTTCATATTACAAACGGCATACCACTGTGGGTCACATACCTCTTCATAAAGGTAGAGAAAGACTAAAAATTCTGTAGAACATAGAATTGGAGCCAAAAACAGCTTCCATGCTGTGTTTGTCACATGAGCCATGGTACAGAGATGCCCTGGTAAGGCGTGTAGGCTTGAGCTACAAAATGGCTAGCTTTTGGAGTGCAGCTTAAGATACAACAAGGCCAGTTCCTAAAGTTTCTCAGGAGCCAAGCTGTAAATGTAATTTAAGCTTTCTATTTATAAAGACAACAAGAAAACAAAGTGAAATACTGCTTCTTAGTAGCAGCAGCATTTTCTTGGGAAAGTTCTGTTTACTGGAGGCAAGTAGAGACACAGCTTTTTAAAGATAGGTTTCCTGACTTAGTATTATCTGCAAAATACTGGGAGTCTTTTAAGAGACCCTGCTGCCAAAATCTTAAGTGGCGTTCATGAGCAGCAGATGGCAGTGCTTTTCTTTGTAGTTATATGGACCCCAAAATTCCCTGGAGTGGTCATTTTGGGTCCTACCAATACCTCTGCTAAAAAGCTAAACTCTATGAAGCTAGATGAAGAGCTTGGTGGAGCCAGTCAGCCACTCTAGAGAGGCCTTTAATCCTTAGCCATACCTTGGCAGATCAAAGGCGTGGTCAGAAACAGACAGAAATAAATGGAGCAACAACTTCAAGGAGACTTGATTGACATGACCCAACCTTGCAGACTACTCCACTAAAGACTTGTTCATGTTCACAATCTTAAATTTTTCTTTGGGTCCCCAAAGAACTACCAGTACCCTATTCAGCAGGAAGTAATCTAGATAATAACACCTACATTCCCACAAAATTGGATCATGGATGTTTGTCTCTGTTCACAATATTGGTTACAAGTTGTGAAAAATTATACAAAGGAAATTAGATTTGGGGTTCTTGTTTTAAAAAGAAAAAGGGGGAAATGTAGTGGGGTTATGTTCTGTTATATTGTACATAATTGTCCCACCTACTGGCTTAATAAAAATGCTGATTGGCTGAAGGCAGACAGGCAGTGTGGGCAGGGCTACCAGACTAGGAAAACTCTGAGAACAGGAAAAGCAAACAGAGATGCCAGAGAGACACCAGCAGAGACACCAACAGACACGGATAAAAGAAGACAACCATGCTGCTCTGAGAAAAGGTACCTAGTCACATGGCTAAACAGATTAATGGAAATAGGTTGAATTAAGATGAAAGAGCTAGCTAGAAATATGTCTGAGCCATAGATCAATCAGCATAAAATGAATATAAAATTCTATGTGTTTCTTTGGGACTTTGGGACTGCTGGTCCAGATCTTGAGGCCAGTCCAGGCCAGAAACTACTTACTACCTATGATAACTCAGTATGGCACAGTGATGATAAACTTTCAAAATACTTCAGAGTAATGACATAACGATGATGCAAGAAGGTATTGTGATAACTTCAAAAGGACATAATGATAGCACAATAAAACATATGGATGGCACTATGTAAATTTGTAGTAGCATAGTAGGCCATACTTGGCATTGTGATGACTCAGAATGGAAGTGATATCACAACAGGCTATGTGAAGGAACAATAAGACACTGAGATAGCACAATAGGACACTGTTATATGACAATACAGAACTGTGATGACACAATAGGGCAAAGTGGTATCACATAGGATATGTAATGGCACAATAGGACACACTGATAGTACAACAGGGCATTGTGACATGACAATAGTTCACAGTAATGGTATAAAAAACCACTGTGATGACACAATAGGGTACTGGGGTGACTCAATAGCAAACAGTAATGGACCAAGCACAATGGGCACTTTGATGAATTAGTGGGTCATAGTGACATCAGAAGAGGAAATAGTGATGGCACAACAACAAACAGTATAAATGGCCATAAATAGCGAGGTGATCACAAGTTAGGACACCGTGATATTACAAATGGCCACAGTGATGGTATAGCAATAGAACCATACAATACTGTTTGTGCTGTTGTTGAACTCTAACTTAGTTCATGGTGATTTAATAGGATACAGGGGTTATTCCCATTTTTTGTATCTACTTATATTTGTTATATGTCAATTTTAGAGAAAGTTCCATGGGGTGAATTTAGTTTGAAGTCTTTTCTTAGATATAAGGATCGCTATACCACCTTACTTTTTAAGTCCATTTGATTGGAAATCCTTTTCCCAATCTTTTATTCTGAGACAGTGTCTGTCTTTGAAGTTGAGGTGTGTTTCTTATTGTGCAGCAGAAGGATGGATCCTGTGTTTGTATCCATTGTGTTAGCCTGTGTCTTTTTATAGGTGAATCTAGTTCACTTATATTAAGGAATATTAACGACCAGTTGCGGTAAGAGATTTTCAGCCTGGATTTTCAGGCCTAGCCTCAAGGTTTAGACCCGCAGACCCACAGACCCACAGAGACACACAGATGCTTACATTAATTTTAGGCTGATCGGCCTAAGGCCCAGGCTAACTCTTGCTAACTCTTACTAACTTGCTAACTCTTTATCCTTAATCTAACCCATGACTCTTATCCTGTTCAGCCATGCAGCTCGGTGCCTTTCCTCAGAGCAGCATAGTTGTCCTCTGCTTCCTCTGGCTTCTCTCTGGCATTCTGCTCTGTTCTTCCTGTTTCCAGAATTTTCTTAGTCTGGTAGCCCCACCCACACTTCCTGTCTGCCTTTGGCCAATCAGTGTTTTTTATTAAACCAGTGGGTGGGACAATTATTTACAATGGAACAACATAATCCCCCTACAACCAGTGATTGTTAATTCCTATTATTTTTGGTGGTTATGTATATGTTTCTCTTATTTGAGTGCACCTAGCTTCTTCAGGTTGAAGTTTTTTCCCTCTAGTGCTTTCTGTAGGTCTGGATTTATGAATAGGTACTATTTTAATCTGTTTTTGTCACAGGATATCTTTTTTACTCCATCTCTGATGATTGAGAGTTTTGCTGGAAATAGTAGTCTAGACTGGCATCTGTATTCTCTTAGCGTCCTTATAACATCTGTCCAGGACCTTCTAGCTTTCATAGTCTCCATTGAGAAGTTGGGTGTTATTCTGATGGATCTGCTTTATAAATTACTTGACCTTTTTTTTTTTTTTATTCTATATATTTAGTGTTTTCATTATTTTGTGGTGAGCTTACTTTTGGGAGGGAGTCTACTCTAGCTTACTTTTGGAAGGGGATCTAGTCTATGTAGTCTAAGCTTCTTGTATCTTCATATGCATTTTCTGTTTTAGATTGAGAAAATTTCCTTTAATTATTTTGTTGAATATATTTTCTGTGCCTTTGAGTTGATATTATTCTCCTTCTATTTCTATTATTCTTAGGTTTGGTCTTTTCATAGTGCCCCGGAATTCGTGGACATATTAGTATTTTCTATGACTGATAAATCTATTTCCTTTATTGTATCCTCCACACCAGAGATTCTCTCTTCCATGTTTTTCATGCTGTTAGTTATGCTTACATCTGTAGTTTTTATTTATTATCTCAGATTTTCCATTCACAGCATTTCCTTGGTTTTTTGTCCTTTTTATTGATTCTATTTCAGTTTTTAAGTCTTGAACTTTTTCCTTCACTTATTTGATTGCTTTTTCTTGGTTCTCTAGTCTTTAAGAGATTTATTGTCTTCTTCCAGTTTTTTTTCTTGTCTTTTTCTCTATTTTCTTAAGGAAGTTTTCCATTTCTTATTTAATTTCCTTTTTAAAGATTTATATCATCTTTATAAATATATTTAAAGTCATTTTCTTTTGCTTCTTCTATATTGTAATGTTCAGGTCTTGCTACTATAGAACTATAAGATTCTAGTGGTGTCATATTGGTCTGAATGTTATTGATTGTATTTTTTCACTAACATCTACCCATCTCTTCCTCTGATTGGTGCAAGCATTGAATGTAACAGGTTCAGGCATTACTAAGTGAGACCAAGAGGTATGGCTTTGAGGTCTTGAGAACCCTGGATGGGGCATGGCCAGCCCCTTTTGAATACTTGGCTGCATGCTGCCTGCCCTTCCTGTTTGTTCCCTGCATTCTCAGAGGGAGGATTGACACTACCACTGTATGGGGCATTTCAACCCACGAGAAAATGTCCTAAGGTTCAATCTTGTATCAGTGAGCATTTCATATAAACCCCTTAAGATAAATATTAATTCTTTTCTATAATCAATTGACACTAAATAATTCCTATAATTTTTGGCACTCAATATGGGGCACTTATATCCACCCACATAAAGCCTGAGAAAGCTTATAAAAGAGTTCTAGATCACAGAAACAAAGCCAAAATCAGCTTCTGAGTTATGGGTCATGGTACAGAAACAGCATGGCATGTAGGTTTAAATTACAAAATGGTGAGCTTGCAGAAGGCAGCTTAAACTACAACAAGGTGGGTTCCCAAAGTCTCACAGGAACCTTGATATAAGTACAAGCTCCATATGATGGATTTAAGGTTTCTGTTCATACAATAAAAAGGGGACTGAGTCATAGATGGCTCTTTTTTTTGACAGAACAAAGATGGCAGTTTTCTTGGGTCAGCTCTATTTGCTGGCAGTGAGCAAATGCAAAGCTCCTTAAAGTGAGGCTTCCTGACTCAGCATTAGCGGCAAAAAATATGTGGCTCTTTAAGAGGCCCTGCTGCCAAACATGTGAACAGAGTTCATGAGCTTACAATGTGAGCTTCAGTCTTTAGGATGATAAGAAAGACAAATAACAGTTACTTAAGTTTTTTTTTCTGTAAGAGTTATGTTGTTTAGGTTTCTCAAATATATAGTGGAATGTGTCAGATAGACAAGAGTCTTAAAACACTTTATAGACAAGAGAATGTGGCACTTAATGGCTTGTTATTCAGAATTTGGTCATGAGAGAAATGATAACTCCTGGCAGCACCACTCCGTTCTCTAGATGGTGTTGAAACAAGATGGAGCTTGTTTTTCTTGATGAATAACGGCCTTTTGTATAAAGAACTGCTCTTGCCTCAAATGCTGATAGAATGTATACTGTCCAATGATGAGCAGGACAAAGGATGGAGATTGATGAAACTGTCCAAGACAGGATAAGATGATTTCACAAAATCCTCTGCTTCTGAAGAAATTTGTCAGATATCCTTGGCCTATATTTAAAAAATAAATAGATGCTCCAACTTTGTAGAAAGGCTGTGAGTGACTGTCCAGGCAGCTGATTAGCTATTCCAAGTTTTGGAAGTTACTTACTCATGCTTTCATATTATTCAGGTAATATAGTTTTCTTCTCAGGACTTTGATGGGGTTGAAAACTAGATAGCTAAGGTTACTACTATCTCATATAACAGCTAAAGAGCATTTAGGTTCATATTATTCAAGATAAACAGCTTTGAAGAAATCTATGTATATTGTCACTTATCAATATTCTAGACATTTAAGATATATATTATGTTTGTTGTTTGTCAGTTGTAATTTGACCTTGTTTATGTTATGTGCCTTTTCCCTCTCTTGAACATTATTTTATAATTGTTTTTACTGTATATAGTCTTATACTTAAATTTAGAACTTTCTTAATTAGACAAAATGGGAGATGAGATGAGTTCAGGTATTATTGAGTGAGACAAAGGGATGTGTCTTTGAGATCTCGAGGACCCTACATGGAATGTGGTCAATCCCCTTTCGAGACCAGTTACACACTGCCCTTCCTGTTCTTGGAGGGAGGATTGCCACCACTGTTGCATGGGACATTTCAACCCTCCAGAAATTTCCCTAAGGCTCAATCTTGTATCAGTGAGTGTTTCATATAAACCCCTTAATAAATCTAATCTTATATAATTAATTGCCAATGAAGAATTGTTACAATAATTGTCTGTATTTCAGGAGCTGTTTTTTTTATCCCCTAGGCACCCTAGGTACAATTGTAGTTCTTGGAGATATCAGCACCAGTGGAGTTTGTGTCTCAGGAAGCAGTTGAAATTTGAAGCTGGAGTTCTTGTGATGGGGCTCTATGGAGGCTGTATCTCAAGGAGAAACTCTTTATCATTTTCATTAAAAAGTCATCTCCATCAATGTATTCCCCTGCTCCCCCTCCCTTCCTCTCTCCTAATTCCTTCCATCAAGCCCTCAGCCTCACCCTTCCTCATGCACCCATCCCAACCTCCAAAAGGACAAGATGCCCTAAGGTGGGCCAGCCCAGCATGGAACATCCACTCCAGGCACTACCGATTCACTCATCCCAAAGTCAATGCTGGGCTGTGTGTTCCTATACAGGGAATGAGCTCAAAGTTGCCAGCCCATGAACAGGAACACGGTCTGATCTCACCCCTCATGGATCCACACAATCATAGCAGTCAAAAGCTGCCTGCCTATGGAGGGACCAGCTACCCCTCCCAATGGATCTCCAGTGGCAAATCCCAATTCAGTGAGATCCCCTGAGCTCCAGGCAGCCATCACCAGGCTCATAATCCCTATACCCCTGCTCATACAGACTCCCCCCACCTCCCATGCTCTCAGCTGGACCAAGAGCTCTGCTCAGGGCTCAACCATGGATATCTGCCTTCACCTCCATTCCTCATAGAATGTAGGTTCTGTGATGACACCTAGGGTGTTTACTCATTTGATTATAGGGGAAGTCCCATTTAGGCACCCTTTTCACCACTGTTTGGAGACTTGGACAGGGACATCCTGAGAGTTCCTGGACATTTTTCTATCACCCAGTCTCTTTCCAATCCCACACTGGCTTCCTCTATTGATATATGCATCTCCCTGTATCTCCTTATTTGCTCCTCTCACTCAGTCATCTACTTCTTTCAAGATTTTTCCCAAGTCTTCTTGGTTGCAAACCATTATGACACCGATTTGCTAAGGTGATCTCTATTTTATCTTCCTAGGGGAATCTCTGGATGTCTCTCTTAAGTTCCCTATAACCCCAACTGTTCAAGGATTGTGGTTTGCAGCTTGGGTAATCTTTGCTTTTTGTCTAAAATCCACTTATGAGTGAGTACATCCATGCCTATTTTGGGGGGCTTGTGATACCTTGCTCAGGAGGATATTCTCCAAATCCATCCATTTGCCTGAAAATTTTAGGATGTCATTTTTTTTATTGCTGAGTAGTACTCCATTGTGTAGATGTACCACAGTTTGTTAATTCATTTTTTCAGTTGAGGGGCATCTACATTGTTTTCATGTTCTTGCTATTATGAATAATGTTACTATGAACATAGTTGAGGCAATGCCTTTGGGGTACAAATGTGCATCCTTTGAGTACATGCCCAATAGCATTATTGCTGGATCCTTAGGGAGATTGATTCCCAGTTTACTGAGGAATAGCCATACTGTATTCTAGAGTGGCTGTACAAGTTTACACTCTCACCAGTGAAGGAGTGTTCCCCTTGTTCTGCATCCTCTCCAGCATGGGCCATCATCTATGCTTTTGAGGTTAGCCATTCTGGCAGGTGTAAGGTGGTATCTCAAAGCTGTTTTGATTTCCATTTCTCTGACAGCTAAAGATGTTGAGCAACTTTTTAAGTATCTTTTAGCCATTTTTAATTCTTCTGTTGAGAATTCACTTTTTAGATTTGAACCCCATTTTTAATTGGGTTATTTAGGTTTGGGGGGGTCTAGATTCTTGAGCTCTTTCTATATTTTTGAGATCAGTCCTTTGTCTGATATAGGGTTGGTAAAGAACTTTTCCCATTCTGTAGGCTGTTGTTTTGTCTTATTGACTGTGCTCTTTGCCTTACAGAAGCTTCTCATTTTCAGGAGGTCCCACTTATGTTTTGTTGCTCTTAGTGTGTTTGATACTGGTGTTATACATAGGAAGTGGTCACTGTGCCAATGAGTTGGAGGGTATTTCCCACTTTCTTTCTTACCAAGTTCTGTGCAACTGTGTTTTTATTGAGGTTCTTGATCCACTTGGATTTGAGTTTTGTGCAGGGAGATAAGTTTGGATCTGTTTGCATTCTTCTGCATCCTACCACCTAGTTATGCCAACACCATTTGTTGAAAATACTATCTTTCTTACATTGAATATTCTTGGCCTCTTTGTCAAAAATCAGGTGTTCATAGGTATATGGGTTAATGTTGGGGTCTTCGATTCAGTTCCATTCATTCACTAGTCTGTTTTTGTGCCAGTTCCAGGCTGTTTTTATTACTATGGCTCTATAGTACAGTTTGAAGTCAGAGATTCCTCATGAAGTTCTTTTATTGAGCAGGATTGTTTTGGAAATCCTTGGGTTTCCTGTTATTCTATATGAAGTTGAGTATTGTACTTTCAAGGTCTGTAAAATATTATGTTGGAATTTTGATGGGGATTGCATTGAATCTGTAGATTGCTTTTGGTAAAATTGCCATTTTTACTATGTTAATCCTTACCTATCCTGGAGGATTGGAGATCTTTGCTTTTTATGATGTCCTCTTCAATCTCTTTCCTCAATGACTTGAAGTTTTTGTCAAACAGGCCTGCTACTTCTTTGGTTAGAGTTATGCCAAGATATTTAATGCTATTTGCAGCTATTATAAAGGGTGATATTTCTCTTATTTTCTTTTTTAGCCCTTTTATCCTTAGCATATAGGAGAGTTATTGAATTTTTTGAATTAATCTTGTACCCCAATACCTTGCTGAAGGTGTTTATCAGCTGTAGGAGTTCCCTGGTAGAATTTTTGGGTCACTTATGTATACAATCATACCATCTGCAAAGATAGCTTGACTTCTTCCTTTCCAATTTGTATCCCTTAATCTCCTTTTGTTCTTATTGCTTAGCTAAAACTTTGAAAACTACATTGAATAGATAAGGAGAGAGAGGAGAGCCTTGACTTGTTTCTGATTTTAATGGGATTGCTTTGAGTGTTTCTCCATTTAGTTTAATGTAGGCTGTCAGCTTGCTGTAAATCACCTCTATTTTATTTAGGTATTTGCCTTATATTCCTGATATCTCCAGGACTTTTATCACGAAGGAGTGTTGGATTTTGTCAAAGGCTTTTTCAGCATCTAAGGAGATGATCATGTGGTCCTTTTCTTTCAGTTTGTTTATGTGATGGATGACATCTACAGTTTTTCATATGTTAAACCATCCCTACATCTTTGGGATGAAGCCTACTTGATCATGTTGGATAAATTATTTTGATATGTTGTTGGATTCAGTTTGCCAGAATTTTAATGTTTTTTCACATCAATGATCATGAGGGAGATTGGTCTGTAATTCTCTTTCTTTGTTACATCTTTGGGTGGCTTGGGAATCATGGTGATTGGGGCCTAATAAAGAGTTTGGCAATGTTTCTTCAGTTTCTACTGATGGAACAATTCAAGGAGTATTAGTATTAGTTCTTTTTTGAATGTATGGTAGAATTATGCACTGAAACCATCTGGTCCAGTTCTTTTTTTACTTGGGAGACTTTTAATTACTGCTTCAATTTCCTTTGGGCTTAAAGGTCTGTTTATGCCTTTAATCTGATCGTGAGTTCATTTTGGTAAGTGGTACCTGTCCAGAAAGCTGTCCATTTCTTTGTGATCTTCCACTTTAGTGAAGTATAGATTTTCAAAGTATGACCTGATAATTTTCAGGATTTCCTCGATGTCTGTTGCTATGTCCCTCTTTTCATTTCTAATTCTTTTAATTTAGATATTGTCTCCCTGCTTCTTGGTTAGTTTGGATAAGTGTATATCTTGTCGACTTTCTTAAATAACCAACTCTGATTAATTTGGGGTTTTTGTATTGTTCTATTTGATTCTATTATATTGATTTCAGCCCTAAGTTTGATTATTTCCTGCCATCTACTCCTTCTATGTGAGTTTGCTTCTAATTGTTCTAAAGCCTTCAGGTGTGCTGTTAGGTAGGTCTCTTGAGTGGGATTTCTCTAGGTTTTTCATGTAGGCATTTGGTGCTATGAGGTTTCCTCTTAACACTTCTTTGTGTCCCATAAGTTTGGTTATGTTATAGATCCATTTTCATTAAATTCTAGGAAGTCTTTGATTTCTTTCTTTTCTTCCTTTATCTAGAGGTCATTCGATTGAGAGATGTTCAGTTTTCATGAATTTGTAGGTTTTCTGTGATTTCTGTTATTGTTGAACTCTAACTTTAGACTATGGTGGCCTGATATAATACAAGGAGTTATTCCAATTTTTTGTACCTATTGATATTTGCTTTATGAGTGAGTACATGGTCAATTTTAGAAAACATTCCATGTGATGCTGAGAAATATGTATATTCCTTTGTGTTTGGGGTGAAGGTTCTGTATCTATCTATTAAGTCCTTTGGGTCATAACACCTATTTGATCCCTTACTTCTCTGTTGAATTTCTTCCTGGTTGACCTATCCAAGGGTAAAAGTGGGGTATTGAAGTCCCTACTTTAGTGTGTAGGTTTGGTGTGAGGTTTAAGTTTTAGTGGTGTTTCTTTTACAAATGTTTTTGTGTTTGGGGCATAAATATTCAGGAATGAGACTTCATCTTGGTGGATTTTTCCTGAGATAAATAAGTAATGCCCATTCTGGTCTCTTTGGAATAGTTTTAGTTTGAAGTATATTTTGTTAGGTATTAGGGTGGCTACAAGCAGTTTGTTTCTTAGGACCATTTGATTGGAAAGTCTTTTCCCAACCCTTTACTCTGAGCCTATATCTGCCTTTGAAGTTGAAGTGTATTTCTTGTATGCAGCAGAAGGATGACTTCTGTTTCTTAATCCATTGTGTTAGGATGTGTCTTTTTATAGGTGAATTGAGTCCATTGATATTAAGGGATATTAGTGACCACTGATTGTTATTTCCTGTTATTTTTGGTGGTAGATTGTGTGTATTTTTCTTCTTTGGGTTTATCTTCTGTGGTATTATTAATTATTTGTAGTTTCATGGGTGTATTTGGTTTCATTGGGTTGGAATTTTCCCTCTAGACATTTCTGTAGGGCCAGATTTGTGGATAGGTATTGTTTAAATCTGGTTTTGTCATGAAATATCTTGTTCACTCCACTTATAGTGATTGACAGTTTTGCTGGGTATGGTAGTCTGGGTTGGCAGCCATGGCCTTTTAGTGTCTGTATAACATTTGACCAAAACCTTCTTGCTTTCATTGTTTCCATTGAATAGTCTGGTATTATACCGATGTGTCTGCCTTCATAGGTAATTTGGCCTTTTTCTTTTGCAGGTATTAGTATTTTTAATTTATTCTGTAGGTTTAGTGGCTGGGTGTTTTATAAGCTTCTTGTATATTTATAGACATTTCCTTGTTTAAGTTGAGAAAGTTATCTCCTATGGATTTTGTTAAATATATTTTCTGTGCCTTTGAGCTGGAGTTCTTCTCTTTCTTCAATTTCAATTATTCTCAGATTTGTTCTTCCCATAGTATCCGAGATTTCCTCAACGTTTTGTGTTACAACTTTTTTGCTTTTAGTATTTTCTTTAACTGACATATCTATTTCCTCTATTGAATTTTCCACTTCAGCGATTCTCTCTTCCATCTCTTGCATTCTGTTGATTATGCTTGCATCTAAGGTTCTGGTTTGTTTCTTCAGGTTTTCTATTACCACCTTTGCGTTGGTTTGTGCCTTCTTTATTGCTTCTATTTCAATTGTTAATTCCTGGAATGTTTCTTTCACCTGTTTGTTTTTTGGTTTGTTTTTGTTGTTGTTGTTGTTTTGTTTTGTTTTCTTTCAGGGATTTGTTCATCTCTTCCACTTTTTTGTTTGTATTTCCATCTATTTCTTTAAGAAAAAATTTTTAGATCTTCTTTTAAAGATTCTATTATCGTCATAGAGTTATTGTTAAGGTCGTTTCCTTCTGTTTTCTCTTCATTGTTATGCTCAGATCTTGATGTTGTAGAACCACCTGCTTCTTCTGGCAGTGTCATGTTGTTCTTTATATACTTATATGTATTCTTGCACTGGCATCTGCCCATTGCTTTCTTGGTTCACTCTTTGTCATCTCTTAGTTTGTTGTGAGCCTGCAGGCTGTTAGTCAACTCTTAGTCAGCTCTTTGTTAGCTTTTAGTTAGCTGTGGGCCATGAGGGGCTTTCTGATTTTCCAGTTGTCAGTGGGTGATGATGCAGGTTATGGTTTGGCCTGTGAGATATCCCTAGAGCTGTGTTTTCCTGGGGATTGAGCTGGGGGAGTTTCCCAAAGTTTCTTTAGTTTAGAGTGGGGATGAGTGTAGATGGGATCCTGGGAGCAGTGTTCCCAGGCCAGGGTTCAGAGACCATGGTTGCTGCTTGGCCTGAGAGTCCAGGTTCCACTCACCTCTTAGTTAGCTTTTGACCAGGAGGGGGCTTCTGGTTATCTAGTTGTTGGTACGTGATGATGTAGGTTGGCAGGGAGCAACTTTTGTGACGGAATTGTGAGGGTTCCTACTTGCTTACCAGAAGCTGGAGCTGTGATGGGCTGGGGGCCATGGTTTGTGCCTTATTGTCCAGAACTGTGGGCTACTTTAGCTGTCCTGGATGGCCATCTGGGAGAAGCTTAATTCTATTGTTATGGTGCTTTCCAGAAGCTGTGTCTCAGGAAACAGATGAGATTGGGGGGTGGTTGGGTTTGGGGAGTAAATTGCAGTTTATAGAATTGAGTTTCAATGAGGGATGGTTATAGTCAGGCTTGCATACAAGGGTTTTGCTTGCTTTCCAGCATCTTGAGCTGTGATGAGTTTTGAGATATGTTTTATTGAAGTATTTTTTAATAGGCTTTACTTTCTTTAATTGTTCTGGTAAAGTGTTTCCTCCATAATGGCAAAATAAGTCGAAACCGGATTTGATACTGGGGCTTGAGAAAACCCCCTCAGAGCATTTTCTGAAGGCAAAAAGTTACTTTCCTATCTCTTGGGACCTTCACTCATTGGTCCAATGCCTCCTTTTGCCATATCTTCTGCATATTCCAGAAGAGAGGAGTATTCTCTTGAGATTATTCCTAACAAAAATATTATTTCTGGAAATACCTTGTTTTAAATCCCTTTTTACATGAACTTGTTTTCCACAGTTGTAACATTTGCTATTTTAAAGTTTTAACCTCTATAAATAACCTCTTCTACCAAATTATCAGCACAGTTGTAAGATTCCATATTAATTGTACTCTGAATCCAATCCACCAAGGGGGCTGATATTACCTTTAATGGCTTAATTATCATTTTTCATTGTGAGTTAGCTTTTTCAAAAGCTAGAGATTCAACTGTTATTTTCCTAGTTTCTGAATCTGGTACCACTCATTTATTGAATCAATTAATCTTTGTAAGAATTCTATAAATGTTTCTTTAAGGCCTTGGATTACTTTTGTAAAGGATTCAATTTTCTTTCCTATATGTTTAGTTCAGTCTGAAACATTTAAGTCTGTTGTTCTACATAAAGCTATGCTGTGGCTATTATATGCAGATTATTTGTCTATATTAGCATAACCTCCCCCCTCAGAATTTGGTCTTGTGAGATTTCCAATCTTCTATCTATACTCTGTTTTTCTATGATTTTAGCTTCATCCTTCCACCAGGTTCTCCACTATAACTGTGACCCAGCCTCCAAGACAGTTATAACCATATATGTGCAGGAATTATTGTTTTATATGTTGATCAGAAATTTGACACTTGTTTTACAAATGTTGAATATGTAGTATAAGTGACTATTACTTCCTTTAATCTCATTAAATCTAACATTTGTACCAGACGTCATTCAACTTTTATACAGTTTCTATCATTTGACAATTCCTTTAAGGTTATTAGATATACCGTTTGACTGTTTGAAAGCCATGGGCTGTTTCTCTGTAATGTTGAGATTGGTTCTTTAAATTGCTTTATCAGGGACTGAGTATCTCTCTGATTTGTTTTAACAAGGTTTTCTAATATTTGTATCTTGACACATATCATATCAACCAATTTGGTACTTGTAGAAATAAATATTTAGGACTAAAACAAGAATACTCAAAAATAAATTTATAATAGACATTATGATAATCCCATCTACATTATTTATCTTCTCCTCTACTGGTTTCAGTTATAAATTATCTAGAGTAATAATCAAACAAAGACCAAACATTTTCCATCATGTTACTCTTTCCTGTTTTTAAAGTGGGGGGGGGGGAATCTCTCTGTCTTAATCAAATTCTGCTTTTTAACAAATCCCAATTCACTCACCAAACTTGTTGTCAATGACAATCCAGTTATCTGTGAAGTAGGGACTACTAGCAGTCCAAGTAGGAGGTCCAAAAAGAAAAACATCCCACAATCCTCCAAGAGAAAGAAGTTGCTGTTTGAAAACCTCACTCAGGTAAACACGGAAAAGAAAGCAGGGTGGTGGGTTCTAAGTCTAGAGGCTAACTTCAAACAGAAAACTTATCCTCACATGTAGCTCCCAAGCCATATGTAGCTCTGTCTGACAAGCAGATTTTTTTGCAAATTCATGCCCCAAAAGTTGAGTGCAAATATTTTACAAATTCTAGTCGGTATTCAATAAAAACCCAGGTCCAGATGTTGGGAGAAAGCTGGAATATCAGAGAGTGGAAACAAACCACAGTCAATTCTCACCCAGCCTAAAAAGATCAGTGCTATTTTCATGAGTTCTCAGCCTGGCTGATTGCTTCTACAAAATGTTCAATTTATGTATCTTCTCCTGCCCAGCTATTTTCCTTTCTGGTTCAACACTATATCATAATCCTAAAGTTAAAATTAAAGGTGTGAGCTACCATTTCTTGGCTGATAGACCTTGAACTCACAGATATCCTGAATGATCCCCATCTCCTGAGTGATGGGATTAAAGGTGTGGATCACCACTCTCTGGCCTTCATGGCTTGAGTGTGGGTGATCTGTCTTCTGATATTCTAGACTGATTTTTATTAAATATGCAACATATTTAATAAAACTCCAGCACCTGGCCCAGAACCAGCTGTTAGCTCAAGTAAGGTACTGCAATAATTGAATAAGGATTAATAGAGTACTGTAATGGCACAATAAGTGAAAGTGAATGCACAATAGGGCACTGTAATGACCAAATAGGGTACAACAGTGACACAATAAGACATAATGAAAGCATAAGATATTTTTGTGATGGCATAATAGGTCACTATGATGACTCAGTATGAAAAAATCACAGCACAATATGACCTAGTAATCTCATAATAGAACATATTGAAAATGAAACATGGATTTGTGATAGTACAATCACAGTGATTGATCGCAGTGCTGGCTTAATGGGGAACTATTATGAATCAACAGAGCAGAATGATGGCAAAATAGGACACTATAATAAACAGAATAGGACATAATGATTGCAGAAGATGGCACAATGGTGTCACAATATTCCACAGTGATGACAAAATAGGATAGTGTGATGCCATGATAGGTGTGATAGTTTCATTTCTGTGATGCTATATGAGGATACTATATTGGCACAATTGGGCACAATAAAAATATAGATGGTGCAATATGTCACTGAAATGATATAATAAGGCACTGTGAATTCACTTAATAAGGCACAGATTAAGTACAATAGGCCATAGTGATGGAAAAGTAGAGAAGTGTTGTGAGTTAATAAGGCACAATGATGGCACAGTAGGATTCATATTTGACACAAAAAGTGTAACAGTGGCACAATAGAACATAGTGATACCACAATAGGCACAATAATGACTTAATGGTGTACAGTGATGACACAGTGGACCAACATCATGATATAATAGGGCTCAGTATTGATGTAAGGCATTATTGGACAAAGATACGGCACTTGATGACACCACAGGACCCTATGATTAATAACAGTGATGAGTTAATAGGGCATAATAATGACAAAACAGATCACTATGTTAGCACAATAGGGCACTATGATAGCATAATATGCCAATGTGATGACTCAGTAGGGCACAGTGATTGCACAGTAGTTTATAGTAATGATAGAACACACCATAGTGATAGCACAATAAGCCATTGTGATAAATCATTTGGACATAGGAAGACTGCTAAAGTATAATGATGGTGCAATGAGGCAAGGTTATTATACAGTAGGCCAATGCCATGACTCAATAGTTGAAAGTGATGAAATAATTGGACACAATGATGGTACAGTCATTTAGAGTTATGGTGAATTTGATGACACCATAGGATACTGTGAAGAAAAAATAGGGCATAATGATAACACAATAAGATGTGATTTACAATAAGGCACTGTGATATCATAATATGGCAGTGGTTGCACATTAATGATCTTTGAGGTCTCACTAGGATACATTACAGGTACAATAGAAAGGACAGAATATGGCAAAATATGGGATAATGATGACTCACTAGTGTATTGTGGTAACTCTATAATGGATAGTAACACAATAGAGAATAGTGTTTATTTAATGGGCACAAATGATGGTATGGTTGGACACAATGATAGCACAGCAGAACAAAGTGATGGCAAAAAGGACACATTGTGGCACAGTAGGCTACTGTTGTGACTCAATGTGGCACTGAGAATTCATAATGGGATTAAGTAATAGGATAATAGGACACAATGGTGGCAATAGGCCAATGGAAATAAACCATAGAATACTTTAATGACAGCATTGTGATGTCTCAATAAGAAATAGTGATAGCTTAATATTACTGAATGACAGAAGAATAGAAAACAGTGATAGAATAATAGGTCACAATTATGAAATAATATTAACCGGATGAAAGAATAAATAGGACACATTAATAATACAAGAGGACACAGTGATTTTAAAACAGGCACTGTGGCGGCACATTAGCACATAGTGATGGTAAAATAACAAACATCAATGGCACAATAGGGCATTATAATGACAAGATATAGCACTACAACTATTCAATAAAACACAATAGTGGCACATTAGCCAAACGTGGTAGCACAATAGGGTTCTGTGATGACACAGAGATGGTACAATAGAATGTAATCTTGGCTCAAGATTTTACTATGATGACATATATGTAACTGTGGTGAGTCAGTAGGGCACACTGATGCCACAATAGAACAGTTACTTCAGGTATAGTAATATAATAGGGCACAGTGATTATTCAGTAGGTCACTATGATAACTTTATAAGGAACATGAATGACACAGTAGAGCACAATGATAACACAATAGGGCATTGTAATGGTATAATAGTGTCTAGTAATTACAAAATAGCACAATATTATGACATAATTTGGCAATGTGATGGCACAATATGCTACAGTGATGATACAACCAGGCATTGCGATAGTACAATTGGCCAAACAGATAACAAAATATGATAATGTGATAGTAAGATATGACACTATAATGTTACAATACATAACTGTAATGACTCAGTTTGATGGTGGTATAAAAGACACCATGATAGCACAATAGTACACTTTGATGATACAATAGGACACAGTGATAACACAATATGGTAAACTGATGGTAAATAGGCCAGACCTGTGACTCAGTGTGTCACTGTGAACACACTGTGATGGTTCAAAGAAGTACAATGACATTAAAGTAGGGCACTGTGCTGATGCCAAAGGAGATAATGATGACACAATTTGCCAAAGTAATGGCACAATAGGACATAGTTATAGCACAGTATAAATGGGAAAACAAGACACAATTTTTATTTCACAGTTGAATATTGTGATGACACTGCATGCCACTGTGATAAAAGTATAGGACACACTAATGGTACCAGAGGGACTGCAAAGGCACGGTAAGTTGCTGTTATTACTTAATGGAGCTCATGGACAACATAGTGGGCAAAAATATGGAACAATATGACCCAGTTATGGCACAATTTGTCATAGTGATAACACAGAAGCCATAGTATGATAGGGCACAGCCATAGCACAGTAAGAGAGTGTTATGGTACATTAAGGCACAGAGTTAGAACAATGGGACATATGGAACAGAATAGCCCACAGAGATAGCACAATGTAACTATAACACAATAGGTAACTATCAAGCCTCGATAGAGAATAGTGATGGTACAATAAGCTTTAGTGATAAAAATAACTAGCGAACGGTGTTGACTCAACAGAACACAGAGATAGAATAATAGGTTACAGTGATGCCACATTATAACATAGTAGTGACTCACACTAGACAACAGTGATGGCACAAAAAGCAAAGTCGTAGCCTAATAGGGCATAGTGTTGACTCAGTAGACAAGAAATTGTACAATAGGGACTATGGTGACAAAAGAAAGCACAATGTTGATACTCAAAGGAAAAATTATAACATGACACATCAATGAGATGACACTGTAGGACACTGTGATGGCAGAGAAGAGCCATGTTATGATTCAATATAGTACAGTGATAATTCAATAGGATACAATAGCAAAATAGACAACTTATAGAACAACAATGAACTGTGATGACATCATGGGACATGATGATAACTCAATAGACCTCATATGCCTCAATAGTCTAATGTGCAGACAAAGTTGTGATGACACAATATGACAGAAGAAGGGCACAGTAAGAGAGAGAGATTGGAAAGTTGGACATTATAAAAGCACAGTACAGTACAAGAGTGCAGAAAGGAAGACTATGATGGCTTAAGAAGACACAGAATGACACAATAGGGCACATTGTGAGCAGCAGATGCCACAGAAATAGTATAGTAGGGCCAAGGGACAGCACCATAGAAAACTTGAATGGCAAATCAGGGCATTGATGATGACTCATTAGAACAATCATGGCATAATAGTGGACAGTGATGACCTATTGGAGCAGTAGTGATATCACAATAGGACACAGTGATGGCAATATACCACTTGCAATGAATAATAATACATTGTAATGATACAATAGAACATGATATTCTCAATAGGGCACAGTGATCTCATAACATTGCTCAAGGGTGGCATAGTAATACATAGTCATAGTATTATGGGCCACAGTGAAGGCATAGAAGAAAACTGTGATGGCAGAAGAGGATTCTATGATGCCCAAAGAGTAAAGTGATGACACAAAAGGCTGAATGAAGTTATAAAAATCCCTATGATGGCAAAATGTGTTAATAAGGCACAGTTATGGCATAATAGGTCACAGTCATGACAAAATATGGAAGTGTTTTGACCCAATGTGTCACAATAATGACATAGTAGGTCATAGTTATGGTACATTAGAATACAGTGAAGGCATAATAGGATGCAGGTTTGTTATAAAAAGAACAATGGTGGAATGATAGGACATAATCATGGCACAACAGGAACAGTGGTAACTTAATTGGGCATAATGATGGCATAATATTATATGATGGCACAGTAGTACACATTCATAATGGCAAAAAATGGAAGCTGTGATAGCAAAAGAGGGTTGTGTGATGCCAAAATAGGCGACAATGGTAGCACAAAAGTCACCTTATAACATAGTAGTATGTCATGATGACTGACTCATTATGGCACAGTGATGACTCATAGACCACAATAATGCCACAATAGGACACTGTGATAATTCAATAGGTCATTGTGGTTACGCAAACAGAGTGATGGCATGTAGTGGGATCATGTTGTTCCATTGTAAATAGTTGTCCTGCCCACTGGTTTAATAAAGATGCTGATTGGCTGAAGGCAGACAGAAAGTGTGGGCAGGGCTCCAGACTAAGAAAACTCTGGGAACAGAAAGAACAAAGCAGAGATGCCACAGCAACACGAGACATGCTAGCAGATGCAGAGGACAACTATCTTGCTCTAAGAAAAGATACCGAGCCACATGGCTGAATAAGATAAGAATCATGGGTTAGTTTAAGAGAAAATAGCAAGTTGCCCAAAGAAGAAACGTCTAGGGAACACAGGTGAGCCTCGGGCCATGTGGCAGACAGATTAATAGAAATGGGTTGAGTTAAAATGAAAGAGCTAGCTAGCAATGTGCCTGAGCCATAGGCCAAAGAGCATGAAGTTAATATAAGTGTCTGAGTCATTTTGGAGAGAGAGCCTAAGCAGCAGCAGGTGGCTAGTGGGACTGCAGGTCTGTGGCTTTGGATCTTTGGCCACCTGGGGCCTGAAAATCTTATTGTAACACTCATTATTTGTAAAACAAATGTTAAATGTCTGATCAACATGTAAGCAAATTATCCTTAAAGAACAGTCAGATATGGTTACTGCTGTTTTGGAAGCCACACCACTTCTACAGTAGAAGACGTGGTGGAAGGATGAGGCTAAAACAATAGAACAAAGAAGCAGAGATATAGTCATAGAAATCTGTGAAGACCAAATTCTTGGTAAGGGAGATTATGCTGATACAGAAAAACAATCATTATACAATGAGCACACCCTTGATTTATGCTGAATGGCAATCTTGAATGCATGGGAAAGAATTTTAAAAACAAGAAAGAAAACTTAATCTTTTACAAAAGTGATCCAAGGCCCTAAGGAAACATTTATAGAATTCTTACAGGGATGGCACAATAAGACATAAAATATGGCTGTGTCACAGTAGGACACTGTGATGAGAATAGAGGATTTTTGATGACTTAATATCAAATCATCTAGAGAAAGACCAAACACCCTTCATTGCTTTAAACAAATCCCCCCCCTTTAAAAAAATATGATTTACTTACCAATCTAATTGTCAGTGATGATTCAAATGACTATGAAGTGGGGCAGCTACCTAGTGTGGTGCAGCTCAAGAAGAGGTCAAAAAGAGGAAAAAGCAGCCCACAACCCATCAGGAGAAAGAGTCTACTGTCTGAAAAACTTACCCAGATGAAAGTAAAATGGAAACACATGTGGCTGGTCTGCTAAGACTGGAGGCTAACTCAGAACAGAAAGTCTAACCAGCCTGTAATTACTCCTCTGTCCATGTGTTACTCTGGCTAGCAAGTGCCTTTTTGGGAGGGGAGAGAAATTCATGCCCCAAGTTAGATGCCAAGTATTGCATGAATAAAGGAAACTCAGAACCAGACAATCAGGGAAAGGCTGAAATATCAGAGAGAGGAAACACCACAGTCAAACCTCACCCAGCTGTCTTTCAGTTTCTTCAGCCTCACTACTCATTGCTTCTACTGCCTCATCTGGCTTTCTATGCCTGCCTTAAATACTCTCTTCTAAATTGGCCTCAAACTCAGATTTGCTGGGATTAAGGGTCACAACTCCCAGTCAGGTGGGCATAGGTCACCACTCCCAGATATTCCCTGTGCTAAAATTAAAGGTGTAAATCACCACTCTCTGAACTTCCTGGGTTTACTCTGGGTGGATCCTTCTGATACTTCAGGCTGGTTTTTATTAAATATGAAACATATTCCCACACTTTAATTCCAGCAAATCTGAGTTTGAGGCCAGTCTGGTTTATAGAGGGAGTTCCAGGCTCCCAGGCAGGCAGTGGTGGTTCCAGGCCTTTAATCCTATAACTCCAGAGACAGAGGAGATCTTTCTGTGTTTCAATGAGTTCAAGGCAAACTACAAATAATGGTAGCCTATCCCTTTCATCTTAACCTGGATGTGAAACAACTGGGTGAACAAAGAATTTAACGCAGGCATAGAAAGGCAGATTCAGGCAGTAGAAGTGACAAGGAGTGAGGGTGAGGAAGCTGGAAGATAGCTGGGTGAGATTTGACTGTGGTGTTTCTTCTCTCTGACATTTCAGCCTTTCCCTGATATCTGGCTATGAGTTTCTTTTAATACAACCAGAATTCATGCAACAACTATGAGATCAGTAATGAAACAATAGGGGACAGTGATGGCAAAAGATTATTGAGCAGTAACCATAAAACATTGTAATGACACAAATATGACTTTGATGTCTTCATAGGGTGCAGTGACTACACAGTTACAGTAATAATACAATTGGCCACAATGATGGCAGAGTCTGAAATAAATAAGACTCTGAAGGAAATCTAGCCACAGTTATGGTACAATAGGCAGCAGTGTGCCAATATACCAAATTATGGCACAATGGTGAACTTGATGACACTAAAGGACACTGTATGACTAAATAAGGCACAATGATGACACAACAGAAGAAAGTAATATCAGATTAGGACATAGGAAAAGTACAATGATGACACATAAAGTTGCTGAGATGATGAAGAACACAATGATATTATACAAGAGCAAAATTATGCCACAAGAATACTGTGATGGTACAATAGGACACTATGATGGCATAAGACAAGCTAATGAAACATACATGTGGATAGCACACTAGGGACAATTCCTGACACAATGGGGCAGAGTGAAGACAAAATTAGAAATAATAATGAATGAAAGGGTACATTTACCCTTATTGTGTACCCACAGTGGCACAATAGTATACAATGATGGCACAATAAGGTGTTTTGAACTAATATGTCTCAGTGATGGCACAATAGGTTACTGTGGTATTATAGTAGAACACTGTGATGGAACTATAAGCCAATGTTATTATTCAATAAGGAACAGTGATGATTCAATAAGCACAAAAGTCAAAAATTATGTCATTACTATAAGTTGGGTATATTAAAAACACTACGATAACAAAGTATGGCAAAGTGTTGCCACAGTATAACACAGTGGTGGTACACTAAAATACTGTAATATCACATATGACAAAAATTGCATATTAGGGCAGATGTGATGTCTTGGGAGGACATAATATTGATACAATAGGACCAAGTAATGGCACAATAGGAGTCTGTGATGGCACAATGGAGCATAGTGATTTCATAATAGGCCATAGTCATGATTTTATAGAATACAGGGATACAACACAATGATACAATAAGACACATTTATGGTACAAAAGGGAAGTTCAATGACTCAATATGACATAATGTTTGTATAACATGAAACAGCAGCCATGCCAAAATAGGAGACCTGATGACTCATTAGCAAACAGAGATGGTGCTAAGACCTAGTAAGAACACAGTAGGGCACAGTGATGGCATAATATGACACAATGGTGACAGAATGGGGCATCATGATGTCACATTAAGACACTGTGATGACTTAATAAGGAATAGTGATGACACAGTAGACTAATGCAATGGCACACTAACATACTGTCATGATACTACAGGACACAGCAAAGGCACAAGGAGAAAACTTTTGGCAGAAGACGTAATTCTAGTTCTACAATAAGACATTTTGATGACTTACCATTACATTACCATGACAGCACGTAAGGACACAGGAATGACTTTACCACAGTGATTATGAAATAGGGCACAATGTTGGCACAAGAAGGCACAGTGATGCCTCAATGGGCCACTGTAATGACATAATAGTCTACATACTGATGGCACAATATGGCACTATGATGTCAGAGACAGCACTGTGCTGACTCAAATGAGCATGTGAAGACTCATAAGGCATAATTATGACACAATAGGCCAAAGTTATCACACCCTGGGGCACTGTGATGAAATAATAAAACAATGCATGGGCACAGTTACAAACCATGATGGCATAATTGTGCACCCTGATGGTAAATAGTCAACAGTAATAGCACAATAGAATATTGTCATTGTGGTGATTAAGTAGGTCACAGCCTTATAAAAAATGAGTGATGTCACACTGGTAACATTGGTAGCACAAATTCACATTTTGATGGGACATTAGGGCACAATGATGACTCAGTGAAGCATAATAATGACACAGTAGAGTACTGTGATAACACAGTAAGGCACAATGATGGAAAAATAGGCCAGAGTGGTGACACAAGAGGATGTTGGGATGATAGCATAGAGTATTGTGATGACCCAGATGGGCACAGTAATATCACAAAAGTCTAATGTGAAGGAACAAAAGATACTCTAGTTACACGATAGGACACAGGATAAACTTTTGGGATAAGAACAAATTATGATTGTACAATATGATGCTGTTATAATCCAATACAATGATGTGGTAATAAAAAAAGACATTGTGGTAACAAAATAGGGGAACTATTATACTCAGTGGGGTGCCAAGATGGTACTAAAGGACACATTGGTGGCACAATAGGACATTTTGATGACACAGAAAAGCACAAGAATGGCATATTAAAGTATAATGATGGCACAATATGGGCACTGCTATGGCCCAATATTGCATAGTAATGGTTCAGTTGCCCACAGCACTGACACAATACAGCACAGTGGTATCACAATTTGCCACAGTGATGGAACAAAAGAGCACTGAAATGACACAATGGGACGCTATAATGACAATTTAGGCTGCAGTGATAACATGATAGGTACCTCTGATGTCTCAATAGGGCACAATTATTTATTGTGTTATCACTATTTGATCAGTAGGACACTGGGGTGACATGACATGGCATTGTGATGTTTTGATAGGGCATAGTATTGGCATAGTAGACTTAAGTGATGGCATAATAATAATAATTATTATTATTCCTTGTTATTGTTCCTGTACAATAGGAATGCTAACTCAATTAGGCACAATGATAGTACATTTTTGCATATTTAGGGCAAACAATAGTACAGTGAGGATATAATAATGTTCTGTTATCTTGTTGCATTTTAGGACACAGTTATGAGACAGCAGGATATAGCAATGGCACAATAGGAGCATGTGATAATTCATTGTGACCCACTGATGGCAAAAGATCAGTGAGAAGTAACAGTGGAACATTTTAATGACATAATAGATCATTGTGATATCTAAATAGGGCACAGTTATGGCATAATTGTAACAAGTGATAGGACAATAGTACACAATCACAGTACAAGCCACAGTTATGGCATGGAAAGTACCTATAACAGCAGAAGAGGAGTCTGTAATGGCAAAATACAGCATTTTGATGCACAAGGATGAGAAAAGTAGGCCATAGTGATGGCACAATAGATGACTTTAGTGACTCATCAGGGTATAGTAACAGCACAGTGGGGCACATCAAAGGAGTAATCAAACATTTTAATGACACAGTATGTCACTGTGGTATCTCAATAGGACATAGTAATGGCATAATATTAATGAGAGATGGCACAATAGTAGACACCCAAGTACAAAAGCCACAGTGATGGCACAGAAGGAAACTATGATGTCAGAAAAGAACTCTATGAGGAAAAGTGGGGCACAGTGATGTCACAATAGGCAATGAGGATGACACTATAATGACAAAGTGAAATGCTGTGATGACTCAATTTGGGCATAGTTATAAGCACAATAGGTTACAGGGATGGCACAAAATGCTATGACTATACAGGGCACAGAAATGTTATAGTGAGTCCTAATGATGGCACAATAAAGCAAGTGATGGCATGATAGGGCATAGATTTAGCACAATGGTGGCCTATTAGCCATGATGACACAAAAAGGCACCAAGATGATAAAAGAGAATAATGGTAGTATAAAAAGACAAATAGATATTTCAAAGATAATGTGATGATAAAATTATTCCACTGTGGTGGAATAATTGGGCAATGTGATTAATCAATAGGCACAGTGGTGACTCATAGGGAACAACGATGGCACAATATGCCCAAGTTATAGTAAAAAATGACACTTTATTGGAATGATTAGAAACTGATAGCCCTAGTGGACACCATGAAAACATAATATCCAATATTGATGGCACAATAAGATATAATGGTGGCACAATAGGTCAGTATGATGACTCATTAGGGCACCACATTGATAGCAGTATTGGCATAATAGAGTACTTTGATGGTATACAAGGGCACACTGGTGACACAAGTGGGCATTATGATGGAACTGTAGAGCCTAGTGATGGCACAATAAGATACTCTTATTATGGTGGCATAATAGAGTATTGTGATGATACCAGAGGGCACTGGAAGACTTAATAGGGCATAGTAAAGACCCATAGGGCACACCGATAGCACAATGAGACAAAATTGTTGTACAACATGGCACCATGGTGACTTAATAGGGTACAGTGATGGTATGCTTTGATATTACAATAGGACAATGTGATGGCACAATATGCTAACTTGGTGACTCATAAGACACAAGATGTCTCAATAGGGCACCATGATGGCACAATAGGTCAAAGTTAAGACACTATGAAGAACCTGATAACATTGTGATGGCTCAATAAAGCATAATGATAGCACAATATAGCAGTTATTGCACAATAGGGAACTGTGATAATTTAATAGCAGACAATTATGTCACAGTAAGTCACAGTGATATAACAATAGGGCATTGTAATATCACAGCAGGGGACAATGATGGCACGCTAAGAGACAGGGATGGCACAATAAAACAATATAGTGGCACAAAATAAGACTGTGCTGACAATGTAGGACACTTTGATGGCACAATAGGGAATCTTGATGATTCAATAAGACACAGTTATGATACAATAGTGATTTTACAACTGAACACAGTAATGGCACAACAGAGGACTGTGATGATTCAGTAGGGCACAATGATGGCACAATAGAGTATAGTGATGGCCAGAACCCATTGGGAATGTTCACAAAAACTCTAATAGGCACAGTGATTTAAAAAAAAAACAAAAACATTGGATACTTTTAACAAGATGATGGCACTATGGGACACTATAATAGCACAATAGTGAACTCTGTTGACTATTTTGTGTCATACTGTTTCACGATAGGGCATAATGATGGCCTAGCAGGCAACTGGGGAAGAACAATATGACACTGTTGACAAAATAGGGCATTGTGATAACTCAATAGTGAATAGTGATAACATCATATTAATGAGTTGAGATACAATACAGTACAGTAGTAATACAATGGGCCACAGTGATGGCACAGTAGAAAACTGTTGACATGACAGAACTCTGTGATGCAAAAGTAAGGCAGAATAATGGCACAATCTGGCACAGAGATGACACTATGGAAACACAATAGGACACCATACAATAGGCCACTGTGGTAACTCAATTTGGCACAGATGCTACATAAAATGCAACAATAAAGAAGTTTTAGGACACAATAGGGCCAATAATAGTATAATAGGATACAGCACTGGCATAATGACAGCATAATCAGACACTGTTTTGGCACAAGGAGCACAGTGATAGTACAATAAGACATGACAATTATATAATAGGGCATAATAATGGCACGATAGGCAATGCAATGGCATAATAGGCCAATGAAATGACTCAATAAGACACTGTGATAACTCAATAAGGTATGATGATGCCACAATAAACAAAATGAAGGCACAGCAATGAACTTGAAGACACAGCATTACATTGTGAAGGCACAATAGACTATTGTGACACTAGAGCACTCTGATGGCACAGTAGGACACATTGGTGGCACAACAGCATATTGTAATGTTAAAATATGACACAATGGTGATACAATGGGACACAGTTGTGGTACAATGAGCCACAATAGTAGCACACTAGTACACATTGATAGAATAAAAGGAAATTGTGATGGTACAAAATGTCACTGTAATTATGCAATAGATGAGAGTGATAGAACTGTGACAGGACAAGAGAGTAGAGTCACTGCACAATAGGAATCTATGATGACTTAATTGGGCACAGTAACAGAACAATAGGGCATAACAATAGCACAATAGAGTGCAGCGATAATAAACTTGGCCATGGTGCTGGAAAAATAAAGAATAGTGGTGAGTTACTAGGGTACATGATGGTAAAGAGTACATAGTATTTAGTGATGAGTTATTAGGGGACATGATGGCAAAAGGTACATAATACATAGTGATGGCAAAAAAAGGCATAGTGGCAGCACAAAAGGCCACTGGAATGACAATAGGGCTCTGTGGTGACTCAGTGCAGTAGTGCAATGTAATGTTACAGTAAAGCACTATAATGACAAAATAGGGCACAGTGATGGCACAATAGAACATACTGAAGGAGCAAGTAGTAGTTGTGTGGCACAATAGGCCACAATAATTTCTAAATAGAGCATAGTGGTAGTAAAATATGGCATTATGGCAATAATATAGGAGGAATATGATGGCCCGAGAAACCAATACAATGACTCACTAAAGAATGATAACCACTAATTGGCTCAAATTACAGTGCAACAGTGAACTTAGTTATACAAGAAGGCACTGTGATGACAAAAGAACATTGAGATGAATCAATAAAATAGTGATGCCAAAGTAAGACATATTTGATAACACAATATGATATAGTAATGACACAATATGGCATTGTGATGGCTATAGTAGGACACTGTGGTAACACAATAGGGCACTGTGTTGACATAACCAATCACTGTGATGGCATAATGTTATAGTTATGGCACAATAGGGTACAGTAATAGAATAATAGGGCACAGTCATGGCACAACAGGACATCATAAGGGCCCAAGGGAACTCTGATGGCACAATAGGGTACAATAGTGGCTAAATCAGTCATTATCATGACACAATAGAACACTGTGATGGCACAGCAGGACATTATTTAAGAAGGCAAAAGAAAGCAATGTGTTTGTACAATATGATAGAGTAAGGGCACTGCAAGGCACAGTGCTCACACAGTAGTGTACTAACTATCATACCAAAAATACAGCAATGTGGTAGCAAAATATATCATTTTAAAAGCACAGTAGTTTACTATGATAGCAAAATATCACAGTATAATGGCACATCAGGGTATTGTAATGGAATAATCGGATGCAATAATGGCATAGTAGGAAACTGATGGAACAGCGAGGAACAGTGAAGGCACAGTAGGGCACTGTGGCAACACAAGAACAACGTGTTGGCACAATAAGGCATTTGATGGCAAAAGAGGCTGCAGTGATGGCACAAAATATGAGAGTGAAAGCTAATAGTGCACATAAATGTCACTATAGAATACAATAAAGACACTATGGGCCATAGAGATGGCACAATACATCACTGTGACAACACAACACGAGAGAGGGATGCACAATAGGGTGTGCTGTGAAGACTTATTAGGACATATTGTTAGCATAATCAGACACATGGATGACACAATAAGGCATAGTGATGCCATAATAAGATAGTGGCATCACAATATGCACAGGGGTTCCATAACAGAACATGCTGATGGCATAACACATCACCAACACAATGTAACAGGATGCAGAGAACAGTTACAGCATAGTAGAGTACAGTTATGACACAGTGGGCCACAGTGAGACCACTATGAAACTGTGATGGCAAAAATGTGCCTATACTCATGTAACAGGGCATTGAGATGTCACAAAAGGGCACTGTGATGACACAGTAGAGTACATAATGATACAATGGGATATTTGATGGCAATTTACAACAAGATGGACATAATACGACAGAGTGATCACTCATCATGATACTGTAATAGTACTAGATCAACTGTGATGACAAAGTAGAACCCTGAGATGCAACACTGAAATACCGTGATAGCAGAAAATGACTTCATAATGATACAATAGGACACTCTTATGTCAGAGACAATGTGATTGTACAACAGAACATTGTGATGACAGTTATGATACTATGATGAAAGAATAGGGCATTGTATGAAAAAGAGTGCACTGTATTTGCAAAATAGCACATTGTAATTGTACAATATGACTCTGTAATAATAACATGATAGTGAACTGAGTTGGCAAAATAACACATTGTGATGGCACCACTGGGCACTGTGTTGACAAAATGGAACACAGTGATGGCATAACTGTGTGCTGTGATAACACAGAAGGGCAATGTTATGGTGCAACAGTTAACTGTTATGGACAAACAGGACTCTGACACAGCACAGCACCAGAGTACTGTGATATCACAAAAGGGTAAGTGATTGCATAATAAGGTCACTCTGAAAGCACAACAGGTACTCTGATGGCATAAGATAGTATTGTAGCACAAAGACACTGTGATGACAGTAAGTCAATGAGAATGCACACTAGAACAGTGTAATAGAAAAATCAAGGCACTGCTACAGTACAGTAGAGTGCTAGTGACTAACTAAAACACTGTGATGGCACAACTGAACATTGTGGTGAAGCAATAGAATACTATGTTGCAATAACAGTCCTATGATGTCACAAAAAGGAACTGTGATATCAATGTATATCATGGTAATGCTATAGTAGGTCCTCGTGATGGCACTGTGATAACAAAATGGATCACAGTGATGGCACACAAGGACTCTGATAGCAAAATAATGCAATTTAATCACACTAGGGTACCATGATTGTATAGTAATGTACTCTGATGACACAGTGGAATACTGTGACGGCACAGTTGGGCACTGTGGTGGCACAATAAGATATTGTGATTCCATAATAGAACACAGAGATGGTACAATAAGTAGGACAGTGTGACAACCTCCTGAGATTGTAGTAAGAGGTTTCTGGCCCAGACTTTTGGGCCTAGCCTCAAGGTTTAGGCCCACAGACCCACAGACCCGTAGAGACATTAAGATGCTTACAATAATTTTAGGCTGATCAGCCTAAGGCCCAGGCATATAACTTGCTAACTCTTTACCCTTAAACTAACCCATGACACTTATCCTGTTCAGCCATGCAGCTCAGTACCTTTTTTCAGAGCAGCATAATTGTCCTCTGCTTCTCTGGTTTCTCTCTGGCATTCTGCTGCTGTTCCATCTATTCCTGCAGAACCCAACGGCAATCTGTCCCTTCAAAAAAAGCAGACTCTTGCTGTTTTATGGCAACTCTGCTTTCTTCAAATATGCCCAATACACTGGAAGAAAATGACATGATTTTTTTTTTCAAATCTATTCCACTGTTGGCTTGCTTCTTCATACACTCAAGTGATTAAGTATATCCTTTTTGGTGCAATGTGCTGTTTTAGATACTTTCTATTTCATTTGTAATGCCATTGTTTTGGTATAAAAGATAGACTGTTTTTATTGTTTACCTCTATATGAATACATCGTTTCCCCAACTAGGCTGTAATCCCTTGGAAAGGTAAGGTCTTGCCTTATTCATTACTTTACATACATTCGTGCATGAATGTGTGTGTTGAAAAACATACTTTTGAAACTCTCTGTGAAATGGTCTACTTCCATTTACTCCTTTAGCTTATCATCCATCATTCACTGTCTTATTTCCAGAACTTTAATCTATACTTGGTGTTGTAGGGTTTCTATTGCTGTGACAAAACACCATGACCAAAGCAACTTGGGGAGGAAGGGGTTAATTTGGCTGCCACTTTCACAGCACTGTTCATCTTCAAAGGAAATCAGGACAGGAACTCAAGCACAGCAAGAACCTGAAAGCAGGAACTGATGCAGATGCTCTAGAGAGGTGCTGCTTGTGGCTTGCTCACTGTGGCTTGTCAGCCTGCTATTTTATAGAACCTAGCACCACTATCCCAGAAATAGCACCCCTGACAATGGAATGGGATCTGTCCCATCAATCAATAGTCAGGAAAATGACCTACAGCTGGATCTTATGAAGGTATTTACTTTCAATGGAAGTTCTTTGATTTCAGATTACATCAGTTTGTGTAAAGTTGGCATATAACTAGCCAGGACACTGACTGTCTGCCAGGTACCAGTACCAGAGTCCAACTATTCTTTGAATGGTACTAAGAATGGTAGTCTCGGTACATAAAAAGGAGAAGAAATATGAAGAGGAGCAGGAAAAAGAAAAGAGTGATATTGGATTCTGAGATGGTAAGTAAAAGGAAAGGGCTGTGAGATATGACTCAGGAGGTAAGAACACTGGCTGTGGAAGTATGAGAACCTGAGTTGGGATTCAAGCTGTAGGGATGGGAAGAGACATGGGATAATTTGGATTTTGAAGCTAACAACCTAGCTGAAAAATGTGAGAACTATGTTTGAGGAAAGACCCCTATTTTAAGGGGGAAAAAAGCATAGAGAATGAATGATACCCAGCAGCCTTCTCTAGTCTCTGGACAGCAGCAAACATACACATAGCCACACAAAAAGTTAATTACAATTTTTATGGTTGAGCGTATACTGTGTTTTTCGTATTGCTTATTCTGTCCCCATGGAATATTTGGAAATAATGGAGGATTTTGTCTTATTGGTTTTGGTTTTTGGGCTAATTGTGTTGCGTTGGGAGATAGAGATTTCAACTGACATTTGGGGAGTAGGGAAGAGAAATGCTGTTGAGCACAGGCCAGCAAATGCTAGGTGGAGGAATCAACACACTCCAGGCCTTGCAGCCATCTTCTAAAATCACACTGCCTAGTGCTGATTCCAAAATACAACTGTCTTTTCCCAAGATAGCTGTCATGCATTCCTCAAAGGGATAAAACTGTAGTATGAGGTTTCGGGCCTTGACTTTCAGGCCTAACCTCAAGGTCTAGACCCATGGTCCGCAGACCCGCAGACCCTCAGTCCCACAGTCCCACAGTCCCACAGAGACACACAGATGCTTTCAATAGTTTTTGGCTGATCAGCCTCAGGCCCAGGCATATCACTTGCTAACTCTTTACCCTTCACCTAACCCATGATTCTTATCCTGTTCAGCCATGGGGCTCGGTACCTTTCTTTAGAGCAGCATAGTTGTCCTCTGCTTCTTCCGGCTTCTCTCTGGAACTCTGCTCTGTGCTTCCTGTTCTCAAGAGTTTTCTTAGTCTGGTAGCCCCACCCATACTTCCTGCCTGCCTTTGGCCAATCAGCGCTTTTTTATTAAACCAGTGGGTGGGACAATTATTTACTGTGAAACAACACAATCTTCCACATAAAATAGAATATATTATGGGGTCAAATATGAGCCCCCTGTCCCAGATACATGAATTTAGATAGTCCTCGCATATTAATTTCTTTTTACTGCTTTGATAAAACAGCATGACTAAGGTAGCTTATAAAGCAAAGGGTTGAATTGAGTAGTTTCTCAGGGCCAGAGTCTATGATGATGTAACTTAGGCATGGCTCAGAGTTCATATCGTGATGTCCAAGCAAAGATAGAAAGAGAGCTAACTGGGAATGGTGGAGTCTTTTGAAACCTCAAAGCCTGCCCCCAGTGACACACTTCCTCAGATAAGGTTACACCACCTAATCCTCCCCAAAGACTTCAACCTAGTGTGGATCAAGTATTCAAACATAGGAGCTGGGTGGTGGTAGCACACATGCCTTTAATCTTAGTGCTCAGAAGAAAGAGGCAGGCAGACTTCTGAATCTGAGGCCAGCCTGGTATACAGAACAAGTTCCAGGACAGTCAGGACTATTACACAGAGAAACCCTGTCTTGAAAATGCAAAAGCAGAAACAACAAACAGCAAAAATACTAAAAGCCTAAGAAGAGTGTTGTCCTTCAAAGAACCACAGCAGAATACTGTGTTTCAGTGTAGTCACAGTTTCATGACATTTTATTAGTAACAAAACAAAGAAAGTTATATAAGTTAAGGCACTTTTCAAATACTTGATTGAGAATATCAGGTATGTGGATTATAGTAAAGTGAGGCAGTCTCTGCTACAGGCCTCAGATGACATTTGTCCCCTTTGTGTTGATGGAAGCTATGAATCTGCTTATATATTCCAAAGGTTTCACATGATAGTCTCAAGAATATTATGTCAAATACTGGGGTGAGCAGTAAATTGTTATTTAGGGACTAAAGGTAGCCTGAGATAATCGGCTTGAGATCTGCAACATTCTAACTTTGTTCATTCACAGAAGTTTTAATCAGTGAGCCTTGTTTAACAGATGTGGACTTTCCAGGGAACATTAGTTCATCCTAGCTCCGTATAAGTTTAGGTTCCTGGCTGCACTACAGAAACTAAGGAAGCATTTATAAATTTGAATGATGTATAACCCAGCTCTTAGGAGGGCTGTAATCACACATGAATGATAGCATTTATTTATTCAATGCTTTACAGATGTCTCTGGTATGTCTAGATATGCTAATTTGTCAATTCCTTAAATTAAAATATGTTTCATAAACTACAAATTAGTGTATCTTTCTGGAAACAGCTAACCCTAAGGCAATGATTATGACTATAAAAGCTAAGTGAAAACCAAACTCTCAGCAAAGTACCTAATTAAGACCATTATGGCTATCTCCTAACAGCCCAGCATGCTCTCTGTCTTTAAAGGCCAGGGCTCATTTGCACAAATATTCATATTATATCCAATAATATTTATCTGGTCACATTATGAAATACTGATGCAAAGTTGCTTTACATATTTTGGGGCATATACGCCTCAGAGAAAATTCTTAGACCAGTGAAGGGGCTGTTTGTGGGTCCACTTTACTAGAAGGAAGGAGGGATTTGCCAGAGAAAATTTTCTAAATAATGTATAGATCTTTCCAAAACCAATATAACACTGTTCAATTTCTTGAGAGCTAACACATATAAATAAGAGAAATTTAGTTAAGGAGGAAAATGTAGCTTTCAAGATCAGAAGCTTGTAAACTCTCTTCACATCCGAAGTTCAATTTAATCTGAAAGAAACACATATCCATCAATGTCTATTCAGCTTTCAGGAAAACCTGAGGGATATTTTCTTCCTCCTTGCTGAATCTGTGTGTTAGATTTTAAGTCATTTTGGTCCTGGAACATTTACCCTAAAGAACACTAGGAAATTACACTTTGCATTATTTTTCTTATTCTCTACACATCTATATTATCCATGTATGCAAGTGTACAAGCATATGTATGTACATGTGGATGGACACACCTATGCATGCACTGTGAAGGTCAGAGGTCAATGTCAAGTGTCATCTTCTATCATTCTACATATTCCTTTTAAGACAGAGCTTCTCACTGTACCTGGAGCCCACCAGCTATCTAGGTGGTCTGGTCATCAAGCCCCAGTGGTCTGCTAGTGAGCTCCCATCCTCCTCCATTTTCCTCCTCTTCAACTTTGGGATTCCAGTAGGTGACATACAAGACAGATGTGTGCTTAGATCTGAACTCAGGTCCTTGTGCTTGAACTTTACTCAGTAATGCCTCATTACTTACATCTTGTAAATGTTCCTTGGATTTTTAGCTATAGGTAGCTGAAGATGAAAGGGGAGATTATTTTTCCTTATGTAGCTATTTATAGCATACATCTCAAGATTATAACACAGTGTTCAGGTTGTTTTGCTGATTTGATACAAGCAATAGTAATTTGGGAAGGGGACTTCAATAAGAAACCACCTCCATCACATTGACCTGAAGTCAAGCCTGTGGAGAATTTTCATGATTAATGATTGGTGAAGGAGGAATCAGTTCACTGTAGTGCTTCTCCTGATCTGGGGTGTATAAGAAAGTTATTGAGTAACAGGGGAAGCCAACCAGTAAACAGTGCTCCCCTGTGGATTAGCTAATGTGAACAAGGAAGAAAATCTCACAAAGTTGGTGGGTCAACGAGCCTGGTGTACACAGTAAACCACAGGGAGCCCAGGTCTCAAACAATGTGAAAAAGTGGAGACTGACATGCCATGCTCCCATTCTCTCTCTCTCTCTCTCTCTCTCTCTCTCTCTCTCTCTCTCTCTCTCTCTCTCTCTCTCTCTGTGTGTGTGTGTGTGTGTGTGTGTGTATGTGTATGTGTGTGTTTCTCACACACATACACACACACACAAAGTAATTTAATAGGAGTTGATTATGGTTCATAAAGAGAAGATACATGTCAGCCTTCCTGGTGATGAGCAGCCATGTGTGAGCTACCCTTGCAGAGTTCCATATGCTAAGGAACTGAAGGAGTCCTTTAGCCATCAAACTTTAAGATAATTGAATCCCCCAATCCAACAGACAAGTGGAACTAGATCCTTCCCATAATTACCTGAGTGAACTCAAAATTATGCCTTCCTCAAATCCAGCTCTCGGGTGAAGCTATGATTCCCACCCATGAAAACTTTAATTGCAATCTTCTAAAAGAACTTGCTTGGGTCAGAGGCACCTTACAGACATCCAGATTTCCACCCTATGGAAAATGAGAGATTATTATTCTGGCTTGGAGAATTTATTATACAGCAACATAGAACTAATGAACTATCTCTGAAATGTTGCTAAGTCCAAGTAGACAAAAAACTTATAGTTGCTTCTCTTCCATGAGTAAATAGCCCAAAATATGCTTGAGTTCATCTCTGTTACCAATTTCTCTGTCTCATCCTGAGACTTAATTAACACAAAGTGACAAGCCCCAACTTCTTCGGTTTAAATATTGTGTCCAGGACTCACCAACTCCATGGCTCTGGAGGCTGCTTAGCTTTGACCTCAGTTTCTCCATCTGTGTAAGGAGAGTGATGATAGCACCTACTTGTCCTCATTAGTTACTATTGTCAGATTAACATAGCCTAGATTTATCTGAGGAAGACATCTCCTTTGAGGGATTTCCCAGTATGGGTTTGTCTGCTGGCGCATGTATGGAGGTGAGTTGTTTTGACTGTTTAGAGATGAAGGAGGGCCAAGAGCACAGGGGGCCTATTATTCTTTGAACAGGTAGTCCAGTTATATTAGAAGAATAGATAAACATGAACTTGGGAGGAAGCCAGCAAGCATGATTTCTGCTTCAGGTCTCTGTCTTGGGTTCCTGACCTAACTTCCCTCAAGAACATTCTGTGACATGGAAGTATAAGCTGAGTAAATCCTTCTCTCCCTTCAGGTGCTTTTGATCAGAGTGTCTATCAAAGCAGAAGAAAAGAAAATAGAACATATCTCCACAGACTTTAGTTCATATTATGATATTTTATGTTTATATTCTCAGCATGAAACACAGTTATTATATAGAAAGGGCAGAATCAATTTTTGCCTGCATGAATAAACTTGATCTTTCTATCCACCTAACTACACTGCAATCTATTTGAGGACATGGGCCATTTCTCATGTTGTTCCATGCCTCATAGACAGAGATAGCAAAGGAATTGTTTTAGACGTTGACACCCACAAACAATATTGATCAGTTAAAGGTCCATTTGTTTGCTATTTTATTTGCTCTCTTAAATAAGTCATCTCTTTTGGTTCTACAGATTTTTAAATCCTTGAAAATCAGTGGATTTTACATATTGTCTGATTCTTTATTTCAGTTGCCTTCATCCACAGTGAAGAATGAGTTTAATTTTTTCATTGAAATTAATCAAATTATAGATACATTCAGTTTGCATCTAGGACTCTGAGTATTGACAATGAACATGAAAACTTCAGGTGGTAAAATTTACTGGTGCCTCTGTTTTGATACTTCTTTCTAAGATGTATTATTAAGGAAGTCTGCAATTCATCAGAAAGGAATCTCCAGAGCTATAGAGCAAATATGGCTTTGTACACTATGATTTGGTTTCCAAATTCCAAATAGAGCTGCCCCCAAACCTTGAGTGCTGCCAAGTCATATGCTTCCCAATCTTATTGGTTCTCACAGACCTGCATAGCTATCTGCTTCCTCTAGATATAGGTGAGGAAGTGTGCACACAGGTGGCATATCATTACCTGAGAACCTGCCAATGTGGAGTGATGGAGTTCTTCCCTAGACCTAGCAGATCCACATCTGCATGGCCTGCCAGCACCCCATTTTTTCTCATTGGATGCATTACTAACAGGACAATGTGGGTATGCCTTAAAGCTGAGAGATACTGCTTCAGAGCAGGAGCCTTTCAAAGCAGTGCCCATGGGTTACTCAAGCTGTAATTTCCAGTGTCTGGTGCATGACATAAAGTATACACTCATTGAATGGCTGGAGACAAGTTTACTATTTTTTAAAGTGTGTGCTTGTGTCTATATGTATATGTGCACATATGTCTATTTTGTATGTATGAGGGAGCATGTGTATGTGTACGCATTTAGAGGCTAAGAGACAACCTCAGGGGTCATCCTCAGGAACATGAGCTGTCTCCTTTGAGATAAAGTGTATCTTTGGATTGTGGCCCACTAACTAGGGTATCCAGTCTTTTCAGCAAGCTTAAGGGAACTTCCTGTCTCCATCTTCCAGGATAGAGATTTTAAGCACTTGCCACCATGCCAAGCTTTTAAAATATGGGCTTTGAGGACCAAACTCAGGTCCTCATGTTTGTGAGGCAAGAATTTTAACAAATAAACCATTTGTCCATAAACCCCTTTAATTGTCCTTTTGAATCATGTATGTGTAAATAAATGTGTTGCTAGGTGATAAATAGCTGATAGGTAGGTAGATAGGTAGATAGATGATAGATAGATAGGTAGGTAGATAGATAGATAGATAGATAGATAGATAGATAGATAGATAGATAGATAGATAGGTAGGTAGGTAGGTAGGTAGGTAGGTAGGTAGGTAGATAGATAGATAGATAGATAGATAGATAGATAGATAGATAGATAGATAGATAGATAGATAGATAGATAGATAGATAGACAGACAATAAATAGAGTTAATAGATAGTTATATGTGCATAAAGAGGATGTTATCAGCATCAAGATCAACATGACAAAAATAATGTCTGGGAAATGCATGTGACAGCCAATAATACTCCCAGCCCTCAAGTTGCAAGCACTTTGCAGAACTTTCTAACTATACTAGGTAGGTTTAGACCCTTGTCTTATGATGTTGTGTTGCTCCGGGTTGGTAAAAATATTATTGCAATGACCATCCTCCTAGAGAACTTTGGAGACATTCACATAGACACACAGATGCACACAGAGGCAAACAGACAGAGATATAAGTGAGGGGTGGGGGAAGTCTTTCTCAAGCCTGTCATTAAAGATATAGACTGTCAACTAACATGAAACTAGGCAAGTTTCATCTTTCCTGATATTTTAACCTTTAAAGGTGCATTTTAAAAGCCAAAAGATCTTTAAGAGAGAATTTAATAAAACCACTGTTACAATGTAGTAATTTCTTTGGTTCCATGTGGCCAGAGGCCCAGACTCACAGACACTGCAGTCCCAGAACTCTTAGCTGCCCCACAGCTGCTCAGGCCCCCAGAAATGACTCAGACACTTATATTAACTTCATGCTGTTTGGCCTATGGCTCAGGCACATTGCTTGCTAGCTCTTACATCTTAAATCAACCCATTTCTATTCATCTTTTTTGCCACGTGGTCCGTGGCTTACCTGTATTCCTTACATTTGTTCCTTTGGGCTTCTGGCCTAGTCTGTCTCTGACTATGCCCTGTTCCTCCTACCTATTCTGATTCCTCCTCCTACTTTTTCTATGGTGCGTGTCATGGGCCAAAACAGCTCCTTTATTTAAAGATTGCTATTCACAGCATACAGAAAGGCATTCATACATCAAACCACTAATTTTTTCATTAAGCATAAATATTTATTGAGTTCCCAATTCCAGAGATCTTAAGTATATTACTGAACAAAAGGCAAAAGAACTCTGTCATTAAGTAGCTCAGACTGTATAGGAGGCAGGGAGAAGACTAAGGAAGGACACAGGCTGTAGACAACTGCCATGAAAACAAATTTGTAAAGGAGGGTCCTAGAAGGGAAGGAACAAAACAGATGGGATTGTTGAAGCTGGGACATAGGCAGGGATACTCATTGCCACATCCAATAGCCCAAAGATATCCTTTTCTCCTTAGGGACCTGCATTCTGGCAAAATCAAGATCTATGTCTTCAATACAGAAAGGAATTTCAGGACAATCCGGTATAAAGAAGAGTTTGGGATTATTAAAAAGTATTTTAATGTTAATATTAACTTGGGGGTATAGAAAAACAGCTGTAGAAACAGTGAAACATACACAAAGTGTAGGCACAGGTTTTTCCGAGAAGGGTTGCACTTGTATATATGTACAAAAGCTTTTTTTTCCTTTAGTAAACAAAATTATAGGATGGATGTTTGAAGGACACTGAACTTAACAATAAGAGGGACTTTGTGGGATCTAAAGGTTATGAATCATTTTGACCCTAGGAAGTACTGTTCATTTATTGTCTTTGATATTTCTTTTCATGATGTTCTTGGGGATGTAAAGACTGTCTCAGTGGACATTTGGGCTTCATCTGTGGAATCTGAAACTTCCTACTTTTACCTGTAGGGAATGTAAGTCAGACCTTGGTAGGCAGGGCTTCTTTTCTTTACTGTGATTTCTGCCCCATGTTCCTATAATTTCTGCCCATCCTACCTCAGGGCAACAACACTAAAATCATGGAAGTCCATGGATTTACAGGTGAGGAATGAAGATTGTGCCTCAAGGAGTCTCAAAACCCATTATCTTACCCTTCCTAAGGTCATCTCCTTTATTATTCCATCAAGTCTCTGGGCTTCAGATATAATCTATATGCAAATGGAACTAAAATTAGAATGTCCACTCTAGGACTTGGGGGCAGCCCAGATATACCCACCCCAACTGCCTTCTCAGCATCTCTCCTTGAAAATCTGAGAAGCCTTTATAATTCACATTATTCAGAGCTTCTACTGTCTACTACCCCAGTCTGTATTCTCTCTGGGCTCCATTAATGAAAGCTATATAATTTTCATCACCCAAAGCATCCCTAGGAGTTTTTCTTAATTTCTTCGAGTACCCTCTCACCTTAACTAATGATGAACCAAGTCAACTATCCCTCCAAATCTTTCATAGCATCCATCAAATCCTATCACCTCTCTGTGACCATAGTTACCCTCTGTTATTGGGTACTCTTCTTACTGATAGCACCAGGACTGCCATAGTTATCCTTCATGAAAATATGTTCTCATCCTTAATACAGCCTGTTTGTATCACAGTAGTCCAACTGATTGAGTTACTTCTGAGTCAGTCATTACACCTTTCCAGATCAAGTTCCTTCATGACAGACTCCCAAGCTCACTCTGATTAAAAATAAATGCCTCATATTGGACTGTGAGGCCCTTGGACATGAACCATCATTTTCTTGACCTCATCATTTCCCACTTTTCACCTCACTCATCTTTCTCTAAGCACTAGATTCTCCTTTGGAGTCCTGAGATGTTTCAGGCCCAAGCTCTCTCCAGTGTTTTGTATTTATCTTTGTCTCTGCTAAGCAACTAGTCTCTTGATGTCCACACATCTCATTCTTCACCTATTTCACATTGCATTCTAATGTTGCCCTCAAGATGACTTTCCTGTGAATACTCTGTACAAGCTGTAGCTACTACCCCCTTCCAATACTCTACACCTTCAATTTCTCCATATAACATATGGTCACCCAACTTTTTAGACATTTGACGTAAAACTTTGTTTTAAAAAACTTGCAAATAAATATCACTCAGAGAAAGTAACCAGAATACGAGTCTGTAAATCTTGATGGACTTCTATACAGTTAGAATAGCCTTTCTGCAGCTATGGAGTTTCACATTTGATTTTATACTCTTACTAACAGATGTGTTGTGGTAGCTCTCATAATCTCATGAAAAGTGGCACGATTAGGAGGTGTAGCTTTGTTAGGATGGGTATGGCCTTGTTGGAGGAAGTGTGTCATTGTAGAGGGGGGATTTGAGGTTTCCTATGCTCCAGATATGGCCCAGTGCCTCAGTTGACTTGCTGTTTTCTGTAATATGTATCACTTTCAGCTCCAGCACCACATCTGCCTGCATACTCCCATTATTTCCCATCATGATGATAAGGGACTGAACCTCTGAAACTTTAAGTGAGACATCTAATTAAATGTTTTCTTTATAAAAGTTTCCATGGTCATAGTGTCTCTTCACAGCAATAGAAACCCTAGCTAAGACAGAAGTTGGTATCTAGGACTGGAGTATTTATGTAATAAGTCTGACCGTATTTTTGTTTCAAGTAATGAACTTTGAGACTGCACATAAGCAAAGCAGTTGAATGCTTTTTAAGTGCTGCTTAATGGACCATACCAATAGGAGCACTGAAGACTCTGGCATTATGTTGTGGAATATTACTTTAACTATGCAAAGGCGTGTTGTATTTGTTTGCTGCTGCATTTGTTTCATTGTTGGTTTTTTGCTATATTTGTTTAACAACATAAATGTGTTGCTTTGCCTACCTAAGCCACCTTACTGGTGTAATAAAAACCTGAATGGCCATAGTTAGGCTGTAGATAGGTAGGCATTAAGGGGATAGGTGGGTCTGACAGGCAGAAAAAAAATAAATAGGAAGAGGAATCTAAGCTTGAGAGAAAATGAGAGTGAAAGGAGGCGGGGGAGACCAACCCAGGGCTAGACAGACAGGCAACTGCCAGCCAGACACAGAGTAAAACATACAGATTAAATTAAGGGTACAAAGCCCTAAGGCAAAACATATATGAAGAGAAATAGATTGATTTGAGGTATAAAAGCTAGTGGGGCAAGCACAAGCTAAGGCCAAGCATTGATAATTAAAAGTAAGTCTCCATGTCATGATTTGGGAGCTGGTTGGTACACTAAAGGAAGCCTGTTAAAGTGTTGAATGTGATTTGATGAACTGTGGAGAGCTTGCTCAAGAGATTACAAAAGAACTTGAGTATGCAGTCTAGCGATCATTCTTGTGATATTTTGATGAAGAAATTAGATAGTTTTTGTCCTTTTCTGAAGAGTCTGCTAAAGTGAAGAGTTTTAGATTAATTCCATTGGAAGAAGAAATCTTAAAACATCCCAGTATAGACTCTGTTGTGTGGTGAATAGTGTTCGTGCTTATAAAGCTTTATAATGAGAAGGAGAAATGTGAGCTTGATAAATTACAAAATAAAAATTTTGAGGAGAAAAAGGGCACCAAGAAGTGGACTGGAGCTAAGTCCTATTTTAAAGTTGATAAATGGATTAAGAAATGGAATGAAAACAGTGGTGTCCTTAGGGTAAGATCCCACCTAAGTTTCCAACGTGTGAGAAGAAACTGAAGAAAAACTTAAAGCATGGTGTGGTGGGGCACATCTTTAATCCCAGCACAAGGAAAGAAGAGGCTGCTAAATCTCTGTCTTTGAGGTCAGCCAAGTTGAGATCTAGTTTCAGGACAACCAAACTTAGGCAGTGGAGGACAGGAACCTGGTGAAAACATAATTGAGTGAAGGAGTGATATTTCAGCCATAGGAAGCAGCAGAATTTGGCAGCTACAGCCATATGGTATGGCTTCAAAATTAACAAAATAAGAAATAGATTATGAAATTTGCTTCCATGCCTACAGAAAGCTGCTGAGGTCAGGCATGTGTCAAGGTTGTCTCTAAATGGAGGTTTCATAGAGAGACCATTTTGAGAAACTGTGAAGTTGAATCTTAGATTGCCTTAGATAACTCAAGGTGTTAGCAATACCAGAGCAATGATGGCATACCTGCCAGGGAGATCTGCTAAAGTAAGTGAAACCAGACCTAGTAAAAGAGATATGTTGCAGTCAACAAAGCTGAAAGGAGTTGGAAACTTGAAGAGAATTTTGTTATCAGACATGAAAATTCAGAGTTTAGAGTTTTCCCAGCTGTTTTTTGATCTTGCTTTGGTCCAGTATTTCCTCACTATGCTCCCTTCCCTAAGTTCTACATTTTAGAATGGTAATGTATATCCTGTGCCATTATATGTTAGAAGTAATTGATATCTTTGTTATTTTATAGGGGATTACTATTAAGAGATTGCATGAATCTCAGAAGAGACTTTGAACTTTGGATTTTAAATAATAAGTTTGAGACTGCTGTACACTATGGGAACTTTTGAAATTGGACTAAATGCATTTTGCATTGTGACATTGTTACAAGCTTTTGAGGGTCAGGGAGTGACATATTGTAGTTTGAATGTAATTGGCCCTCATAATCTCATAAAGAGTGCCACTATTAGAAGGTGTGACTTTGTTGGAGTGGGTGTGGCCTTGTTGAAGGAAGTGTGTTACTACAGGGGCAGGCTTTGAGGTTTCTTATTCCTGAGTTTCCTCCCAGTGTCTCAGTTGACTTCCTGTTGCCTGTAGTAAGAGTTTCCTTTGGGCTTCCAGCTCACAAATAATGACACAGAAACTTACTATTAATTATAACAGCTCCGCCTTGGCTTTGGCTTTTTGTCCCAACTTGTTCTTTCAACTTAAATTAATCTATTTTTATTCATCTACATTCTGTCACATATTGCCCCTCCTGCTTTCTCCCTGTCTCCTCCTGACTCTCTCTTTCCCTTCTTCCCAGAGTTACTCTCTCTTCCTGGAAGTCCCGCCCAGCTACTGGCCATTTAGCTTTTTATTAAACCAATCACAATGACACATCTTCACACAAAGTAAACAATTATCCTGCAAAAGTTGCTTGCAAGATATTACATTCTCAGGTCCAGCACTACAACTTCCTGAAGACCACCATGCCCTCCCACATCATGATGATAATGAACCAAATCTCTGAGACTTCAAGTGAGCCACTCCAATTAAATATTTTCTTTGTAAGAGTTGCATGGTCATGATATCTCTTCACAGCAATTAAAACCCTAAGACATGTGTTTCTATGCATTTATCCTGTCATACCCAGCTTTTGATAACTTGTAATTTGAACACAAATCCTTATGCTCATTCGGTTCAGTTTTCACACTCACATTGCTCTTACTCTAGTTATAGGGGCCTATAGCATTCTTCTGGCCTGCCTAAGTACCTGCACTCGTGTGCACATAATCACATCCATACATATATATGCTCCTAATTAAAATCAATTAAAAATGAATGCTGAGTGATCTCCCCACCCCTTGATATAACAAAAAATACATTCTTCTCTCAAACATTATACTCTGACCTCAGTCACTTTGCCCTTCTACCACCCCGGCCACTCCCCCCCCCCCCCACATATCTCCTTTCTCTCCAAGATCCACTCGTCCTTCATTTTCCTTCAGAAAAGAAAAGCACAGCATAGCAAGTTACAATAAAACTAGACACAGACCCTTGCATCAAGGCTGGGCAAGGCAGTATAATAAGAGAAAAGGGTCCCAAGGCCAGATAAAATATTTAGAAATACTATGACTCCCACTGTTAGGAAGTGTGTCACTGTGAAGGCATGCTTGGAGGTATCATATATGCTGAAGGCATATCCAATGTCTCAGACCAGTTACTATTACCTATGAATTAAACTGTATGTAGGACTGCATATACCAGAGACCTAGGATAGAAGCAAACACAACTATCAAAAAAGAGTCAATGGAATGATTTCTAATGATATTGTGTTGTATCTATAGATCAGTGCCTAGTGCAATTATCATCAGAGAGGCCTTATCCAGCAACTGTTGGGAACAAATGCAGATATTCACATCCCATTCAGGGACACTACAGATATATCTGTCCTTGGCAGCTTTCCTTGGAGGCAAATTTTATAACCCCTTTCTTCTAACCTTAACTCTAAAGTCAAAACCACCTTGCCAAAGATGCCAAGTTTTGTTGCTTATTAGAGCTGGAATATGGTCCCCTCATTCAATCACATCTTCACCAGCTTTATGTTTTTAATGATTTTCTTTCCTGCTCAAGTGTGGCTGTCCTAAGCTGCATCTGTAGACAAGGCTAGCCTCAAACTCAGAGTTCCACCAGCCTCTTCCTTCCAAGTGCTGGGATTAATAGCATGGATCCTAAGATTTTCTTTAACTCCTTTACACAAGTAGGAAACTTAGCTGGGTAGAATATTGGGGTCACCACTCCCTTTATTCCATTTCTTCATTCGTTTATGTCCATGGTCACAGAACTTAGCTCCATTCCACCTTCTGGCGCTCCTTTTCCTCTCAAGTTTTGTATTTTCTTGTTCCTTGTAGTAGGAGGTTTCTGTCCCAGAAACTTTTGGGCCTATAGCCTCAAGGTTTATGTCTGCAGACCCACAGACACCCACAGACCCACAAAGACACACAGATGCTTATAATAGTTTTAGACTGATTGGCCTAAGGCCTAGGCATATAACTTGCTAACTCTTTACCCTTAATCTAACCCATGACTCATCCTGTTCAGCCATGTGGCTGTGTACCTTTTCTTAGAGCAGCATAGTTGTCCTCTGCTTCTTCTGGCTTCTCTCTAGCGTTCTGCTCTGTGCTTCCTGTTCTCAGAGTTTTCTTAGTCTGGTAGCCCCATCCACACTTCCTGTCTGCCTTTGGCCAATCAGTACTTTTTATTAAACCAGTGGGTAGGACAATTATTTACAATGTAACAACATAATCTCCCACAGTTCCTTATCACTACAAATTGATATAAGAATGAATAGTAATAACCATACAACATAGCAAATACTAGGCTTTTTGAGATTTCCTCTGCTAATGGAATTAGTACAAATCTCTTCACTTTAGCCCCAGCAGACTCTTTTAACAAAGGCAAAATCTAGCCACTTTCTTCACAATATCACAATAAAAATCTCTAAGCAGCCACATTTCTCACCAAAATATCACAAGACCTGCCTTCAGGTACATACTAACATTCATCACCTCTGAAACCACTGGATCCATGCACCCACTGTTTAAGTCATATGTAGCACAACTGTCTTCCATGTTTCTATTAAGATGAACCATTAAAGATGACACTTAAAGTATTAAAATAATTTTCTAATCCACAAACCCAAGGGCCATATTACTCTAAATAACACATCGTCAGGCCTATCACAGCAATACCCTAGGCTCTGGTACTAATTTTTGTATTAATTGGGGTTTCTATTGCTATGAAGAGACACCATGGCCACAGCAACTCTGATAAAGTAAAAACATTTAATTGGGATACATTTTTCAGAAGTTTAATACATTATCAACATGATGCAACAGGGTGGCCTGCAAACATGGTGTTGGAGAAGTAGCTGAGAGTCCTACATCTTAACTCATAGGCAACAAGAACACTAGGTGTGATTTGAGCATTTGAGACCTCAAAGCCCACCTCCACAGTGTCAGTCTTCCTTCAACAAGGCTACACCTTCTAATAGTGCCATTCCTTTTGAGGACCATATCTTTCAAACCACCACAATATCTCTTAGGTCCAGTTGATTCATGATGTCTATTAGCTCCAGTATTTCTCTGTTCAGCTTTTATCTGGGTGATCTTTCCATTGGCGAGAGTAGGTTATTGACATCTCCCACTATCAATGTGTGAGGGTGGATGTGTGATTTAAGCTTTGACAATATTTCTTTTACAAATGTGCGTGTCCTTCAATTTGGGACATAGATATTAAGGATTAAAAGGTCTTATTGGTGGATTTTCCCCTTAATTAATATGAAGTGTTCTTCCCTGTCTATTTTGACTGATTTTTGGTTTAAATTCTACTTTGATAGATATTAGAGTAACTATGCCAGCTTGATTCTTGGGTCTATTTGCTTAAAAATATTTTTCCAACCCTTTAGTATGAGGTAATATCTATCTCTGCTACTGAGATGTATTTCTTGTATGCAGCAGAATGGATCCTGTTTTACACTTTCTCTTAGTCTGTGTCTTTATTGAAAAATTGATTCAATTAATATTGAGAGATATCAATGACTAATGATTATAAAATCTTGTTATTTTGGTGGTGATAGTGATGGTGTGAGTGAGTCCATGTGTGTTTGTTTTCCTTATTTTGTCTTTGCTGATGTGAGATTATTTATTTTCTGTGTTTTCATAAGTGTGGTTAGCCTACTTTGGTTGAAATTTTCATTCTAGAATCTTTGGGAGAGCTGGATTTGTAGATGAATATTGTTGAATTGATTCTATCACAGAATATCTTGTTTTCCCCATCTATGGTGATTGAAAGATTTACTGGACTAGCATCTGTGTTCTCCTGGACTTTGCAGGACATCTCCCCAGGTCCTTCTCACTTTTGGTCTCCAATGAGAGGTTAGGTGTAATGCTGACAGGTCTACATTTGAATGCTGCTTGCTGTTTTCCCTGTTGCAGATTTTAATCTTACTTATTTGTTCTCTGTGCATAGTGTTTTCATTATTATGTGACAAAAGGACTTCCTTTCCTGGTCCAATCTATTTAGTGTTATGTATTCCCCTTACACCTTTATGGGCATCTCCTTTAGGTTAAATTTTTTTCTATGATCTCATTGAAAGTATTTTGGGGGCCTTTGAGCTGTGGTTATTCTCCTTATTCTATTTCTGTTATTCTTAGGTTTGGTCTTTACATAGTGTTTCAGAATTCTGTGATCCTTGTGTCTGTAGTTCTTACTTGTTCATCTAGATTTTTCATTTTCAGAACTCCCCAGGTTTGTGTTTAATGTATTGCTTCTATTTCCATTTTCATGTCTTGAACAGATTTATTTGTTTTCTTAAACTGTTTTTATGGTTCTTCTCGGCTTTCTTTAAGGGATTTATTAATTTCCTCCAATTGTTTGTCTTTTCCTTGATGCCTTTAAGGGATTTATTTACTTCTTCAAGGACCTCTATTATCTTCATAAAGTTGATTTTAAGGTCTTTTACTTATGACTCTGCTGTGCTGAAATGTTTAGGGCTTGTTTCAGTGCATTAACTGAGCTCTGGTGGTAACATATTGTCATGCCTCTTCTTGATTATGTTCTGATGCTGGTCTTTAGGTTTTGAGTTATAAATCTAGATGCTGATTTCTGAGTTTGTCTTTGTTTTATGGGTTTCTCTCTTCTCTCTGGTTTTTTGTTCTGTGTGGCCTGAATTGTGACATTTGGCATGACCTCTAGTCCAGCAGCTAGTCTCCTCCCAAGTTGAGGGCTAGACTTATAGCTGCTTGCATGGCCTTTGGCTAAATATGGGGTTTCTGCTTGAGTTAGGGGCTGAGACTTATGATGAATATTTAAATCCTGAAAACAGGATTTAACAATGAGAATGGGAGAGGAGATTGAAAATCGTGTGTGGTGGGGGATTGCTAAGGGAGTGGAGGAGTCCTGTGAGTGGGCAGCCTACCTGGAGTTCTAGGCTGGTGTGGCCTCTGGTCCAACAGTGAGTCTCTGTTCACCTACTTGTTCCTCCATCTGGATGGCCTGTAACTGAGCAGGTGTCCTTTCAAGTTGGTGTGGAGACATGGCAGTAAGGGTGAGTGGTGGGAAGAGAATGGTTGGCAGCAGAGGGTTGGACTTTGGCATCAAAAACATAGGAGTGGATGAGTTTTGTGGGTGGGCAGCTTATCTGTTCTTTGGCTGGAATGGCCTGCACCTGAGCAGGAGATATCCACCTTCCAGTCCTCCTTTTAAATAAATGTTTTGTTTAAATATTATTCTCATAAATAAAAGTATAATACCCATGAGCATACAGTCAAAACAATTTATGCAAAGTGAGCATGCTTGTGTATCTAGCATTCAGATAAAGACAACATATGACCATTGTGTCAGAGTACTGAATTCTGGGGACCCTGAAAGTGTCAGGACTGGCAGGGAAATGATCTGTGTGAAACAAGAGGGAAAACTCAGCTTATATTGTCTTAGTTGGTTCTCAGTTCAAAACTTCTGGACTGATTTAACATAAGCATACTGAAATACTATAAAATTTGGGGTAACTTTTTCTGGTATAATACAATGCCTGTTGCACAGGAAGGCATAATTACATAGAAACCCAACTTAAAGTACATGTCATTTCTTTCAAGAAGCTGGGTTCTAGAGATAGACTATGTGTATTAGCTTAAGGGTCTAAGGGAGGATCTTGTATGGTCTCCATCATACAGACAGTATAGAGGTCATCGAAGCTATAAAGTACATGTGATATTTTGCCTAAGGATGGTTCCTATTGACTGAGAACAAAGATAAAGGTAAACATTCTTGAGGATATGGATGAGGTCTGACTTTATACATAGAAACACTCATCAGGTAATTAGCATCCACTACTAGCCTTCTGGGTAGAAAACAGGTATTAAATCATTGTCTTTTGAAAGACAACCTTGTGTGACTAACACTCCTGGTTTCCCTGGTTATCTGTGAGTGCAAGAACTTTTGAGCTTCCAACGGTGAATGGCAACACTAGGAGACAGATATTTATTCTCTCCTTCTAAGGCAGGGGCTCTGTTGTTTCTGCAATGCTATATACTCTAGGACAGCGGCGAAGTGGCTACTAGACATTTTATTCTGTCTGTGCCTTCCACCTCACCATAGTACTCCTGTCATCACAGATGCTCACCATGAGATCCAGTGGTTTATTTTATTTGTTTGTTTAGTGTATAGTTTCCTAAGATTGAATTTTGGTCATATGCTTCTACCTGGTGCACTATCTTGCAAACTCCTATGCAATGACTGGTTCTTTGTCAATTTGTTACAATCAAGATATTTTGGAAAAAGAAGTTCTAAATGAGTGATTTTTCTGAGCAGAGTTGATCTGTGAGCATGTCTGTGGGATGTTTTCTTGATTGCTAATTTATGTAGTAGGGCCTAACCTATGGTGGACTGCACCGCCTCTAGGGATGTAGGCCTGAGCTGTATCAGAAAGGCAGCTGGACATGATTTCTTTTACGGTCTCTGCTTCAGTCCCAGTCACCAGGTTCCTGTCCTGAGCAGACACCCTGGCTTCCCTTCCTGGTGGACTGCAACCTGTGAACCAAATAAACCTATTACTCCTGAAAAGTGGTTTAGCCAGTCCTTATCACATCAACCAAAAGGAAACTGTAACAGCTCACTCTATGTGCCTTTCAGTCAGCATACACATAAGGAAGGGAAAAAAGGAGAGAAAGAGAAAGAGGAAGGGAGGGAGGGTGAGATGAAAGGAGGAAGGATGGTGGATTCCCACATATCCTCGGCGGGTGTGTTGTTTTGTTTTGTTTCAGTAGACTAAGGGACATATTCAACGTTGTTTAAATTTGTGCATCTCTGATGACTGGTATGATTTAGCATCTATTCACTAATGTTGGCTGCTTGAGTTCATTCTTTACCTAAGACTTATTAGCTTTCCCACCAAATGCATCGATCTGTAGAATCAATACCATGAGGCTAAATTCCATGGATGAAATTGAAAACACTTTCCTACTGAGATGTTTATTTTTTACATTTAATGACACTTTATTCTCCCTCTGGTGAATACTGGGAATCAAACACAGAAGGTTGGCACAAGATAGGCCACCACTTTATCTATACCCACAACTCACTTTTTATTTTTAAACAGGGTCTCTAAGTTGTTCTGGCTGATCTTGAGCATAACCTTTAGTTCAGGCAAGCTTTGATTCTTTCTGGCTCAGGCTCCAGAATTACTGGAATTGAACTCTAACTGCCACAAGCCTGTCATAACTATACTTTCTGAGATAAACAAATTTCTACATATGTCCCTTTGTTATCAACAGGTTATTCAAGAAATCTTATTTTTAAGATTATTTTTTTATTTTATTTATGTACATATTTATGTATATTTTATTTATTTATATTTTTGTATGTGCAAGTAGGTATGTCAGATGTGGAGGTGTCTGTGGAGGACAGAAGATTGGAACCTCTGCCCTAGTGTTACCAGCAAATTTAAGTGCCTGCTTTGGATGCTATAAACAGAACTCTGATCCTCTTCAAAAGCAGTAAGTGATCTTTACTGTTGAGCTGTCACTCCAGCTCTCCCCCAAAATGTATTACTATAAATATAATGTCTTAGAAGTTTTATTGCTTTGCCCTGTAGATGGATATATGCAGTTAATCTATCCTTTTGAGTCAAAAGTGAGGTGAGCAAGAATATTCATTCCAAAATCAGATACTCCTCCAGCCCAGCACAATCTATTCAAAGCTATCTGTCAGTCTCTACTATTCTGAAGATCTCCCTTAATCATACAAAGCACAGTTCAAATTCTAATTTTTTAACTCCTCAATACCATTGCAGTTTTAATTAGTGATATTTGGAATAAGAAAATATCTGATGGCAACTATGTATGCTTCAAGAATATAGCTTCTTTATTCTTGGTTATACATAATTCCACCTGAAACTTAGAATTAATTTGTCAATTCCACAAGAACATCTGCTGGATTTTTTATAATGTTTTGTAATTAATGTGAATTTCAAGAAAACATGCCAGCTTTATTTATTTATGCATTTTACACCTTCATTTCTAGAATTTACTAGTCTTTAGCTCTTAGCTATCTTTAGAAGTTGTAAATACACTTTAAAAACTTTGTTTTCTGGATCCATCAAGATTGGCTCAATGAGTAAAAGTGCTTGTCAGTAAGGTCAGTTAGTCTGAAGTCCTGAATTAAATCCCCAGGACTCACACAGTAGAAAGAAATACCTGACTCCCACCGTTGTCCTCTGACCTTCATACATTCACCACAGTGCACGTCTCACACACACACACACACACATGCACGCACGCACGCACGTACGCATGCATGCACGCATGCACACACATGCACACACACCCATGCATGCACACATGGAATTGAAAATTCATTCTCTCTTCATTCTCATAAAGTATGTCATTATTTTTGTGTATGATTCTCAAACACAGTAAGATTTGAAAATATTTATTCATCCAATTAAGATTTTGGGGGGTTTCTATATGGAAAATTGTACCATATGTGAATAATAAACACTTTTCCTTCTGTATCATATTCTAAATATCATGGCTTTTACTTACTTCCCTTGCCTTACCACTCTATCTAAAAGTTCTATCACAAAGTTAAATAATCCTGACAGTTAGTTCCCTCTGTTTCCTGATCTCAGTGTTAAGTACAATACTTTCTAGAAGATTTGCTCTGGCCGATGCAGTTAGCCTGTAAAAAATTCCTGGCCCTCCTTGCTAACCCAGTAGTGTTTGCTGTTTTCTTTCAGTTGATAAAGGGTAGTGTTCGTGTCACCAGAAGACTGCACTATAACTTTTGAAATAATCATAGTTTTTTCTTCAACTTATTCATTTGATTAATTATATAGGATTAATTTATAAATATTATGCAAAGTGTTTGTTTTTGCAGTTTATCCTCTTCAGTTGGATGTCCTTTTGCACAGAATGTAACTCCACTTATTTTTTTTTTTTTGTCTAGTAATTTTGCATCTGTACAAAAGACAAAGTTGGCCAAATAAATGTGAGTCAAGTTTTAAGATATTTATGCTAATGTAGAAAAAATGGGAAATGTTTCCCTCTGGGGAAGGTTCCTTGGAAAATTTTATGCTTAGGTGAAGTAATTTTATCTAATAGTTTAAAGACCTCACAGGTGAAATAACATTGGCTGGATGAAATAATTTATGTAGATTTAGAACCACCAGATTTCCTACACCTCTTATCTCAGACTTTGCTAATTGTGATTCCAAGGACTTGGCCATCCAGCTACACTTTTGTCATTCGTATTTAGTATACATTTGTTCTTTTGTACTTAGTATGTTTAATTACACGCTCAGGATACACGCTCTTTCTGCCTTAGTTTTATCCTTAGTAATTCCCTCAGCATTGTGGGGTTTTACAAATTGCGTCTTTTCACAGTTTATCTCCTGTGCTTGTAGATTTCTTTGCTGTTATGGCTGTTTCTTTTTAAATCATTTAATATTCCCTTCTTTTGTTCTGATTTTACCTTCTCTAACTTGTACCTTGAATTGTAGATTAAATCATGAATTTTCAGACTTAGATTTTTACGTGCTATAAATTTCTTCTTAAGCTCAAATCTTGATATAACACATATGATTTGGACGTTATTTACACTCTGATTTTTTGCCATTGCTCTGTAATTTAAAGTGTTTTATTGATTTATATAACTTTGGGAATTTTATATATATATAGTAAATATATATATATATATACTTATTGCTCATTTTTACTTTCTTTCCTTTGTAGTCAGAGAAGAAACTAGATATTTCAATCTTTGGAAGTTATTTAAATTGCTTTATGTTCCAACATATGTGCAATTTTGATTAATATCCTATAAACATAAGGCAGCAATATATAGTTTACAGTTTCTCAAAGTGTCTATAAATTCAGATATGACTTATTGTTCTATCAAGTGAGGAGAGGTGCTATGTTAAAAATGCCCTTTTAAGATTTTAAATTTATCCATTAAACTTTCTGAGTCTATTTCTGCTTTAGGTTCTTAGACATTTTGTTACCAATTACATCCAAACTTTAATGTATTCCTGATTACCACAGAATGTCCTCTTTATGTCCCATGACACATTATTTCATAAAGTCTGGTGCATCTGACATTGGAGAAAATTCACTAATATTGAAAGGCAGGGACCCATTGTGTAACTCAAATTATCCTCTAATTCATAATCCTGTGGTGATCTTGCAAATACTGTGATCACAGGTGCATACCACCATGACCCTAGCACTTAGCATTCTGAACTTAGCATTTGAAGCCTATATTTTTATTCTGTCCTTCCACTTTCAACATTTAATTCCAAATCTCTTCTAAGAATTGAACAACTTTTAAATTGAAGTATTAAAAGATTTTTAGTTGCCTCTATTATTCCATTTTCATGCAGCACATGCACTGTTGCTCCTTGCTCATGTATGACACTATAGCACCTTTCATCTCACACCTTCCCTATGTGACTGGCTTCCTTCCTCCACATTAGTCTCTTCTGCTTTCATGTCTCTCTCTCCTCTCTCTCTTTCTCTCTCTTTCTCTCTCTCCTCTCTCTCTCACACACACATACACGTGTATGCACACACACTCACACACATATACATATACATACACACACACACACACACACAGCTTAGATCACACATATTTTAAAAAATAAGTGATTTTACTTTCTTCCCATCCTGTTAGCCTCCTACTTAAGACATCTTTTTACTCCCTCATCACTGATAATTCTCTTCACACGTTATGTTGTACATACATATAAAATACACGTGTCTTTTCATATATGTATCTAAACCTCAATTTCAATTTGAGAAAAAAATGTTACTTTTTCTTACTTTATCTAACATCTTTCACATAAAATTATAATCTCCAGTTATAGTAATTTTCTCAGAAGTGACATGATTTCATTTTATCTCTGCTCATGTTTAGTTTATCCATTCACCTCTTAGTGGGGATCTAACTTGGCTCCATATCTTAGTTGTTAAGAACAGTGCAGCAATAAACATGGGCACAAAAGTATCCATTGAGTATATTGACTTAGCATAGTTTGAGTATGTGTTCAGGAGTGGTGTATCAGAATAATACTGTACTTCTAGGATTAGTTTTTTGAATAAATGCTTATTGATTTCCATAGTGGGCTGACCCACTTACAGCCTGCACAAGCATGAAGTCTTTTTTCAGATCTTCCCAGCCTTCCCAGAATGTGTTTTCATTTGCTTTCCTGATGACAGCTATTCTGAACAAGATAAGATGTAGTCTTACAGCAATTTATATTTGCATTTCATTGATAACTAAAACTGTTGAACACATATTCAGGTAGGTATAGACATTTTTATTTCTTTGTGGATAACTAAGTTCTTTAATTAGTTCACTTTGATTAAATTATTTGTTCTATTGGCGTTTAATTTTTGCAGTTCTACAGGTATTCATCACATTAGTCCCCTGTTTGAAGAATAATTTGAAGTATTTTTTCTCATTCTGTAGGCAGTCTCTCACTCTGCTGGTGGTTTTGTTGCTTTTTGTTGTTCTATGGAAGCATTTTCACTTTGTGTGATTCCATTTGTCAGTTCTTGGGAATATTTCTCATGAGACATTCTTTCCACATACATCTATATCACAAAATAATTCATCATCTTTAATTGTAGCAATTTAAGAGTGAGAGATAAAGATCTAGTTTCATTCATCAACAGAAGAAGACCCACTTTTTCCAATATCAGCTTTTAATTCATGCTGACAAACTTTGTCTTTGGTAGATGCCTACTTGTATTTGGTGTAACTTCTGATATATTGCTTTTTACTTATGTAATTTGTAATTTTTTCTACTAATTCTTCTTTTCTATATACACTTGTGTTTGTTTCTTTTTTCTTTTGGACTATTTTTTTTTTAAAAAAATATTGCATCCCATGTTTACTTTTCAGTTGTATTTTTTTTTAAAAAAATATTAATATATGAGTTTTATCTGGAGCCCTTAAGCAGATCACCTGCCAGAGGCCTGTCCTCCATCTATGCCTCTATTCTCTAGGCAATAGAGGGAATCAGGGAACTAGGGCCTCTAAAGACCCTCAAGGGAACCAGCTTCCTCCTTTGCTCTACTCCTTTGTGTCAACTGCCAATATCCATAGGTACTCTCTACCTGGGAACACACTGGCCACACCAGCCTAGGAATCAAATAAGCAATATGCATTCTCTTCTGTATTTTCCATTGCAATTCCCCAGCTCCATCCCTAGCCCTGTATGTGACCACCTACAGGAGCTTGTCTTCCCTCTCTGCCTTCACACCCTAGGCAACCTACAGACAATCATGCAGACCAAGTCTTCCTCTTTCCTGTGAATCCTTTCAGCTTCACACGCACTCTGTCTAGTGTCAGTACCTAATACTAGAAACACATTGTATACAGGCCCACCAATGGCCATATATGACAAGGACTCAGAAGCACTCTCTACTAGGCAATCCATAGCTATGATACTCTCACAAGATCCACACAGGGCTACAGAAACCAAGGAAGGGAACACCCAACCAAGACAAGATCAGATATTAATACCTAGTATTACAGTAATCCCAAACCCAGGTGCCTAGACACCATTGTAAAACACAATCAAATTCAGTCAAGACAATAAATAGGTCTGCACCAGAACCAAGAAATGCTACTCCAGCAATACTTAAGAACTATAATATAGCTGAAGCACAAGGCAAAGTCATCAAAATAACTATTATAAATATGCTCAAAAATTTTAAAGAGGATATGAGTAAACCCATTAATAAAATGTATGAAAACACAAGCCATGGAATAAAATAATGAAAACAGTTCAAAAGACTTGAGACTACTTTTTGTATAATCACAAAACAAAAGATAAAACTGGAAATGAAAAATTTAGTAAGTCAAACAAAAGCCTTAGAGGTAAGACTTACCAAGACGGCAAAAAAGATAGAAAAGAGAATCTCAGACTTTGAAAATAAAATGTAATAAATTCCCTAGTTAAAGAAAATGTTAAATCTTAAAAAAAAAAATCAAGTCCAAAACATTAAGAAAATTTGTTACACCATGAAGACAACAAATATATAAATAATAGGAATAAAAGAAGAAAAAACCCAGGTCAAAGAAAAAAATATTTTCAACAAAACCACGGAAAAAAATGTCTGTAGCTTGAAGAAGCAGATGTCTATCAAGGTACAAGAAGCATAAAGAACACCAAATACACTAGCCAAGAAAAGAAAGTCCTTACAACATATAATAATCAAAATATTAAATCTACAGAGCAAAGAAGAATATTAAAAGCTGTAAGAATAAAAACCAAGTAACATATAAAGACAGGCACATTATCATAACACCTAACTGAGTAGACTCTCAGTGGAGACTCTAAAAGGCAGAGGGCCTAGATGAATGTTTACAAATCCTAAGTGATCACAGGTGCTACCCAGACTCTATATCCAGAAAATACAATAGATGGAGAAAGAAAAAAAAAACTAAAATAAAAGCAGTATCTATATACAAATCTATTTCTACAGAAGACATGAGAAGGAAAACTTAGGAGAGATTAAAATGCCTCCAAGAAAACTCAAGGAATAAATAGTCAACTACCAAAACAAAGGAAGGGGGACCCCACACCACCACAACAAAAGTGGGAATCAATAAACACTGCTCATTGGCTACTTTCAATATTACTAATGTCAATGCCCTCCCCAAAGACACAGACAAACCGAATAGAATAGAAAACAATGTATCCTTATGCTGTGTCCAAGAAACACACCTCAATATCAATGATCAATATCACCTTAGGATAGAAGGATGTAAAAAAGATATTCCAAGCAAATGACCCTAACAAGCAAATCAGTTCAGTCCTTTTAATATTTGACAAAGCAAACTTCAAACCAAAACATACCAACAAAAACAATACTGAAAAATAAAATAACTGCTGGAAATATCATTATCCCAGATTTCAAATCTACTACAGGGCAATGGTAATTTAAAAAAGCATGGACAGGCATAAAAACTGTCACATTGACTAATGTAATTAAACTGGAAAGCCAAACATAACTTCACATACCTATGAATTCCTTAATTTTTATAAAAAAGCCATAAATATACACTTGGAAAAATAAAATCATCTTTAATAAGTGGTACTGTTCATAGTGTATGACTGCATGTAGAAAAATGAAAATATAGCCATAATTATCACCCAGAACAAAACTCAACTCCAAGTAGATTTAAAAAAATCCTCAACATAAGAATAGCTACCATAAATCTGATATAAGAAAAAATGAGAAGTAAGATTAAACTCATTGACACAAAAGCTTTCTGAACAGAACATCAGTGACACAGGCATTAAGAACAACAATTAATAAATTGGAGCTTATGAAACTCAAAAGGTTCTTATGGCAAAGGATAACTTCTCATTCAGAGAAAATTGCAGCCTACAGAATGGGCAAAGGATTTACCAAGTAGACATCTAATATTGTGTGGCCAATATCATAAACATATATTTAAAAACTCAAAAATAAGAGCATCAAAAAGAAGAAATAATTAAAAATTGGGAACAGATCTAAACAGTTCTCAAGAGAAGAAAAACAAATGGCTGAGAAACACTTAAAGAAATGTCCAGCATCCTTAGACACCAGAAAAATAAAAATTAAATCTACTTTAAAGTTCACCTTACACATTTATTTTCTAATTATTATTAATTAATTTGAAGCTGTGGCCCATGGTCTTCTGCCTGAGAAGTGTCTCTCATTCTCGTTGTTACTTTTTCACAGGCCACATGTCATTTTTCTTGAACTTGTTTTGAGATTTTTATTTGTGAATTTTACTATGAATATTTTCTCACTTGAGGTTCACAGAAATACTTCAATCTATGATTTAGTATTTTCCTTAGTTTTAGAAACTGCTCCACCTTTTGTATCCTCAATTATTACCTTATTTTTTCTTCCTAAGGTACCATCTTCTCTCTCTCTGTATTCTTCTTCCTCTCTCTTCAATCACTCCTCCTTTTTCTTTTACATTTATGTTGTATATTTTCTACTAACCTATCATATTTCCCCTCAGCTATACCCATGCATCATATGCATCTGCTCCATTGTTATTGAGTTAGCATCATCTTTATGGAAGGTTTTCCTCTTGATTTACTATGTCTATTTCATAATCCTTGATTCTATATTACCATAGACAGATTCATTTGTCCTTAGCTCATTTTTGAAATCAATTTTACATGGAATTTTTGGTGATTTTTATGTTTTTCTAAAATATAATACTATCCTCCCTTTGTGTGTATGAAGAAAAGGAGGGAAAGAGAAAGAGAGAGAGAGAGAGAGAGAGAGAGAGAGAGAGAGAGAGAGAGAGAGAGAGAGAGAGAGAGAGAGGAGGGAGAGAAAGTTGTATATTGTAGTGAGCATGTGATGTTTGCACATGAGAGCATATGAGAGTATGCACATGCATGGAGGCTAGTGGAAAATGTCAAATCACATTCTCTATCCCTTTTAGCCATGGTCTCACCATTATTTGGTGTTATCCTGGCAGTCAGAAAGCCCCAGTGATCCTCCCCTCAACCCTCAAAACATTATTTAGGGTTACAGGTATGTTCACCACCACATCCAGCTTTTTATGTGGATGAGGGGATTTGAATTCAGGTCAAATGGTTTTACCGTCTGAACTTCCTCCCCTACTCCAGAACTCATTTTCAATAGGTCTAGAGCACCAGTGTAAATATAAACATCAGTGTTTCCATCATCAGCTTCTGAACAGTTTAGAAATACTTGGAAGTCTGACTGACCTTTGGTATCAGAAGTGTTTCTATGGAGCTACTGTTTCTTAGAGAGGAAGCAGTGAGGTAAAAAATAATCTCAGTCTAATAAGGATTGAAATATCTTGCCTCTATGTCTGAATTTACAGAAGTTTTTTATGTTTTAAGCTGTTTTTAATTTTTATAATATTTTTATGTATTTGTCATGTGTATGGGAGGGTATGCACATGTCCTGGCACACATGTAGATGTTGGGGAAAAATTTGGAGAAGTCTGATCTCTCCTTCCACCATATGTGTTCTGGGGGTCAAACCTGAGTTGTCAGGCTTAGCAACAGGTGTCTCTATCTTCTGAGCCATCTTGAGGGCTCTAGAAGGTTGTCTTTTGGTGTTGAATATACCTCTTATAAGATGTCAACCTATTACCTCACAAGTCCTCTCAGATCTCCAGCTACAGCTCCTGACACCCCAAGCCTAGTAGGATTTGGTCACTCTCTGGCCCCACTCACTAAAATTAACTTTTGGTGATGAACTGTTGGCTTTCATACAAGGAGATACAGAAGCACAGAGTCATGGATTTCTCTACTTCATGCATGGAAGAAAGACCAGAGTAGTAATGAGGAATGAAATTGATTTTCCAAAGAAGCTTGAATACTGCTGAGGGGGATGTTATTCCATCACTTAAGAGCCAAGGCTGTTGGCAAGACAGATCCTGATCACTGCTTTTGTAACCCCACTGCCTCCTGGTCCTTGGGACTTTGGACCAACTCCTTTTCCTATTCCAGATAAATGACTCAGCTGATTCAGTGAACAGGAGGCAGCTGAGAAAAAGCTCCTTGTGGTTTCTGGAAGATAGCAGGCAGGTTTCCATGTTAGAAGACTTTTCCAAGTATTATGCCAGAATATGTACATAGTTCCTCAAAAGACAAAATAAAACAGAATATTGTTATGAATTTGGAGATATAAAATTCATGTCTAGGGCCTGGAGAGATGGATCCTGAGGAGAAACATGTCTTGTTCTAACACACGGACTCAAGCTTAAATCCCTAGCACCCCTGAAAAAAGTAGAAATGACTTAAAACCCCAGTGCTATGGAGGTCAGAGACAGAAGGCTTGCTGTCCTGTAGCCTATTTCCAGGTACAATGAGAGATCCTGACTCAAAGACAAAAGGTTAGTAATAATAGATTAGGATACATGAGATCCTTTCCTGGCCACTGTACACTCACACACAGGCATGATCCCCACATAGACATATTTATATACCATACACAATATACCACCCACACAAACACATAGACAGGAAATCCATAATTCATATAATTTCTTGTCTATAGTAGATGGACATTCAAACACAAAGGGAAATGATTCATTCTCAGCAACTGAAGAGAGGCTACCCATCTTGTTACTAAATAAAAAATTTTAAGAAGTCTCTGTGGGTGCTAGAGAGACAGCTCAGTGGTTAAAAGCACTAGCTATTCTAGAAAACCCAGGTTTAGTTTCCAGCATCAACCACTCACAACTGTTTGTAACTTCAGGGTATAGGTTATCCTCACACAGACACACATGCAGGCAAACACCGCTCTACATGAAATGAAAATAAATCATTTTTAAAAGCCAGGTAGTAGATTCTAGCATTCTTGAGGCAGAGGCAGGTAGATCTCTATGAGTTCAATGCGAACCTGGTCCACAAAGGGAGTTCCAGAACAGCAAGGGCTACACAGAGACACCCTGACTGGTAAAGCAAACATCAGCAAAACAACACAAAGAAATGTGTTACTCAATTCACTGCATTCACTGTTTCTTCACGATTGAATGTTTCCAGTGTGGCTCAGTTGGTAGAGTGTGGGCTTGGCTGCAGGAATCTCTGGCTCCATCTGCAGCACTATATAAATAGGCCATAACAATGCCCTGAAAGGAAAGCCAGAGAATCAAAAATTTGAGGCAATCCTTGGCTGTGTGGTGAGTTTGAGGCCCAAGGTACATGAGATCTTGGCTTAACAAAACAACAAAATCTCCAGGTGGCTGCAAATTTCTCTCCTTTTCCAAAGTCAACTTTTGTTGTTGCCTGTTTTGTTTTATGTTGATTCAATCAGAAGTGTCCACTTTAGCCCAATGGCAATTATTTAAAATTAAAAATATGCAAATGATATGTTTCTAAGAATATGTATTTGAGAGCTAAGGAGAGACTTTAAAGTTCATCTAATATATGTGAACAATGATGTTTATTTCATTAATGACGATTATTTTGTTCATTAAAATATAAGTATAAAACATTTATTATCCTCTTATACTGGTTTTCAGACTCTGTCTTTGGTGATACAGGATTGATGCTCAGAGGTGACAAGAAAATTGTTTTACAGTAAAGTCAGTACATTTTTGCCATTTTATATAATCTTTGTTCACCTGGCTTCTGATGACATGAGTTCTGAATTTTAACAACATTTCTTTATTTCAAGATGAAGACAAAATTTCTGTGCTGCTTAGTTTTAGCTGTCAACTTAACACAATTTAGAATCAGGTAGGAAGACACTCTTAATAGAGCAATTTTTTATTGGGTTATGTTGTAGAACATCATTTAACTAGGCAAAGATGTGTTACATTTGTTTATACTACAAAATATTATTTTAGCTATGTGAAAGTATACTGAATTTGTTTCTGCTGCCTTTGTTAACAATGTAAAGATGTGTAACATTTGCTTCACCTTTCCTGCCTAAGGTACCTGATTGATTTAATAAAAAACTGCATGGCCAATAGCTAGGAAGAAAAGAGCCTAAGCTAAGGCCAAACATTCATAACTAAAAATAAGTTTCCATGTCATTATTTGGAAGCTGGTTGGTGACCCAAAAGAAAGCCCCCTACAGGAGTAGTCTATGGACATGTCAGTGGGAGATTGACTCAAATGCTAATTGATGAAGAAAGATCTAGCCCACCAAGGGTAGCACCATTCCCTGGGCTGGGCCCTGAACTGTTAAAGAGTGAAGAAAGCTAACTACATAAGCTGAGATCAGGCAAATTCATCCATTTTTTTCTGCTCTTAACTATGAATGTGATGTAACTAGCTCTTTGAGTTTCTGCTTTGACTTCCCCCAAATGATAGACTGCACCCTGGAATTGTAAGCCAAATAAGCCTTTCCTCATCTAAGCTAATTATTGCCAAGATATTTATCATAGCAACAGACAGGAAACTTGGACAGTGTTCGCTTTACATATGCCTGCCTTTATAACTAGACATAACAGTCAGCCAGTCACTGCCTCAGAATGACTAACCTGGGAGTCATGAACACAGTGAGCAGAACTATATGGCTGTAATGAAAAGCACTGATGTGGTAAGTCTGTTGTGAGCATTCTGACACAGACCTGGCAAGACTGGAAGTTATTGTCTGAAGCACAGAGGATGAGTCAGAGGCCAAAGACCTGACAGACAAGACTGAGTGTGTTTTATCTTCCATGGGTACACACAGTGCATGAAGATGTCAGTGTCAGGCACACATAACATGATGCTGATGGCCATTTTTCAATCTACAGGGACAAGAGGAGCCTGGAAGACCATATGAATGCCGCCAGGCTAACTAATGTTTAGACAACTTAAAGAGACCAATGAGCAGCTGGTGAGATGTCTCTGTAGGCAAACATGTTTATCTCCCTGACTTTGTTCAATCTCTGGATCCATGTAATAGAAGGAGAGAATAAATTCCCACACATTCTCCTCTGACTCCTGTGCATGTGTTGTTGTGCATGTGCATACGTATACACATAGACATATAGATAAAAGCTTAACATTTTTAAGTTATATATCATCACACATCTTTAATTAGATATCTCTACTTTTAATTTTACATGAAAATATCTAGACAAAATCATCTTAAAATCACTGTCCATTAAAAAAGCTATCCCTAAGTATTTGCATTTTTCTGGAAAATATTGCAAATCTTGAATGAAAGATTTTTGAATATGAATATGCTTTAGCTGGTGAAGTGATAGTACCACAAGCATGAATCTGGTCTCTGAGCGGAAATAGAAAGCCAGGGATAGTGGAATGCATTCTTCTACTTGGCGTTGGTGCACACTCCAAGGTGGCTGTGCTCCGGAAAGCTACCAGTGTGTGAAGTTGGCGAGATGGCCTGCTTGCCACACAGCATGGGGACCTAAGTTTGGATCCCCAGTATTCACAGAAAAAGACCAGATGTGCTGCCACATAGCTCTATAAGCCCAGTGCTGGTGAGGTAGAGACAGACTCTCTGGGACTGTCTGGTCATCTAAATCATCAAATCATCAAAACCAAAGAAACAGTGAGAGGCCTTGTTTCAAAAAATGACTACAGTGACTGAGAAACACACACATGCATGTACACATAAACACACACATCATGTATGTACACACAAAAATACATACCATGTGAACACATGCACATAAACCATATGCACACATGCACTCACACAGACACACACCCAAACAAATGCATACTACATGTGGACACAACACATGCAAAGCATACACGCACACCAATATGCATACACATATGCGCCTGAACACATGTGCATACACAGCCATACATGCATGCACACACAAACCAAAGTCACATTTGCACATTCACATACAAAGTGTAATAATTAGAATAAAAACTTCTCATCCAGCTTCCAAATCCCTTCTCACATTCCATAAGGCACTCACTTTGAGGAAGCTCCTTTTCTTCTGCTACTGTACAAATCTCCCATTACTAGACGCTTGTTCTTTTAAAAATGGGTCGTGAATACAGAAGTCAATCTACAAATTGTCCCAGCAACAATTTTATGACGTTAGTACTAATGCTTCCTGAGACACATCAGTTCTTTGATTCCTACAATTATGAAACTTGAGGTTACACACACACACACACACACACACACACACACACACACACACACACTGACTGACTGTGCAGGTCATGTTTATGTCAACTTGACACAAGCTATAGTCATCTGAGAGGAGGGAACCTCAACTGCAAAAACATGTCCTTAAGATCATGCTGCAGGCAAGCCTATAGGGGTTTTCTTTTATTTTTTCTTTTCATAAATATTTATTTTTTTATTTAAGAAATTCATATCCACCACTGCTATCTCCTTTTCCCAGTCCTCCCTCAGATTTCCCTCACCCCATCCCCCATCTATTCCTCAGAGAGGGTAAGGACTCCCAAGGGTAGTCAATTTGGTCTGGCATAACCAGGTGAGGTAGGATCGACATCCCCTCCTCCCTCTCCTCAGTATCAAGGGCTGAATAAGGTGTTCCTCCACAGGAAGTGCGCTTTGAGTCAGTTCATGCACCAGGAATAAACTTTGGTCCAACTGCAAGATGCTCCACAAACTGCCCATGCCATTCAAATGTCATCTACATTCAGAGGGTTTAGTTCCTTTCAATGAAGGTTCCTCGGGTGTCATTTCCAAGTCAGTGAGCTCCCAATAGCTCTGGTCAGCCATTTCTGTGGGCCTCCTCATGATCTTGTTCCTTTTGCTTACATAACTTCTCCTTCACTTCAGGTAGACTGGGAGCTCCACTCGGTGCTTAGCTATAGATCTCTGCATCTGCTTCCCATCAGTTGTTGGAAGAAGGTTTTGGAAGATCTTCTCTATTTCCCCTTCCAAGGGAGATCCATGGATGTCTCTCTTAAGTTCCTCCTGTTACCTAGATCCTCAGCGGGTGGGAGGAGGTTTGCAGATTATAGCCTGATCATCCTTCGCTTTATGTCTAAAATCCACTTATGAGTGAGTAAATACCACGTTCATCTTTCTGGGTCTGTGTTACCTCACTCAGGATATTTTCTAGATCCATTGATTTGCCTGCAAATTTCAGAATGTCATTTTTTTCTACTGTAAATATACCACAAACTTGTAATCCATTCCTTATTTGAGGAGCATCTCAGTTGTTTCCAGGTTTTGGCTATTATATTTGCTATAATAATGCTGCTATGACCATAGTACAGTTAATGCCCTTAGGGTAAGAATGTGCATTCCTTGAGTATTTGCCCAATAGTGGTATTGCTGGATCATTGAATAGACTGATTTCCAGTTTTCTGAGGAACCTCCATACTGATTTCCAAAGTGGCTGTAAAGGTTTACATTCCCACCAGCAATGGAGAAGTATTCCTCTTGCCCCACATTCCCTTTAGCATAGGTTGTCCTCTGTGTTTTTGATTGATCTTAGCCATTCTGAGAGGTGTAAGATGGTATCTCAAAGTTTTGATTTGTGTTTCTCTGATGGCTAAGGATGTTGAGCAATTGTTTAAAGGTCTTTCAGCCATTTGAAATTCTTCTGTTAGAAATTTCCTATTTAGTTTTGTACCCCATTTTAAATTGGATTAACTGGGTTTTTGACCTCTAGTTTATTGAATTATCTATATACTTTATAGATCACTCCTCTGCCAGATGTAGGGTTGGTGGGAAATCTTTTCCATTTCTGTAGGCTGCTGTTTTGTCTTATTGACTGTGTACTTTGTCTTACAGAGCTTCTCAGTTTCAGGAGGTCCCATTTATTAATTGTTGTTCTGTCTGTGCTACTAGTGTTATATTTAAGAAGTTGTCTCCTGTGCCAATGTATTCAAGGATATTTCCCATTTTCTTTTCTATCAGGTTCAGTGCAATTGGGTTTGTGTTGAGGTCTTTGATCCAATTGGGCTTGAATTTTATGCAGGAAAATAGATATGGATCTATTTACATTCATCTACATATCATCCTCCAGTTATGCCAACACCATTTGTTGAAAATTCTATCTTTTTTACATTAGATATGTTTTTGGCCTCTTTCTCCAAAAATAAAAATAAAAATAAAACCCCAGGTGTTCATAGATGTGTGAATTAATGTCAGGGTCTTCAATTCAGTTTCATTAATACACAAGTTTGTTTTCATGCCAGTACCAAGCTGTTTTTATTATTGTGGCTCTATAGTAAAGCTTGAAGTCAGGGATGGTGATGCCTTCAGAAGTTCTTTTATTGAACAGAATTGTTTTTGCAATCCTGGGTTTTGTTATTCTATATGAAATTGAGTATTGTTCTTTGATATCTGTGAAGAATTGTGTTGAAATTTTGATGGTATTGCATTGAATCTGTAGATTGCTTTTGGTAAAATTGTCATTTTTACTATGTTTATCCTTTCCAAAAGCATGAGAGATCTTTCCATTTTCTGTTATCTTCTTCAATTTCTTTCTTCAGTGACTTAAAGTTCTTGTCATTCAGGTTTTTCATTTCTTTGATTAGAATTACCCCCAAGATACTTAATGTTATTTGCAACTATTAAAATAGAGAACGTTTCCCTGATTTCTTTTTCAGCTCTTTTATCATTAGTGTATAGGAGGGCTATGAAGTTTTTTGTTTGTTTGTTTTATAGTTAATCATGTATCCTGCTACATTGTTGAAGGTGCTTATCAGCTGTAAGAGTTCCATGGTAGAATTCTGGGGGTCACTTACGTATACTATCATCTGAAAACAGTGATAGTTTAACATTTTTCCTTTCCGGTTTGTATCCCCTTGATCTCCTTTTGTTGTCTTATTGCTTTAGCTAAAGCCCCAAGAACTATATTGAATAGATATGGGGAGAGCAGACATCCTTGTCTTGTTCCTGATTTTAGTGGGATTTATTTGAGTTTTTCTCCATTTAGTTTGAAGGCTGTCAGCATGCTGTATATTCCCTTTACTATGTTTTGGTATTTTCTCTGTATCCCTGATCTCCAAGATCTTTATAATGTGGGAGTGTTGGATTTTATCAAAAGATTTTTCAGCTTCTAATGAGATAATCATTTTTTTTTCCTACAGGTTGTTTATATGATGAATGACATTGACATTGTTTCATATGTTGAACTATCCCTGCATCTCTGGGATGAAGAGATTGGTCATGGTGAATAATTTTTTGATATGTTCTTGAATTTGGCTTGCCATTATTTTGTTGAGTATTTCTGCATCAATGTTCATGAGAGAGATTGGTCTGTAATTATCTTTTTTGTTGCTGCATCTTTGTGTATGTGGCTATTAAGGTGACTATTACCTCCTAAGAAGAGTTTGGCAATGTTCCTTTGGTTTCTGTTGTGTAGAACAATTTGAGGAGTATTGGTATTAGTTCTTCTTTGAAATTATGGTAGAATTCTTCTCTTAAACCATCTGGCCCTAGGCTTTTTTTGCTTGGGAGAATTTTAATAACTACTTCTATTTCCTTAGAAGTTATAGGTCTATTTATTTGATTTAATTTTGTTGAGTGGTATCTGTCCAGAAAGCTGTCCATTTATTTTAGGCTTTCCACTATTTGGAGTAGAGGTTTTTGAAGTATGACCTAATGATTCTCTCGATTTCCTGAGTGTCTGTTGTTATGTCTGCATTTCATTTTGATGTTGTTAATTTGGATATTCTTTCTCTGCCCTTTGGTTAGTTTGGATAAGACTTTGTCCATCTTGATGACTTTCTCCAAAAACCAACTGTTTGTTTCATTGATTCTTTGTACTGTTCTCTTTGTTTCAATTTTATAGATTTCAGCCCTGAGTTTGATGATTTCCTGCCTTCTACTCCTTCTAAGTGAGTTTGCTTCTCTTTGTTCTATAGTTTTCAACTATGCTGTTAAGTCTTTTGTATGAGATTTCTCCAAATATTCTTTATGTAGGCATCTAGTGCTAACAACTTTCCTCTTAGCACTACTTTTATTGTATTCCATAAGTCTGGGTATATTGTTAATTCATTTTTGTTGAATTCTAGGAAGTTTTAAATTTCTTTCTTTGATGAGGGAGGACCAAGCCCATTGTGGGTGGCACCACTCCTGGGCTAATTGTCCTGAGTTCTATAAGAAAACCATAGGGAGTAAGTCAGTAAGCAGCACTTCTCATGGGTTCTTCATTAGGCACTGCCTCCAGGTTCCTGCTCTGTTTAAGTTCCTGTCCTGATATTCTTCAATGATGAACATTGATATGAAAGTGTAAGACAAATAAACCCTTTCCTCCCAAAGTTGCTTTGCTCATTGTGTTTTATCATAGCAACAGTAATTCTGACGAAAATACTTACAAACAGTTCTGGGGAAAGAGAAATATTAAGATTGCCTACCCATTGATTATGTCCAAGAATCATTTACTATTTTGATGTGCACATACAAGTATAAAATAACTCCACACCATCCTCCTCTGGGAAGAGCATTTCCATGAACAGTGTTCCCTAAAGTACCTTTAAGGAAACTCTGATCTAAAGATTTCATGCGTAATTTTCTCACTGCTTAATGATTACCCAATAAGGACTTTGTATTCCTCAGTAACTATGTGAGCTTTGCAAGGACAGATGAAGACTTCCACTGCTTATTTAACTAGGACTATTACTAATGTGCTGGGGAGATAGCTCAGTTAGTAAGGGGCTTGCTCTGTGCTCTAGTTTTATTCTTGTTGGTGCAGTAGAGACCAGGACCACAAAGAACTTTGGGAGGAAAGTCTATTACATCTCATATGTTAAAGCCCACCACTGAAGGAATCCAAGGTAACCTATAGCAGGGATCTGGAAATATGCAATGAAGTAGATACCAGAGAAACACAACTTATTGCCTTACTGTTCATGACTTGTCCAACCTGTTTCTTAAATATTCTAGGGCTATCTCCCCAAAGCTAGAACCACTCACAGTGGGCTGAGCCTTCTTACATCAATCATTAATCAAGAAAATGACCTACAGAGCTGCTTAGAGGCAAGTCTGATTGGGCCTTTTTATCAATTAAGGAGGCTCTTTTCCAAGATGACTCTAGTTTGTGTCAAGTTGGCAAAAAGAAATAATTAGTGCACTTTGAAACATGAGGAAATGAACTTAATCCACAGCACTCACATAAATAGCCTGTCCATGTCCTCATAGAACAACTTGTGATCTCAGAACAGAGGTGACAATCAAGTCCTTGAGGCTCAATGGCCAGCTAGCCTAGCCTACTTGGTGACTTCCAGGATGGTGTGAGACTGTCTCAAATGATCTCTGATGAAGAACATCAAAGGTTTTCCTCTTGTCTCCTCATGAAAATGTATCTCTCTCTCTTTCTCTCTCTCTCTCTCTCTCTCTCTCTCTCTCTCTCTCTCTCTCTCTCATACACACACACACACACACACACACACACACACACACGCATACAGGTACAAATAAGCTCACAAAATAAGTGACCAGAAATTGGCCATGCTTATGAATGTCCAGGCAACTCTACATTGGGAAGACAAGTAGTGAATTTTCTGAGAAGCTGTAATTTCTTCTCCCACTGTGTAGTAGTCAGTATGTAAGTCTACTTTATTTCCTTCGGTAAGCATTGAACTGTGGTGTCAAAATTGCTTTCTTATTATGTAAATTATTCGCTGAAGCAGGTGGAAAATTTCATGTATAGAAAAAATACATGAGCAATATTCATTGGCCGTTTTTCCCAATTCACCATCTCATGGCAGGAGGACACACATGGGCACACACAGAGAGAGAGAGAGACAGAGAGACAGAGAGAGAAAGAGACAGAGATAGAGACAGAGAGATTGGAAGCCTGAGGAGAAGCTTGTTTAAATTGAGATTCTGGAGATATGAACACAAGCCTGCCTACTTTGTTTCTTCTTCAGACCTAGAACCCTCTGCTCTTTCTTTCTGAAATGCTGGAGAGTCTCACTGTCTCTCTTGACTGCTCCTTTATGTTTTACTTTGGGCTAACAAATATTAAAATTCAGCAATGGAGTAAGTCTTAAGAATTATTTCTATTTAACACATTTTATCCCAGTGTAATATATACAATTATGAGTATTAAGATTAAATCTGATCATAGAGCCATAGAGATAGAGTGTAAACATCAGCCTACAAGTTTTGGGTTTTTTGTTGTTGTTGTTTTGACACAGAGCTCAAAACAGGAACTGTTTAGACCCCTCAAGTAGCTGTCTGTTGGGAATAGCAAAGATAAAATGTTTCAAGGCTACTAGCCAGTATACTTCTCCACAATGCTCTCCTCAATGAAAAGGAACAGACTAAATCCAAGTAGGGCACAATATGCTAGTGTTCTTTGAAACAAATTAGCATATTGTTCTGTAACAGACTTTTCCTAAGGAGATGCAACCCCTCCCCCCCATACACACACACATCTACTCATCCAAGCCAGGAAACCCAAGGCAGACCAAAATTCATGTATCACCAAAATTCAAATTGGTGAATCATGTGTTTTTATGTGGTTACTTCTAGGAACAGAAATTGCTCAAAGATAGCTGCATCACCAATACCTATCATGAATGACAGCTTACAGAAGTTGGTAACCTGGAGTGTACAACACAGCCTACAGACAGGTCAGCAGGTTGGAAAGTATCCTTTACAAGTTACTCAATATGTCTAAATCTCCTCTAGCATGCTCCCTTGGTTCCTGTGTCTTCAAAGCAGCTAGTCCAAAGTATTCCTGGCAGCTTGGCTTGTTTGAGAGTAATTTCCTAGTCTTCATTGTTTACTCTATCTCTGGTGGAAAAAAAGCCTAGTGACTCTGGTCAGTTTTAGGGACTTCTTGGAGCTATTTTGAGTTGTTTACCTTTTGTCTTACAGCTTCTCTACAGACTTAAATATTTCAATCACAGAGATAGCTGCTATACAACACATTCACATCTTTTTCCATTCTGGAGTATCTAAAAATCATGTTTACTGACAATTACATTCAATAAATGTTTTACATGACTCAGTTCACATTTTTAAAAAAAATAGATGTTATCACTCTGATTGTTTCACATATGCTAGGCATTACTATGCCTAATCTAGGGTGAAAATCAAGGATTTAGCCCTTATTTGAAGGATGTAACTGTAATTCAAGATTAGTCAATATTTGGTGCTATAACATAAAACTGGTATGGGCTAACTTTATAAAGAAAATAGAATTGCTAAGCTAGCAGTTATGGAAATTCAAGAAAAAGCACCACACTGGCTCAGCCTTGGTGAAAAGCTCAGAGTAGACAGAGATGGATGAACAGGAAAGAGCAAAAGCAGAGGAATGATGCCATGACTTAAAACAGGCAGTCAGAAATCAACAGGGTAGAGTAGGCTGAGGTTTAAAATAACAATTCTCAGAATTAACCAGAATCCCTGTGCTGATAGTTTTATAACAACTTGACACAAGCTAAAGTCATCAGAGGGGAGGAAACCTCAAACAAGAAAATGCCTTCATAAGATCCACCTATAAGCAAACCTATAGAGCATTTCTTTTCATTAGTGATTGATGGGGGAGGGGCTAGCCATGATGGTTGGTCTTGGGCTTTATAGGAAAACAAGCTGAACAAGCCATGAGGATCAAGCTCCATAAGCAGCACTTATCCATGGCCTCTGCATTAGCGCCTGCCTCCAGCTTCCTGCCCTATTTGAGATCCTGTCCTGACTGCTTTTAGTGACCAACAGAAGTGCAAGATAAATAAATCCTTTCCTCCCTAAGTTGCTTTGCTCATGGTGTTTCTGTAGGGTAAAAGGTCCTTCAACACCACTTCTGGGTTTGAAAAACCACCAGTTTTTGAGCTCTAAAACCCACCAATCCCTGGCTTGACTTGAAATACTACCAGTCCCCAACCTGGAAATCTCCACCCGGGAAAGTTCTATCCCAAGAAACTATCAAACCTGGCTCCTGCCACGTTCCCTGCTGAGCAGAGGCACTATCATCTTATGTCTCTCCCAATAAATACCTTGTGTGGGATTTGTCATGCAGTGTGACTATGGTATTCCTTGGCTCCTGATTTCCAGGATACCTTTCTCCTCAGAGCTGTAACAGAATTTCATCATAGTAATAGTAACCCTAACTAAGACAGTCCCTTTTGAGGGACACTCTAATCTCTTCTGAAGGCAGCTTTCATGATTGAGTTAGGAGTCTCTCAATAGGTTCTATTCTTGAAAAATAGTATGTCACATCTTTCTTTGTTAATTAATTTATTGTGTGTGCACACATATTCAGCATGCCATAGCTCATATGTTGGTGAGAGCACACTGGTGGGAGTTGCTTCTTCCTTTTCTAAGGACAGCACTCTGGTCAATAGGCTTGGCTACAAGATGCCCCTATCATCTGGACCATATTGCCAGCCCTGTATGTCACCTCTTATTGTTGCCATTCTGAGACACAAATGTTCCACACATAAACCATGATGGCAAGCCACAGCTAAGCTACTGACCTGCAACACATACTATTTCATAGGCTAGGAAGCATCTAACTTTCTCTTTGTTCATTTGGACCCTCTTCTTTCTCCCTAATCTCATATTAACATTATAATTAAAACAGAATCTGGAAATTGTACTAAATAACGAGCCTATATTTTTTAAAGATGTCATATACATTAGAAGATGGTTGTATGTGCTTGTAATCCCAATGTTGAGAAGGAAGATACAGGTAGATTCCAGGAGTTTCCTAGATAACCAGCCTAACTAAATCAGTGATTCCCAAGTCCTAATGATAGAGCCTCTTTCAAAAATTAAAGTGGACAGCTTCTGAAGGACAATATATGACCTTTATATGCATGTGTGAGCATGCATGCATCACACACACACATACACACACTTGTGTATACACTCATTAACACACACACTAATTTGAGGTCCAGATTTATTAGCCTCCTCATATAGAACCCCAAATAGTTATTACATCTTCTTACTCTCATATTACTTCATTTCTACAGTGCCATTCATAAGTTCTTTGCAAATATAACTTCCAACATATTTCTTTTTAAATATTATCTCCTTGTTATTGGCAGGCACAGCAATGGCAGAGAAAGAAAGGTTTAATAGAAATCAATGTGGAGCCCTGCACTTCTCGCCAGGACTTCTTGGTTTCATTTCTAAAATGCAAATCCTCCCACTTCTTAAATTAAATTATAACTAAAAGGCTGATGAACAGCTCTTGTTTTACTATAGGAGGCCTTCCCTCAGATACATGGAGTTTATGCCTCTCATTGTTAGTGTGACCATTAACTTTAATAGAATGCCCTCTCAGTGACATCTACCAGAGTAGTGTGACACTCAGACCATAATGCAAGTCATTTCTATGGCTCTGGGTAAATAAAAGCATAACATCTGTAATTTCTTGACTATGCACTTATAGAAAAAGTATTCACTAAAAGATAAACATTAGAGACCCTTCATCTTGCCTTACAGAAGTGTTTATTATTTTTATGTGCATTTGTAACAATATTAAAGGTAAATCAAGATATGCTAAATAATCATCATATGGTGTGGGATCTTTAAATAAAGGAGCTGTTTTGGGCCATGACAGGCACCACAGAAGAAGTAGGAGGAGAAATCAGAGCACAGGTAGGAGAAGCAGGGTGGAGTCTGGCAGATAGAGCAAGCCACCTAAGGAGCAACACGTAAGGAACACAGGTGAGCTACGGGCCACGTGGCAGATTAATAGAAATGGGTTGATTTAAGATGTAAGAGCTAGCTAGCAATGTGCCTGAGCCATAGGCCAAACAGCATAAAGTTAATATAAGCGTCTGAGTCATTTCTAAGGGCCTGAACAACAGAGGCGGGCACCTAAGGGATCTGGTGTGGCAGGGTCTAGGCCTCTGGCCACCTGGGACCAAGAAACCCCACTGCAACAATCATATAATGGAACAAATGTTAAAAGACTGTAGTTCATCATGAATTTTTATAACATCAAAGTTCACACACAGGATAACATTATTTAATTTTGCTTTGATGGTTAACATTAGTTGCCAAATTGAAAGTGCCTAGAATCACATAGAAGACAATTTTCTAGGTAAGTCTATGAAGTAGTTTATTGGATTATTTGAGGCAGCATCATCCCATGGGCTGGAGTCAGGGGTTGAATATAAAGAGGACAGTGAGCTGAGCTCTGGCATCGCCCCTGGCCCTTCTGCTTCCTGACTGGCTACAATATAAGCAGCTGCATCAAGCCTCCCCACCCAACCACCCAAAGCCTACATACCATGCCTTCCCACTGTGGTGGATGCATCCTCAAATTTGGGCAGAAACAAAGCCTAGCTTCCTTATACTGCTTTTGTTTGGTATCTTGTCACAACAGTAAAAAGGAAGGTGACACAGTTGGCTGATGCTTATTGAAAGCTAGATATCATTGTAAGAATACTGTCAGTGTTGCCAAAATTAACTTTAATGAGCTAAGTAGGTTGCCTAGTGCTGCATAACTTGTAAGTGATAGAGTTAAATTCAAAAACAGAGAATATTATGCTCAGGCTCTGGACCTGCAGTTTTTGGTCTGAAGAGCCCAGTCAATGATAAAACTTTGTATCCTACATTTTTCCATAATTCATGCCACAGGAAAGCTAACATAACAATTTCAAATATGTATGTATGTGTAGCTTCATTTAGGCCATGTAAATGTTCATACACACATGTATGCACACACAGAGAGAGAGCAAGAAACAAAGTCCATCTGATAAACTAGGAAAGTGCATTCAAGATCAGTGATCTTTGTTTCAAATTACCAGCAGACGGTGAATCAGTCTAAGGTATTTACTGAGTTTCTACTGTGTAGAATAAGCTGTCAAGCACCTCATGAGAGTATGGGACCAAGATGAAAGCTATCCATTTGCTACAGTGTGAGGGTCCTGGAGATGTTCCAAAAAGACTACCATCCTTGTATGAAATCAGCAAAAGAATGTATTGGCCAGCATTCTGGGGCTGCCCATCCTACACAAAGGCAAAACGGTGACAATCCTGAGAGAGGCTTGTAGGCTCCTTTTAAGAACAGCTAAGAGGAGTTCAGTTAGGTAATTTCAGATATGATTGGCTTAAGCAAGTGCCAATCATATTAGTACATGCTAATTGGCTAGGGGCTGGTTAACGGTATAGCTTTTCCATTTTAAAGCAGGTCCGGACAAGTCCCCGGCTTGGCCTTATTTGGTTATCACTTTGAGTTGCTGTGGCTCAGGATGGTATTGCACCTCCCAGGCCTCATTTTTACTTGCTGTTGGGGTGTTGGAGATTGTCCTTTGTTTGCGGCTCTTTTAGAAATTGCTTGTTCAGTCTCTGGAAATTGAAATTGAAGCCTGGTCTCTGGCAGAAGACTGAGCAGCCTGTTATGGCTTCTGCTTGGTCCTCTGAGCAACTACCACGATAGTGTCAGCTAGGAAGTAAATAATGTTGATGGTTATAAGTGCTAACCAAAAGCCTGTACTTGCCTGAAAACTTCTAACAAGTACAAAAAGGTAAACCTAAGAACAATACAGCTGTGATAATGGATTGGTCCCATAAGAATTGATGGTGTTCTCTAGTAAGGTTTAATTGGAAATCAGGCATTGGACATGAAATCAAAGTTTATCTCCAAGTTTACAATCAAGCATCAAGAACACAGAAAATTCTGTCTATAAAAATTGTAAATGAAGGAAAACCCCAGTCACCTCCCACATACCTAAAATAATAAAGAGGCCACTGTAGGAGATGGGGTCTGATCATTGGCCACTGTAGGAGGCAGGACCTAACCATGGGCCAATCTAGCTGGATTTCTGACTAATATACAATATAAACAAAGAGTAAGGCAGCAGATGGATCATAGTTCCTGTCTTTCTGGGTATCCCTCTCTCTTTCGTGTGTCTGTGTGTCTGTCTGCCTGCACAATTGTAAATTCACATTCAAGTGGAGGACAGAGGTCAAAGTTAGGGTCCAATTAACACACACACACACACACACACACACACACACACACACACACACACACACACGCACACGCACACGCACACGCACACGCACCAGTACTAGGATTACAGATGTTTATTGCCATACTTGGCTTTTTACTCGGGTCCTGAGGATCTACTCTGGACTTTATGCTTATTCGGCAGGCACTTTACCAACTGAACCATCTCTCCAGGCTCCTCAGGTAGCTTCTTATATGAAGTTCATTGAATATGAAATTCCTATACAGATATTCATTGCTCAGGACAATAAGCTAGAAAAAAATCATTCCAGAAAGAGAGTAAGATAAAAGGAAACAGTGAGTGTCTGGGCTACAACTAAAGTTACAAAAGTTCTACCTAGGAAAAGAGTGAGGAAATGTGTTGACAGAATGGCTGTAAAAAATGACTGACTATCTGGAGCCAAACTGAACATCCTGCATCCATCCCCAGAGCTGGGGATCCACCACAAGCTCAACAGGCAGAATGCAGAAGAGACATTGCCTGGATGCAGGTATCTAATCCATTAGTTAGGATTAAAAATGAATAAATCATCAAAAATTGTAATGAGGTTAAGGAGCTAGAAAAGTGCTTGCCATGCAAACATGAGGACATGAGTTTTATCCTGAGAAGCAATGGAGAGGAGCTACACATAGGAAGAAGTCTGGCTCTTAGTGGCATAAAACTTGCCTAGCACATGCCAGGCCCTGGATTTGATTCCTAGTCTTAGAAACATAAAGGAGAGCCTAATTTTAAAAGAAAATAGTCTACAGAGTCAGGCACACTGATATACGTATGTAATTGCTGTGCTGGGGAGACAGAGATGTCCTGGTACCTGAAGCTGATTAGTCAAACCCAGCTGACCTGTCAATCTCCAGGCCAATGAGCAACTCAGTCTCAAAGGAAAGGGAGGTGTTGCCTGTGTAACAACAGCAAAGTGTCCTTAATCTTTCTCATTCAGTTCCACTTATATTTACACCCATTTGCCTAAATATATGCACTCCTACCTACATGATGAGAGAGAGAGAGAGAGAGAGAGAGAGAGAGAGAGAGAGAGAGAGAGAGAGAGAGAGAGAACAGATACCAAAATACACTAGTTGAAGATGAAGATTAGTCCACAGCTATAGGTTCAATGGGACATGGAGTAGGTGTAGCCAGAGATAGTGTGATGCCCCTTGTAGAGAGGAGCTCTGTCTGCCTTACACCTTTTGATGCGGCAGGGCCTCAGCAGCTTCATTGTTCCTTTCCTGTCATCACCCTAAAACAAGTCTCCCCTTCTAACTCCTGTGGCCCCCCTTTCTCCTTCCTGTAGATTCCTGGGTCCTCTCTTGCCTTTCCCTTTAGAATCTTTATCTCAGTTGTCACCCTGACAGAACCCTACAGGAGAGCAGGTGCCTGCTACACACTGTCCCGCATTTCTAAACAAATATTTGTGCTTAAAATAAAGAAAGGCAAGAAGCAGTGTCATGCCCAGAGGCAGGTATGCCTTGTCCTCAGGAAACCAAAAGGGGAAATCAGCTGGGATGGAACGAGAAAGCACATGAAATAAAACCATAATACTATTGCAAGTGAGATAAAGGTCAGTGGATCTCAAAATGTCAAGTGACAAAAGGGTAATTTTCCTTCCAGGTTTCAGTTAGTGTAGCTTAGCTGCTGCCAAGGCTTTAATGTCTGAATTTTTAGTCTCATGGTGGCAGTTTATTAGCATTTTTTTCAAGTTTCTGTTAATATTGCCATAAATGTCAATCGGCATCTTAAGTGGTATGGAAAAAAAATGGCAGAAAGATTACATATATCCTGAGCATAATCATTATGCATTAATTTGAATCTGTAGCTACTCAAAGCCACATTGAGGGTTGATGTGATGGTGGGATTGTTGGGGGTCAAGGGGAGCAGGAAAGTGCTAAATTCTTCAATATTCCCTGTCTGCCAAATCTTTACAAACACTAAAAATGTCTAAATTATGGTGCTTCTCTGCACAGTTAACAGATTTTACTGAGTGTGTCGGGGGGGGGGGGGTTATATGACTCCTGGAAAATCATATCTCAGAGCTAAAGGCATTGTATCTATAACTATTCAATTATCGTTGTATCAGTTTGGATTGGGGCAACAGCTCAGTGGGAAAGTGATGGCTATAAAAGCATAAGACCTGAGTTCAGATCCTCTGCACACATGCAAAAATTCAGGCATCATGATTCACATCTGTAAGTCCAGTGCTGAAGAAAAGGAGATAGGAGGATCCCTGAAGTGTCCTAGCCATCCAAGCTAGCTAGTTCAGGAAGCTGCAAGTCCAGTGGTAGACCCTGCCTCAGAAAGTATACAGAAAGCTACAGAGGAAGATACCCCAAAAGTTTTGTGCACACACAACACACACACAATGTACAAAATAAAATTTGATTAATGCAGTTTAAAAGTATGTATTAACTATAAATTTTGTAACTACTAATAAGAATATTTTAAAGGTTAGTGTTAATGTGCCAAGACTTGGTCCATATCCCTTTGGTTTCTGCTTAGTTATCACTGTCCTGATTTCAGTGAAGTGGCAATTATGTCTCCAGTGAGTCAAATTATATTTCTGAGGTCACACAGTAATTGAGGGACACAGACAAGATTTAAAGCTAATAGTGTCTACTTCCCAGACTCAAATACTTTCTGTTACATATTTAAGACTGCTAAATGTCAGTAAATTAGTGTTAATTTATCACTTTTAATATGAGCAATTCCGGTCTCTGTAACAAACAATGGAATATATTCTGTCTCAAATGTTTCACTGTTTTTCTTCCATGTTTCAGCGTTTGTGCTGTGAATATGAAATTCTACTGTAAACTCATGTTTTTGAAAGCTTGGTTCCCAGCTGAGGGTGCTGAGATGACCATAGACCCTGCAGAAGAAACAGATTTGCTAAAGGAAGTGGGTCACTGTGCCCTGGTCCTGATGTCCAGTTGTCTGCTCCAGTTCTTGTTTATTCTTTGCTTCCTCTCTGCAGACACAAGACCAGCCATCTCATGTTCGTATGGCCAGTTGCCACCATGATGAACTGTGTTCCTCAAACTGTGGGTCAAAATCAACTTCTTCTCTAGGTTGCATCTTTGATAAGTATTGGCTGGCCTCAGTAACCAGGAAAATAGCTGATACACCCAACTTTCACATCCTTTGATGAACAAAGTTAATGCAATATATGTGGCCACTTTAACATGTATCTCATTTTCCTTTGTTCTTTGTAGAACTTAGTTCCTATAACAGTTCCAGATGTGCTCGTGGGTCTACAAAAATGAGAATTCTTACACGTGGAATGCAAACCATTCTTCTCTTGTGACCTCTGTTCAAGTTCATGTGCTGAACTCAGATGAATGTGGAGCAAAATAAGCAGAGTTCTTCCCCATAGTGACATGCAGCTTATTTCAGCATGCCAACTCTGCTGTAGAGCTGCCAACTGTGAACTGAGAGATTGGTATCTGCATCACTGTTAGAGGACTTCAGAAAAAGTAGCCATTATACAACCCTAAGTCTGTGACCCCCCAATACAGTTCATATTGTGCTGACCCCAAACCATAAAATTATTTTGTTGCTACTTCATAATTGTAATTTTTCTACAGTTATGAATTGTAATGTAAATGAATATCTAATACATGATCACCAAGGGATCACCACCCACAGGTTGAGAACCACTACCTTAAAGGAACCACAGAAACAGCTTCATGTCTCCCATAGGTTAAAAGAACACTACACACAGAGATACTGGCAGTAAAAATGAATGAGGCATTTAGAACTAGTGGGTAGCTTACTTCACCAATGAAGGAAACATGAGGAAGCATGTTAGCACCACACTCCATTCCTTTTGCTATAATAAAGGACTTTAAGTGATAAGCTATAGGGAGCAAAAGTTTATTTTTTCAAAATTCTGGAATGTGAGAAGGTTAAGACCAAGGCATTGGCGGATCTGGTATGTGACAGGAGCTACTTAGTACAGTGCCTCTCACACTCTGAACTTGACATGACAGATGACCAAAGTGCAGGAGCCTCTCTATAAAGGCACCAATTCTCATCCTAGTCACCTCTCAAATGGCCTGTCCTTTAACACCATCAGTATGAGCGTAAAATTTCAACATATGAATGTAGTAGAGACAAGAGTTGTAAAAGCTTCATTACGCAGGATGGTGGAGAGAATAGACTTTATACAAAAGGTTTAATTTATGTGCTACAACAAATGAAATACACAGGTAATTCCTGATGGTAAATGTGATCTTGTTAGGTCCTTGTTTTGAGTACAAATTGAATAGGGGCAATAAAGTGTAGAGAGCCTGAGACTGAACATTAGCAACAGCATGTGGGTAGAGATGTTTCCACCTATCAAGGCAATAGGGAGTTCTGAGTTTCACTGTTTCATCCTCTTATGTGAAAGATACGTCTGAATGTATGATTGTCTATGGCAATGGAAGGTAGTGCATGGACCTAGGGATTTCCTTTCCCTGATACCAGAAATTCATCCCTTATTCAGTTTCTTCCCTTGAGTAAGGTTCAGTATTTTCAGAGAAAGAATTCTATGAATGAAAAAAACACTCTTTAATAATTCTCCTAAAATATTGAAATATCCACTTCAGGGAGAAGACAGAGAAATTAAGCAATGTCAACTGTAGTCTGTCTTAGTTTTCCTCTCATCTTGACACAGTCTAGAAACATCTGAGAGACTCAAACGATAGATTGCCCAGATCAGACTGGCCTGTGGGCATGTACGTGGGCCTTGATTATTAATTGATTTAAGAGGGCCCAGCCTACGGTGAGTAGCATCAGCCATGAGTAGGTAGTCCTTGAATATTTAAGGTGACTAGCTGAGTATGTGAAAACAAGCCAGCAAGAGTGTCCATCCATGGTTTCTGCTCAAGTGACTGCCCTCACTGTGACCTGGAATTACAAGCCAAATAAATATATCCTCATCTAAGTATTTTTTGGTCAAGGTGGTTTATCAAAGCAGTAGAAATCAAAGTATGTCAGCGCCCTGCACAATGAGGAGACTCCCAGAAGCCAAAGATAAACACAACAGCCACTTTTGTACTTGTAACAGAATCATAGGCACTATTATAGATTATTTATATAGTACATTTTTGTAGTACATATATTATTTACAAGGTTATTAAAATTTGAATGTATAGCATTTTGAATTACATACACTACTGCTTTATAGTTCTGTGTGAGCTCACAAAACCTGATGAACGAAAGTTTGCAAATGGATGAATAGGTATAATATATTAAAACTATTTCAAAGCAGGTCTTTCAAACAATGATATTTTAAATAATCCAGATTTGTGAAGCAGGGGCCCTTTCTTTCATAGAAAGAGAATTTAGCTATTCGGTTCCCCAGACAAAAGCTTCTTACAATATAGATAGGAAAACCATAATGCAAACCATTAACATTATAATTCACTTCAATATAAGAATCAGAGAAGAAGAAAAAAAAATCTTACCCAATCTAAACTTCCCTCGGGGAAAAGAAAAAGAATCCACAAAATGTTTCAACATAGATTAATGGGATTAATAACAGCAAAACATCATCAACAACAATTATATTATAACCAATTAGCCACTTTGAGACACTGGAGCACAAAATATGAAGCTCTTAAATGCCCTTGGCCCTGTAGGTATAAAACAGGGACAAAGCATGAGCAGTGGAGAGAGGCACTTAGTGTTCATCACAGCAGAGCTAACATGAGTTGTTTGGAAACAGAAATTCTGCCATCACCCAAGGAGCTGGTATGTTTTCCTTCAAGTACTCCCTAAGCCCCCAAGTACAATGCAGGCAGCTTTTATCATTGTTAATCAAAAATGCTACCTAAGCTACGTTCACTTACTATGTATCTATAGTACCTACCACTCATAGGATAATATCCATCATGAATAGCAATATGCCATCACTTACAAGGTCATTCATGGTGAAGCCAACAAGAGTTAGCCCAGATGCATCTCTACAGAAATAGAAGATGGTTAATTTGATTGTCAAGTTTAAAGTGCTCACACTCACCTGAGAGACAGATCTCTATGAGCATCAGTGAGGATGCTCCCAAAGAAGTGTAGCTGAGATGACAAGACTCACCGAGGATGGAAGTTCCACCCCACTGGCTGGGGTCATAAATAAAACAGGCAAGATGATCTGAGAACCAGCATCCAGCTTTCCCACTTCACAATGTGACTAGCTGCCTCACACTCCCGCTGCCATACCAGACTCACTATTGATGCCACACTTAGCCAACCTTAAAGGACTCCTCCTTTAAACTATGAGCCAAAATAGTCCCATACTTTCTTATGTCCATTTTGACACAGCCACAAGATGTAACTAATGTGGAGCCCTTGTTTACCTTTCCCTGGTGAGTTCCAGAGGGTGACTAGGTCCGCATACCTGTATTGTGGCTGCTTACAGGTTTGGAGAAATGAAGTAAATTATTAAATACTATCATATAGCCATGTGGTGGTGGCCCATACCTTTAATCCCAGTATTTGGGAGGCAGAAGTAAGAGGATTTCTGTCGTCTGGTCTACAGAGTAAATTTCAGGACAGCCAAGGCTACACTGAGAAACCATATCTCAAAAAAAAAAAAAAAAAAAAAAAAAAAAAAAAAAAAAAAAAAAAAAACTATCAGAAACCTGTTACAATGTGGTTTCTTGGTCCCAGGCAGCCAGAGGCCCAGACTCACAGACCTGCAGCCCCAGACCTCTCAGCCACCCACTGCTCCTGCTCAGGCCCCAGAAATGACTCAGACACTTATATTAACTTCATGCTGTTTGGCCTATGGCTCAGGCACATTGCTAGCTAGCTCTTAGAACTTAACTCAACCCATTTCTATTAATCTTTTCTGCCATGTGGCCATGGCTTACAGCTTACCTGTGTTTCTTACATGTTGCTCCTTTGGGCTTCTGGCTCCTTCTGTCTCTGACTCCGCCCTGCTCCTCCTACCTATTCTGATTCCTCCTCCTACTTTTTCTATGGTGCCTGTCATGGGCCAAAATAGCTCCATTCTTTAAAGATTGCTATTCACAGCATACAGAAAGACATTTCCACATCGGATATCTTTGTCTAATTCAGTAATTGTATGTATTAGTAACATCTACATAATCAAGGTAGGAACTTCAGCTGGGTTTGTTGATTGACAAGCTACCTTCCCAGGGTCTTCTTACTCCAAGATGAATTAAATCCAATATGCAACATGAAGGTCACAGCTCCTGACTATTAAATAACTGGGGCCTGTAGCTACTGCCATCTAGTGCTAATTAATTATAATCTCTGACTGTGAAGAGTGTAAATCTGCTTTTTGTGTGTGGTGCTAAGGACTTGATCTAGGACTTTGCTCCTGCTAGCCAAGTTCCTGTCCCTAAGCTACATTTCCAGCTCTCTTTCTAAGTGCTACTTTGTTTTGTTTTTGAGACAGGATCTCACTGAGTTGTCCAATCTGGTTCAAAGTCATTCTTGCAACCCAGGCATTCCTTGAACTTAGACTTGCTTCATCCTTAAAAATAGTTGGAATTACAGGCTTTTGTCACAAACCAGGCTTGCAAGGTTTAATAGGTTCGCCCAGTATTAAGAATGTTCTTGAATGTTTAAGATGCTGTATGTGCATGGGGTTTCTGGGGTTGTGTGAGGTAAGATAGGAGTCACCTGTAAATATCCTGAAGAAGAACACCAGGATAAACTACAGAAATCAATAGTAAAACATAAATAAGGATTTTAGGGCTGGAGATATGCAGGTAAAATTAGGTACCTCCCCATGTACTAAGACTGGATAAGGAAACCCAGTATGAGAAAAGGGGTCTGAAAGCAGGCAACAGAGTCAGAAACAGTCATTGTTCTCACTGTTAGGAGTACCACACGAAGACCAAGCTAAACAACCTTAAAATATATGAGATGATTTAAGCCATGTGGGTCCCCTGGTTGTCAGTTCAGTCTCTGTGAACTCCTATGAGCCCAGATTAGTTGATTCTGTGGGATTTTGTGTGATGTCCATGACCCTACGACATCCTCTGCCTCTCTTCCACAGGATTTTCAGAGCTTCACCAAGAATCCTAGTGCAATAGAAATTCCCAGAAACCTAAGAAGGTGACCCTAGCTAATATTCCTAGAAATGTCAGATACAGGGCCTGAACAAGCCTTCTTCTATAACCAAGCAAGACTTCAAGTAGGGAGATTGGTGTGGTGGGATTCAGTCTGGAGACGCCTATCCAAGGTCCTGGGCTCGGGAAGGGGGAGTGGCCAACCCTATTCATAAGGGGCTGCTGGGATCTTGGAAAGGATCGTTCTTTCTCTCTCTTTTTTATCTTTTTTGTTGTTGTTCCCTGACCGGGAATTGAACCCAGATCATGATGGTGAGAGTGCAGAACCTTAACCACTAGACCAAGCAAGAAGCCCGTTATTTCTTTCTCTCTTTTTATCTTTATTTTTTTGTTACCTGATAGATCTTGGTTCCTCACCCTAACATTAGCTTGGCCTACCCAATTCTCCTCGTCACAATGGAGAGATTCAGCATTGATTGTGTACTGAATCCACTCTTCTATTGGTGCTGATCTGATCGTTATAGGCATAAGCATTCTTCTACATTCTGAATTAGCATGATCAAAGGCCAGAGAAAGTATTAATTACTTCCTAACTTCTGGATCTGATATTGTTCTATCTACAGATGTGGTAAGCCTCTGTAGAAAGTCAGTATAAGGCTCTGTTAAGCCTTGTTTGACCTTAGTATAAGGCTCAATTTTTTTGACCTGGGTCCAAAATCTTTTCCCAAGCATTCAGTGCAGCAGTACGGCATAGAAATAAAGTATGCTTGTCATAAGTAGTTTGAGCCTTCACATCAGCAAACATGCCTTCACCAAGGATTTGGTCCTGAGAAGCAAAGAAACCCCTAATTTTTCCTTGTTGTTCTAAGGTCCTAGCCTCCTCCCTAAACCAGCTTCTCCACTGCAAATTCTGACTTTGGTCCAAGACAGCCGCTGTTAGCTGCATCCAATCAATTGGTAAGATCCGGGTTTTTGCTGACCATGAATTTAGAAGCTGCTTTACATAAGTAGAGTGTATACCATGTAATGGTATTTCCTCCTTAAAATCCTTGATGTCTCTCATATGTACCCTCTCATAACTATACTCTACAAATTCCAAGGATTCCCCAAATGCTTTCTTTGTCTGAACAGTAGCCGGGAACAATAGTGTGGAGAAGGGGGTAGCCCCGTCATGTTACCACCTTAGGTAGAGTATCTCCAGTACCATAATATTCCATCAGGAGTTGACCTGAGCTGTTCTGAGCATAAGATACATTATTACCCTTTTGCTGGATTATCCACATGGTGGACGATGGATGCTGATGGATGCCGAACTGGTCTCTCCAGCAGTCTGGAACCAGAAAACAGGGCCTTCCAAAATCCCAGCAGCCCCTTATGAAAGGGTTGGCCACTCCCCCTTCCAGAGCCCAGGACCCTGGATAGGAGTCTTCAGACCTTATCAGCTGACACCTGAATCCCACCACAGATTAGGACCCCAACCAAGCCACATGACCTCTGATCTACAATTTTCCTTGCCTCCAAGATACACTGTGGTAAAAGTGTTGCAAAAATGGTAATTTACTGCAGGGGTGGTCAGCTAAGGACTGGTCCCACTTTAGAGCTATTCCATGAGAGGGATAACACCCTTGACACTACTTGAAGGGCCAGAATACAGAGGCTGACCATCTCAGATACCTAGGATAGAACCAAACAGAATTATCAATGAAGTCAATGAAATGATTCCTAATGATATTCTGCTATACTTATAGATTATCATTGCCTAGCCCAATTGTCATTAGGAAGGCTTCAACTAGCAACTGATATAAATAGATGTAGAGCCTCACAGCTAAACAATAGATGGAGGTTCAAGAATCTTGTGGAAGAAGGGGGAAGAAGGACTGTGGGAGCCACAGGAGCCAAGGACCTCCATTGCTAAGGATGTTTCTCTTAATGCTGCCTTCATTAGGGTTTATCTGAGGAACTCAAGTCTCTCCTGGATTGGCTAATTCTATACATTGTTTTATTCAAGACAAAACAGCAACATTATGTCTTTTATGATCTTATCTAACCTCTTTGTAGAGATGGTGATTGTTGCATACCTGTGTTTTGTGACACTTTGCCTAAGGAGGCAAGATACTCATAGTTCTACCCATCCCAGATATGAAACCATGAAAGACCAAAGTAATGACCACACAAAAATCCAGGTTGATGAACAAGTTGGTTTTGAAAAGATTGTGGGTGGGGTGTTACTTAGAGGTGCAAGGATGGCTCAAAACCAGATGTATCAGTACTTACCAGTCATGAAAGCTGCACCACTGGCACTCTCTGCAGGACCTTCTGGTATCTTAGGGGGATGGAGAGCCTCTATGCAGCTCAGGGGGTGGGATGGAGAGTCATAGTCCAAGTCCTAATTCACTTTGACCCCTAATTTGGAAGTCCTTCCACCCTTTGTTCCTGTCTAACTCTCTCAAATGACTTTTCAACACACTCATCAGACTCCTCAGAACTCCCCTCCAAAACTGTGGGATCTTTACATCCATCCCTTCAAAAATTCTCTCTGGATGTTTAATTAAATTGCTTTTTCTATTTCCTTCACAGTCCTCCAGTTTTCTTTTTGGCTGTTCTGTTACTTTCTGTCTGATTCCCCCATGAATGGTGTCCACTGGATATTTCTATTCATTGTAGCACAGTGGATTCTCAGGACATGTTTTCTGAGTAAATAAAAAAGTGAATTTATCAATCCCTAATCAGTGCATATATTTACTTTATAATATACAAAAACTGAACTAAGCAAATCATGCTAGTTCCTACAGTATTTTCCAGATCTTGGTTGGTTATATCTAGAATGTGAATATTTAACTCTCAATGTTTTGCAGTGCAAAACAGTGTTTCAACCCCTGGACACCAGGTTGCAGGACTGTTTGTCTTAAGGCTGTGGAACCTTCAGGATGGAAGACTGGAGGAAGGACGTCACTGTGAAGGGAGAGCTTGAGTGTATAAGATGTCCCCTCTTCCTGTATGTCACTACTTCCTGCATGCTCAGACATGAGACTCATACTTTTGTTGCAACAGCCTCAAGCTTTTCCCACCACAACACACTATTCCTTTTAACATGGGTCAAAATATTTTTTCCCTGAAGTTGCTATTTTAGGCTCTTAGTCATAGCAATAATTAATATAATAGCTATATTATTATCATCTTTAAAAAGTCATGGCTGAGTATAAATATGAATAATATTAATAACTAAGCCAAGACTATAGGCAAAAATGAGGGCTATTCCAAAGTAAGCAAAACAACCAGAAATAAAGGTGCCTGTTAGGAAATTATCACAGGTACCAGATGAGATTTTAAAAATTATGAAAGATGGATATTACTAAGAAATCCTAAGACCATAAAATAAACTGTGGTTTATGTAGAATGTAAGGTTTTCATGGCTATCACAAAATAGATGATATAGTCTAACTTTGTGAAGCAAAAAGGTATGTTTAGACCACACTTTTAGAGTCTGAAAGCACAAACAGCATGGTATAGCCTCTGGTAATGGCCATGTGGTAAATGGCAGAGGGCATCAGAGAAGAAGCATCCCATCTTGAACCAGGAATCAGAAAAGTTGGGCCAAACCATACTTTCTCATTTTATAATAACCCTCTCTCAAGAACTGCAACAGTCTCTTCTGAATACAGATGCTCTGGTGCATGAGAGACTTAACTTCCTGGAAAGACAGGACATGTATCTACTCACCTTGGGAAGAGAACCTGTGAACCAAAGTAGCAAAAGCATCAAAATCTGGTGAACCATTGAGTTTATTAGGGTTACTTACTAGAGTGTGGGTGAGGGGTTACTCAGGAGCTTAGGGATGGCTCTATAGTGGATACATCACAAAAGCTCACCCCAGCCCAGATGATGGCCCTCAAAAGCGGAAGTCCTTCAGGAAGTTCAGCCAGTTAGAGAAACCTCTCTGCTCCTCTCACTCCTCTTCCAACAGCCATTGATTGCTGCTGCAACCCTGGGGAGGAATCGTAGTGAGTCTCTCCTAGACTTGTGGTTTCCTCCCAAGGAATGTCTCAAGGTTAAGAAGATTTTTACATAAATACCATCTCCCAGTTCTGCACCCTGATAACCAAATCTCCAATCACTCTCACCATTTCCAAGCCACAGACATAGTAAGGCAAGGATCAGTGGGAAACAGTACATTTTTTCCCTCTCTGTCAAGAAACTTGTCTTGCCCTGTGGCAGCACACAGCAGATTGAGCTCTGTGGTCCAGCCTAATTAACACTGAGTTCTCTCTTCATAGTAACAAAGCAGACCTTAAGCATCAACATTGGCATGCTGGGAAGGCTTCAAATCAATATTTCTGAATGTGTTGATTCTACTCCATGAAATATTTGTCCAAGAAATGTAATTAACAGAGCCCCCTTCGGGCTTCAGAGAGTTATAATATCCATCTAATTCTCAATACATCACAGTTTTCCTCAGTATAAAAATCAACAGCCATTCACACCCAAAGCTGAAGGCAAGATAGCTTCAAGGTTAATTCACCTAATCTGTTTTGCTTATCTGCTTCTACCTAATCTTCACTTCTGACAGAGAATTTAAAAGAAAATAAAAGAGGGAAGAAAGCAATGAGGGAAAAAAGGGAGAGGTGGCAGGGGGCCAGCTAGAATACATCCACACACACTGGGTTTGCCCTGTGCTTCTGTAGGAACCATAAACTGGGAACCAAACCAATGCAAACTCATTGTAGTGAGTGAGCCCTTTGCATTACACTTCTGGAAATAGGTCAGAAGGCTCTCCTGAGGTACAGTTGTACTAATAAAGATGAAATCTTAGCTGGGACAAAAATTATGAAAATAAAATTCTAATCAGACTTTAAGGGAACAAATTAAAATGTGAGCAAAACAGTAGTTATTGGCAAGCTGTAATAAGTAGGAATATACTGATTGTAGTACAATGTGTGTTTGCCTGTATGTATGGTGGTATTGTGTATATACATATGCTTGTAGGTATATGCACATGTGCATCTAAATGAGGAGGTCAGGGGTCAGCATCCCAAATATGGCCAAGGCAAGTGACAATATTTCCAGGGAAGTTATTTATAAATGCCATTTTCTTATTTCTAGCTAGAAATATAAGCTGTAAATGTGACAGAAAGCAACATTCTAAACCACTTAAATCTTTCTCTTCTCCAATTCTAAGATTAAAGATTAAAATTAAAGTCAATTAAGGCAACTGTATTAGTCATCTTTCTAGCTCTGTGACAAAATATTCAAGGCAAACAACCCAAAGAGAAGCGGTTTATTTTGTATCATAATTTTAGATGCTTCAGCATATTCTCGTGTGGCCTGTGGAGCATATGGAAGAGGAGCTGTTCACATCGCAGCGGCCCTGAAAGAGAAAACTAAAACACTAGTGGCAAAAGATGCCCTTCAAAGTAATGCCCCCATTATCTCTATCTCCAAATAACCTTAATTAATTGTAATATTATTAATTAATATATTAATATTATATTAATAATATTAATATATTAATTAATAATCATATTAATTAACCCTGATAAATGTAAAGAAACATCTATTCACCACCAGTAGTACACTGAAGGACCAAGCAAACAGTTCTGTGTAAGTCTTTCTTGGTGGACCAGTACCTTCATTAGTGTTATTTATAGGAGCATGATGAGAAGTTACAGGAACAGTGATGACTCAACCAAAGTTGTATGACATAAAGGCCTGATCCCGTAATGGTTATGATTCATGGAAGCATCACTAGAGTGGCACCCACAGCATGGGGAACTCACGAAATGCTCGTACACTGAAGAGTTCTCTGGGTACCCACAGGAAGTCATATTTATAAAGTGACCTAAGTCAAATTTTTGCATCTTTTATAAAGTTAAGGGGAAGAGGGAGTATAAGCAATCCATGAAGACTCACAAGCTGTGTGAACCCTGGAAACACCTCTCACTCTTAAAAAAAAAATACTGATAAACTCAATCTTGAGGTTTTCATGGATAATCACAGCTGATTCAATAAGACAATAATCATATTCAATGTAGAAGAAAAAAACTTAAAACTACTCTACTCCTTCCTCTTACTTTAATATCATTTCTGTCCTGTTCCCTCATCTACAATATTCCCTGAGCCATCTATGGAGTATATGAATGTTTTCATTCAGGGACAATCACTAGGATGCTATGCCAAAGATTCAGCTACCCATTTCTAGTAGCTCAACCTACTATAATTTTTTTCAGTGGCTGCAACCCATTGTACGAAGTTTCTTTTGAATGTAACTAACATTAACTATAATCAATAATCATAAGTATAAATGTTTAGAAGGCACAGTGGGTAGCACATCATATTCAACTAACCAAAAAAAAAAAAAAATCTACAGCCTCCCTACTGTGGCCTATGAATTTCCTAGCCTCAGGGTTTGCCGTAGCTTACAATACCAAATATGTGTTTCTTCCTATGAAGAATCCTTACATATACTTAGAAAACAATCGTTTACCTCAATAACAGGCATACCATTATTGTAACCACTGGTGCATTTTGCCTGGAATGCTTATAGTACCGAGCTAGCTAGCATACAGAACCGTGCAGGGCCAATGATGTAATTTACTCTTAGGAGCCTGAATATATTATCACGGCATTCCAAGTACTAGCCAGTAGGAATGACTTTTCAGTTAAATATCAGCCTGATTTCTTCATGTCTCACAGCAATGGTAAAATTTCATCACATTGGTCTGGCATGGAAGTAACAGTAGTAGCTTAAACTGAATTATGTGTGGGTCTCAAGATTCCCCGTGGATAACAATACATATGGAGGCAGCCTACTCCTGGCACTGAATTTAGACTGAACACACTCAAATCATCTTCCACCTAAACAGGGACCCTTTGTGTTAAACCCTCCAACTGCTTCTTTTATTGTGTTTTTTTCCCAAGATTTTTTATTTTACAAATCTCTAAAACATACAGAACTTAGCCTTATGTAATGAAACCTTTTTAAGCAGAATGGGCAGATCTCAGAAGTTTACTCTCCTCTGTTCCAAGCAGTGCAAAAATGATCTTCACACTAAGGAAAACAAGGGGAAACACATTAGCAAGGTCCAGTGAAGTATTAAGAAGCCCATAACTTGTATGAGTTGTTCTGTCAGAGAAGTAGTGTTGGTTATGGAGGCATGGATGGAGGATACCACATATTCTAACTCTTTATAACTCACAATCATTCCCCCAAATCAGTGTGACCTCTTTACCATACCAAATGTGCTTTCAGGTGGGTAAATAGGCTCTCATATTCACAGTCTCAAGACCACAGAGGACTGTTCCTACCATCTGTGTCATCAAACAGAAAGCTCTCCAATAGTGGTACATACGGTGTGTCCTAGCAGACGTACAATCCCAGAAATCCTTTTGTTCAAGGGATGAATGAAGTGTACAAAGAATACCTTGAAAGGTTAAATGGCTAACACTAGGACAAGCCTTTCCTTTTACTCTTGTACCGTTCTCTCTCCCTCTCCATCCCTTCTTCCCATTGCTCATGGCGCTTTTGGAAATGCCATGAATTAAAACACACTTGGTTCCAGCATACAAATCCCAAATGTTCTGCACCTTCCAGGGGATCCACAAAACACGGGGTCTCCTGTTGCTCTGAATGACCCTCAAAGGCAGGTGGTTATCGGACAGGAGGGGTGCATCTGAGATAGAGCCATCCCATGGAGTCTCCTTCTATACAACACTGCTTGTAGTGAAAAGCACCTGTACATCTCATTCAGCTGTTATTAAACTTTAAAGGCTTCCAGTGGCTCACAGGTACAGCATTTGGCTTTTTGTCAATTTCTTTTCCTGGGAGCCCTGGTTTCACACATTTACTTTCAAGGGATCTCAAAAGGCCCCTATTTCTACTACTCTTCATGAACTATGAACTCAAATTGTAAGAAACAATAAAGCAGTATATTCACTTCCAGTCATCTCTGACTGACTACAACTCTGAACATTGCAGGATAGGAACTATCTTTAATGCATGATTATATGGAGTTAGTTGCTATCTAAACTGTAACCATCTTCAATACTAGATCCATTACAACTTCATCTTCTAACAAAACAGAAGTACTCTTTATTTGCAATAGCTCCTGTAGTTTATTAAAAGGAAGATCTATCTTAACAGGAGACAAATAAATGCTATTTTTACAAACATAAAACAATACTAAGATTGTATAAAAGAAAATATAAGAACTTGGTTTAGACAGAATAAGAAAGTCGAATTTGTGGAAGGCATCTCACTTTAGTATTTTAATTGTCTCTATTCTATCTTTTCCCAATTTGTATAGATGGGTGTGTACACATTAGGTTTTTTTGTGTGTACAAGTATGTGGGAGTATGCATGTGAGCATATATGAGTATGTGAGTATAAATATGTACATGTCTGTATGTGAGAGTATGTATGGATAAGTATGCGTGTGAGTGTGTGGGTGTACATGTATGGGTTGGAGATGGTATGTGTTTGTGTCTGTGTGTTTGTTTGTACTATGAACTGTATGTATATGTGAGTATGTGGGTGTACATGTGTCATAGTTCACAGCATCTTATCTGTTTTGTTACCTCCACTCAATGTCACATCAAAAACTACCTCTTATATCAAAAGATCCCTCATTATTTTGGGTACTTTTTCCGAAAAGCATTTGAATTATTATTATGAATAACTTTATAATCATCTTAATAAATAAATATTTATAGTTAATATTATCCCCTAGAATTGAAATCATTAGAAAATACTAAATACTGTGGTGATATATACTTACTAAAATCAGTCTAGAATATCAGAGGACAGAGCCATCTTTTCCAGCCCTTTTTGTTTGTTTATGTTATTTGTATTTTGTTTTTTGTTTTCTGTGTAACAGTCCTGGTGGTCCTGGAACTTGCTTTGTAGACAAGACTGGCTGGAGGCCAGAGAGATCCTCACAGAGATCCTCCTATGTCTGCCTGCAAAGTGCTGGAGTATTCACCATAAAATACTCCATGCTTGAGAAGGGTACAGCATCAGTTTGACTAAAGCCTATCTGTGGGTATCACTCACTCATCTCAGACATTATGATGTAAACAGAAACTCAAAACCCACATTTGAATTTACTCACCACTGTTGGGGAGGCAGAGGCCCACAGGTCACTGAGGTTTGATGGCTATCCAGCTTCCAAATCAGTGAGCTCCAAGACAATAAAATATCCTGTCTTCAAAAATGAGGTGAATGACCTCTTGGGGGGGGGGGGGGGAACAAACTATGTGGGTATCTTGGTTATGAATACCAGGGTGTGAGTAGCTTTGTCAAAGGCTGGGGGATTCTAACCCAAAGGAAAGATTCTGCACTTACTCCATCAACTGGGCCACTCTCCCTTTTCTTCCTTACAGCTATAGAAATCTTCTAGGAATTATCAAATCACAGAGATCCAACCCACTCATCATTCTATTCATGGCCACTTGTCAAAGAAACACATTTTAGGACATGAGTAAATTCCCTTTCCACCCAAAAAGAGGATTAGAATTTAGCAACTATCAGAGGAAAACTCATAAGTAGATTCCAAGATCTGGTAATTATCTGCATAATTAATTAAGAAATAACAGATATTATTTTATTGCCCTAAGTAAAACAATATATTTTACCTGAGTAGCCTGCCTTTGGTGTTATAAGAACACAAATCAACAGAGTTTCAAACATCATAAAAACTGCCACACACACAAAGAAATGACTCTCATGTTCTGTCAATAACTTTTTTCTTGCAATCAATATCTTCTTCAAAGAAGGAAGAGAAAGTTTATTAGGTAGTATGTAACATATTCCTTTTATAAAATAGTATGTGTCTTTGTGATTGTGTGTTCAGTTGAGCAAAGTTCACAAAAACATCTAGGAGTTACTTTGATCAATGCTGGGTAACAGCAGGGAATTTCATATTGACTATAGAGGTGACTTGGTGGCCTCATTAGCATGCTGAAGAATTATTTTTAAATATTGCTAGAAAACACATAAAATACTGAAGGGTACGGCATGGGCACAGAGTAAGTGAATCCTAAACCAACACAAAAAAAATGGCATTACATTACCAATTAATAGGTGCTGGAGACTGCTTATAGCTTTGCTTTCCAGTTGAAATATTCTTTACTAGTTCCAACCCGTTCCATGGCACTCCTCTGAATACTTGACACTTGTTTAGTGAGAGACCTTGACTGAGTGACCAATAACACAAAGCAACCCTCCGCCTTGCATCTCCATCAGACTGTACAGATCAGTCTTTAAAAAAAATGATTATTTAATTTTTTTAACATACCCATCATTGTTCCTCTCCCTCCCTCCCCACTTGCCAGTCATCCTCCAGCTCCCCTGACCCCATCCCCTCATCCATTCCTCAGACAGGATAAGGACTCCCTGGGTGAGTCAATTTAGTCTGGCATATCCAGTTGAGGTAGGATCAAGGTCCCCAGTATCAAGGCTGAGCAAGGTATTCTTCTGTAGGAATGGGCTCCAAGAAGCCAGTTCATGCACTAGGGATAAATCCTGGTCCCACTGCCATAGGCCCCATAAACTGCCCACATCATTTGATTATCATCCACATTCAGAGGCCTTAGTTCAGTATCATGTGGGTTCCTGTCAGTTCAGAGTCAGTGAGCTCCAAATAGCTGGGGTTGGTTGTCTCTGTGGGTTTCCTCAGATCTTGACCCTCCTGCCTCCTCACCTGGACTGGGAGCTGGACTGGGAGCTGGACCCAGTGCTTAGCTGTGGATCCCTACATCTGCTTTGCTCTTTGGGACCTCTTGTTTGTTTCTTCTTATTTACTGGTGTCCTTGTTTACAAGTTCCCCTCACATACCTGTGTCTCCCATATGAAATAATCTCATTTTTAAGAGTTTGGATATTTCCTTTATTGTCTTTCTTCCATTTACTAAAAAAGGATTTTAAGCAGGTTAGGATAAATGCTAAGTCATAGAGTGTTGCATGAATAAAGGAAACTGAGGGCCAAATCTCTGGGAAAGGCAGAGATATTAGAGATGAAAGACCCCAGTCAGATCTCACCCAGCTGTCTTCCAAGTTTCTCAGTCTGGCTCCTCCTGGCTTCTTCTGCCTACTTTGTCTTTCTATGCCTGCCTTAAATACTTTCTCTGCTCAGTTAAGGCGTGGCACCACCACTGCCTGCCTGGGAACCTGGAACTCCTTCTGTAAACTAAAATGACCTTGAACTCAGTTTGGATTAAGGGCATAGGTGACCACTCCAGGGATACTGCCTATGCTGGGATTAAAGGTATGAGTTACCACTGTCTGATCCTCCTAGACTGACTGTGGGTAGATCGCTCTGACATCTCAGACTGTTTTTATTATATTTGAAAATATCCTCACAGTGGAGTCTTCCCTATTTATTCAGCCACAAATCATCTTGTTGCCTTTGAAATTTATCACTTACTATGCTCTGTACATTACCCTTGTCTTAGTTAGGATCTCTATTGATAAGTTAAATCACATGACAAAGAAGCAAGTTGTGGAGGAAGTGGTTGATTTCAGTTTACAAATCACAGTCCATCACAAAAGGAAGTCAAGGGCAGGAACTCAAGGTAGGAATCCAGAGGCAGAAACTGGAGCAGAGGCCATGGAGGGATGCTGCTTACTTGCTTGCTCCTCATGGCCTGCTTAGCCAGCTTTCTGATGCAACTCAAGACCATATGACTGGAGTGGTATACCTACAGTAATCTTCACCACCCCATCAAACTAATCATGAATATATCCCACATACTTGCCTACAGGAAATGTGATGGAGTGCTAGTCACCTGAGGTTTTTCTTCCCAAATAACTCAAATTTGTGGCAAGTTGACAAAAAACAAAGAAGCAAACAAAAGCCTTGTATGACTCATACAAAGTATTCCTCCCATGACAGATGGTTCCTATAATCTAAGCCTTACATTTTCAACTAGCTTCTAAGATCTTTGGCTATCAGATTACTTATACAGTGTTTCTTCAGTCAGTTTGTGCAACAGTGGATGTTAATGAACAATAAAACAGCAATGGCAGGAACTGGGGAGATGGTCATGAAAACCCTAGCTCCATGCCCAGAACCAGTGTTAAAACCAGGAGCACGAGCATGCAACTGTAATCCTATTGCTGAGGGGGGCAGAGGCATGTGGACCTCTCGAGTTTGTGAGCCAAGTAGTCTACCACTCAGAGCTTGAGTTTTAGGGAGAGACATGTATCAAAAAAAAAAAAAAACCTACAAGGTAGCAAATAATAGAGGAAGATACTCAACCAACATCATCCACACCCATGCGTACACATACACACACCACAAAAAAACAAATAGCAACATAATGACCTTGCAGCAGTAGTCATTTCATAATGCATTTAAGAGTTGTATGAGTTGCAAACACTTCTCACAGAGTTGTGTATGTGGCTTACTCAGCAGGCTCAGGCTCTTTAATATCCTTCTCATGGTTCAGGTGAGCAAGCACTTATTGAACCAAAATTTGTTTCCTTTGAAAACTAGTAAGAGCCATGCCTGAATATGGAACTTGAGTGTACAGCAAGTGAGGAAGAACAGAAACCAGAATAAAAAGAGAATCCTCAGAGAAGTTGCCATCAGGAGCCACCTAGAAATCCCTTTATCTTTGCCAGCTCTTTGTTAGTATGCTAAGAAAGGCACATATTCTTATGACATATTTTAAATAATTTTAATAATTATTGGAGAATTTCATATATACAGTTCACTGTCCATTTATTCCTCTGGCACCTCTTGGATCTGTTCTTCACCAGGTTTGAACTTCAACAAGCTCTTCTTTCCAGGCTCACTCAAATCTTTTTTCCTTTGTGTTCTCTCTCTCTCTCTCTCTCTCTCTCTCTCTCTCTCTCTCTCTCTCTCTCTCTCTCTCTCTCTCCCTCTCCCTCTCCCTCTCCCTCTCCCTCTCCCTCCCCCTCTCCCCCTCCCCCTCCCCCTTCCCCTCCCCCTTCCTCTACCCCTCCCACTTCCCTCCCTCTCTCTCTCTCTCAGAAACACACACTTTTGATGAACTCACTCTGTAGCTCTGACTAACCTGGCACTCACTCTGTAGAAGAATCTGGCCATGAAATCACACAGATCCCCCTGCCTCTGCTTTCTGAGTGCTTTGATAAGCATGTGTTCTGTACAGGCACCTGTTGTCAAGTTTGGGGAGCTTGTTGTTCGGTATCTCAGAATCCACATGGTAGAAGGAAAGAACCAGCTCCTGGAGGCAGAGTGCAGGAGTTCACTCACAAACACACACACACATACAGGGTGGGAGGGGCTAATAAAATGTAAAACAAGATCTTAGGTAAATTTGGTAAAGACATAAATCTATGTCTTTGAAGAAACACCATGACCAAAACCAACTTAGGGAGGAAAAGGTTATTTGGCCTACAATTCCATGTAGTCCATCTTTGAAAGCAATCAGGACAGGCACTCAAACAGGGCAGGATCCTGGAGACAGGAGCTCAAAAGAAGCCAAGGAGACGTGCTGCTTACTCATTGTTCATCATGACTTGCTCAACTTGCTTTCTTATAGAACCCAGGACCACAAGCCCAGGGATGGAGCCACCCATAAAGGGCTGGGCCCTCCCACATCAATCACTAACTGAAAATTCCCTACAGGTTTGCCTACAGCTGGATCTTATGGAGGCATTTTCTTAACTGAAGATTCCTCCTATCAGATGACCTTAGCGTGTGTCAAGCTGACATAAAAATGTCTGCCACAGCATGCAAAGGAAGGGGGGGGGAGAGAAACAAGTTAACCCTGAGAAAGGTGAAGATAGCTTCCATGTGGAGGTTCTGCCCAAGCTGTTCTGAAGGGCAGGAAGAACTTGCAGGGAAGGCTTGCTGGAAAGAACTGCATGCCCAGATGCTGCAGTCATTTTGCCACCCATTTATTGGAGCACCAGTGCCCAGGCTTTTGCATTTGAGACATAGTACTTTCTTATTTTCTCTGGCTTTGTTTGGATAAGTAGTATTAGAAGTGTTTTAGGGCAAACATTCATATTTATGCGATATTTAACTTTTCATCAATAATAAATTCAGGTGACGTCTCGCTGTTATTAATATTGATCGATGTTCCAATTGAAAGCACAGATGTCAGGGATTTTTTAAAGTGGGTTCAGTTATATTTAATAGTGCTGCTGATGAGAGGAAACCTAATGAAAACCAACAGATGGTCTATTTAATATTGCTCTCGGCTTTGAAACATGTGCCAAGTGTGATCCACACAAGACCCTGACAGGACTGTTGTGGGAAGCCTTTAATTACAACTATTTGCACTCCAGGGCCTGCCGAAATTGCTACAATAGCACCATAACTCCAACACCAGCCAAGCCAGAATCTAAATAACACTCACTTATGATATTGTGTGGTTCTGTCTTTCTAAATGACCTCTATAGACAGCATCTCCCATTGGTCCTTTCTTCTCAGGGCCAAGGAACTGGAGCTGGTGGTCAGGAAATCATCCCAGCCCTAAGTCAACACACTGAACACGGAATGCTGAACAGCATCTCTGGGGTCATTACTAATTTACTCAATTTCAGAGATACCCCAACAGAGGTAAGCTGCCAAGACAGTGACTAAGTACTTAATAATAACACTGGTAATATCAACCACCCTATTAAGAACTCTGCAAACCACTTGGTAAATATTAGCACCAACTCTCACAACCAGACACAAAGAGAGGAGGTTGCTGGAGCCAAGAAAGGTTCAGTGCAAAGCTCAAGGTCACACGGCTTCTAAGTGGTACCTATCTTAATTCATAGTGATCATAGTGGATGAATAACACAATGTTAGGAAGGAAAGCAAGAGAGGGAGGAGGCTGGAAAGAAGAGGACGGAGGAAAGGAAGGAAGGAGAGAGGACTAAGGGGCAGGAAGGGAGGCTTTAGGAAAGGAATGGAGGAGAGATAGAAGTGGAGGCTGTTCTTCAGTCAGAATGTGCTCAGCAACAGAAAACCCTCCATTTAAATGACAAAACAGAATAAAAAGGCCAGGAGTATGTTCCTCCTCTTTGCTCTTTCTGTTGACCAACTCTGCCCTCTGGCTGCCTGCTACTCTAGAAAATTAGGCCTTAGTACATGCAACTCTGTTGGGACAGAGTGACCTAGAACACTGCACATCTATAGGTGCCTTAAAAATTGTTCCACCTCCTGTGGTTAAAGTGTGAGAGCCTAAGGACACTGACTCGTAGGTAACCCCTTGGAGTAAACACTGTCAACATAATACCAGTAATGCAATAGGATTCTATTGAAAGAGCAGAACCAACATCATCATGAGAACAAGCCTCCATGGTGACCGGGAGTTGAATCAAGCCCCCAAAATGTACTGTGACAGCAGAATTAGGAGACACGGTAGTAAAGTTTAACAAGAGCCAGATGTCTCTGCAGACATCTCATATCTTGTCATAAATCCTGTCAATGTTCTATAACCATTAGCAGTTTCATACCTATTTAGCCTAGCCAATAATTTCAAAAGATTGCCTCACTCTATGTCCTCTTACCCAATCTTAGAACACCAAGACATACAACTCCCTGCTTGTGATTTTCCCTATATAAGCCCTTTATAATCAGGGTTTGGGCTTCCTCCTTCACTCACTTGGAGTGTGCAGGAAAAAGTCCTTGCCCAGGCTTGAATAAAAGAAGCCTTTGTATTTGTAATGGGAAGTCATGGGGGTCTTGCTGGGTGAGAACACTATCACTAGGCTTTGATAACCTGGGATCTAGTAGGCCTCAAAAGATATCACAAATATTGTCAATCTGACCATCTCTGCAGCACTCCAAAATAGTCCTGCCTCCCCTAGCATGTGCCCTTTAGCTCTTCATCTGAAATTACTAACATATAAACAGTGGAAGAACAGACAATAATCTGTCTTTTGTTGTTACATTTATAGAGTAATCATAAGGAAAATCAAAAGTAGAGATGCCAGAAAGAAATGTTAAATTGGCATTTAAGTAAAGTAAAGCTGAAATCCTGACCAAATCTTATGGTCATGATCTGAATGAACAAAGCTGCCCCCAAGCCACTGTTTTTAGCAGTTGTTCTCCAAATGGTGCTGCTATTTAGGGTTGTGGAACATATAGGAGATGTGGCTTCACTGCAGACTTTGGAAAGATATGATCTGGCATCTGATTCCAAACCTCACTTCTCCTTCCTGATCCATCTCCCTGACCCAGAAGAGTTATAATAGTGGAGAAATGACAAACCAAAATCAGGAACTCAATTGTTTGTTATTACTTTTGAACTTATACAAAGCATTTGGTTTCACTGTGACATTTTCGTATATGTGTTATTATGCCTTGTTCCTATTCACCCTCCCAAACTGCTCTTTCTGTTCTAGTGTGCTCTTTTGCTGTGCTAAAGCATTGAACAAAAACAGCTTGGGGAGGAAATGGTTTATTTCGGCTTACAAGTTATAGTCTATCATTGAGGAAAGTCATGCAACAGCTCATGACAGTAGCCCAAAGGCAGGAACTGAGGCAGGCACTGCAGAGAGCTAGGGGGATGCTGCTCACTGACTGGCTCCCCCTGGCTTGCTCAGGTATCTTTCCTATATAGGTCAGGCCCACCTGCCCACAATGGCACTGCCCACAATGGGCTGGGCCCTTCTATGTAAATTAGCAATCAAGAGAATGACCCACAGACTTCCTACAAACTAGTCGGATGGAGGCAGTTTCTAAATTGAGATTTACTCTTTTCTATTTGTCTAGGTTTGTATCAAGTTGACAAAGTATAATTGTGATCTTCTTAGTTCCGCTTTCTGGCTTCTTTCCATTCCAGAAGACCACATTGTTTTCAGATCGTATGCATTCCATTACCTTCTGTTTAGCCTCCTCTGCACTCCTTCAGATCTTTTCCTCTTCTTATGGTCCCATTTCGGGTTTCCTAACACACATACCCACACATATACACACATACACACAGAAACATACATAAGTACACATACATGTGCATACACACATGCAGAGATAATACATATGCATGCACATATGGACACACACATAAACATAGATACACACATACACACAAACCACAATGCAGTTTTCCTAAAATGTATGTGGAATAATTAATAATCAGGATTTTCTTAACAAATAGTGAGATGTAATTTGCAATTGGAATTTTACATGTTCACACAGTATTAAAATGATGGTACTGGCAACATGTAAATAGATGAGAAAACAATATTGACACAAAGCAAAACATGAAGGTGCTGATTAACACATGGTAAGTGTATAATTTAAACTATTTAATGATGACATTGAAATAATTTTATATTCATCAGCTAAATTAAACTTTTTCTATAACTAGCTAGATAGCAAGTATTTTCAATTTTGAAAGCCCCAAGGACTTTTATAAATACTGCATTTATAAAAAGGTATGCAAGCAAATAGGTTACAATAAAACTGCATTTTAAAAACTGGATGGCAAATCAAATTTGGTTTAAAAGACATAGCTTTCTAACCTCTCTGATCAAAGCTAAGTTCAAATGAATTCTTTATATAACAAAATTAAGTTACATATTTTAAAAACTAGGAAAAACACTAAATATAATAATATTTAAAACTGGATGACTTGTATACTTGTTTATGTACTATTAAAACATAGCAGAAAACATCATAAATGTATTTATTTGTGGACTAGAGAGATGGCTTGAAGTTGAATGCTTGATGCTCTTCCAGAGGACTGGAGTTCTGTTGCCAGCACTTAAGTCCCGTGGCTCATAATTATAATTCCAGCTCCAGGGCATCTGACACCCTGATTGGCCTTGTCTGGCCACCTGTACACCCACACCATGCACACACACACACACACACACACACACACACACAATTAAATTAAATAAATCTTTAAAAATCCATAAGAGCACATGGCAAAAAATGGGTAATTATACATTTGTATACTCTGCATTCACAGAGTTCTATAAATTAAAGTTAAGTAAACCTATGTGCTGTATCTATAAAGCAGACAATTTTCAAAAGTAGAAATAAGAGGGTGGTTGCCTTACCTCAGTAAAGGTGCTGTAGTAAAGTACAGTGGCCTGGGTACATTCTAAACAACTGATGTTGGTGTCTCATAGTTATGGAGGCTGGAAGTCCAAAGAATGGTGTTACCAAGGTTGAGTCCTAGAGATGCTCTCTTCCTGATAGCAGATAACTGATTTCTTCATGCATTCACCCGTGCTAGAATAAGGGTTAGAGAATTCTACAGCATCTCTTATAGTGACACTAATCCCATTCATAAGGGCCTCAGGCTCATGATCTAATCTCCCCTTAAGCAATCTAGTTTGTCAGGTCGTAACCTTAGGATCTGAATCTGCGGGTGTCAAGGGAATATCAGTGCTCAGTCCACAATGCTGACTTCAGCTTCTGGTGCACTCAGAGTGGACGGCAAGAATTCCTCCTTTGCCTGACGGTCCTCTCAGTTCACTCTTCCCCTTCCTTTCTAGCCATTATGCCCATTTTACTGCACCTCAGAAACACAATTATTCTAACTGGAGATTTGTAGTGGTGCTACACACTCCCTGAGTGCTCCCACAACTCTCCGCTTGTTTCCTTCGAGGCTGCCCAAAAACTGGTATCTGAGAGACTCACTTCTGACTATATTAAATGGCTATCACACATAGTTTACATAAATACAGCACATACACACACACATACACAGGCACAAATGCACATGCCTCCAAGTACTCTCCACTTGCTCTTCTCTCCATAATAGTTCCTTTACTTATACCTATGTGGGTCTCTTGACCATGAAAGAGTAGAAGTTCTATAACAACAGGAATTTCAACTGTGCAATTGTTCACTTGTTTGTTTAAGACAAGGCTTCCCATAAACTAATCTGGCTTGTGGTTCTAGTTGCTTTTTACTCTTTTTCTCTATGAGGAGCCCACAACCCAGCTCCCAAACAAATACACAGGGAGGCTTATCTTTCTTTTGAATGCCTGGCCTCAGCTTGGCTTATTTCTTTGTTAAGTTATCGCATTATCTTTTGCCTCTGGGCTTCCTCCTTCACTTGCTTCTATAGAGCGTCCTCTCAGCCTTGTCCAGGGCTAAATGGGTGCCGACCCTGGCTTCCTCCTTTCCTTGCTTTTGATCCTGCTCCTAGATATTTTTCTTCCCAGGTTTCTCCTCCTATTTATTCTGCTTGCCAGCCCCACCTATTTCTCTCTCTTGCCTCACTATTGGCCATTCGGCTCTTTACTAGACCAATCAGATGACAGGCAAAGTAACACAGTTTCACAGACTTAAACAATGCAACATAAAAGAATGCAGCATATCTTTGAATCATTAAAATAAATGTTCCACAGCATCAACAAATGCACCACATAATAAAATAATATTCCATTGCAGGTCTAAACTTTCTAGATATCAGAACATGACTCTGAACTTTTGACACTCTGGCCTCCTCTTCTAGAGTGTTTGGATTAGTTATACTTCACCATACCTATTTAATGTGATGCTGGAGATCATAACCAGGGCTTTCTGAATGCTCAGAAAACATTCTTATCAGCTGAGCCACAACTCAAGAAATTCTCATTCATTTTTAAAAAATATTATATACTTATCCAAACTGCCTAATGAAATCTTGCAATATTATGGAATGTTGTAATAGTAAATATCTACCAAGTAATAGTGTATAGCATCAGCTGACCTTAAGGGTTAAAGTTTCTCACCTTACCAGAATTCTAATATTAAATTTACCACGCACTGAATATGGAGTTCAAGCGAGTTACAAAGCATCATCCATGGAAAGTAGATATAACCTTGTCTCGCCATACACTTTGATATGCAGAAGAATGCTAAGGTCTATAAATAACCATGAAAATACAAACTTTTAAAGATCTATCTTTCACATACCAATATTGGAAAATAAAAGAATGTTAGAGATAGTGTGATAACCAATAACTCAGCAGACTACCTTGAGAAAATTATTCCAATGAAAGGAACTTACTGTTGTTGTCTAAATTGCTGTGGCTCCAAACTGCTTTCTAAATATTTGTTTTCATACCTGTAGACAATCCTACTCTCATCCTTAATCAGTGAAGCTTCTCTTTGCAATGAAGAGTTAAATGCAGAAACTCAGGACTGATTAAGGTGCTAAAAATAAGTGATGGTTGAGTTGTCACCTCTAAGTAGGACACTTACACCATCCCTTCAGAGGCTCCGAGAACATTGAGAAAGGGGTGGAAAAAAATGTAAAAGTCAGAAGACAGAGAAAAGTTGTGAAATGCTATTTCCTTGACACGGTTTTGCTCTCATGATCTCACAGCAGCTACAGTTGTCTGTAATGATTCTGCACAAGCCTGGGCCTATCAGCAGTGGATCACGGATCAGAAGGGGCTGGTGGGGCTCCATACCTCCCTGTTGAACTACAGGCTAATGATACTTAGCTATAGCTTCAGTTGTGTGGATACTGAAGGGCCTCTCAGTTCCAATGTATAGTCTCAAGTCCAGGGAACACAGACAGTCTTGATTAAACTTAGTGGATCACAAAACAAAACAGAAAGATGTGAAAATTGATTTGAAGAGAAGAGGGGAAGGTGACAGCTGGGGTGAAAATGAGGGGGAAAGGTGAGTAAGAGGAACATTGTAACCTGTATGAAATTTTCAAACATTTAGTAACAAGTATATAACAAAAACAACTCTCTTAGTCACATAAGGTAGGTATCTGGATAGTTATAATGTAACACTGTTTGTAATAGTAAAAACAGTGAAGTACTAGAAATTTTGTGGATGCCATATGAATATGAAAATTGTGGGCAAATTATGTATTAACTGCCTTATTAATTAATTGTTCTGCAGATGTAAAAACCAAGAGTAGTATCTTCATACATTAATCTGAAAAGTTGCTCCTGGTATATTTCCCAAATAAATTAAAAGTTTAGAGCAAAATGTGTAAAATAAAAAATGTTTTTAAAAATTTAAGAAAGTAATTTTAAATGACTTTTATTTGGTTGATCACAAAATATTAAAGTAGTGAATGACTGAATTGGAATGAGTTTTAGGAAACCTTCCTACTGTTCTTCCACACCCCAAGAAAATTAGAAAGCCTCTCATAATAGGTTTCTGAAACTCTCAGTATAGGACAGTTTCATATCTTTTGAAATTGGGTACCAACCTCTCATCAGTACCTAAAAACATAAGTCAAGTTACAATTTAAAATGGAAAAATAGTTCTACTGAATGATTAATAAAGACACAGAATCCCAAATCTGTGAGTGTTTGGGCTACAGAGATGGTTCAGTGGCTGAGAATATATATTGCCCTTGCACAGAGCGCAATTTCCATTCCCATCTCCTATATCAGGTGGCTCAGAACCACCTATAACTCCAACCTCAAAGAGTCTGATGCTCTCTTCTGTTGTCCACAGACACATACACGGGTATACACACACACACACACACACAAACACACACGCACACACATATATACACACACACATATACACACACATATACATACACACACACAAACACACACGCACACACATATATACATACACACAAACACACACATACACACACACACAAACACACACGCACACACATATATACATACACACAAACACACACATACACACACACAAACACACACACCCACATATATATACACACACACATATACATACACACACACAAACACACACGCACACACATATATACATACACACAAACACACACATACACACATATATACATACACATACATACACACATACACACATATATACATACACACACATACACACACACACAAACACACATATATACATACACTCACAAACACACATATATACATACACACACAAACATACACACACATACACACACGCACACACATGTATACATACACACACAAACACACATATATACACACACACAAACATACACACACATACACACATATATATAGACACACACAAACACACATATATACATACACACACACACGCACACACATATATACATACACACACAAACACACACATATACACATATATACATACACACACAAACACACATATATACATACACACACACGCACACACATATATACATACACACACACAAACACACACATACACACATATATACATACACACACACAAACACACATATATACATACACACACACACGCACACACATATATACATACACACACAAACACACACATACACACATATATACATACACACACAAACACACATATATACATACACACACACGCACACACATATATACATACACACAAACACACACATACACACATATATACATACACACACACAAACACACATATATACATACACACACACAAACACACATATATACATATACACACATACACACACACAAACACAGACACACACATACACACAGAGAGACACACACAAAATATATTTTAAAAATTTCAATGAAATTAAAAACCTAATGGGTAAGGGTTGAAAATGTATTATTAAAGAAGAAAAAGACAGAGACCATGATTAGGAGAATGAGTACTGTCTGAGGGGCAATGGAAATCTATAGACAGAATTGGGTAATGGAATGAAATAGAGTTATTTTGGGGGTCTTGTCTTGTTTTGTTTTTATAGGGCTACTGTATGCAGAATCAGTTTTAAGGGAGTTAAAAATGCGTGAGTTCCTTTGGGGTGTGTACACCATGCTAGGTATACCAAAAGATGATATGTAGACATGCACAATAGCAGACAGATGCAAGAAACATCAGCTAGAATTTTCTGTACTGAGAAATGATTTTCACAGGGTAGTGAGAAATAAGGCAGAAATCAAGAATGACTCTCAGATATTACTATGCCATTCCCAGTGACCTTGAGCGTTCTGATATTTGAGAAATTGGCATGGGGAAAGGAGCTTGGCTGGAAGAGCAAGGAATAAGGCCAACTGCAGTATATAATGAGTGAAGGAAGCTCAGTACAACATAAAGAAAGCTCAGGAGCTACTGTCACAAGGTAAGGGAATGGTCACCAGTCCAAATTCTCATGAGAGGTCATAGATGGAAAGAAAAGCCCAAAACAGCCGCTGTGGACCACGGGATGATAGCTCAGACGTAAGGCTCTTGGTGCACAAAGCCTGAAGTCCCAAAACTCCACAATTGGAAAGAGAGAACTTACTCATGAAACTTGTCCTCTGACCATCTAGCACCAGGAACACATGCTCACATATCACACACACACACACACACACACACACACACACACACACACACACACACACACACACACACACACGAGAATAATAATAAATAAATAAAAGTATCTTTTTAAAACCACCAGATTTGGTCCAAGTTAGAAAATAATAGCACAGAGGCCAAGTAAAATAATTTTTTAAAAAGAGAACTTGAGAGAGAATCAGAGAAAGAGGCTTGAGGAACAGTCCCAGACAAGGAATGCAGGAATGAGGCAAGAGCTGGATGGGAACACGGAGTCACTGAAAGTTCTATTCCAACTATGTCATACTTGAGCTTTTTTTCACATTTGTCATGGTGGTCCGCGTGTCAGAAATGAAGACAAATAGGAGACTCTGCCAGAAATGAGCCCCCAAGGTGCCAAAGGAAACCCCAAGCCTGGCCACCACAGGGGTGTTGACCTGCAGCTCAAAATACCAGCCTACTAGGACAAGTGCAGAAATACTGAATGCACAAGTCGATGCCATAGCAGAGAGAGGGAAAGGAGGAAAGGGTCTCCTGGGGTGGTGGGGTGTTTTCCTCTGGCTGGGAGGCCAGGTCTCAAGTGGGAAGTAAGAAAACAACACTGAAGAGAAATGGGAACGCTTCCTAAGAGCAGGCTAGAGAGATCGTTCTATTGGAAAAGTGCAAACCACGTTAGTGCACGCACGAAAGGACAGGGGCAAGAGTTTAAAGAAACAGAAAGCTAAACACAGTGGTGTGTGCTTGAGATCCCCCTACTGGGGACACAGTAACAAGCAGGTCCTTGAGGCTCATTAATCAGCCAGGTGAGCGCCAGGTTTCTGGAACAGAAAGGGCATCTGGCTCCTGAGGAATTATGCCCACAGTTGACTTCTGGTCTCCACACGCATGTGCATACACAAACATGCATGAACACCCACACCCACGCACACACACCACTAAATAAAAAAAGAGAAAGAGCAAATTGTTGTAATAAGAATATACATGTCTGCAATAAAGCCGTTTGAACTTGGGATCTCTCAGGGAAGTCTGATCAACAAACCCTTGGCATGCTTTTCTGCAGGGACGCCCTACAATCTGGGAGACACTGGAAGCTCCTTCAGTAAAAATATTACTAATGAAATTTGTTTTTTTTGCTCCTGCCAAAGTACATAGAAGAGCAGTACTTCAAATATGAGGGATATTAAGGTTCGCTTTTAGGGATGATTTCAAGTCATAATAAACATGCTCTGTTTAAGTGAGGAGAAAGGTGGCTGGCAGGTGTGGCTGTGGGGAAGAGTGATTAATATCCGTGGGTTCTTATGTTCAATTGCCAGCACTGGAAGAAAAGAATGCAAGAAGAGGGTGAGGAAAAAAAGCGTACTTTTGGCAAGAAATTATTCCATTAAACGTTGATGGCTCTGAAATATATGTAGCTTGATTTTTAATAGACTTCCTTATCTTAATTGCTTAGATAAGATAGTCATCTCTAAAGTAACATGCAAGAAAGATGCACACTACATGCTATCATAAAATTGACAATATTTAGTCAAAATGAATTTCTGAGCATGTCTAATTAATAAGCCCAGGAATAGCCATTGCCTTGGGTAGTTAAACCCTCAAGTTGAGCAACAAAACAATGTCAGAGAAAACTAATACCTTGCAGGAAATGCCTTTAAATTCTCATCACCTTATAAATCAACCCAGGCAAATCAGATACGGCAATTAACATGCAAAATGCCTAAATGAGGTTCTTGAAGAAGCAATATGTGGAAATGGCAGATTGTCTTTCCACTGGCATGAGGCAATGGACAGCAAAAAATAATAGACTTTGTAGAACTGTTGATGCTGTACAAGACCACACTGTGGATAAGATAAGAAGGTAAGTGGATCAGGCACAGGCAATGACAAATGTTCACATCTATTTGTGCATATGTAGATTACACAAAACTGAACATCAGGCTATAGGTTACTTCTCTATTGCTTTGACACACCGTGACTAGTGAAACCTATAGATGAGAGAGTTTAGGTGACGTTTCAGTTCCGCGTGTTTAGAATCCATGGTGGTGCAGTGAAGGCCTGGCAACAAGAAGGAAGCTGAGGGTTCACACTTTCAGAACTTCAGCTCCTACCAGTGGAATACTTCTGTCATCAAGGTCTCACCTCGCAAAGAGCACCAACTGGGAATCAGTGTTCAAGTGTTCAAAATATGGGGCATCTCATTCAAACCAGCACAAACCCCAAATGCAAGTGTATTGAAAGATGAGATTCTGTTTTATCAAAGCTCATAACGAATTTCATTCAAGTTGATATTTTTGGTGCTTAATCAGACCAGTTTAAAGATCACTAAGACTGCAACAGAGGCATTCAGTTTGATCAATCAAATGTAAGGTTTTCACTAATAACTATCTTGGACATTTATACAATGTGACATGATATGGGTCTTCTCAGCAGTAGAAATTTGACACTCAAAAAATGTAGGCAGATGATTCAATTGGTAAAACACAGATACTATGAATAGAGACCAGTGACTATGGCTGTACAAATACCTGTTTTGACCTGAACAATCAGAGTAAGAATGCGGAACACTGTTATATCACAGAATACTATTCAGCTAGGAGAAAAATAAAATGAATATTTCAGGTAAATGAATGCATCATTAAACAAATCTAACACATCTTCAACTAATAGTCCACAACCATGTGTTTGTGTGTGTAATGAAAATTAGAAGAAAAAAAAAACCATGAATTTGAAAATAGGAGGGGAAGGGTTTTTGAAGAAATAAAAGGAAGAAGGAAATGGTGTGATTGTGTTATAAATATCAAAAATTAAGTGAAACATTTTTTAAAAGCTAGGTTTAGTGGTTCATGCTCATAACTCCAGAGCTAGAGAGACAGACAGGTGAATGCATGGAACTTGCCAGCCAACCTTGTCTTCTTGATGAGCTCTGGGTAAAATAAAAGATCCTGTCTCAAGAAAGGAGATGGGGACCTGAAAATGGTTCCATAGTCAAGTGCACTCATCTCTCTTTCGGAGGACGGAGGTTCAGTTCTCAGTGCCCACATCAGTTGTCTCAGAATCATCCATAACTTCAGCTCTACAGTATCTGATTCATCTGGCCTCACTGGATACCTGCACTCAAGTGCACAAACATACATACAAATAACTTTTATAAAAGAAAGAGAGAGAGAGAGAGAGAGAGAGAGAGAGAGAGAGAGAGAGAGAGAGAGAGAGAGACAAACAAGGCAGACTGCACCCAAGGAATAATAACAAATGTTGTCCTCTGGTCTTTATACATACTTATACATATTGTTGTGCACATGGAACCACATGGACATAAACGCAAATACAAATACATGTACACATAAATGTAGATAGACTATGTTAAATAAAGTTTAATAGAGAGATGCACAGGTGCATGAACTCTAAAAAGATCTAAGTCCTCCATTTGGAGAGAGTCCAGGTTAAGAGATGTTCTTTAGCATGTTGCCCCACTGTGAGATGCCATGAGGCCCTTCATAGCAGCCTAACTCTCCAATGAAGACAACTTTATTTCCCGTATTTAACTGACAAGGAAACGGAAGCAGAAAACAATGTGAACTGAAGATGTTGGCTGGAGAAAGAGACCTGGAAACTGTGAAGTTGAGAATATACATTTCCAGAGTCCTGATTATATACAACATCTCTTTCTGGACTAGTCTTAAAAACTGCCGATTGTTGGAATCTTTCACTACCTCAGCTATTTTTACAAGGTAATGGGTCACAAGATTAGCAAGTTAACTGCTAAGTTCCATTTTTATATGGAACAGTTGCTTATTTGGATGGCTGAGGTATCTGCTAGACTTCTGTTATAAAATCAAACTTTGTCTACACCTAGACAGGATATGAGTTAACTTGGCTCCCCGAATTACAACTTTGTGATTTTTGCCTTTAAAGTACTTGGACTGGCAATGGCCAAGGCCTTACCCAGAGAACTCTCTGGTTTGGTCCTTAAAGGCCTCTAGCAGGCCTATGCATGGCAAATAAGGCTCTGGCATGTCTTACCCTTCCTCACTCCCTCTGCCTTGCTAAACTGTTATATTATTACATTTTTAAAGCTAGTCACCAATGTCTGTTCCCTTATTTGGCCACATCCTTCCCCTGAGGCTGAACACCAAGGTCTAGCTATCAAAGTATTAAAGTCCAGACCCTCTAGGGGCACTAATTAACATGCCCAATCAAAACAAACGAACTCATCCTAAGACAGGTTTCACTTTTTCCCTTCATTTACTCCATATGCCTGTGTGTCAGTCTGACTCCTTGCTATTCAGAGACAGTCCTTCGTCCCTCTGGGGTAAATATCCTGGACCCCTGTCCCTTGTTACTTTTCCCTTCTCTCTAGTCCTCTGCCTCTTATCTTTGGCCCCTACTCCCTGACCTTTGTCCCTGAAGAGCAAAAAATATCTTTTGTGCTAAGAACTTGGTTGTGGCCAGTTTTTTGTTTTGTTTTTTGTTTGTTTTGTTTTTTTTAATTAAAAAGCCTCTATTTTACTAAAATTGAAACTGGAGTTAGAGTTGTGACTCAGTGAATGATCCAAGATCCATAAAAATCCAGAGGTTCCATGGAAGGAAAACCTTTACTATTTTTAACCCTAAAAAGTTAGACATGTGCTGGCTCTATACTCTCAGCACCCTACAACATCCAGCATTCCCAAGCTCAAGGCTTTCTCTATCTTCTTCCAGAATCAATTCCACGAAACATAAATATGGCCAAACCATTTCAGTTCCGAGAAACCTCCATAGAATATCAGCACATCAACTTGGTGCTCAAGGTCTCCATTGCCGGCCCAGCAGGTAGCACATGATGGTAGTATCAGCACTAGAGATTCTGCAGCAAGAACAATATTGTGGGTTTTCGACTAGCCTGGGCTACCTAGTGAATTTCAGACTAGCATGGGCTACAGCGTGAGGCACTATTTCAAAAGCCAATCAAAGAGATAAACAGGACATTTCCATGGGTTCTTTACAGTGAGCTTTTCCTATCTTCTCATTTCTTTTATGGCATGCTGTACATGCACCAGTGCCTTCACCATACCCCTACTTCTATCCCCAGCTCTGTGTTCCTATTGACCTTGGTTACTCCTGCACTAAGAACCTTCTTTGTGCAAAATTATACACTATCCTAATGTGTCTTGAGGTGCCCTCCTGCACACCCTGCCCCAGGTTCCTAACTGACAATCTTAATGTGTCTTGAGATGCCCTGCTGCTCACCCTGCCCCAGGTTCCTCATTTAGAAACAATCATTACTTCCCCCACTTTCTTGGGTCCCTCCATTCATTACACACCTGTTTTCTCCTCACCTTATCATGTCTAGACCACATGTCTGGAAAATCCAAGAGTTCTCCTATATCTTTCATAGAAGACAACACTAAACTATTGTTGCACAGCTAAATGAGTTCGTTAATACAAATTCTGTTTTAGAAAAATGGGTATTTAATATTTTTTAAGTTCCTGGCACAAAGTATTCAAAAATACTCATGGAATACATGTGTTAATTAAGTGAGCAACTGAATGAACTGATTGCTAAGAATACCTACTGACACCCAAAAGATCACCTCATTAAATAATACTACATATCATCTTCAGATAAGTAGACACTAATTGAATTCATGAGTCCAGAAACTATCCATTGGGAAAAGCCATGTGCTGTGGGACAACTGCCCATATGGTGGGTACAAGGCCAGCTCCTGGAAAACATTGGCTATTTTCTACTCTATTTGGAGAGATTTGTGTATAAATATATCCAAGTGAGAGTCCTCTAAAGCCTATAAGGGAAATGTTTTCTGTGACAGAGGAGCATTGTCATTTATTTGGCTTCACCAGGTGTGTGACTTTTATATACAAACAAAGCAAATAAAGCCATGATAACTGATGAGGTGAAAATTTAATCTCTTTGCTGCAATGGTTAATGCTTACACAATCTTGAGGACCCTATGACTTTTGTAAATTTCAGTAGTTTCCTAAACCTTCTAAATTTTGTTTACTTCCTGAATCTTAATTAGTCTCCCTTTCTTCCCGGGAAGGGAGACATGTTTCATTTCAGAGGAAATCCCTAACAAGTACCCAGTCCCTATCAACCTGTATCCTGCTCATCTCAAGATTTCTCTCATATAGGAATAAGCCACTCTGGGGAACTGATTTGCATCAGTCTTGATTCTTCAGAAAAACAGAACCAACAAAATACTCATATTTAAAAAAAACAGGGAATTTACTATAGAAACTGGTTCACAGGAATCACAGCTGGCCAGCCTATAATTCCTGATTTGAGCTTCAGTGAGATGCCTTCTGAGAATGATGATATCCTTAGCAGTAATGAAATTCTTCTCACTAAGGCTTTTCAGACCAGTGGGACCAAGGGTGAAGCAACGCTAAGTGGGTTAAGTCTGGTCAAAATCTTGACCCTTTTTAAGCTTCTAGGTTATATATCTCCTGAGTGTAATATTACATCCCCTGCTAATCAGATTCTGAAAAGTCCTTCACACAATGACTCAGCTCATAGGTAATCCTTGCCTGATATCCCAGCAAACTGCAGCCTTTGTGAGTTTGGGAAGTAAACTTGCCTTAGGATGAGAGTGGCCAATAGCTTTAGAACCTACTCTGTATTTCTTCTGTTTAAAGAAAATACTTACACTTAAAAACAAACAAAAAAGCTAAGTGACACAAAAATTCTAATAATCTCCAGGAAGATTTTAGGGTAAGAGGCTCCCAGAATTCCTTCAAACTTTGGTGCAAGAACCTGCCACATTAATTTATTGCCTTCAAATGACTTCCTTAGTTGATATGTCGATGGCAACACTCCCTTCCTTGCATTCTCAATGTTCCCACCAAAGCAAAATCCCCTGGATTCAACTTTTCTATGTCTCTTATTTCTGTCAATAGATCATTATTAACCATGAGATAAAATTTGAAACTCCTGAGCCTGGATCTTAAAACTCTTCCAAGTGGGACACCACCACCCATTCTACCCTACTTCAGCTCTCTCTAAATTTATTCTGGTATTTGTCTTTGACATGCCAAGCAAATTCTCACCCCCAGACTGTGGGATAAACTATAGATATTTCCTGCCATGTATTCCACCGGTACTTGTGAACCCAGAACTCACTCAATCTCTTGGCTGAGCTCAAACCTCATTTCCTATGCATAGAACCAAGCAGTCACTCATCTTGTTCTACTTAAACTACTACTTCAAAATCCTATAGACTGAGAAGCTTGTAACAATAGGATTTTGTTTATGTCAGATTTAGAAGCTGAAAAGTACAAAATCAAACCTCCAGTATATTTAGTATAAGATGAAGACCTGCTTTGTAGCACATCATCTTAGCACTGTGTCTTCACAAAGGTTCTCTCACAAGCATCTGGATTCTGTAAAGGCAGTAACTCCCATGTGTAAGGACTCCAACCTAGGATCTGATTTTTTTTAATTCTGATTTTATATTTACAAATATAGTCAGATTTTTTTTTGAGATAGGGTTTTGCTGTGTTGTCCTGGCTGTCCCAGAACTCACTATGTAAACCAAGCTACCCTTGAACTCTGAAACCTGCCTTCCTCTGCCTCATGAGAGCTGGGATTAAAGGCATACACCATCGCCAAATACAATATCCTTACCGTATTGTAGTATATAAACTTTGATGAACATCAAACATTTAGTCAGATGTGATGGGGAATGCCTTTCTGTATGCTGTGAATATCAATCTTTAAATAAAGGAGCTGTTTTGGCTCTTGACAGGCACCATAGAAGAAGTAGGAGGAGAAATCAGAGCATAGGTAGGAGAAGCAGGGCAGAGTCGGGCAGATCGAGCTGAAGCCCAAAGGAGCAACATGTAAGGAACACAGGTGAGCCATGGGCCACGTGGCAGACAGATTAATAGAAATGGGTTGATTTAAGATGTAACAGCTAGCTAGCAAAGAGCCATAGGCCAAACAGCATAAAGTTAATATAAGTGTCTGAGTCATTTCTGGGGGCCTGAGTGGCGGCAGCAGGTGGCTAAGGGGTCTGGCGCAGCAGGTCTGTGGGTCTGGGCCTCTGGCTGCCCGGGACCAAGAAACCTCACTACTACACAGATGTCCCTTGGGCACCTCTGTCTCATGCCTGACAGTCTTTTAAGCTACTCATACCCTGGGTTTCAGAGGGCTCTTTAATTGATGAGACTCAGCTTTTTCATGCTTCTTGAGTGAATTAATAAGTATGTCAATATATCAGTTGCAAAACAATTGTTTTTAATGAATAAAGTATCTAAAATTTGCATTGCCTTCATTTTTTAAAATCATCAAACTAAGGAAGGAGGAATACATACACACACACACACACACACACACACACACACACACACACACACACACATATGTAAGTTAAGAGCTAATTATAAATAAACCCCCTGACTTTCACAAAAACAAAAATATGAAGTATATTTTCTGTGGGATATAGCCTAATGACTAAGGCCCAATGACATGGGAACTCCCACATTCAAGTTTAAACTTTAAATTTGCTTCACTGTCTTAAAACTATAAAGTCTCTGATATAAGGACTGATGCTGACATGATGGGGTGAAGGGTCATGTAAGAAACTGGAGGGAGTCTTTGAGGAAGAAAAACTAAAAAGAAAATTCTAGATACAAATGTGGCCATAGGATGAGCACGTCAGGGGTATAGGCAGCTGAGATTCTTGAATGCTCTTAGAAAATCATTAAATTCTAATTAATATTGAATTAGGCTGCCACAGTATCAGGCACCCCAAAGTGTTTCTTCTCAGATTAGAAATGCCCACACCCTCCTGCTGCTCCTCCAGATGCTCATCCAGTGATGTCTTCCTTCTTGTTTAGGATGAGAGTTCCTGAACCTTCCAAATCCATGCACAGCAGGTGTTGAAAACTCATTACCTGATGCTGCCTTAGAGAGAAGCTAGATGGGTAGGCACTTCAGTGGTCTGGCATTTGGAGATAGGCTTGAAACTCCTCTTTCAAGGAACTGCTGTGGTGATGTGTAAGGGCTGAAAGCTGGTCACGGGATGCCTGATTTTCTCTTTTGAAGACTCCAAAAAGAACCTTTAAGTCAAATAAAAAAATGGTTTCAAAGCTTAGTGAATAAGTTTCTTCATATATCATTCTTCTTCATACTTAAATCTTCAAAAGTTAAATACCATAAAAACCTAAGATGATGACATTAAGGTTTAAGAATGTTGATGTGAGGCCAGGGCAGTTGATTTGCTTTAACCACAGTTTCATAGTTTTCTAGGGACAAAATCAACAGGATGCTCACAGGCAAATAAGAGGGTATTTATTATGGGAGTTGGTGTCCATGATTTGTGGAGGCCAAGAACTCTCATAAAATGACATTTTCAAGCTGGAGAACCAAGAAAGCTTGTAGCATAATGAACCCTGAATCCAAAGGCTGAAATGTGTTCGTAGGTGGTGACAGCAGTGACAGAAATATTCCCAGAACCCAAAGGCTGAAGACCCAGGAGCTCACCCCTATGTCAGAGGGAAGAAGTCTAATCAGAAAGTAGTTGTTTATACCCATAATAGTCATACCACTCTTGCATCAATGAGTACATATGGTGATATATTTTATATTTAATAAAATCATCTTCCTTCACTCTTCAGTAATATACATACATATTAACTGTACATAATAATAGACTTCATAGTGTATTTTAATCACGTTCATCCTCTATCAATCTATCAGCTCTCCCTCCTACATTTGCTGATCCCCTTCCTTCTTCAGCTAGTTTCCATCTACTTTTATATATTTTATTTTTGTGTGTGAACCAATGAGTTTAATTGGAGTTGCTTATAGGAGCACAGACAAGGGGTTATTTATAGGCTCATGGGCAACTTATCAATTACTACAAAAATAAAGAAAATGACCTTTTGTTTAGGCAAAAATTGATAACCTATAGATTATCAATGAGTTGAAGGGCTTCACCAGTCCCTCCCTCCATGGTGGAGTGTAAACAACATGGTATTTTATAAGAAATCACTTTTGCTGAGATTTCAGAGGCACACTGTGATCATTATATCTAAAAGATTATATTTTACAATACTCGACAGGTTTCTCCAGTTTTTGAATTGTCTCAGCTCCATCTTCTGTGATGTTCCCTGAACCCTGGATGATTTGAGCATTCAGCACACAAATCCTTGGCATTTTGGTGAGTTATGAGTCTCTGCAGAAACCAGTGTCCTGTGGGGGGAAAAAACTCTAATAATGAAAAAAAAAAGCTTTAAAAAATAAGCACAATTCAACAAATAAATATCCTAGCAATAAAACAATAAAGAGGAATTCATATATCTTGAAGCAGGAGAAGATGGAAGTCTGAGATAGAGAAAGAGACAGAGAGAAAATGTTTCTTTTATTGTCTCTGAATAGGTGGATGGAACCTCAGTTGGTTGGATGCTGTGGTTACATGCGTGACTGGTGACAGTGGACCTTTCCTTAGTTGGCTTGCTCAAATACTGATCATCTCTAGCAACATCCTGACAGACAAACACAGAAGTAGATGTTCCCAGATTTCTGGGCATCCTTTCTCTCTCTTCCTTTCCCCACCTAAAGCTGACTCTAGGTCTAATCAGTAGTTCCCAAGTTCTTCTGTCTTCCACCGGAATGCCTCACTAACTGTTATGTTTCTCTTTATATCACACCTCCCTCTCGACTGTGCACTCTTCCAGACAGGATTCAGGTATCTCACGTTCCCAGGGCCTGAATAATGATATCTGTCATACTGTTGTCCTGGCTCCTACTTTTGCTCTAGGTTACAGTGTCTTCAGATTTAATATTTTCTGTTCTTTGTTGAGCCCTGAGGACTTAGAATAGTCCTTTGCATAAGAATGCTATGACTATTCACTACTCAGCAATATTTATTTATTTGTATATATATATATATATATATATATATATATATATATATATAAATATGTGCTTTTCCACATGGTGGGCCACATATGCATGAAGTTATATGAGTAGTTGTGTGCACATGGATGTGGGGGCCAGAGGAAAGCCTTAGTTGTCATTCCTCAGGTACTTTCAACCTTTCTTTTTTGTTTTTATCTCTTTTTTGAGACAGGGTCTCGCTGGCATGAAACCGACCAATTCAGTTAGGTCAGCAAGTCCAGAGATCCTCCTATCTTTCTTACCGCTTCAAGCATTGGCGGCGGAGGAGCATGCAGACATGCCTGGCTTTTTATGAGTGTGTAGTCAGCACTGTCACCCACTGAGTCGCAGCCCCAGCCTCTCTTACTTTCTGGAACTCACCTTTAAATCAAACATATGAACTATCAGGTTCCGTTATGGCCTTTTCATATATACTTTCCTTAGGTTGATAGTCCTTCCCAACCCTACCTACACCTGTCTGCCCCAGAAGTCTCCTTTCCACCTTCATGTCTCCTATATTCTATACCCTTCCCACTGCAGTTCCTGCCCACTTCATCATGTCACCTGTATTATATTACCCTGCCCTCTTCAGTTCTGGGATTCCTACCTACGAGAGCATTGTAAGGCATTCATGTTATGTGTTCATCATCACACTCCTAACTCCATAGTCTTTCAATCCTATGTTGTCACCACCCACAACTCCACTTAAACTTAATCCCAAGGTATGTCATAGAAAGACACTGGTCACTGGGCAAGGCCGGGGAACCTGAGTTTCTTATATCCCCTGTAAGGATTCTCTGTCCTTCCTGAGGAAGTCAGCCTACATCCCATCTTAGACTTTGATGCCAGCTCAGCCTTCCTTCTGTGAATCCCTTCATGCGTTTCCTTCTTTCTTTCTTTACACAGGTGTGTGTGCCTACATGTATGAGTGTGAATGTGTGTTTGTATATATTCATATGCAAATGCAGCTTTATATGTGACACCGCACACATATGGAAGTCAGAGGACAATCTTAAGTATTAGTCCTCACTGTACACATTGCTCGAAAAAAATATCTTGTTTTCGTCTGCATTTTTATCTCTCATCTTGCAGAACAAATGCTAGGGTAACAGATACAGTTCAACATCTGCCTTTACATGGTTATGGGGATCTGATTCAGGCCCCCAAGTTTGGACAGAAAGCACTTTAAACACTGAGCTACTTAACCCCACGTTACCCACTTAGCCTAGCCCTGTTGGTCAACATTGTCTATCTAAAATCTGAAAAATCACTCCTTGGAGAGACCATAAAACTATATAAACATTTCCTATTTTGAATTTCAAAATCCTGCAAGACAATTAATCTACCACTCTATACAAATGTAAAAATAAATAAGTAAAAGAAAGCTGAAAGTGCTTCCTTTTTGTAAATTATCTTCAACCCAGACTCTCAGCTTCCTGTCAAGGTGAAGACATGACTCTTGTGAGAAAGTCCTACAAAGACTGTGACTGTGGCTTGCTGGAAGAGTCTCTAGGCTTTTGCAGATGTGAGATATATTTAGCCACATATAAACATACTCACAGCAGAAATGCCCACCTTTATTAGCACAGCTTCTCATCTTCAAGTGGTACGAGTGTCTCTCAGTGGGAAAAGACCTCTTTCTGTCTCCACAGATAGCAGGCTTTCCTCTCCTGCAGCGAGAAAACTCAAGGAACAAAGTTCAACACCTGGATGCAGGGAAAGGAGCTAATTATTGCAAGTATCTCTTCTCCCCCTAGTATCTCTCTTTATTAATACTGAAGCTTAGTCATGGCTGGCTTGCTCGTCCCTGGCTTCATTATAACATAATGATCAAAGTCTGATTCCGCATCAAATAAGTCTACTTCAAAATCTCAATGATGTTGGTACCTTAATCCACTTAATCAATGACAGGGGGAACATTTCTATGTCATACAGTAACATGGCTTGCAAAACCACTGCTTTTAAGTAAGAAAATAGAAAAGTTATAAGGAAAATCAATGTGTGTTATTCTCCAAAGAAACACTGTATTATGGGCCAAAGGAATGAATTAATGGATCAGAGTATTTTCTGAGAAGGAATGAGGATGTGAGTTGTGAGTTTGAGACACCAGAACCAATATAAAATTATACATAAAACATACACACACACATAAAGCCATACACACATATATGTTATATATCATTTCTGGCACGGACTTTCTGGACTAGCCTTGTGGTACAGACGCACAGAGACACAAACATCTCTTGTTTTGTTTGTTTGTTTGTTGCTTTCTTGACAAGATCTTTCACTGGAACTTGCCAAGTAGGTTGGCCTGATTCTAAAGAGCTCTAGGAATCCTTTTGTTTGTCCTGGGATTACAGGTCCACTTTCGCCATCACATCTTCAATGCAACTATTATATCACCTGAGCTCTCTCTCCAGCCCTGAAGATTATTTCAAGTAATAAGTGAGCTTCAAAGTACTGGATGTCTAATTACAGAGGGAATAATTCATTCAGAAGCTTATTATTGACTAACCAGAGCCAAACTCGATGAGATCTTCAAAGAGAATCTGTGTCTAAACCAGAGACCTCTCTTACTTATTGGCAACTTGACAACTCTAAACACATGATCAATATTGTTTGATCACAGCTCTCTGGATTTTAAATGGTAAATACAACATGTATTTTTTATATATTTTTAAAAGTTATTCACTTATATTGTGTGAGTGTAGGACATGCATATGCCATGGCATGAATGTGGTCAGGAGACAAGTTGAGGAAGTCAGGTTTTCCTTATACCACATGCGTTCCAGAGTTGAAACACAGGTTCCCCATGGTACAAGTGCTTTTACTACTAATCCATCTTGCAGAATACTTCATATTCATTTTATTTGTACTTCTTAAAGTTTGTTTTTTTTTTTTTTATCTTTAGGTATGTGTGTGAGTGGAATGTGTGCTTACAAATGTGCATGTGGTACAGTGCCTATGGAAGTTAGAGGCAGTACATCACCTGAAGATGGAGTTACATGCTCTTGTCTGACATGGGTGCTGGGCACCAAACTGATTCAGTTCCTCTGCCTAGCTCACATTGTTTAACAAACATGTGAAATGATTCCAGTTCTTCACAGTGTGCATGTGTATGTGTGTGTGTGTATAAGCTAAGAAAACTGAAAAAATAGTTTGTAATATGAAACTTTATTAAATAAATGATACATAATAAAAACAGCTTTATTCTATGTCTATTCCACCCAAGCAAAGTCACTGAAATATAGCCAAGCTGTGATGGTACATTCCTCTAATCCCAGCATTTGGGAAGCAGAAATAGGTGGATTCTCTTAGTTCAAGACCAGCCTGGACTACCCAGTGAAAATTCCAAGACATCCAGGGCTACACAAAGAAACCTTGTCTCAAAAAACAAACAAAAAATATGCTCAAATACCTTGCATTTGCAAGAGAAATCCCATAGTGTCTGTTGCAGAATTCAGTAAGGACCACTGGACTTGGGTCAAGTTAGTTTATATCAGAAGACAAGGTATTAATAACAATGAAAATGGGTCCTTATATTGTTTCCTTTCCTTTGTTCATGTGATGGAACCCCAAACAGAGAAGGTTGATGAGCTCTTAAAGACCATGCATCTCAGCTTCTTAGTCACCTAAGAATATGCCTTCTATCTCATCATCCCAGGTTACTGGCTAAGTGCCTGCCCCTCACCTGTATTCTTGACATCATAAAAGATGCTTTTAGCTTTGTCAGAACCAAGTCATATTGTGACAGTGTGTTCTGGTGTTTAAAAAAAATTGGACTCTATTACTAAAAAAGAAAAATAAGTACATGGGCAGCTATAAGGTCTACTGAAGCTTCTGTTTAAAAGGCATGCTTCTGATTTCAAATTCCCACTAGATGTTGTAGTTTGAATGTGAACTGTCTTCCATAAGCTCACATATTTGAACACTTGATCCCTGGATGCTGGCACTGTTTGAGGAGGTTGCTGGGCCCTAAGGAGGCAGAGCATCACTGGAGAAAATGGGTCACTGGAGGGAGGCTTTAATTAACTCAGCCTAGCTCTTGTTCATTCTGATTTCCTGGCTGCAGACTCAGTGTGACTAGCTGTCTCCCTTTCCTTCTATGATACCTGCCCCACAAGGATGGCCAGAATCCTCTCCAACTGTAAGATAACTTTCCTTCCTTAATATATGTGTGCGTATATATGTATATATGTCTATATATGTTTATATACACACATACACACTATATAGAAATATCCTTTACTTTTCACAACATTTTCAGGCTGTCCCAGATGCATCTTCCATAAAGAAAGTAATGCTGGTGACTTACCTGACCTAGAGGCTATTCAGTGTCCTTGGCCCTTTTCACGTAGGACAGGATATATTGACAGTGAGGCCAGGAGCAAGGACAGAGGCAGACAGTGTTCAAGCAGTGTCCCAGGTCTTGCCTGCCTGGAAGCTGAGACCATGCAGTGGGGAAGGTGAACTATCTCAAGGAGATCTAGAGAAGCAAGTGGTTCTCAGAAGTTTTCATTATCACATATTAGTTATGCATATTGTGATATTTTTCAGAAATATATATAATGCACTTAGATCATATCCATTCCTTATTACTCTTCTTGCCATCTCTTGTCTTCTCACTTCTGCTGACTCCTTCCTCTTCCTAACTAGCTCTGTGTGTGGGGGGGTGGTGAATGAGTTTCACTAGTACTAGTGCTGTTTATGGGAACATGATTGAAAGGTAATTTACAGGACTATGAACAATTTATCAGTGGCTACAAACTTAAGAGAGTGCCTCTCCCTCCCCCAGCATCCATTATCTGCCTGAAGAACACCAGGGATTAAGTTTTACAGATGAGCTATGAGTACTCTTTCTCATTTCTGCTTTTTTATTATAAAAATGTTGTCAGGACCAAATCTTATAATTTCTAACATAAACATTCACATGCAATATGCAGTGTATACACATACATATCACATGTACTACTTATAACACACATGAACACTCAAACATTACCTCACACATGTACACACATATCATAAACATACATAACACCCTTCACACACACACAACAAAATATATACATAAACACCAAACACACAAATACTACCACACCTTAATAATGAATACTACACACACAGCATGCACATACATAACACCTACCATATATGCACACATATCACCCATAATATTGACTTCTATTGCTAAACAATCACTATACATTATATTTTGTTGACAAGATGATTAATTTGCCAAGTATTTGCCTTGCAAGCATGAAGACTTGAATGTAATCCACAACACTCACGTAAACAATTTCAGGAACTATAGTTCATACTTGTAATCTTACTGCTAGGGAAGCAAAAACAGATAGATCCTTGGGACTCCCTTAACAGCCAGCTTAACCTTGAGTGCTACACGATAAACAACTCCTGAGTAAGGATAATAGAAACTGTCCTCTAGCATCCTCATATATATCCACACACATGCACATGCACATGCACCTTCATACAAGCAATTATGTAACTTTCAGGAAAAAAAAAATCCTGAACCAGTAAAACAGGCATAAGGGAGTTAACTGGTAGAACAGGCAGGCAGAAGTTCACTTGTTCCCACAAGTCTTAACACCTCCCTTGGCTGGGTTCCAGAGTACACTCTAATTTGCATGGCTGAGATAAGGTGATCTATTTATTAAGGCAATGAAGCTGAGCACTAGATTATAATAATTAACTTCTTGAAAATAATTATTTAACCTTCATTCAAATTTATCAGTCACCAGGGCTTGGTTGGCTCCTGATCACCATCACAAACTATTAGCTGCAAAGAGTTTCTGAGAACAGGTCATAGAATCCATTCCCCCTGTTCATACTGTAGTTTCTTCATCACTGGGTGATCTTAACAAGATCTCATAATTAATTAGAGTCTCCTACAGACAGCCCCTGTGACTTCACTCATCAGTGACCATTTATTTACTTAAAGAGAAAAGGCCACCTACCTTAATAACCAAGTGACTCTCCTGTGCAAATGATACAGAGGGCAAAATAAATTGGCTTAGTTTCTGGAAGTTTGGCTGCATGATGGTACAGGTGTCTTCTAAGTATGGGTTCTGACAGTGATAGAACACTCTGCCTTTTAGATTGCAAAAAAAAAATTCAACATAAGTTAGAATGATTGACAGGTTCTTGGGTATGCAATTTCTTAATTCTTACTATTTCTTTCCACTTCTTCCAGACTATTTTTTCTTCTATTTTCACCCTGTCTCATATCATTTGAGTTTCTTATACCCTATTCTGCAAAAAGATTTAAAAATCTTCCCAAATGATATGAAATTATGCAATATATTCATAGAAATGTAAAAATAGAAAAAAATCTGTTTGAAAAACAGACTAAAGAAAATCAGCTGATATATTTATAATAAGTTGTAGGGTTGAGTTTTATCCTTACTTGGGACTTTCTATAATCAGTAATTCTGATTTTATAATAATAATAAGTGAATGATTAAAACATTAATAAAAATATTAGTTACAATGGGACTTGCATAAACTTGAGGGAAAATATATTTGGTTAGGGCTGGAAAGATGGCTTGGTATGTAATGGTGTGTAAGAGTCTTTGCTGCTCATGCATAAGAACCTGAGTTTCAGTCCTCTGAACCCACCCAAAAAGCTGGACATCGCTTCACACAGCTGTAATGCCAGTGATGTAGGTGATGCAGACTTGGTAGCAGGCCAGTGTGGCCACAAACCAATGAAACCAGGTTTAATCAATGACTCTGTCTCATAGAAATAAGGTCTAGAGAAATAAAGGAATGCACAAAATGCTTTCCTTTGCCTTCTGGGGACACATGTGTGGACAACTCACCTACACAGCCTGCACCACACACAGCTTTTTATTTAGGTGTTTGTCACTGGGGCAGACTTTATTCCTGCTCTAAAATGTGATTGTTGCATTTCTACCTGATTCCTTCCAAAGTGCTTTCCCTCTAGGGCTGTTGTAGAGTTTAATAAAGCAACATCCATAATGTTCCTTACATCCTACCTATTCTCTTTCTATATAGTTATGTTTTATTGTGATATCAGAAAACTTCACTTAAACTATACTAAGATACATTCTTTATCAAAAATATAGGTTTTTGTTGTTTTTACTTTATACTGCTGGGTCTTGAACTGAGGCCTTGTGCCTGCTGTAAGCACAATACCACTGAGTTATGCCTCCACCCCTATGTGCTTGTTTTTGTGAAAAGCACACAGTCAGAAAATCAGATGTCAGGTTAGAAATCTCTCCCACATTGATCACATTAGCCCCACTCATCAACAGCAATCACCAAACACACAAGATGGCCAGTGACAGGCATAAGTCGGAGCTATAGACTTTTGGCCAACAGTAAGGTTTTAGCATTTTCTATCTAGACCCAGTACAGCAATTAGGTGTTTCAATTGCCTGTTTATTGTGATAAATAATTGGTGAAAATGAAGTAACAAAATAAAAACTAACAAAGGATATTTATGTTGCTTTGATTGAGAATGATTCCAATAGGCTCATATATTTGAATGGCTAATCACTAGAGAGTAAAACTGTTTGGGAAGGATTTGGGGGTGTGGCCTGGCTGGAAGAAGTGTGTCAATGGAAGCAAACTTTGTGGTTTTAAAATCTCAGGCTCTTGCTTTCTCCTATTTCCTCTGGATCAGGATGTTAAAGCTCTCAACTACTGGCCCAGAACTATGCTTGTCTGCATTCTGCAATGATGTTCATGGACTAGCTCTCTAAAACTGTGGCAGGCAAGCGCCAGTTAAATGTTTTCTTTTTATAAGAGTTGCCTTCATCATGGTGTCTTTTCACAGCAATAGGATAGCAACTAAGACAATTTTTTCAGAGAAAATCTTGCTGTATAATTAACAGTAAACTATAAAGCTTCTTGCTACTGGATCTGGTGCAAGTCAACTGAGCAAATCATCTCTAATTGTGTAAGAGTGGAGCTTTGTTTAACGCTGCCCATGTATTGTGATTCTTGCAGCGAGATTAGGCCAAGATGCTTCTCTTTCTTTAGAGACACTGTTATTATTGTAAGAGATTTGGCCATTTAAGAAAATATGTAAGATTCACCACAAAACCTTAGGGTTAGTATTTCTGATAAATAAAGTAGGTTGAGTAAAGATCTGGGGAATAATATATTGTATGCAAAGATGAGTTACTTTAAAACATGACCAGAGTTCATCTTCATGCTAAGACCTGGTACAGAGCACACAATGGAAACTGCCTGAAAAGTTAATCCCTAGGACAGCCTGCTTCCCTTCCTTCCAGTGTGAGCCACTATTTTTCATCTGTCCTTTATAAACACCTCCCTCTTCTTTTATTTAGACTGATGGCAACAGCCTCCTGATTATTTCATGCCTGTAACCATCTGGACAGAAATAGAGATGTTTTCAAGAGACTCTTGTGGGGCCCTTTGGCCATCATTATTGAAGTAGTAGGCAGTCCCTGAAAAATGGGAATTTCCCATGGAATCTCATGCTGGGAAGGAAGAAGCCAAAGGTTCTAGCCAGAGGGAAACCTGTCATCAAGAAAGAAAGTTCACACATTTCTAACAATTTATTGGAACAACTTGTAGACAAACTGAGGCTGAGTTGACAATGGATCAGTTATAAACAGGACCACATCTTAGCCAGGAAGACTTATCTATATATTCCTTTTGCCCTCTTTTAAACCTAATTCTCATGTCAGTTCCCCAAAGATGACCATAGGACTCACTGAATCTCTTCATCATTCTTTCTAATGTGACCAAATTGAAATCTGACTTCCACCATTATTTCCCATTTAATTGGATAACTGAGGAGAAGTGCCCAAGCCTTGTTTCTGAGATATGATGGGACCAGTTTCTGACTCTAACGGCATCAGTAAACCTTTCTGTATTTAATTATTATTATTTCTCCAGAATCCCTGACTTTCTGGAAGCTGCCCTAGTTCCTCTCAACTTCACCCTCCATTTTACTCCTGTTTCATTCCTTACCATTCTTCAGGCTCTAATTCCAATGAGCCAAAGTAACAAACATATATTATGCTATGCTGTTCAGGGCCTACTACCTATTAAAGTTTTTATCTACTTCCATTTGATTAGATGATTCTTTTATATTACCCAAGATGACTGCATTAGCCATGTCTATTTCACTTTGTGTATTCTGATGTGTCAGCTGTGTTGATGTCTGAGGATTTGATGAACTTTAGGAACCTTCCCTCTCAGGGCTGCACCAGTTCCTAGGAGCAACTGTAAATATGTACATCTTTTATATGCAAACCAACCTCCCAGAGTCCATACAGTGCAACTTCTTTTCTCAGGTCCTCATACACAACTACCTTCCTGATTCATTCACCCTACATCCTGGTATTAGCCAAAGATGGACACCCATACCTTAAAATCTGCTAACGTTGTTTAAACTAATTCTGAACCTCTGGACCCTATATTAGTCTCCCAGCTCTTTCTCATCATGTCAAGGACAAAATCTCTAGACTTTATTCTCACTTCCTCCATTTCCTGACTTACTCCTTGAGTTGCCCTATGGTCCTATGGACTCCTTGTTTTAAAAATGGCTTTTCAGGCTATTGACTTTATCATCTTTAAAGAATAAATAATAAAATCTACATGTTAAAGCTTCCCTTCAAAGTCAATTTCTACAGGAAACCTGCCCAAGTCCTTCTCTCTCTTAGACTAAAGATGACCCAGAATGTCTCACCAGCATTTCTATGGGCTCCATACATAATCCATGAGCTTTCTGAACACCAACTAGTTATGTGGTTGCTTTCCCTACCTCTCCATCTGACTTCAGCTAAATCTTATATAAACACCACCAGTGCCTAAAATAACACCTACTCCTAGACTCTCCATATGTTTGTTGAAATGAACTGAATTGAGAAAATGATCCCTGACTGCTACAGCATAACTTTGAAGAAAGAAACAGAGGAGAAACCAGATTGGTTTGGTTCAACATATTGAACATTAGGGAAGAAAAGAACACAGTCTACTATAAGACCCAAGAGGATGCACAAACGACCCTCCGTCAACAACAGCTTGAAAATGTTTGTTGGTGTGTGTGGTGTCTTGTGTGTGTGTACATATGTACACATGCATGTTTGTGTGGTATATATATGTTTGTGAAGGTGTGTATATACATTTTACATGTGTCTGATGTGTCCATAAAGGGAAGAGCTCAATGTTAAATATATTTTTCAATCACTCTTCATGTTATTTTCTGAGACAGGGTTTCTTACTGAACATGGAGCTTGCCAATGTGACTAGATGAGCTGGAAAACAAGCCCCATTGATGATCCTGTCTCTAAAACCCCAGCACTGGGATAACAGGCATGTGATTCCATGCCTAGCCTTTGTATAGATTTTAAAGCTTAAATTCAGGTCCTTGGGCATATATAGAAAGCAAAGTTACAGACTGAACTAGCTCCTCAGCTTGAATTTGCTTTCCAGTGTCCAATTCCAAGAATAATCTTACATTAAGCAGAATATATAAATTATTCCATAATAAGCTTAAGCTTAATAATTGAATGAAAAATGTCCTCAAAGATGTAAATTAGAAGCCCCAGAATTTTGAAGTGAATGGTATATCATCGCATTTTCAAATGGAGGAGGGAATGATTACATCAACTGAATTACTTCTTTGGACTCCAGTTCTTGGCCTCATTCTGTCTTAGCCTTTTTTTGGTCCTTCCACTGCTGCTTTGTCACAGTTTATACTGGCTACAAGACTTCTCACATAGGAAGGACCAAACATTGAATTAAAGAGCCAACTTAACAATTACTCTTCTAGCTTGGACAAGTTATTTAATTCCCTCAACATCTCTCTTTTTAGTAAGCTATTACTAAAGGTACCATTGTATATTAATACTATAGATAGGATTAAAGTAGTCGATCTATACAATATATGTCCTGCACACAGAAAGAGCTCCAATGAAATATTACAACCATTGCTGCCTGTGAAACATCTCCCTTTCATCTCTTTGCTCCCTAAAGCTAAATTTGGGTTCTCAGAAGAGAAAAAAGTGTTCTTGACTATTAAGCAATCTCACCAAACCTTAAGACTAGACTCTTTATTTTGACTTAAGCATCTTAACAACAGCTATCTGTATTATCTGGGTGGCTTCAAGGGGATTTTAGGAAATTTTTATTGATTGTTTTCAAAAAATGAGATCACTGGCCATAATAGGCTGACAAGATAAAATCATAGGTCATAAAGGGGAAAGGAATCCTTACTATAATGGCTACAAGGGAGTTCAACATGTGTCTTGACTATAAAACAAGTTCATAATCTTGTTTGCAAGACTGGAAAAGAGTTCCACATTTACAGCTTGGGAAGGATAGAGACTAAACTCATTGTTACTTTAACTTTCGTACTTGAAATGTCTCTAAGGAAAAAAAACAACACTTACATTGTCACAATGGCAAATTTTGTTTGGTGCACCAAAATTCTCCTTTCTCAGATGAAGAGAGACTTCACTCAGCCTCCATAGCGAAAGCCTCTTTCTCTTTCTAGAATGCCTGAATTTTTTCTTTATTTTTAGCATATCTCACTTTTTATAAATTTTGCAAATAAAATATACATTTTTAAAGCTTGGATCTAATGAAGAATGCAAGAGTGAAGTTTGAGAGTCCCTGGATCAACACCTTCTACCATCACACATGAGTTGTGTGTCTCCTTCCTGTCTTCTCCCACTTCATGTTCTCTCGCCTGTAACAATTCACTATACACAAAGCATCGGCACAGGAAACGGATCCTCCAAACACGTTGTTTAAGTGTTAAAGGATCATCTTTCTGAACCTGAGGCAACAGGTCTATAGTTTTAGCTCTTACTTGATTAAAATAAAACAGATGTCACACAGGTACAGGATATATAAAGGGATTACAGTCCCTTTCATATTAATTTCATGCTACCTATCCCAAACTTCTTGCCAAAGTTTAGTAACCCATCTCATTGAAATACTTATTTTAAGGAAACATATGCTCTGTTATTTAATACTTTATTCTACTCTCTAAGTGTATAGTATGATGGTTAATGCTGTCAGCTTGTCAGGATCTAAAATCATATGAGAATCAGACCTATGGAGACGCTTATAGGGAATTATTTTATTAGATTAATTGATAGGGGAAGACCCATCTTAACTGAGAAAAGGTCCATTCCCTGGATGGGGAACTTAGATTGTATAAAATGGGGAAAGCGAACTGAGTACAGGCATACATGTGTTTATTGTTTTTTACGTTTGATGGTTGATTTGATAAATCCCTGTAACTTTGACTTCCTCACCATAGTGTACTGTACCTTCACTTGGAAGTCACATGGATCTGTTTCCCATAGAGTTGCCTTTTCAGAGTGTTTTGTCACAGTAAAGAGAAAAAAGCTAAAATACACAGTCACTGTCTTAAAATCATATGACTGAATTATAATTTTCATAAAATTAAAAATGATGGGAATCCAGGATTCCAATTCTGGTCAGAACTAATAGAAAAGTCTGGCTGAAGCTGTGGAATGGTTCACAAAAGAAACTGCAAACCAGGGAGGAAGTATTGAGCTTGTTTGAGTTGCTATTGGCTGTATTTTAATGCTGAGCTGTATTTCTAATAATGGGTGTTCAACAAAATTTTCCATTCTCATTTCAACATTGTTAGTATTTATGGTACATGAATCTGTATCTGATATTATAGGTGCGCAAAAATCACATTTTATATGCCTTTCAGTCTTTATAGTTGTAGCATTGGCTAGAATAATCTTTCCAGTAAAATGCTTTACTACCAGTAATTTTGTATATAATCTCATTTAAATAGATGTCTGGGAAGAAACAAAGCTGGAGAGAAATGCCAAAATAATTTTCAGGGAACTGAATCTTCTTTTATCAAGGCTCAGGATAGCACTGGAGACTTATGGCTAGTCAAGGAAGGGATGTTGAGCCTTAAATGGGCACCTATATGACCCCCGACCAAGGCTAAGGGACAATCCTGTAAGAAGTGGTGGTAACAATGTAAAATTTAGGCATGGCATGACCATGACATTCATAAACTCTTAGCAGCTGGTATTGCCTCATAGATTCTGCACAAACTGAGCTCAAACATTTGGTCAGAGATGGGAGACAGGTTCATGAGACATAAGCCAAGGAAGATAATGGCAGGTAAAGGCTGCTGGAGAAGAGGGAGTCTCTATCTTCTCTGTAGTAACCATTGCTACATCACTCCTGCTCCCGTGGACAGCTCCTCAACCATGTCTATTTTAGCAGCCCTAGTTAAACTTAATGGGTCACAACACAAAATAAAAAGATGCAAAAATGGATTGATGCCATGGTGGGAAGAAGAGGAAATTAGGTTGCTAGAGGGATAGAGAAAGAGAGAAAGATGATTATGGTCAGAATGTATAGTATACATAGATGAAATTGTCCAGAAAAAAATAATAAAAATGTACAATAAAAAGGCACAAGACCAAATTTTCAAGTAAGTAGTTTTTGATTCCCTGAATTTTTATTCACATTTTCTTTCAAACAGAACAGGTATGTCTGACTAGTTAACACAGTAAGAGAAAATTAGTGAAAGTATCAGAGGGTTAATGATGCTGATGGCCTCATTGTGACTAGAAATAATCATCCCAACCTTTTGACATTGTGACAGGATATTGTCATTTATGAAGTTCATGCTCAATATTTGCACAATTAGGTTTTTAAGATGTACAGAGAAAAGTCTCATAATTAAAAATATTTTATTAACTCTTTGAGAATGTCATACAATGTGTTTTAATCGTATACGTAACCAATTCCTCTCCTTAACTCCATAGATCTAGCTCCACATTTCTACCTCCTAACTCGGTATCTTATTATTTAATGACCCATAGTTCTCAACTTATGCTGTCTATATACTTCTGGATGTGTAACCAATCATTGGAGCACACCCTTTAACAAAACTGACTCTTTCCAGTTGTGAATATGGTAAAAGTGTAATAATGACTGGTATGGCAGTCTCTGCTCATGTAAGTAACCAATTGCTTTCAGATTGAATTTAAGATCCACTCCTCAGAAAGAAGCACATGCCTGGTCCTGCTTATATGTCTAAGAAATAATGATTTGGAGTTCACAGACCCTAGAAGTGAGTCCACTACTATTATTTTGCTAAATAGGTATAATATCAAGCTCTTTTCTAAATTAGTATTTCTCTTCTATAAATTAGTGCAACTCTTAGACCTCATAGCATTTCAAGAAGGCTTAAGAGTTTGTGCTGGACCATAACCACAGCTATTCTATGACCACAGTCCATAGTTGTTCATGGATCTTGGGTTAGACACCACTGGTAGAAAATTCTAACAATTTCTGACACATCTGATAAATGATGTCCTTTGGGTTGTTAAATATTTACAGAGAAGAGGCTTTTGATGAACTCTTTTGTCCCTTGAATTAGCCTAAAAGTCCAAGAAAGACTCTGATCTTAATTTTGGTCTCTTTGCACCAAAGCCAAGTGGTTAGCTTCTCTTTGAAACTATCTTTAAAAATAAGAAATCCAACTTGAACCACATGGCAGATAAAAGATGTCTAATTATAAGTGGCACAATGAACCAAAGATTTGAGATTCTATATTCCCAAATCTATCAATAGGTCCCTATTAAGGAAGTGATTTCCACAGACTACTATACAGTTAGGTCTCATACACAGAAGGTTATCACCACATCCAGCCTTTAGATAAGGAAATTGAAGTTTTAGTGATCAAAGGAAACATAGTAGCCTGAGAACTGTGTATACTTCGTGAACAAACTTATAATTGGGCTGGGGAGGTGATACTGTTGGTAAACTGCTTGCCTTCTAACCACGAAGACCTGACTTTAGTCTCCAGCGATGGTGAATGTGGTGGTTTGAGTGAAAACCCGAGGCCCACGTAGGTTCATATATTTGAATTCTTAGTTCTCAGTTGAAGAAACTGTTTGAGAATGATTAGGAGGTGTGCTTATTGGGGGAGATAGGGCAGGCTTTAGGATTTCAAAAGCCCCTGTCTGTCTGTCTCTGTCTCTCTCTACCTCTGCCTCTGTATCTGTCTTTTTTCTCTTCTTAATAGATCAATTATAAGCTCTAAGCTACTGCTATAGTACCATACCTAACTGCTTGCTGCAATGTTCCCCACAAAGATGGTTAAGGACTCATCCTCTGAAACTGAAAGCAAGCCCCAAATAAACTTTTTCTTCTACAAGTTGCCTTGGTCAACTGTAATCCAATCACTTGGGCCAAGAATGGGTAGAAATGGATCCTTTGGACTTGCTAGGCAGCTACTCTCACCTACTTCATAAGTGCAAATTCTAGGACAATGAGAATTTTTATGTCTTAAATATTTTTAAGTGGACAACATCTAAGAAATAGCATCCCCAAATTATCCTCTGACCTCCACAAACATGCACAAATATGTACATGAATATTCTCACATTCCTGTGCACACAGACAAGAACACACACACACATACACACTAAGTATTTTGTAAGTGGTATTGTTGCCATCAGATGTGTTTGTAATAACTCTAATGACTCTAATCCACAAGTCCACAGAGGTTCTTCCCCAGTCCTTCAGTACTGTCTCATCTTATTTCTTATCTTGACTAACTCCAAGATAAGAAGTGGTTTCTGCAGCTCCAGCAAAGCATTTCTAGCACTTAGGATGCACTGTGAACAGTGACCACTGGAGCCACCCTGGCTAGTGGCCTTCCTCTGCCTCCCATCAGCCCTTTCCTCACTCAGCTATCTGGGAGTGCTTCCTACTCTGCATTGTGATTTGCAAACTAGCTGAGATCCCTCCTGCTTAGTAGTGGCCTGGTTCTGTGTTCTTGGGGTATCTTAATTCAACCCAATACCTATGATCCACCCTGCTTTAGGGGATCCACCAAAGACAGATCTGATTTTAGTAGAATAATATCTCAAACTCTCAAATAATATGAACACAAGGAACACCAACAGGGGACAGGGAATTTCTGTAAAGCCAACAAAGGTAAGGAACCACTTTTTGCCTTAGCCTGAACCTAACCTAGAAATCCGTATGGGTAATAGATACGAGCATGACAAATATATAGCTTTAGGAGTGGAGCTCAGGACAGGAAACTACTAGAAAGGGACACACCTGATTCCTTCCCAGTCCAACAGGAGAGTTAACAGCTCACTCCAACCCCCTCTATCTTCTGACTTGAGAATTTATGGGAAGAAGCTGGCTAATGGAATCTAAGGAAGTTGATCTTCTGAGGCATAAAGCAGTGAGGAGGAGGGCACAACCGCACGTACCAGCTCCTCTTCTAGATCTGGCCACTTCCAGCCCTGACCTGTCCCCTTAAGAGGTCTCCTCAATTGAGTCTAAGAATTGTGTTGACACAGACTCACCACAGGCAACTATATACTTGCTTCTTGTAGCTCTTTACATACTTTTCTTTTTGGTAACATATCCTAAAATGTCTTTGGAGAGTTAATGTGCCTCAATTTTTATTCTAAAGTGTGAGAGACTGATTTAAACTCCCCTAGTAGCATATGCTAAGTCCATTTTTAGGCAAGAAGATCATATATACCCAAAACAAAGTATTTTAGTGGAGCCAAATCCATGATAGATAACAGTTTTCACAAGAAAGTCTGACCAGTTTTGGACATCAGCTCTCAAGAATGATGTCAACTACTGATTCTTGGCTCTAACTCTAATACAATCATCCGTGTGTGTTACAGGATGTTACACATCCATTCTCCTATGAGAGCTCCAAATATGTTCTTTACATCCTAACACTTGGCAGTGATCCCAGCACCCAGTTAACACCCAGGCCATAGCAGAAGGGTAGAAAAGACGTGAGAGGATAAACATCTACTGAAGGCTGTCTGCATCTAGAATGTGAGCCATCATCTTGGGAACATTATACTACATCTCTGCTTATGCAGCTGTCTGATGCTTACAATTAGAAAAAAAGAAACAAAGGCTGTAAGATCTCAGATTTGTGGGCTCAAGAGGGACACTGAGCACGTCCATTTTGGTAAGAGATTTATTAATTAAGGGAATTATTAATGTCATTGAAAGACAGTATAATGGGGAACTTGAAAGGAGTTCAGGCTGCTGACATTAAGCAGGGGTCTTCTTTTACAGATTTCAGAGGTATAGAGGAAGTTCTACTTGGTCTATCTGATGAGCAACCCACTGTGTATGCGTACATTGAGGCTGACTCTAATTCACAGATGGCCAAAGTTCAGCATGGGACTGGATATGTCACCTTCATAGCATAGGGCCAAGTAAAGAGAGCATCATGAAGTTATCATCAACTATTTCAGGATACCTTTTATTACTGTTACAGCAACTGGGAGGAAAGGGATGCTGCAAGTGAGTATAGCCTGATTAGCACCTATTCCCAGTCTATCAGAAAAATGGATAAAGGCAAAATGACTTAGGAAATGAGGCTATGACTTTGTATGGGTTCTTAATGACTAAACCCAGATGAGCTGATTTTTAAAAAATGGAAAATCTCTTACATTTTGTCACTCAGAAAGTAAAAGACTGGTCAGGATGATACACAAAACTGAACAAGCAACAATAAGGCTGCCCAATTATGATATAGGATATCATCATGTATGTATATATATATGGGTGCACACATGTGTGCATGCATGTAGGAGCCAGAGGTTAGCTTCAAGTATCTTCCCCAGTTGCTATCCACATCATTAGCCAGGTTGGCTAGCCAGTGAGCCCATAGGATCGACTTGTTTATTGCACAAATTCTACTTGGTCTTAAAATAAAAATCCAGGGCCAGATATTGGGTGTGGGGGAAGCTGAGAGATCAGAGAGACAGAGAAACAAGCCACAGCTACTTCTCACCTCGCCACTCCTCAGACTTGTCTTCATGAACCATCAGACTGAATGCCTGAGTCCTCACCCGAAAGGGTGGAGGGGTGGTGACAGGAGAAGGGCTGAACTAATCCTCCAAACATAACTTTCTTTCTCCACTCAGCTATCTCACTCCCTGGCTCAGCTTTTCCAGTGCTAGGATTAAAGACTTGTGTGTTTTCCAAGTACTGAGAGCACAGGCATGGAATTCCATGTACTGGGAATAAAGGTTTGTGCCAACACTAATTGTCTCTGTTTGGCCTTCAACTCACCGAGATTCACATGGATCTCTGGCTCCTAAGTGCTGGGATTAAAGGTGTAGGTCAGTACTCCCTGACCTCTATAGATAACTCAGTGTGTGACTCTGTCCTCTGATTTTATTATATATATATTATATATATATATATATATCATCACACTTGTCTCCACCTCCCAGTGCCCCACTGTGTATGGCTATTTTACATGAGTTCTGCGAGATCAAAGCCAGGTCCTCATGCTTATATAGCAAGAATTTTACCAATGGAACTGTCTCCCCAACCCTAGAGACATACTCTAATCAAAGAATAGGAGAGTCACCACACCCAAGCCCTCCGTGCATTTCCAGCACCCTCCCACCACAGCAACCCAAGCAGCATCCTCATACTGTGCTTTTCCAAGTGTCAGACTCTTGTCCCAACCTTTCCTTATATCAATTCTTCCAGGATCAAGTTCAAGTCACCTTCTGAGGAACCTCCTTGAACCTATGAACTCTGCATTTAGAGCTCAGCAGAGAAGAGAAAAAAACACAGTAATGAAGATTATCCAGGTGAGTGAAGGAGACACCAACACAGACCCTGGCTGTACTGTGCTGCATGGGTTAGTGTGGGCCATATGCACTCAGGCAAGCCTTCACTTGGCATTTATTGCTGTTTTTTAATGTTGCTGCTTTAACTGTTTCAGTAGCTTTCTTCCTCAAAACTAAAAAGGGATTTGTTATGTATTTTTTAGAGATCAGCGTGTGTATTCTGCCTTCCTCTACACTCAACATAAGAATATCCAGCAAGAACAAGGAAAATATGCCAAACAGGTATGTGGACATTTTGTTTGGCATCAAACATACTAAGATATACAATATTTGAGGCCCAGCAAACCCAGAAATTTGGGGAGAAGAAATGCCTTCCAATTAGGATGTTTGCTTCAGAAAACAATAGCATATTCAAGCTTCATTACTAGCCCTCTGTTGAGAAATATGTCTTAAATGTCTGTATTTTGAAATCTTTTAAAAAATGATGTCTGTGGGTCTACAACATTTTACTTGGTTTTCAGGTTAAAGACACTTGCTTCCAAGACTGACATCTTGAGTTCAATCCCCAGGACTCATGTAGTAGAAATAAAAAAACTTATTTCTGCAAGGGGTTCTGTGATCACAACAGCTCCTCTCCACCCCGCAGGCACGAATACCTGCACATATACACACAAGAAAAATCAGCTGAAATCATCTACAAAAGAAATGCTATAGTATCTGATGAGTCTGTTGGTGGAGTGGCCTTGGCTGTGTTGCCAGCAGCAGCAGACTGGGGACTACTGCTACTTTACACACAGGCATAGCTCTTCTATATTGGGTTCCAGGGAGTACAGCTTTACTCAAAGCCCTGGGCTTAGGGAAGCTCCTCATCTTATTAGGGGAGCATCTGTAACATGTGGTTTCTGTTATTTAACAGAGAAAGGGAATGAATGGTGTGATGTTAGTTCTGTACCATCCATTTGCCACAGCCTGGAATTCTGTGGGAAGAGAGTCCTGGTTGGGTTGTTTGGATCAGGTTGGCCTGTATGCAGGAAAACGTCTTTATTGGTAGTTAATGTGGAAAAACCTAGTCCATGCTTGTTGCACTACATCCATAGACAGAGGGTCAGCACTAGACATGAGAAAGTCAAATGGGAGCAAGGAAGAAGGATCCATCTATTCCCGCTTCTCTGGCTGTGGGCAGGAGGTTGATGTTTCTGCCTTGATTGTCCTGCAATGACTGGCTGTAACCAAGAACTGGAACCTGATAAACCTGCCTTCCTCTCAGCTGCTTGCGACTGGAATGTTATTCACATCATCAGAAATGAAATTAGAATAAATTAATGACTCCTCAGTGAGTTTCCATGGCCTCAGTGTGATAGGGAGATGGGGGACCTCCCACAAGCTTACTGCCCCTAAGGTAGCCACATGGCCTACATGACAGATGATGAGAACATAGTACAGTAAGTGAACTAGTTAGTCACAACTGCCTCTATCACACAGTATAAAAATCCTGTCCTAAGAATCTCCTAGAGGGTTTCTATTGCTTGATTTCAAGGATATAGTAGATCATAATCTATGAGAAATTTCTAAAGGAATGAAAACCCTACTGGGAAAACATTCCTTAATTTTACAAGCATTATGTAAAGTATTTCTTTTCTCTCCTACTGACTAAATATAGAACATAATTCGACTTCTTTCTCTCTTTTATACAGCATATTTCCTGTTTCTCAGAAATGAAGTTTTGAGTTTTCCGTCAGTGAAATAGAAATTTGCAACAAATGAAAATGTGGAGTAAGTCCTTGGATAGAGACTTTTCATAGGTCCAGTGGGTAAGCTATGAGCTAAATGTTCCTAACATTCTTCTAGAAGACTCCTGGACACTCAGTCACAGGAGCTGGCAAGATAAGATAATTGAGAAAGTGATTATTGTAGAAACAAGAGGGCCTGGATTTGATTTCTCTCAAACCCACATAAAGAGCTGTGCATGCGTGACTCCAGACTGACAGATTCCTAGGGTTCACTGAGAGCCAGCCCAGCCCACTTTGTAGGTTTCAAGACACTAAGAAAACGTGTCTCAAAGAAAGGAAGGAAAGATGGAGGAAGGGAGGTTGTTGCTTCATACTTATGTGTACATACACTCCAACACAGAAAAATATGTCAGCTCTTGTCTGGCCGTGCGCAAAGGAACTGCTGTGGGGATTCATGTGTGGAACTTGATTGTCTAAAGCTGAGGGAACTAGTGATGGCAGCTATGCAAGATATAGAATTTTCTAAAAAGTCAAGCAATGAAATGAAAAATCAGTTCACCAGCTGTGCATAAAAAGGACGGATCTATAAGACTTCTTAATACAAGTGATATTGAACAGAAACGTATAATGTTCAGTTGAGGTAAAACTCTAAGCCTTAGGAGGATGGTCTTGATTTTGTCCCCTTTGCAATCTTTCCCGAGCATAACTGTTCTCATTTTAACTGGTCTTATCTCTTCCATGCTTCATAGAAAAGCCAGGACCCCACAGGATAGTCATCTTTCTAGAATCAGCTCAGTTCTCCCCTTTCCAGCTGACATGCTGCACTTAAAATCAGCCTGGAGGTGCAGGAGGCTAGGCAGCCAAGGCTCCTTCACCTGGCTGCTCCTTCTCTGCTTGATGAGTCAGCTTTTAAAATAATGCTTCCCTTCATTTCGTATTCTGCATCTTTAGCCCCACTGCCAAACGGACTTTCCATTTCACATGAGTTTTGGTCTATTCCAATTTTCCACTTCTCTAACTCTAATCCTGCAGTTACAAATGGAATCCCAGATGCACTAATATCTCTTAGTTTCTGGCACTGAAGGGATCAATATTTCAAAATGCCGTATGTTTTATAGATGAGCAACCTCATGCATACAAGCATATTGATATCTGAACCATTGAAATATCTGTAAGTTACACACATTAGAGGCCAAAAAGGATGCCTATCACCTGCAGCTACATTTATGAAATTGGTATGTATTCTTGGCCACACAGCCAGCCATAGACATGTTGGTTTCTTAGGGAGTGTTGACGTTGTATGTCATATCTGAGAGTGTGAAACATGAGGACTTGAGCTTCATTGTCAGAAGCCACTTTTTGAAAGTCTAAGTTGGTAGTATATGCTTGTAATTCCAGAACTGGGAGGCAAAGATAGAAGCATTCTTACAGCTCCCTGGCCTCCCAGCACAGTCAAATGGGTAAAGTTCAAGCTACTAAGAGACTCTGTTAAAAAATTGTGGGAAGTTCCTGAGAATGACTCCCAGCCTTGTCTGTTGAGAAATACTTTTTATACTGTAAAGATATGCTCTGCCTTTGATTAGTTTAATGAAGAGCTAAATAGCCAGTAGCAAGGCAAGATTTCCAGGAAGAGACAGGAAGAGAAAAAAATATCTAGGTGTGGGCTTTTTCGCCAGCAGACTTGGAACAAATCAGACTTGTTTTGTGCTGAGAAAAAGGGGAAAAGCTAAAGAGAACATAGATTAATAAAAGCATGTTAACTTGAATTATAAGAGCTAGTTGGGGATAAGCCTATGCTAAAGGCCAAGCTTTCATAATGAATAACAAGTCTCCATGTCATTTTTTGCAGGCTGGTAACTCAAAGACAGTTCAAAAAGAAAGCTTGCTACAAAGGGTGCCCAATGTCTGGGCATGTAAATCCACATAATACCCGAGAAAGCTGAAAAAAGATGTCTAAATATACAGTCAGACTCAACTTCCTGGTGACCTGTGTCTCTTGGATAAGCCCATGCTTGCAGTATAAAGAGACTGCAGCTCTCTTAAGAGGACCGCTGTACAGCTGAGCACTTGAGCAGCCAGCATGCTACTGACTACTTGGCAGTAGGTTCAAGCACCTGGTGCAGCACAATCCAGGCTTGGGGCAGAGATGTCTTGCTCTCACCCCTGCCTGAGGACACAAAGTGGGTAGGGGCCAACCACCAGTGCCACTCCAAGTTGATAGCCTAGGCTTAAGATCTCTCTCTCTCTCTCTCTCTCTCTCTCTCTCTCTCTCTCTCTCTCTCTCTCTCTCTCTCTCTCTCTCTCTCTCTCTCTCTCTCATCTTCGTGGATTCCTGGAATTTTCCTAGCACTAGGTATCTCAGTAACCCCATGGTGTCTCCCTCTTTCAAGATTCCAGTGCTCTCCCTCTCCATCCCTCCCCCCACTTGACCTTCCTATTCTCTCATGATCTCATCCTCCATCCCTCCCTTATATTGTCCCCCACTCCCAGTTTACTCCAGAAATCTTGTGGAGAGAGTACCTGAACTGACCTGCCCAATGACCAGAGTGGTGACTTCATCCAGTAACTGATGGAAGCGCATGGCAAGATCCATAGCGAAGCTCTGCGAGTCCAGTTGAAGAGATGGAAGAGGGATCACATGCTAAGAGTATAGAGGGGTAAAGATCATGATGCAGAAATCTACAGAGACAACTGAATCAAGCTCTTGAGAACTCACGAACTGTAGACAGCTGTGGAGCCTGCATGAGTCTGGTCTAGGCCTCTTCATAAGGGAGACAGTTGTGTGGCTTAGACTGTTTGAGAGGATCCAGACAGTGGGATCAGAATGTATCCCTGGTGTATGAGCTGACTTTATGGAGCCCATTACTGATGGTGGGACACCTTGCTCAGTCTTGGGGTGAGGGGGTCCTGCTTCAACTGAATATATCAGGCTTGAAAACTCCTCATAGAAGGTCTTACCCTTTCGGAGGAGAGGATGGGGTGGGCATGGGGTGGGGAGCAGGAGACATGAAAGGGAAATTTGTGGAATTAGAAAATCATAATAAAATAAAAAATCTTTATAAACTGAAAGAGAAAAAATATAAAACACTATAAGCACAGGGCTATAGGCATGCAAAAATGTCAGATCCAGGACCACCCTCAAAATCCTCTAAACAGGTATAATATGTTTAAAATTGTGTTTATATGCTAAAGAAAAAAAAGAAAATGGCTATAGTCAATCGTAACAAAAATAAATAGTATTTAAAAAGTAAAGTCTTTAAAGAGAGAGTACAGTAATATTTAAAAATGGGGGAAAGAGGTTTCTGGATCCCGTATGGTGCTTTGTTGACTTTAATTTTTTAAAAGCTAATGAACTAAATCCATAGCATCTGAGAAGCATTGGATTGTGAAAATTGCTAAATTAAACCAACCTACATATTTTTAAAATGCCTTAACTTCAGAATGGTAGTAAAAAATATATTAAGTTGAGGGAAAGGTTTTGCTTTTTGCTTTGTTGGAAACAAAAGCTGAGCTGTGGATTTCCTCAAAATTAGTAAAGACAGGATTTGATCAAGGTGGAAGAAAAATCTTAGCTATAGACATGAATAAAAAAAACAAGAAAAGCAACAAGACAGGCCATGTACATGCTGATCCCTCTACATTACATGGAAATGGCTCTGAGACTAGATGAGACGTGATAAATCCTGTCATTGACAGAGTCCTCAGACTTACTATTACATGCCTTATACAGTCCAAACAATTATAAAGTTAGTAGTTGCCTTTTACTCAGTCAAATGTAGAACAACAACAACAAAAATCACCTTTAGCTGCCTTGTGCACACCAGATTCTATACTTGTGTTAAAGTATTCTACCTTTAAAAGTTTATTTTCAGAAAACAAGGGCCAGATATCAATAAAGACAAGTAGCCCAAGTAATCTAGCCTCTCAGAATGCCTCTGTTGGAGTTTCCTCAAAATTCTGCATTCAGATAAACTTCAAACTGGTTAACTGAGATGCTCCAGCCTCACAGGTTATTCTATCCAGGATTTCAGACAAACTCAGCACTTTCTCATCACACAGAGACTGGACAACAAATGGTACAGGGCTTGGTCATTATTTCAATTTTTTCAGGGTGTCCTAAAGATGTCATCAGCCCCAGACAATGGAAAGCAGTCTATAGAACACAATGTTCACATTCCCAAAAAGTGGGTGGGTGATTTTTGGTTATTCAGTGGGGTATCATGTTTGTCATCATTTATTAAATTTGGTTGCAAATTGTTTATAGTCATGTCCATGGGGGGGATGGCCATGGGGGAATGGCCATTGAGGGGGGAACAACCTAAACAAAGCAAGTTGGATTTTCAGGATCTTTTTCTGAAAAGAAAAAGGAGGGTAAAGGAATGATAGGATAAAAGCATAGATTGTTTAATCTAATTCTAAACTAAAAAGCAACTATTAGTCTCAAACAGATTACATAGGTAGGGATTTTGTATATTGATACAAACATATGTTATTTTGTTTTAATATACTGTATATATGTTTCTAGTCTTGTGTAAGGTATTTGTACCTATGCAAATCATTTTAAAATGTAATATAAAGTTCTAGTCCTTAAAAGTTATTATACAAACTACTTATGATAATTAAGAAATGTAGGTTAGTACTTAGTTATCTATAACAACCAAACTTGTAGGCATTCTAGGTCTGTTTTCAGAGTCAAAACGAGATACATTTTATGGTCTTCAAACACTTCAGAGACCTACAAAATATGGCATGTAAGATATCTTAATAACATAAGGCTTTTTAATAATAGTCAGATACATCTGCTCCTGGCAGCACCAATTTACATAAAAATAAAGATTGCTTTCATTTGTGACAAAATTAGTCCCAGGACAAAGAAACTGTCATTGTCTTGATTGCTGACAGTACACTGCTCAAATTGGACAAACAGAATACAAAATAAGGTAACTACCAAACCTTGTTGAGACAAGGTGGGACAGTCCTTTAAAATTTCTACTTCACAGAAAAGTCTGTCAGATATTTTAGTCCTGTACACTAAAGATAATATGCCTCAATGTTGCAGAGAAACTTAGGGTGACCGTCCAGGAAGTCAGATATCTCTGACATTTCTGTAGTTTTGGAGGTTGATTGTTCTGTACTTCCCATTCACTCAGGTAATATTATAACCTTCTAGGGCCTATGATGGATAGTTATAGTTTTACAGTTTTCTCTATTTTTAGAAAAAAACTTACTTAAGAGATGTAAAGTTTATACAATTTTAATTTTTTTTATATAAGATGTTCTAAGGTCTGAAAAATATTTAGGATGATAATGCAAATTAAAACAGAAAGTAAATTAGGCATAAAACTTTGGACTTCCCAAGAAAGGATAGATAACAAAGTATTTTCTCTGAATTTGCCAAACAGAAATGGACTGGATATTGTGAATATAATTCTTACCAATTTTTTTTCTTATATATAATAATATATAGTCTTATTGTATTAGAATTAAAACCTTTTCTTTTTATTTAGACAAAACGGGGTGGGAATTTGTGGGATTTTTTTTGTACACTGTGAAGATATGTGCCAAGGTCCCATCTGATCAGTTTATTAAAGAGCTGAATGGCCTAGGAGAGAGAGAATAGGCAGTATTTCCATGTATAAAGAGGAAAGAAGGAGGAATGTAGGTGTAGGGATTTTCCCCACAGACTTGGAGGAAGTCAGATGTGCCATACTGAGGAATGGTAAAAAGCCATGTGGCAGAATATAAATTAATAAAAGCAGGATAATTTGAATTATAAGAGCGAGCTGGGGACAAGCCATGGCCAAAACTTCATAATTAATAAGAAGTCTTCTTATTGTTATTTGTGGGCTGGAAATTCAAAGAGAGTCTGAAAAGAAAGCTTACTATACTTGTCTCCTGGCCTCCATATGTATGTGTCATACACAGCAGAACATACAAACTCAAGTGTGCATACACATAAATACACACATTCATAAATAATAGCCTGTGCTTCTGAAGTATTAGAGTTTGGGTACAGGAGCTAGGACTTACTTTTACAGCCATGCATTTGATAACTCAGGAGACATTCAAACTACTCCTTACACTATACTCAAAGTGCCTTTAATAATGCCCTTTTCCTGCAGGTGAGGAAGTGAGCACATAGTGAAATGAAATACTGTCTCTTTCATCCTCACATAGTAAATTATATATGTGGGCTGTAATCCTGGGTCTCCAAGATTTATAAATTTGCCCCAAATTCCAATTTCATGATATTTGGAGACCAAAAGCCATATATTGTGGCACCTAAGAACTTAAGGAAAGTGGAAAGCAGTATTCAAAGAATAAAGACAGAAGAATCTTAAGCAAACGGTAGACTTCTCCACTGTCAAGGAAGAAGGAATATATCTCTCCCAGCAGCAAATAAATTGATGCTTAGAATTTGAAGTCATTAGCTAATTATTTGAATTAGTTCCCCTGGTGTGTCTTACTTTATCCAAGTTAGATTGAATAAATATATATTGAATATCTACAAGAGGTTAGGCCTCCATGACCTGTACTTTATAAACCTTCTCAAATTTAACCCCATAAAAACTAATAAGCCTCCCTATTTTTTATCCCTAAAGTAGGAATTAATTCAAATTGAAAAATGAAACGTGTCATTTATATAAACATAGAGATGGTTGCCTCACAGAACCCTCAATCTACAATGCTGATGCTGAGCTGGGAGAGAAATCGTAAACTTTGACTCCCATCAGAAAGCTAGAGATGAAGAGAAAGGATTTCCACAAACTTTCAGCTAAGCTTTATAGAATCCTTAGGCTATAGTAGTTCATAGTAGTTTAACAAAAACTGAAGTCAAATTTCTTAACAAAAAGATATGCATGCAGTTAGACAAAAGTACTTTGCCCTAAAACTATATGAATTGATTAATCCTTGTACCATACCACAATGTATCTTTATTTCAGAGGCTCATGGCTTCCTATAATTTTGACCAATAATAATGATTTCAAACACAGACAAATAGTAGATGGATTGATAGATGATGAATATATGATAGTTGATATTGTTGATAACAAATTATAGGTAATAGACAGATGATAAGTAGATATATACTAAATAGGTAGTATTAATGATTATCTATATAATAGACAAAAAGGTCAAGTAATTGACATCACCATTATACTTTAATATGCTTCCATTGCCATGTAAGATCATTTCCACCTGCTTTATATTTAATCTCTCCCTGTAATTTCTGTAATTAGCAGGCACAGTCTTAGGAACTGTCAGCAACCTCCAAACAGGTGACATGTTAAAAATGCTCTTACAGTCATCACAGGCAGACCATTCCCTCTGAGTCAGTAAAACCCAAACTATACGCCAGTCTCAAAAGGACACAAAGTGATCAGGCTCCTCAGAGTCTCCAGGTCATAAAATGAGCCAGCTTAGAGGCAAGAAGGATGACCTCTATTAAAAAGGGATTATCAAACTTAGGCTCAATGATAGGACTCCAGTCTGCAGGAACAGTAATGGAATGAAAATGTATTCAGGGAGAAGCTATGGTCCCTGTGGAAAATGCACCCTGAGAGAGCCATCATTCTTTAGTAACTTTGCCATATTTCTGTGCTGCATTAACGAAATATGCTTAACGAGCAGTCTCCCTCTAAGAAGATAGCAGATCTTCAGAATAAGCTGTCATGAAAAATACTGTTTAAATATAGACGGAATTCTGTTTGTTCCCTCACATTTCTCCCTTGAATAGCTCAAATAGTGGCACTTTCATTTTTCTCTTTTAGAAATACTTTCTGTTTATGAAAATAATACATATATGAGGGAGAAAATTAACAACTAAAAAGTATAAAGAATATACTGTCTTTCTGAACACACAGATAACTCTTGCTACCCAAGTATATAGTTTCCTAAATTTGAATAACGACATAATTTTTATATAAGATGAAAAATATAATTATTTATGATACTTGTAGACTATTACAACTTTTTAGCCCAATTTGTTCTCCAAATTTTCATTAGCCTCTGTTACTTTTACTTTTTAGACGGGATCTTCTGTATCCTAAGCTAGCCTTGAACTGGCTATGTAGCCAAGGGTGTCCTCGAACTTCTGATCTTGTTGACATGGCATGTACCTCCCAAGTGCTATGATTACAGGTGAGTGTAACCATGCTGGTTTTATATAGTGCCAGAGAATGAACCTAGCAGTTCCTGCATGCTAAGCAGACACTACTCACAGAGTTTCATTCTGAGGCTGCCCCTGTTGAGAGTAAATCGCCTTGTAACACATGCAAACTCTGTCTGGATGTTCAAGCATCTTCCTGTTCACAAGAGTTTTCTTTCTAACTAACAACTAATAACTGCTCCATGACTTCCAAAAAGCTATCTACCCTCCACTGAGACTACTTTACACATGCTATCCCCATCTTTGCTCCTTCAGCAGAGCCACAGCATACTGCCTGTAGGCCTCAACATCTTGGTCTCACCAGTCTGGTAATCAGAAGTTCGTTCCCTTTTGCACTACCAAAATCTCCATATTTTCTCATCTTTGAAGGGGATGTGAATCAAGACTACAAAATAAAATACACAGCAGACACATAGCATAATATTGGTCACAGGGTAGACCACTGGTCTGCAGTGATGTCTAAAGTCAAACTTAGATGCTCAATGGTTAAGACACATATTGTTCCTGCAGAGGGCCCCAGTTATGCTTCAGGCATCAATGTAGGTTTCTCACATCTGCCTATAAGTTGTGTTTCAGAGGGGCTATCATCCTCTGGCAGACTCTGAAGACCCTTTCTCTCACAGATATACAAACCCACATGTAGCCACCTGCATATATTTTTTTAAAGGAAAAGAAAGAATAGCTGAAGTTAGAGAAAAGATACTGAGTGAGTTATTATATTTCTCCAACAGGACTAATACAAGATTCTTGAGCATAATAAACTTTATTATAGAGTCAAAGATGGATTTACAGCCTAAGTCAAGAAAAACATTCAATTTGATGATCAAACATCATTCCTCACAGAAAATTTCAGAAAATATTTCCCAGAGTGATTTCTTATTCTTTTCTAAACAACAACACAACTTTAATAATTTCAGAAAATTCTTCAGAACCTGTCCTTCATAAATTATCTCATTGCATTTGTGAGGACCATTTCATCTTCTTGATGGTGAATTACTTTTATGCTCTTGATCCATCAGTTGATTGAAGGTTTAGTGTGTTCCTTATTGATTTGCAGATGTATTGTATGAATTGCGTATTATTTATGGTACTGTCATTGTCTCAGCACCCACAGCATTCTTCTCCTCTGGTAATAGTCACTTTTCATTGTTTTTTAGTGATTTAATCAGAAATTATGAAATGTATTTTAATAGAAGACAGTCTACATGGGCTTGATATTCTACCACTTCATGCAAAACTTGTAGAAATCTTTTAATACTGTAACATCACCTTTTGTGTTTTAAATATCCTGTATTCCATACCTAGAAACCTTATAAGACCCATACTACTATAGGGTTACAGTTTGGGGTATTATAATTGAAGCTTTCAAAGATCATATAGACTTGCTTTTTAAAAAAAAAAAATTGGTAAACAGAAGTTTCTAATCTTTTACATGTGCTTAGATACTCATCCTTACAAGAATCTGAACTAGTGCAGATGTACCTTCCATAAGACACAAGGTCTCAACCTGAAGAGTTTCTATTAACCCTTCTATAGAACAGAAGCACAAGTAACACATTTCTTTAGCACGTTTTCTTGAATATGCCCTTACTCTTGTTTTATTTTTGACAGATATATGTGGGTGTCCTATGTACATGTGTATGGAGGTCCAAGGATGATGTTGGGTGTCTTCCTTATCACTCTGCAACTTATAGACTGAGGCATGGACTCTCACTGAACCCAAAGCTTTGCTTCCCTAACTGTAGAGTTCTGTGTGAAAGTTCCCATCCTTCAGCATTCTGAAGATAATTCCTTGTGCTTCTAATGAAATATCAGCTGCCCTTTGTCTCAGCCTTTCACATGTAACATATTAGTTTTCTGACTACTTTCAAGGTGATCATTATGTTTAGAGTTCAGTGGCCTATGTATGAAGTTTCCAGTATTTTTGTTTGCATTTATTTTACTCAAGGCTCACTAATAATGTTTCTATATTCACTAACTTTGAAATTTCCAAACACCTTTTTTCTATTTTCGCTATGTTCCTAGGACTCAGCTACACAACCTTACCCTGATTGTCAGTTTCTTGGATCTCTGTAGCTCAATCCATTATTTTTTTCCAAGACAGGGTTTCTCTGTGTAACTGTCATGGCTGTCCAGGAACTCACTCTGTAGACCAGGCTGGCCTCAAACTCACAGAGATCCACCTTCCTCTGCCTCCCAAGTGCTGAAATTAAATGTGTGCTCCACCACTGCCAGGCAGGAGTTATCTGCACCTAGAGATGCTTAAGATCTCAGTGGTAGTGCTTTGCATGTATGAGACTCAGTCCACTTTCTTTTTCTTTTCTTTTCTTTTTTTTTTATTTAAAGGGGTTTTTTTTTGTCATTTTCCATACCAACCTCCTCTCTTCCTGCTCACCCTCCCCATCTTCTTCCCACCCCCATCCACTCCTCAGAGAGGATATGGCCTCCCATGGGGAGTCGACAAAGTCTGTCAATCAAGATAAGGCAGGAACAACCCTCACCATCACCACCTCTATATCAAGTCAGGTCTGAGCACTGTATCTCTCTATAAGGAATGGCCTTCAAAAAGGGAGATGATTAACTCCTATAAATTTATAGGTAGCAATGATTTTCCCCACTGAGCCATCTCACTGACCCCCATGAAATCGTATTTCCACACTCCCTCACAGTTCTTCCCCTACCCCACCAATTCTTTGTACCCCACTCTTCCACATGTGAGTTTTTCCCTTGGGAGTATCAGAATCTGTCTTCCCTGCTAAGATCTCACAAAATGTAGAAATGTGGCTCTAACAATTACAAAATTAAAATTTTCCAAATTTTATTTCTTTTAAATGGCATAAAATTCTTATCCACCAGCCAGTGGAGGATGTGAAAGAAGTGTGTGTGTGTGTGTGTGTGTGTGTGTGTGTGTGTGTGTGTGTGTGTGTGTGTGTGCGCGCGTGCGCAATTTTGGGATTTTTTTTTTCTGTTTTTCAATTAGTGCTGTCCTCCTGGTAGTCAAATGTTTCATGTTTTTGATTCTTTTTGCTACTTCCCCAAATAGTATCTTCTTCCCCAACAAGAAAACCTTATTGCCCAGAACCAGAACATTCTACTAAAGTTGACAGGTAGCTGTCGATATATGAACTTTCCACAGTCTTTATCAGCATTTATCTACCATTTCTATTTTAAGTTTTATGCATGAAATTATGGATATAAGATATAATTAATGTTATAATATAACCTTGAAGCTGGGGAAATAGTTCAGTGGTTAAGAGCACTGGTCACTCTTGTGTATGGTGATTCAGTTCCCAGCACTCACACCCATCAGGCATTTCACAACCACCTGTCATTCCAGAAACAGGGATCCAAATGCTTTCTTCTGGCCTCTACAGGTATCTGCACACACACAATAAAAGGTAGCAAATCTCTAAGTATATATTTGGTTATATATTTTCTATAGTATATGTCACATTAGTATAAAAATAAATTTTGTTTCTGAATTGGAAAATCTTTTAGAACATAAACTGTGTACCAGCAGACCCCGTTCTAGTCACCAGTTTTGTAGTCTAGTCAGGACTGCTCCAGTGTGAAATTGAAGCTAATATTTTAAAGATATCATTTTCATGAAGGATAAAGAGAGCAAGAGCCAAAATCTAGCACTGGTGAGTGTGGAAGAGCCAGGACAAATGTTCCTGTGATATGGAAATGGATGTTTCCTCACTGTTCTTTAAAGGAATGATTATTTATTTAATGGAGTAAATGAAAGAATGTCTTTGCCATTGCTGCCTGCTGCAGTCATTGAAAGAATGTTTCATCTAACTTCTCTGGAGAGGCTAAAGCTTGATGTCATGACCTCTAATACTGCCTCAAACTTGGAGGGGTGGGTCATGGGGAGGGATGTGATTTTGTGTTTCTAAATCAAAATAGAGTCCCCTACGGCCTTGCACGGTGTCTTCCCATGCCCCTGTTCCAACAGTCCCTGCTATTCTCTAGCAAGTTAGGAGTTGTCACCAGCTTCAGATTGTCACCAGAAGGGCTTCATTCCAGAAGACATCAGGGGTAATTACTGCCTGATACATAACATAGACATTCACAAAATGACAAACAGGTACACTGGGGCTTTCTGTCCCCAGAAGGCGACAGGTGTGCTTCACATGTGAATTGTTAGTGAGGGGTAGATGAGGTTGCTGTTGAGAATATACTATTTCAACTCGGATGTCAACTGTCTCCTAAGGTGAAGCACTGAGAAGGGACAGAGATATAGAAATGAGAGCCTGTGTATGAACACAGTTCTAGAAGCATGGACAGAGGGATAGCCTCTGATGCTTGTTTGCATTTAAAGCCTTGGTCTTGAAATAAGGCTTATCTAATAAGGTATTTAGTCACATGATTTTAAAATCTGTCATGAGAGTTATGAAGTATGATTTAAAGAAAATATCATTTCTAGGCTGGAGAGATAACTTAACCGGTAACAGCATTTCCTACCATCCTAAGTTCAATTCCCGGGCTCAGTTGATAGAAGGAAAGAATTGACTTCTTCAAATTGTCCTCTGACTTCCACATGCATGCCTTGGCTGCCAGGATACATGGAAGACAACTTGTGAGAGTCAGTTCTTTACCATGTGTTCCTAGGATCCAGCTCAGGTCATCAGGCTTGGAGCAGGCACCTTTGCCTTTTGAACTATCTTTTCACCCCTATTATTTAACTTTGTTTTTGTTTTTTGGTGAGATAAAATCTCATACCGCCTAAGCTGGCCTAAAAGTCTTCATGTAGCTGAAGATGAACTTGGATTTCTGTTCCTCCAAACCCTCCACTTCCTGAGTTCCAGGATTCGAGGTGTGCTCTCACACTCCTGGTTTATGAAATGCTAGGGATGGAATCCAGGACTTTATGCATGCTAGCAAGTACTCTACCAACTGAGATAAGTCCCCAGACACAGGATAAAAATTTTGACACACCTCAGTTTTACCAGAAGTTAAACCAGATTAAGTCGGGAACATATATCTAGCTCACAGGAAAAAGATATTTTATAACTCTTCTCATTTCAGCAACTTTATAGAATAGTGGATTTAGACAGTAAACCAAGTCTGAAGACAGCTTTCAGATTACTGAATTGCATGAAGAATTAGCTAGTTGCTTTCAGTCTTCAGAAAGAAGGAATGGTCTCTATGAAACAGAGGGTACCTTCAGTATCACAGTATCTTACCACCAAGTAAAGAGACACAAATAAGGTGGAGACACCTAAGAGAGTAAAGCACTAGGTCAGACATACTTCCTGGAAGCAAAGACATCCAGGTGAAACTAACCTATCATCAAATGCTGTGCCATTTCACCTCCGCCCCTGCTCCCCCCCTAGTTTTATGTGAGTGAAGCCTAGTGATTCTTCTAGTTCTATTTTCTGTCTTTTCTGTGTATGTGTGTGTTCATGTGTGTAGGTGTTTCTGTGTTTGTGTACATATGTGTATATGTAGTTGAATGTGTGCATGTATATGTTCTTGTTGGTGTATGCATATATATTATACATTTTTGTTTGTGTGTGTGTGTGTGTGTGTGTGTGTGTGTGTTTATGCAGTTATATGTGTACAGCAAGCCTAGAGAGAGACTAAAGTGAACCAGGATGTTGCCCACCTTATTTATTCTTACTAACCTGGAGCTCCCAATTAGGCTATGTTCTCTAGTAAGTACCTAGAATATGTCATTCTCCAACTCCTTCATGCTGTGATTACAAGCTTATACCAGCACTCTCATCTAAAAGTAGTCTCTGGGGATTGAACTCATGTACTCATGCTTGCCTAGAAAATGCTATCTGCCGAGCTATCTGTCAGCTGTATTTTACATTTTTTATACATGTATTTGCACATACCAAATAAAGACACTAAGTTTTATCCTTTTACTCACCCCAGTGGATATCAAAGAATATTAAAACCTCACACTCACATAATACAATGAGTTCCAAATACAGGAGATTGAGCTTGTTGAAATTGTTGACTTACTTGAGTTAAGACTGTTTTTTCTCACTCCAAAGTGTGAGGTTATTAGCTTCCATTTTTATTTTGTACCAGCCAGATACACAGCCCTGGAGCTCCTGACACTTAGAATTGACACTTAGGCACCGAAAGTGTCTCTAAGCTAAATTTTTTTTTAACTTCTGCGTCCCATTGTTTTAAGAAGAGTATATTGCCCTATGGACACCACTGATCCCAATTTCCTATGATAACACAACTACTAAATTTTCTTACTCAATCCAAACTGTGTGTGTATGTGTGTATGTGTGTGTGTGTGTGTGTGTGTGTGTGTGTGTGTGTGTGAGAGAGAGAGAGAGAGAGAGAGAGAGAGAGAGAGAGAGAGAGAGAGAGAGAGAGAGAGAGAATACACTTGAGGTCAACCTTACTATCTTAGGGTGTGTTGACCTTGCTTTTAAAGATAGGATCTCTGGTTCTCCGATTGCCCTGTTTTGAACCAAGTAAACCAGACAGCTGGCCACCACCCTCACCTGTGCCCAAACTGCAAGTGTATGCCATCAGAGCTGGTATTTGCACATAGCTGTGGTTGTTTGAATGAGATGTAACATAGTCTCAGCCATTTGGATATTTGTTCCCTAGTCGATGACTGCTTGGGGAAGATTAGAAGGAAGGCATGGCCTCACCGAAGGAAGTGTCATTAGGGGTGTGTTCTGAGGTTACAAAAGCAACATGTCACCCCAATTTGTTCTCTCTGTTTCTTGCTTGTGGTTACTAATAGGAATATGAGTGAGGAATTGCCAGAACATAATTACTCAAAAACTACTGCTCATGAAAGCTACATCTCTGTGGTCCCTGCACAACTTTCAGACTGTGCCACTGCTCTCAGAATATCTTCTTCAGCTAAGCTCATCAGTCTCCTGTTACCCCCCCCCCCCACATACACACACACACACTTCTTTACTGTTTCTATAAAGTTGGTGGGCGGCCTCAAGGATCTTACACGTTTTAATTTTCCCAGACATGAAATTTGTTTTCCTCCTGAGTCATGAGCCGCCATCATCCCTCCTCGATGACATGTTTCCATTAAGAGTAAATGTTTCAGACAGGAACTTTAGCATAACCATTTCAATAGTTGTCCCCAGTCAATTTCTTATAGATGTTGTAAGTACCCACATTGATGATGTTGCATTTGCTTGCTTGCTTGGTAAAATTACTCCAGTTATCTTGCTGGATATTTGAGCACTTGATTTAAGGATGTCTTGCTGACTACTGGCTTTTTCTGTCTACCTGCTACTTGGTATTTGTTCTTCTACTTGGCTTGATATATACTCAAAAAGCTCATCAAATTAGATTCATGGATCATTTTCCATGTGGAACAGGTGCTGGGGACTGAATTCATGTTCTCATGCTTATGTGGCACTTTACCAGCTATCTGGGATAACACTACTGAGGTATATTTCCAGTCATGTGTAGTTAAATTAAAGATAGATGGGCACCGGTATGGATAGTGTGTAGGCACAAAGAAAGCTGGGTGAGAAGATAATAGAGCACTGAGAAAAAAAAAGAAAACCAGTGATTTAGCCACCTCTCTCTTCTATTCTCTCTTTCTCTTTCCCTTCCCATGCCACAGCTTCTCTCTGTGTGGCTGTTTCATGTACTCTGTCTTTGTCCATATCACCATCTTTTAGCCCATGCCTGGTTTCTACTCTCCACCTGCATGTAGATTTTGCTTTGGAACTTCCAATAGCCTGCTCATTAACACAATCTCCCGATGGGAGATGTCTTTCTGTATGCTGTGAATATCATTCATTAGTAAAGGGACTGTCTGAGCCTATGGCAAGGCATCTTCGAAGTAGGCGGGAAATCCGAGGATATATTAAGAGGAAGGAGGGCAGAGTCAGAGACCCAATCTAGCCGCCCAAGAAGCAAGATGTAGGTAAGCCATGGGCCACATGGCAGAACATATTAGTAGAAATGAGTTGAATTAAGATGCAAGAGCTAGCTAGCAATATGCCTGGGCCATAGGTCAAGCAGCATGTAAGTAATATAAGCATCTGAGTCATTTAATGGGTGGGGGCTAACTGGCAGCAGGGCTGCAGGCAGGTCCACACCACATGGCTAGGCCAGGCTGGGAACTTTGTCTACAGTCTCTTGCCTATTCACTCAAGTAAAAACATTTGGGAATCTGTAGTATGAGGTTTCTGGCATGGACTTTCAGGCCTAGCCTCAAGGTTTAGACCCCCACACCCACAGACCCACAGAGACACACAGATGCTTACATTAATTTTAGGCTCATCGGCCAAAGGCCCAGGCATATTACTTGCTAGCTCTTTACCCTTAAACTAACCCATGTCTCTTATCCTGTTCATCCATGTTGCTCAGTACTTTTTCTCAGAGCAGTATAATTGTCTCTTCATCTTCTGACTTCTCTCTGGCATTCTGCTCTGTTCTTCCTGTTCCCCGAGTTTTCTTAGTCTGGTTGCCCTGCCCACACTTCCTGTCTGCCTTTGGCCAATCAGTGCTTTTTATTAAACTCATAGGTGGGGACAATTATTTACAATGTAGCGTCATAAATCCACTGCAGAAATCTGATTAATAAGACTAATGATCATAGCTCTTACGTGCTGTTTCTGCCCACCTTTATTCCAAACACAACCAGGGATGGATAATAAGTGGAAATTGTCCCCTTGCATATGACAATAAAGTGAGTCTGTAAATAGAGTAAGAGGACAGGTATCGTTCACCCCATAGCACTTTCCCAAGGATGAACCACTTGTAGGGTATATTACAGAATGGGTATCAAGTATTTGTGCATAGAAGAATTTTGAGAACTTTGCAAACCTTACTGTGAATTGGATCACATCCAGTTTTATCTATACATAGGGTATATTCATTAGGAGAATTATAAGTTTACCCTATCTTCTCTGAGTAACTAGTCCTTTAGTGAGAGCCACAAAGATTTCAGCTGTGGTTTGTTGCCACCTTGACTCAAGGTCAGAGAGTCCAAGCTTGTTTTACCTTGCAAGGCTGCATAATTAGAATGTTTGGCCAATGGTGTGGTTACCAGGTGTCCTATTCTTTGAAGTCTAATGGCAGGATACTTTTCCTTAAGGCATGGTTGTTAGGTGTTTTGTGAATTAAGGAGGTGTTTACATTTGTCTGTACTTTGAATCACGGTGTTCTTGAAAGCAGAGGTCTTGCCCTCCCTTGTTTTGAGTGTATATAAATATATATACAATATATATAATATATACATATTTTTTAAAAAACCTGTGGAATAAAGTCAAGGCTTCAGTATTGGTCAACAACACTCTCAACACTAAGTTTTCAGTCTTTGGTCTAATTCTATTTCTGCAATTTCTCAATCCACATTCTCTTCATACAAAAGACTGTTCAATAGTTGGGCATGGTTTTGACACTTAGTTACATAAAATAGTAACTATAATTACAAGCACATGCCACCATCCCTGGTTTTTCTACATATGTTTGGGAAGTTGAATTCCAGGCCTGAGGCTTGTATAACAAGCATCTTATGAACTGAGTTATCTTCCTGGCACAACACAAATTTTCTTAATCCATTCTATAATGCATTGAAACTATTGAACTGATGAGAATAAGTAGGGCATACTTAAAAAACTGGGCCACTGTGTTCAGACTAATCACTTTCAAGTAATTATACATTGTAGCAAAAATGTTTCATTAAATGGCCAGTTTCAATATGTGAACTTGTCAGATGCTCCTAGCAGGAAGAGAAACCTGGCCAGAGGATACTGACCATCAATGCTTCGTGTATATTTAAGAACCACATTTCAATATAAAGTACTGAATGAGTGAATAAAATCTAAAAATTGAAAATCATTAGCTTGAACCAAGCTACAGATGACTGTAATCTGCAGGGTCCACCTTCCTGGTTGTTCTCTCAACATGTCCATCAGCCAACCTCTACTTTGCTACACCAGGTGTATTACCAATTTTTCTCAAGCAGAGACTTACTTCTCTACGGTTTCAGATTAAAATATCCTGTCAGTCATCTGTATCTCACTCAGGAATTACCAAACAGAAAGATGTTGGAACGTGCCTGTAGATAGAGTGCTTGCTTTGTGGGCTTAAAGCCCTGGGTTCCATCTCTAGCACCACAGGTGGTGAATGCACCACAGGTAGTGAGTACCTGTAATCCCAGTGCTGTGAGGAAGAAGCAGAAGTTTAAGGTCAGCCTTCCCACATAAGGAGTTTCAGGCCAATCTAGGCTACATGAGAACCTTGTTCAGGAATGGAGGAGTGCTTCGACTGACCACTCTCCAACAAGAAACCTTAGGTGAATTAAAATTTTATTCCTAAAAACTAACTTTATTCCAAGAGTCACATTTATTCCAAGGTTGCCTATTACACAGTGGTACTTAAATGTTTATTCTATCATGAAATGATGCTAAGTTTGGGTGCCATTTTGGTTTGGTTTGTTTGCAAATTGCTTTGTTTTTTTTTGAATTTTCAGTCTTAGCATCAAATGTATTGATCCATTTTTGTCTCTTCCATTCTTTTATATTCTGAAAATCTACTATGCGAAACCTATTTTAGTTAAGACAGAGAAGTTCGCATCCGAAAGGATTTCTTGGAGTGTCATATCCCCTGTCAAATCTTATAAGTTCAAGAACCTCATTTACCACTTCATAAAGCTGACAAATTAGCCATGATATACAATCTATGTAGTGCATAGCCATACAATAAAGCTGAATTATACTTGCCGCTTAACTTGTGCATGACTCAGCCTAACTGTCCCCAATATCAACCTATCAGACAGGCTCCCCACAGTTACACACCTAATTGAAGATAGAACCATTACTCAGTTTAAGTCTATCCCTCTCTGAAATCCATATTTTAACCACTGCCTAATATCAACAGGCTCTGCTATTTTGAAATTGTCATTTTTAGTGGCTTGTGTGAGAAAAGAATCATCCTACGAGCAAGCCGTTGGCATTTGCTTTCCACAATTCTATACGGAACAAATCTAAATGATGTTTAAATCATGGGTTTCAGTGAGCATTCCATTAGGTATTTTGCATCTGGTATTTGGATTCCAGAAGACCCAAGTGCTAAAGAGACTTGAAGAACTTATATTTTGTTCTGAGGCTAGCAGGGGCAGAAGACCTAAGTCTTCTTTGCTGACTAGCAAAGCCTAAAATCTCTTCTGTCCTACTGAGGTTCACAGAGGAAAAGCTGGGATTTGTTGACCTGTCACTCATAGTAAACTCTTCTTTGTCTCTTTTTATTATTATTATTTGAATAATGGCACACATCTGTACAATGTATTTTGATCCTTTATACTCAGCAGCACCTTATTCACCCCCCTGAACTCCCCAATATATTTATATCTTGATTTCATGTCCTCTTTATTATTAACCCCATGAATCCCATCAGTTCAGATTACATGTGCACAGCACAGAATCATTCTCTGGAGTATGAGCCACCTACTAGCAACCAAATCCTTAAAGAAAAATAACTGTTTCTGTCCTCTGTTAATGGCTGACAAATGAAACCATCTCTCCACAGGGGATGGGGTATCAGGAGCACCTAGCCTATCCACAGTGGGATGTTATCTGCTACTTTTGGCTTGATTTTGTGCACTGAACCCCAGCTACTGTGAACTGATATTTGAAAGAGCCATGTGATGTCCAGAAAAAGCATTTCAAAGCACTTCTTCCCTTCCATCTTTTACTTTCTTTCCTCTCTGGGAGTCACCATTTTTTTTCCCTTCTTGTATGTTAATGGTATAGATCAACTTACTAAAAAGTTTCCCCTTCAGCCTGAAATCGACCTCACCCTTTGGTGACATTTACTATGCTGCTGTACTTCACTAACAGGAGAAAGGGAGCCTGGTGACTCAGTCATGACACATTTGACGGAAGAATGAGAAGGAAACATCAGTTGTTAAATCACCCCTTCTCTGTAACCAGAGGAAGTTCCTCCATCTCTCCAAACCCTAGTCTGCTCATCTCTAAAATGGGCAAAATGCTAACTGCTTCATAGACATATAGAAGGGTCAAATGAGAGCATATGAACACGACAGGCTCCTGGAATGGGAGCATACTTGATACTGGAATAGGGGCGAGCTTGAGAGAAGGGCACCCCATACACACTGTTGCTTCTATTGTTTTCACTCTGAAGACCTCCTAATTCTGAGGAGAAAATAACTCCGGGCCTGTGCTTGTGGTCCCCTCCCCTCACTGTCTTTTCCTTCTGGGATATGCTTCACTGTCTAAGCCACCTTTGCTCCCTCCCCATCTTCTTCACTCTGTGAGTCGACTTGCTCTTCAGTGCAGTGTAAGGCTGCAGCTGTGTGGTTTGTCAACTGATTCCTGCCTGGAAAATGTGGAAGCTGAATCATCTTCTTTCATTGAATTCTTCCCTTTGTCCTTTTGCTTTTTCCAATTGACAATGTTTGTGTTGCTAGAACATTCTGAAGAATCATGTGCATTTCCTGGGTATAACAGGGATTCGCTTCTTTAGGGCCCAGACTCCTTCATGTTCTTCCTGCCCCACTCTGTTCTCTCTCCTCCCTCTTCTCTTTTACCTTTCTTTCCTTCTTTTGAGATTAATCCTATGTCTATGCCTGGCATCTATTCATGTGCCTGAGTACCATGTCCTCAAATCACTGCATTTGTGAGCTTTGTGATCTCCTACACACTAACCAGGGGCTGCCTGACTCCTTTACCTGCACTTCCTCCCTGGTCAACTGAAGAGTTTTCACAGCCTGGAAAGACAGAATCTTCCAGATTACTGATACCTGGTTTTTCTTTCTCAACATTTCTTCTCTCAATCTAGTGTGTTCTTTTTGCTCTTATATTTTGGTATTGGTGTTGACAAAAAGAAGGAAAGAGGAAGGGAGGGAGGAAGGGAGGAAGGGAGGGAGGGAGGGAGGGAGGAAGGGAGGAAGGGAGGGAGGGAGGGAGGGAGGGAGGGAGGGAGGAAGGAAGGAAGGAAGGAAGGAAGGAAGGAAGGAAGGAAGGAAGGAAGGAAGGAAGGAAGGAAGGAAGGAAGGAAGGAAGGAAAAAGATAACAGGCCACAGCCTCAACACTTTTCTTGGAATTCTTCACAGCTAAGTATACTCCTAAAGCTCCGCTCTAATAGTGAGAAGTTCACCAAAACTCTTCTGATTTCTCTGTCACTTTGCAGCAATGGCATTTTCTCTCCAGCCTCAGACTGCATGGTTATTTCCTTCTAGGCCTTCAGCAACAACACTCCAATACTGATGTTATACTAAGAATCTATCTCCAGTGACTCAGGAGTTTTAGAAAACAATGTAGATTTGTCTCTAACATGCTTCTCACTCTCTTCTAAATATCACACATGGCCTTTATCATCTGTCTTTCTCTCTGTTGTTTACCTGTGTGTATATGTGCCTTGATAGGGTATATATGAACATATGGATATAAGTGTTCATGTACATGTTTTTAAAGGCCATAGGTCAGCCTTCAGGAGCTGTGCATCTATTTTTTTTTTTTTTTGATAAAAGATCACTCACTGGGACCTGGGGCTTGACAATGTAGTTAATCTGGAATTACAAGTATGCACTACCTCACATATACAAGTTCTGAAGATGGAGCCTTGTGTGGTCAGTACTTTGTTAGCTGAGCCATCTCCCCAGACCCTATAATCTCTTATTTCTGAAAACAATATACTCAATGAAAGACAAGCTTTTCCTACCATGATCCTCAAATATTTCCAGCCTCTGCCCACTGAGCAGTTTCAAAAGAACTTCTGCTGCCAAAGATCCCAATTTCCTGGTAATAAAATACATATTAGTTTTCCATCATTTCTATAAAATGAAATCATGGAGACTTAAAGTAACACCAACTTATCATCTTACAGTTTGAGAAATCAGAAATTCAGCACAGGTCTTTAGGCCAACTGAGAAAATCACAAAGCATCCTTCTCCTACCATCTGGATATGTGGAGAATCTGTCATCTCAAAAGAAGGACCGGCTTCTAATCACTTTATCTTGCCAACTTCCCACAAAGTCCAGTCTATGTCTGATGCATTCTGGTCTCTGCCTTTCGGTCACATCTCTCTGTCTGGGCTCCTATATCCCACTATAAAAAGCCTCAGTAGAGGTATAGTCTCATCTAAAGAATTTAAAATGTCTTTATCCCAAGATCATCAGCTTAGCAGTATCACCAGATATCCTCACTGTCTGGGGCAAAATAGTCACAGATTTTGGAGGTTGGGGCAAGGATATTCAGAAGGTGTGATAGTTTGGATGAAAAACTGTCCCCTACAGGCTTATGTATTTGAGAATTTGGTTCCCAGTTGGCAGTGTTGCTTGGAAAGGTTCTGAAAACATCCATCTTGCTAAAGGAAAGACACCATTGCAGAATGGGTAGAAGCTTTAAGGTTTTAAAGTCTCAATCTTTTTTCTTTTCTTTCTTGCTGCTTCCTAAAAATGTGATCACCCAACCCCCTTCTCCTGCAGCAGCTTTTTCTCTGGCTGTTGTCATTCCTTACTCACCATGATACACTCTATTTTTCTGAAACTATAGCCAAAATAACCCTTATCTTCCCTGAGCTGCTTTTGTCAGGGTACTGTGTCATGGCAACAGGAAAGTGACTAATCACAGAAGGCTGCTATTCTGTCTGATGTAAGTTATGAGAGTACTTGTGTTTTTTAGATATTAGTGTCTGACTTGTCAAATATTTTTTTTCCATTTTGTGAGTTCTCTTTTTACTTTTATAGTATCTTGGATGCAAAAACATTTTAAGTTTTAATGAAGCTCAGTTTATGTTTTCTTTAAAGACCATGATATTAGTAACAGGATATTAGTAACTATAGAGGCTTTACACGATTATCTTACATTTACATTTTGAATATACTTTTGGGCTATTTTTTTCTGTAGCTTGATTTGACCCAGTGCTCTGTCATGATTTACTCAAAAGACTATTTTGTTCATAGAATTGATTTAGCATTCTACAAAAGTTAACTGATTGAATAAATGAATATGTTGGGGTAGAGAGATGGTTCAGAGGTTGAGAGTGTAAACAGCTCTTGGAAAGGACCTGAGTTTGGTTCCCATTACCCACACAACTCAGCTCACAACCATCTATAACACCAGATCCAGGGAGATCTGAAGCCTTCCTCTGAGCTTCATGGATACCTGCACATATACCCACTCACAGACAAATATAGATTAAAAAGTTCAAAATTAAAGCTAATCTTACAAAAGTAGACAACTGTATTTCTAGAATTACCTGATATTCTATTATTCCACATAACTAAACATTTGCTAGTATATGGTAATCCATACTCTTGTGCCTTGTAATAAATTTTGAAACTATATATATGATCCTTTTGTTATCTTTTTAAAGTATATGTGAATGTATCTCTGTAGGTATACACAAGTGCATTCCCGTGCACATGGAGTCCAGAAGGTGTCAGATCACCTGTTATTGCAGCAACAGGCATGCTTAAACTACCCAACTTAAAATCAAACTCTGCAAGAACCAAGCTACTCGTAACCCCTGAGCCATCTCATCAGCCCATTTATACAGTTTTTAATAAAACTCCTTTTATTCTTATATAAGCTTTGCATTTACATATGCATTTTTGGATCAGCTTGAGAAAAAGTCACAGAAATTGCACAAGATCTGCAGAACAGTGTGAAGGATTCTCTGTCTTTACTACTTCAGCTCATGTGGGTGTGTTGCACATCATTCAGACACTCAGTTTCTCTGAAGAAAGTCCTTTTATCAGTGTGTAAAATGGCATTCCTTTGATAACTTCATTCTATTTTGATGACACTCTTAGTGGAACTTCTTCATTGTTGGAATATAGAGATAGAAATAGCTTTTGTACATTGATCCTGGATCATCTGAGACTCCCAACTTTGCTTATTATTTGTAACACAAAGCTTCTACTGCTGTAGCTTTTCATTTTGGGGTTTTTCAAGCTGCGAGGCCTAACCAGGTCCATACAGAGATGGCTTCACTTCTTTATTTCCTCTCTAGAAAATCTGTGTTATTTTTCCTCCTGGATCCATGAATGAGAGGGAACACTGGGCAGATTTGTAGTTTCTTGGTCTAGTGGGAAAAGTCTTAATCTCTCAACACTGAACATTGTGTTAGCGAGGGGGGGGGGGTGTAATAGATGTCCTTTGATCATGTTGAGAAAGTTTCATTTTATTTCTACTTCTTTGGTTTTTATGATTAAATGCTATTAGTTTTTGTCGAAAGCTTTTTCTACATCTATTTGGTCTAAGCTGTACCAGGATTTTTCTTTTGGGGTACCAAGCAGATCCCAAATTATGACACAGAGACTTCTTACTCGTTCTAAATGCTCAGCCTAGCTTAGGCTTGTTTCTGGCTAGCTCTTTTAACTTAAATTAACCAGTTTCTATTTATCTACCTTTTGCCATGAGCCTTTTTACCTTCTTCCTGTTTATTTTCCATTCACTGTTTCTCCTGTCTGCTGACTGGCAGCTGCCTAGCTGATCCGGGTGTGCCCCTTTTTCTCTTCATTCTCTTCTTCCTTGAGCCTAGATTTCCTCTGTTCCTATGTATTCACTCTCCCTTCTAGCCTTCCCTATCCCTCTTCAGCTCTTTATTAGACCAATCAGGTGCCTTAGGCAGGCAAGGTGATATAAACATGTCACAGAATTAAGCAAATACAGCATAAACAAATTTAACACACCTTTACACAGTTAAAGTAATACTCTGCAGCATAAACAATTGTAACACATATTTGCCTGATTAAACAAATATCCCTCAACACTAAGCTTTTTACAATGATTGGTTTTTGTATACCAAGCCAAATTTAAAGTCCTAGGAAAAATTCTATGGTCATATTCTATAGTTTATTCTATATCATGCTATAGAGATATTATTTTGTTATGTGTGAATGTGTGTGTGTGTATGTTCAAAGAGATATTAATCTGTGTCATCTATTGATGAATGTGCTGTGTATATCTTACTAGCAAGGCAATGGTTAACTTATGCAATTAAGTTGAAACTGGATATCCTGCTTTTATGATTTGGGATAATTTGTAATGGATATTTTTTTCATTGCTTTCTAAGTATTTTGTAGGATCATCAGGGAACCCGTACTTCAGTGTCCTGAATTATTTTTATTCTTATTACTAAGTCAGCCACTTACTTTGTTACACATTAATGAGTGCTTACTTTATATTAATATCAGTTCTTATACTATTCATCTATCAAGTAATTTATTTCATTTATTTCTTTACTTGTTGACAAACACTTTAAAAATTATTTCTGTATAATTCTTCTTGTTCCTATAAATTATATAATAAGAGTAACCTAATTCCAATTTTGTAATTTGAGAGCTTACATCACTACCTCTCATATTTTTGGTTTTCTCAAAAGAAACAAGCTTTTGTAGATTTAAATTATTTTTTACTTAGAGCTGCATTATTTGCTTCCTAGATATTCATTACTGAATTCTAGTGTTACTATCTAGTGTTTGGATAACATTGTTTATAATCATCAGCCCATATAAAATCATATCAGATTTATTTTTGTGGCAAACCCTGTCATCTACCCTGTAGGAAGAACAATATTGTCCTGGCTGGATTTTTTTTTTGTTTAGCATAAGGTAGAGTTATTTGGGAATAAGAACCTAAATTGAAAATTTCTTGCATTATATAGCCTTATGCAAGTCTTTGAAAGGGCCTATCTCCTTGTGCATGGTGCCATCCCTGAGCAGGTGGTATGATGAAGAAGCCACGGTGAGTAAGGCAGAAAGCAGCACCCTCCATGGCTTCTGCATCAGTTCCTGCCTCCAGGTTCCTGCATTGAGCTCCTGCCTTGGCTTTTCCCTTGATTGTAACCTCCATGCCAAATAAACCCTATTCTCCCTAGGCTAACTTTGGCCATGGTATTTTTATATGCTAAAATATTTATTCTGCTACTGTTAGATGTGCATTATGCCTAACTTGGTATACAACATTCTTATTTTGAGTACTTGACATTCTAATCATTGTTTACTAAAAGCAAAATATTGAAGTATTCAACTATTATCATGAAATTATCTATTTCTTCCCTTAAATCTGTTAGATTTTTGAAACAAACACTTTGAAGCTCTGCTGTAATGCTTACATGTTAATAACTGTTATATATACTTTAAAGTTAGTTTTGACTTCTTCATCTCAACTCACTTTAAATGTGAAAGAGTCCCTGAGATCTCTGCTTAACTATTCTCTTTTATAGAAACACTGCCTTTAGGTGAATATATACAGTTCATTGTCTTATGTTCTATGATCAAATATTTTGGCCAAAAGCAGCTTAGGTGGTGAGAGGGTCTATGTAGCTCACATATGGCAGCTCACAGTCCATCACTGAGGGAAGAAAGCAAAGGCAGGAACTTGAAAATGGGATGATGACTCATAGGTTCATGCTTAGCTAGATTTCTTATACAGAACAGGGTCACCTGTATATGGATAACATGTGCCACAATAGGCTGAGCCCTCCTACATCAATTAGCAGTTAAGGCAATCCCCACAAATACATCCACTGGCCAATGTATCCTGAGCTACTCTCGACTGAGACTCTCACGTGATTATAGGCTGTGTCAAGTTGACGGTCAAGCTGACCAGGACAACTTCAAATCTTATATCCTTGGTTCTGATATCTCTCCAGACTAGCTTTTCATGTGAAGACTCTCAAAACAGAACCCAAAGCTACTCATCTCATACCATCTTATTTATTTCACAAAGTGACACCCACATGATATTCTCAAGCTTCAACCCCCACTAGAACCGAATCCTCCACAAGAGAAATTGTGAAATCTCCTTTCTTGTCACCACTGCCACCCACCATCCCCCATTGCAGTCACTTGCTCTCTAGTCTCAATCATCCTGGTCTCATCTTCCTAATCCAGTTTCACCTTAAAGTCATCAGTCAGGTCATGCCCCTTCCTTTTGTGATTTCTCAAAGGTCCCTTTATTGTTTTCCACTTAGAGTGAAATCCAACATCTTTACCAAACTTCAAGTCCCTTTTGTGAGCTAAGACTGAGTTGGTACCCTACAACTTTCCAGTTTCTCTTTTTCCTAAAATATGCCTATTTCTTTCTCATTTAGGTACTTTGTACCTGCTTATTCTGTATATTAGTTACTTTTTGTAACTAATACTTTGTACCTGCTCATTCTATATATGAGTTACTTTGTGTCACTAATACTCACTGTGACAAAATGCCTGACAGAAACACTTCAGTACAGGAAGGGCTGACTTTGGTTCAGTGTGAGGGCACAGTCCATCATGGTGGGGAAAGAGTGACAGCAGGAGCATGAGGCAGCGGGTCCCACTGCACCCACAGTCAGGAAGCAGAGGGATGGAGGCTGCAGCTTAGCTCACTTTCCCCTTCAGACCATAGAATGGTACTGGCCACAGAATGGGCTTTCCCACCTCAGTGAATCCAGTCTAGAAACTCTCCCTCATAGACATCCCAGAGGCCTGTCTCCAACTAATTATAGGTCCCATCAAGTTGACAGCATTAACATTAACCTTCCTATCTTTTCTTAGCTGGTATTTTTCTATCATTTAGTCTTAACATTAATGTGGCTCCTTAAATATTTTCCCAATCATTTGAAATTCAACCTCCTTATTCGTGCACTAGATACTATCACAGTTCCATATCTACACCACAACACATCACATTTTAACAACATGCATGGTGTCTAATCACCATTTGAAATATTCTGCTCTCTTATTAGTCTAATTATTTTTTTTTCTCCTCCCAACATCCCAAATACTGTTGGTTTCATGAGAGCATAGATTTTCTGTTCTGTTCTACTTACATTCTCGAAGATAAAGTTGGAACATAGCAGATGTTCAATAGACACTTGTTTTTTAAATGGATGACTAAATCCATCTAGCAGGGAATGAATGATTTAAGAGTCAATATAAGAAAAGATACATCCTAACCACACATAATCTGTTTTTCTTCACTCAAGATTACATTTGATGGCCTGAGTAAACAGCTTGATGAGTAAAGTATTGCCTTGTAAGCATGAAAATCTGAATTTAATTTCCAGAACCTATATAAAAAAGCTGGGAATAGCACAGGTGTCTATAACCCCAGCACTGCAGAGAACAGTAGGTCTCTGGGACTCACTTTTCAGCCAACCTAACCTACTCAGTAATTTCCAGATCAGTGAGAGATCTAGTCTCAAAAGAAATAAGAAGGATATATCTAAGAAAAATACCCAAGGTTGAGCTTTAGTCTTTACACACAAACATACATCCATATGCAAGATTCACATGGCACATGATTACATCTATAGCTAGAGCTGATGTCAATCCAGTAGAATCATAAGGAGTGAACATAAAAGGGGAAAAGATTGACAAAAATATATTCGGGATGCTTTATCAGAGAACAGTCAACAGCAAGAGAAAGACAGAGCAAGACACACCATGTTCAATGTTCAAAAAGACTAATAATGGATATAAAAGAGCCAACCACAGATTATAAAAATAATACTATGATTTGGGTGCATAGTAGAATAGAAAACAATGAATAGCATTTTAAGATATTAAATACATCTTTAGGAATATTTTGTTTAGAATTTATTCACACCGGCACATACATTGGCCATAATCCCCATTTATTTCTTCTCCTTACTCTATTTTTATCCTTTTTGTTACCTTAGATAATTTAACATTGATTTTAATTATCTCTGTGGGGGTGTGGGTGGGTTGTGACTACATAGACTCTAGGAACTATAAATAAAATAAAAATGTGCTCTTTGTTTTCTGGGATGTTCATTTAAGATAATTATTTTCAGTTACATCTATTTTCCTAATTTCATTTGTCTACATGCTGAAACATTTCCCTTAACATGTATAAACTGCATTGGATGATATCCATCCCTCTGCTGTTGGCCACTTCATTTGGCTCCATAAAGTAGCTACTGTGCTTAGCCCTGCAGTACCATCGATGAGCCAGTATTGTTGCGATGACTTGGAAGCCCCCAGGCAAGCACCCAGGAAGCATACAGATGAGAATCAAAATGATAGCTCTAGCATGACAGAATACAAACTGGGTTACTGTAAGGTTCTCTGGCATGTGCTGAGCTTCTCTGAAGCTGCTGTGGGTTTTAGAAGACCCAGAAGGACTGTGTTACTACATTGAATTTATAATTCTTAAAAGATGAAGGATGCTCAGGAAATAAAATAAGTATTCAGGGAGCCTAAAGCAACAGAGCCAAGTCCCTTATCCTCAAGCCTCCATTCACAAATATCATCCAAGAGGCAGGAACTACCAATGGCTTCAGGCATGAGCGAAAGACAAGAAAGACGAGATGAAGAGGCTCACGATGAACACGCAAGAAGATAGCAAAGAGTGCACCTGCACTCGCTTAAAAAATTCCGATGAGCTGACAGAACATAGACCAAAAGTTCTTAGTTCTTAGGATGTTGATAGAATTCAAAGAAAATTTGTCAAGGGAGGGTAAAGCCTGCATTGAATCCTGAAGGATGAACAAAAATGGAATAATCACCATGTGCAGGGATTTTAGGGAAACACAAGACAGTAGGTAGGAGGCACGGAGGCAGTGACTGGGGGGGAAGCGTGCCTGTCCCACTTGGGGATAACACGAAGGGTACCTCTCACCAGGGATGAGGCTGTGGGCAGATTCCTGTGGGTCATCAGGCAGAAGTCTGTGTTCTTTCAGATAGTGCTTACCCCTAGCTTCATGGAAAAGGCCAGGAATATGGGCAGGATTTGGGGCAGTCCATCAGGATCTCTAGACAGCCAGCGGTGATGCCCATGAAATGGGGCTTCTGGAAGCTAAATGGCCAATCAGGAAAGACAGCAATTTGAGCGTTAGAATGAGGTTCCCCGCTTGTTATTGTGTATTAGTTCTCATATCAGAGAAAAAATTACTTTGGAGTCCAATGGAAGAGTTGTGCACAGGGGAAGTCTTAGGATAACTTTCAGGATTCAGTTTCTCGCCTTCCATCTTGTTGAAGATGAATCATGTCGCTGCCTCTGGGCATCATTTCCCAAGCCTATGAGTTTCCAGGGATTCTCCTGTCTCTATCTCCTATCTCACAGTAGGAGTGCTGGGATTACAGATCTTATCACCACATCTGGCATTTTATGTGGGTATTGAACTCAGCTCATGAGGTTTATGTCGTAAGTACTTTTACCCATAAGCCATCTCCTTAATCCCAGAGATGCGATTCTGATTCTGTTTCTCAAAGAGTTAAAGGGGGAAAAGTAGTCTATAATAATATTTTACTTTGGTGAATAATGAATAAGTTAACGTTTCTGCTTAAATATATTCCAGAAATGTCAATTAAACTCTCTATAAGTAGATCATACTTTACTGTGGGACAAGAGAAAAAAATAGTTCATAGCAAAATAATTGGCTTCCTCCTTAGTTTCTCAATAAAATGCATGTGAAGTGTTCATTTAAACTTTAAAGTGAGTGAATTCAGACAGATTTCCTCCTGAGCAGAAAATGAAACCGACCCTCTATCTCATCTGGGGACTCTTTGATTATTATGATGCATCATGTGTGGATGTACAGTGGGCACCTGTTCAAAGGCAGACTGGTTGTCTCCGGGGCTCACACAGCTTTTAGAAACATAAGAAGGAATTTTTAAAAAAAAAAATTTATATTCAAGTAATGTTAGAAAACCAGAAAAAAAACCTTCGAAGAAAAAAATTGTGTTGCTCTTAAGTATGGTTGTATTCTAGAAAAAAATCACTCGTCAAGAAGATGCTTCTGTCTACATAATTGATTTTTAATGCACCAGGAGAATTCCTTATTGAATGAGAGGAAGTGTACAATTGTTACAGAATACATCCTCATCCATGGTTTATGCTCTGGCCTCCCGGTGCTCTCCAAACAGAGATAGCTTTGCTACATCTTTCTAGCCACAGCAAGTGCTGAATGGCATGCTCCAGTTAACAAAGCTTTGAACTCACCACTGACTGATCGCTCAGAAGTCTCAGCTGGAAGAAAGTAACATTTAGAACGAAATTTTGTGGGATGGCAGGGTGGGGAGAGTTCTACTCTTTCTTAAATTATTTGTAAGATTTTTTTTGATTGACAGGTTATAGTTTATGTATCTGTGGAGAATAATGTGATGTTGAGTAAACACTATGTAACATGACTAAGTCTGGGTAATTAGTACCCATCCATTTATTGACCAGTTTTTTTCTGAGTCATTTAAAATTTACCTTCCTATTGTTTGCATCATGTGTCTGATGTATCACTATTGGTCAGTCATTCAGTGCCCGTATCTGAGACTGTACCTTTTGACTAACAACTCCCTGCCCCTTCTCTTTCCTGTTCAGTCTGCGGTAAGCTACAAGTTAGATAGAAGGGAAGAACAGGCAAGGGGCAAGTGACTGGGAGGCAGGCTTTCATCCAGGAGAAACGCCTGTGGAGGGGATGCCTGATATGAGAAGCAGAGCTTGCTGACTGTCTGGTGTACTTACAAAGCAGAAGTTTCGGGAAGATTTCCATGATTGGCCTGTGGTTGGCTATTGCTGGAGATAACCAGGGAGTGGTAACTTAAAGAATGTTTTGTGATCACCATATCTCTCCTATCTGGCCATGACTACAGGACAGTGGGGGAGGCAAGGCCCTGACTCAGGGTTGCTAGGGGCAGCAAGACCATAGTTCTAGGTTGATAGGAAGAAGGTAAGGCAAGAGTCTAGAGAAACAGGTCACTTTAGTTCTGAAAGCCAAATTACTGTGGTTTCAAGTTTATAGTTGAAGCAAAGTGGAGGAATGTTACTTTTGTAAGTTCGGCTGTGTTAGGTTCCACACATGAGAAGATGGCATGGTCTTGGTGTTTGGGGACCTAACTTATTTCACTTAGCGTAATTTCTAGCATTACCACAAATTATATGATTTTTCCCATTCTAAGACTGAAAGTATCCTGTGGTGCATTGATGCCACATTTTTTGTGAGGGGTAAATATTTAGGTTGCCTCCAAATCTTGACAAAATTGCTACAATGAGCAAGGGAAGACAGCTCCCTATTTCACAAACAGACTTCATTTTCTATAGATACATATTCAAAAGTGGGAATACTGAGTTATATTCTCTCTCTCTCTCTCTCTCTCTCTCTCTCTCTCTCTCTCTCTCTCTCTCTCTCTCCCTATATTTTTCTCTCCTCACTCCCTTACTATTATTTTTTCTAGTGCAGAAGAGTGTTGAGCCTTGTGCATTCTAGGCAAGCCTTATTTTAGTTTTCTCATGAATTCTATTTCTTTTCTGAAATGCCAGTTCTAATTTATCTTTACACCATGATGACTAAGTGCTTCCCTTTCTCTGTATACATAATAATGGTTAACTTTCATCTTGCTGATACTTGCCATTGCAATTGGCTTAAGATTATATCCTGCCATGATTATCTGTTTAAGAATTTATTTTTATTAATTTATATATGAACATGACTGTATGAGTGTATGTCATGTGTATGTGAATAAACACAGAAGGTAGAATAAGGCATTGTGTCCCTTGTACCTGGAGATACAGCTAGTTGCAAATAGTCTTGTGTTGTATTTAGTTTCTGGACAGGCCTTTCTGGCCTAACCCCAAGGTTAGGACCCACTTGCAGCCCCACTGCCACTTAACTCCAAATAATCATGCAGAAGTTTACATTAATTTCATGCTTATTGGCCGATGTCTCAGGCATATGACTTACTAACTCTTAACACTTAAACTAACCCTTGATTAGCCAAGTGGCTTAGTACCTTTTCTCAGAGCAGCATCCTGGTTTTCTTTCCTCTGCTTCTGCTGGAGTCTCTTCCTGACTCTTCCTCTTTCCAGAGTTTTCTTAGTCTGGTAGCCCCGCCCACACTTCCTGTCTGCCTTCTGGCCAATTAGCGTTTTATTAAACCAATAAAAGGGACAAATACTTACAGTGTACCAGAAAATAATCTCTCAAGAGCCCACCTGGGTGCTGTGATCTCAACTCCAGACATCTGGAAGAGCAGCAGATGCTTTTGGCCTCTGAACCATCTTTCTATTCCTCTCAATGATGTTCTTTGTATTTATTCAGTAATTAAAGATACTGAGTGTATATTTTATTTATCTTTTTCAGATCATTTGGCAATTCTTCAATTGATGCATTATCTTCTTGGAGTTGAGATAAATTTCTCGCCTGTCTTAGTTGTTAAACTATTATTCAAGTCATAGCTTGAGAGTCTTCTTCCACTACAAGAGCTGCCTCGCCTGTGCAGAAACGTCTTAGTCAGCATGGTCATTTTTCTGCTTTAATTGCAGTTATATATAAGAAGCACCAGCAAAAAACAATTTTGCAAAAATTTTTCCGACTCCTTTTTGATGATTTCAGAGTTAGGTTGTACATTTCCGTTCCCCTCAGTTGTAACTTGTTGTTTATAGGTATAAGATAAAGGCCAAGTTTCCCTCTTCTGCTATTGATATGCAGTTCCTTCAACACCACTCTGTGCTAGACCACCCCTTCACGTGTTCTTAGTATGTTTATCAAAAGTCAGCTGAATAAAAGTGAGATATTTCCTCATTCTTCAACCTAGCCTATTGACCAACAGTATTGTTTTTGCTATTAATTTCTCCAAATTTAATAGAAGAATAGAGTGTGTTTTGATTGTATTAACCCCATGACTTCTCCCATATCTGTGAGAAATTATACATAATAATTGTTCCCACATGATCTTGTGAATTTTTGTTGTTCTTTTTACTTGGAAAGACATAGACTATGTACAGAAGTGAAAGATGGCAAGGCTTCTAAGCTAAGGGGGACACAGTGATGACCACACTCATGTAAACCTATTATTCCTGCACATAAGGTAGAATAAATATCATGTTCAGCTCTTCTAATGAACTTTATTTTTAAAGCAGTTTTAGAATCACAGCAAAACTAAGCAGACAGTAGGCCCCCTCCACATACCTATGCCATCTGGGTCACCATCACCTGTATCAATAATATGCCCAAGCCAGTGTGAATGACAGCTCCCAAGGGCACATCCCTGGAGTTCCATGTACAACTTGCAGGCAGCTTCACTGAAGAGTCTCCTCTCTTGGTTAATTGTTTGCTGTTTGTAAACTTCAGGGAAGGCCTGTGATTCTGGGGACTCCAGAGCTTCTGAGCATGTTAAGCTTTGTTGGTTTCCCAAGTCTTCAGAACCTCCCTCCTACCAGGGTGAGGTGTAGGGTGTAATAGCCATACAAGAACAAATATACAAACTATTATTGCAATTTTTTATATATTTGGGGGTTAAATATAGTCATTTCATTTTGATTTTTTTCACCTCCTGTAGTGGCCACTTGCCCTGAAACACATGACTGCATTAGGCATATTACCATTTTCTTAAGCAAGCAATCAGCTCAGATGTTAAATATGAAAACTGGATGGGATTCAAGCATAAGTTAATTGTACCTGGAGGAATTTTAATACCTATATCTCCTTTCTCTAAAATGATTTACAAGGTCACCCATTTCAGGAAGCAATATTCACAAAATTAAACATAAACAGCTCATCAGAATTAGATAATTAGTTAGAATATGCTTTGAGTATAATTACTGTTTGAGCCAAGCCTGCAGGCGTGACACTTGGTGCTATCAGAAGCACAGTGGTGGCAGGAGGCAGGACTGGGTCCTGCTGGCTAACCAGCAGAAGGCCTGAGCTCATTAGCTTGTTGTTTTAATCAGTCTCAGGTGAGCTCTGCCTGTAGGCTGCTCATCCACAAGTCCACAATTTGAAATGAGATTGAAATTGACGATCTGAACATTTTCTCCTATTAAACTGTAGATTCACTTGGATGAGTCAGGTACATGAAACTTTATCTGCCATTAGAATCGGGTAGAATTGGTATTGTATCTCATTTGAAGTACAAGCAGAGGGAAGGCAGTTAACTAGGAAAAAAGTTTGACACACAAGTTTGAAAACCTGAGTTTGAATTTCTTAGAAGACAGGTAATGCTAAATGTATAGTTCGTATGGTGAGATGGTAAACTGAGGAAAGCGAATGCCTGAAATCTCCTGGGCCAGCTTGCCTGGTGTACACAGTGGCCAACAGGAAGGAACTGAGTCTAGGTGAGGACTAACACATAGGTTACCTGCTGGCCTCCATATGTATGCCATGGGAAGTGCACACCCTGCGCTCACACACAAGTACATGAATAGAGGAGAGAAGCCAGAAGAGAGAGCTAGAAAATGTCTTCGGCTTTGTGATTTTGCTTTCATAATGTGATATACAGACAAGAAATGGGGGGGGGGGCATCTAAACACTTGTCCTTCTCATCCCCAAAGTAAAATTTAGGGTGATGTGACTGATACATTCTGCTTATGTTTTGGGATAAAACCATCAGGATCATATATTTGCAACACTTGAAGGTATTTTATGTTTTTAAGGGTGCAAAAGTGCTTTTGATTAAAGTGATTCGCTCTCTGGTAAATCGTGACTCAATACCCTCTAGTATGAAGGTCAGATAAAAGCTATTTTTAATTAAAGTGAATGACTTGATTTCATAAAATTATAATGTTGTTTAATGACTGTGGGAGATTGTGTTCAAGGCAGAAAACTGACATTTTGCCTTAATCAATGCACATTTTATTAAAATCAATGTGGTCTATTATGTAAGGCCTATTGAAAGAATGTTAATAAAATCTGTTCTATAAAAAGTAAGCAATTCTAATTTAATTGAGATTAAACCTGATTGTAGCTACAGTGTTCATTCGACACACATTTTCTGAGCACTCACAATGTCCCAGGCACCGAGCAGGAATCAATAGACACCCCTCTCTCTTCCCTCCCAATGTCTGGTGTGGAGTAACTAGCTTAACCCTGTACCCTGGACTTAGGTACCCTTGTTGTACAGTTTCACCAGCTTTTTAAAGAACCGTTTCTACTACATTTTAAATGAGAGCTCAGCCTGAGGAACACTGAAGGCTGCTAGCCCTCCCAATTGATATAAATGAGTACTTAATAGAAAGTAGAATAGCTTCAGGATCACAGGTTTTGATACTGAAAGAGTGAGTGTGTGTGTGTGTGTGTGTGTGTGTGTGTGTGTGTGTGTGTGTGTGTGTGTGTGTGTGTGTGTGTGAGTGAGTGTGTGTGTGTGTTTACACAAATGTGAGCCAGAGGACATTGAGTGTCTCTGAATGAAAACTTACCCTTTGGGGTGGCTGGGCTGGCTGGGCTGGCTGGGCTGGCTGGGCTAGCTCTCTTCCTCATATCTCCAGTATAGACATGTAAAGCCAGGCCCAGTTCTAAAGGCAAGAGAGGTTGATCCAAGGTAAGGGATCCAGGTACTGCTCTTTGTGCCTACACAACAATCATTCTCAGCCAGCTAGCCATGTCCCTAGGCCCTGATTATGGATCTTCATACCTTACAAAATGATTAGCTTTGATACTTCTGAAGGTTGTGGGGGAGAGAGGGGACTTACATCCAGCTAGCTCAACCCACTTGGTGACTTCCAGAACAGTAAAAACCCTGCCTCAAATAGTAACACAGTGCCTGAGAAATAACACCAAGGTTGTCAACTATCCTACATGTATACACACTCATTCTCTCTCTCTCTCTCTCTCTCTCTCTCTCTCTCTCTCTCTCTCTCTCTCTCTCTCTCTCTCTCTCACACACACACACACACACACACAAACACACACACACACACACACACACACACACACACACACACACACTGCTCCATTGTGTTGAGCCCTCACATATCAAGCATTAGTCAAGAAAATGCCTTATAGACTTACCTACTGACAATATGATGAAGGCATCATCTTAACTGGTTTCTTTTCCCAGAGAGCTCCAGCTCGTGTCGAGTTGCAAAAACTAACACAGGATACTAAATGAAGCATAAAGGAGCAGCCCATGGGTTGTACCATCCCTAGGCATGTTGGCCTGGGTGTATAACAAAAGTAGCTGGAGTGAGGGGGTGGGGAGAGTTGGGAAGGTAGAGTAAAAAGTTAATGGCTCAACAGTAAAGAATACTCACTGCTCTAGGAGAGGAGTTTCCAGTTTATCTGATGCCTCTGGCCTCCAAGGACATTTACAATCACACTCTCTTACCAACATGTAGACACGTAAGTATACATATTAATTAAAAATAAAAATTTATTAAACAAGAAAAGTAGCTGAACATGAGCCTGGGAGCAAGCCATAGCAGCACTTGGCTGTGATTTCGGCTTCATATTTCTCTGTGAATTCCTGCCCTGACTTTTCTCCAAGATGAACTGTGACCTGAAAGTATAAGGTAAAATACACTCTTTCCTCCCAAAGTATCTTTTGTTCATGGTGTTTATCATAGCAACAAAAAACAAACTATCACAAAACTGGTACCAGAAAAGGGAAATACGATTGTGAGAGACGTCAGCACATTGTTTTGGGAGAGGGTTGAGGAATAATTTGGAACTGCTGAGCTGGAAAAACCATTGAGTACTCAAAGCTGGATGGGCTGCTGCCGTGGAAGATTAGAAGACAAGAATTCTGAAAGAAATGTGGGAGATGGCGGCCTGACTTATGAAGTTTCAGAAGAAAGTTTGAGAGTACCTAGAAAAATCTATCGAGGCCATTTGTATAATATATTTGAATTAAGAATCTGTAGAAGTGTAACCATCTGAGCTTCACTGGATCAGTGGATGCTGGTTATCTGGAACTTAAGAATCAACTGTTATCAGTGAGAGAGAAGCATCACTGAGGGAAAACTGGGGTGGGATTCCCTAGGTCACACATACAAGAACCACAGAAGTGGGATTGCACAATCCCTTTAGAGCTGCTCAAATGATCCTAAGTGAGTCCTACATGCCAGGCATAGTGCTGTTCACACAGTTAGAGCTAGGGTTTGCCCTGAGGGCGACTTTATGTTAATGTCATGGGTTTTCTCTTTTAGAATAAGAAAATATTGTTTGTATATGTTTTGTGGTGCTGCGGACAGAACCTAGTGACTGGGAGGCCTTACCCTTTTGGAGAAAATGGGGGGGGGGTTGGGGGAGGGAGAAGGCTAGGGATAGAGAAGGGATACAAGAGTGATCTGTGGTTGGTATGTAAAATGAATAAAAAATTCTTAAATAAAAATAATAAAGATAAAAGAAAATAGTGAACATGCTTTTGCTTTACAGAACTTAGTTAAGAGACCAGACTTTTAATATATATAACTGGAAGTCTTAAATATTTCAAAGACTGTGGAATTCTTAAAAGTTGGGCTGTATTCTACATTCTAATATTAACAAGAGTTCATGGGGACAAGGATAGCTAGTTCAATCGTGTGTGTATGTGTTTGCCAAGTTGGCAAGTGATAGACCTATAGTGACTGAATTTCATCCTCAGCTTCACACACCTGGGGAGAGAGACCTTCCCTGAAAGAATTGCCTCTATCAGATGTATCTGTGAGAATGTCTGTGGGCCTGTTTTTGATTTCTAATTGATGTTGAAGGGCCCAGAGTACTATGGGTGATGCCATCCCCACACAGAAAAGACTGGGCTGTAATTTTAAAGAAGCAGTTAAATACGAGCTTTGGGACAAGCCACTAAGCACCGTTTCTTCGTGCTTCCTGCTTCAGTTCCTGCCTGAACTCCTGCCCTGACTTTCCCCTGGACTGTGACCTGGAAATCAACCCTTTTCTCAAGATGCCCCCCCCCCCTTGGTCTTTATCTCCACAACAGAAAGCAGACTCTAACTGTACCTAAATAAAATCTGATAGAATCTCTTCCTTTTGCCAGGTTTGATTTTCTAGTTTCCAATGGGTGAAAAAATTCTGTCAATCATCTTCTACCTAGTCTGCATGTTCATTATTTATTGCAAATAAGTCTTCCCTACAGCTTTATTCAGGATGCTGCTGCATCAGAGGAAGTCATGGCAAAACTCAACGATAAGCATTGGAGGAGAGAAAAAACAAGAGGGCAGATTGTGTGTCTACAGCTCCCGAGAGGTCTAGCCTTGGGTAAATTCTGAGTCTCATGAAAATTGTTTATATGTATATCTGTGTGTGGATAGTTTTGTGCATTTGTATGTGATTTGTATGTGTGTGTGTTTGTGAATGTGACATGTACATATGTGTGTTTGTGGATGCAATGTGTGTTTGTGTACATGTCTACCTGTGATGTATGTATGAGTGTGTTTATATGATGTATGTATGTGTTTCTGTGTGTTTGTTGGTGTTAATGTGTGTGATGTGTTTGTAGATGTCAGTATAATACATGTATTGTGTGATGCATATCTGTATATGTGTGATGTATTAGTGTGTATATATGATGTGTACAAATGTACATGTAATCTGTTTCTTTGCATACGTGTTTATGTTTTTGCCAATATATGTTGCTGCGATGTGTCATGTGTATGTGTGGTAAGCTATATATGAGTGTCTTGGTAAGCATGTGCTTAGAGGAAAAACTTAGAAGTCAGGCCTCATCACGTGTTTTATTTGATAAAAGCTCTTTTTGTTCACTGCTGTATACAGCAGTTTGGTGAATCGCTAAGCTTCCTGCAATTCTCGTGTCTCAGCCTCCCTATCCAGGGAAGGGTTCCTGGATTTTGACATTGGTCCTATATGGGTTCTGGGAATCCAAACTGAAGTAGTTAGGTTTACAAAGCAAACGCTTTACACATTGAGCTTTCTGTGCACTTCTTAAGAAGATTTTGTTCATAAAATGTGAGGATGGAAAATTGCAATGTCCAACTCCTCTGAGTCATCAGAGGGCCCACAAGCCTGCACAAAGCCCTGATTCTGATTACTAACTCTGTAAAAGCTGGGCACGATGCTGCAGGCTTGTAAACCTGGTACATGGGAAGTAGAAGTAGGAGGGTCAGAAATTCAAAATCATCTTTGACTTCACAGGCAGCTTGAGACCTGTCTGGAGTGTGTGTTTCCTCCCTCAAAAATGGGAAGAGAAGAAAACGTGGCAATGGAGATTAGCATAGGAAAGGGGTAGGACTGATCTGGGTGTACTGGTGACTCACAGGTCTGAAATAAGGTAGAGATGTCATCTCGCTATACTTGGTAAGCAGATAAAACCAAAGATTATGCTAATAAGTGATTTTGCCACCAGAATGTTGTCAACTCACAGGGAAACACATTGAGCAAATTTCCAAAGGAACATCCTGTTTAGGATAAATTGCATAAGGGGCTCAAAATACTTTGCTTCTTCAATTCTAAAATATAAAACTATGTTTGTACATTAATATACCTAAAATGTGTATACACCTTACAATTTAAAAGAAATAGATGCCCCTCAACTGAAGAATGGATTAACAAATTATGGTACATTTACACAATGGAGTACTACTCAGCAGGAAAAAAAAAACATTCTAAAATTTACAGGCAATGGATGGATTTGGAAAGCATCATCCTGAGTGAGGTAACAGAGGCCCAGAAAGATAGACACAGTGTGTACTCACTCATAAGTGGATTTTAGACATAAAGCAAAGAATATCCAGGCTGCAAATCACAACCCCTGAACAGCTAGGTAACAGAAGGAACTGAAGAGAGACATCCAAGGATATTTGTGAGAAGGGGAAATAGAGAAGATCTCCTGAGTAAAGTGAGATCATAACGGGGAGCAAGCAAGGAACGGTAGGAACAAATCATGAGAGAAGGACATGGGTGAGTGAGAGGAGCAACAAAGAAGGAGGAAAAAGAAATGGATATCTTGATAGAGGGAGCCACTGTGGGGTCGGAAAGAAATCAGGTGCTCAGGAAACTTCCAAGAACTCACAAGATGTCCCTGTCTAGGATTCCAAGCAATAATAGGGAGGGTACCTCATTAGGACTTCCTGATAATCAAATGAATGACCACCCTAAGTGTCATTATAGAACCTTCATCCAGGAATGGATAGAGGCAGAAGCAGAGATCCATAGCTAAGAACCAGGTAGAGCTTCTGATCCAGCTGAAGAGAGAGAGGAGAGTATATGAGCAAAGGGATCAGGATCATGAAGAGGAGACCCACAGAGAGGGCTGACTGGAGCAATTGGGAGTTCACTGAATCAGAAACAATCACTGAAAGGAACTAAACCCTCTAAAGGTTTAGATGACTGTCAAATGGCCTGGGCAGTGTGTGGAGCCTCTTGCAGTATGATCAGAGTAGGTTCCTGGTGCATGAACTGACATCTCAGAGCCCATTCCCTACAGAAAAATGCCTAACCCAGACTTAATAATGAGGGACTGGGGCCTACCTCAACTGGAAATGCCAGACTGAACTAATCTACCTTAGCAGTCCTTGCCTGCCCTCATTGGGAAATGGATGGGGAATGGGGGATGGGGTGGGGAAGGATGAGGGAGGACTGGATTAGGAGGAACTGGGAGGAGGGAAGGGTGGGGGAGCAGTGGTAGATATAGAAAACTTTTTAAATAAAAAATACACATTAAAGAACTCTGTGTGTATGCCCCCCCCTCTCTCCTTGAGGGTGGAGGTGTACGCATGTCACATCATGCATATGGAGATCAGAGGGAGGAGGATGTTAGTTCTCTCCTTCCACATGTGAATTTATTTTTCAATTAATTAAATGTGATTTGTTCCCCAAGCTCCTTCGTCATGAATATGATGTGTCGGTTTCCTATCAAAGGCATTTTGGAAAGGAATGAACATAATATTTATCTTGCAAGGCAAAGCAAACCATTCATCATTTATTTTTATAACATTTTAGAATTCAGAGTATCTCAAGTTCACATGAATTCCTCATCTTTCATAGTAGGTGAGCAGAATTAGAATGCTCTTGGCTAGGAGTTAACTCATTCATAAACTGCTTGCCATGTAAGCATGAAGACCTGTGTTCAATCTCCAGAACCCATATTAAAAAGTTAGTTCCAACCTATAAACCAAACAATTGTGATATGGTGACAGAAGATTCCTGGGGTTTGCTGCCCATCTGGCCTGGTCTAGTTGGGGAGTACCAGGCCAATGAGAAAAACATCTCAAAACACCATCCTTAGGATGGTGCCTAAGGAACTACACCTGAGGTTAACCTCTGACCTCCACACATGCACACCTACAGAAAACCAGAACATTTAAATGAAGTCTCATGTGAATGTGAATCTTTCACTTAGGAGGTGTGCAGTCCCATGCCTTTGCTCAAATGTTGCTCCTCCCCCTGTCAAGCTTTTTCTGATGCAGACACAGTCTTTACCCACAAGTGCAATGAAAATGTCCTGTCCTCTGCTCTAGTTCCCTTTCTGTTGTTACAAAACACTCTGACCAAAAGCAACATAGGGTGGAGAACAGAGTCCACCAGGGGGGAAGCTATGGCAGAGACTTGAAGACACCGGGAAGGGAAGGTGCTATGTGCTGTCACCCACGCCCATGCTTACCTGGCCTTCTTATACAGCGCAGGGGCACCTGACCAGGACTGTGCCACTCACAGTGGGCTAGACCCCCATACAGTTAACATCAAGATAATCCCCCACAGACATGTTTTCGGCTCAGTCCCATCTGAACAATCTCTCCATTGAGACTCGAAAAGAACTAAAGGCTGTGTCAAGTTGACAGTTAAAGTAAACTAGGCCAGGTGTAGTATCACACACCCTTAATCCCAGAACTTTAGAGACAGAAGCAGACAGATGTCTTTGAGTTCTAGACCAGCTAGCTATACATAGTGTCTAAAAACAACATCAAAAACTAAGCGAAGCAGGATACTCCCAATTTTATAAATTACTTCTTCCAGGGTGTTTTTAATATATATATGCACCCTGGAAACAAATACTGTATACACCTCATTCCTATCATCTCCACTAGTGTTATATAAAACAAAGAAGTGGGTGTTACTAGATGCCCCATAGGGCTGGGAAGATGGCTCATTTGGTAGAGGATCTACGTTCTGTCTCCCAGAGGCCATGTGAAAAGAGCAGGCAGAGTTGCATGGCTGTAACCCCAGCTCTGCGAGCATGGGAAGATGATCTTATCTCTTCGGCCACTCAGTCTAGTGAAAGCTGTGAGCTCTATGTCCGAAGATACTATCTCAAAACACAAAGTGGAGAGCAACAGAAGTTTCCTGACAGTGAATTTTGGCCTCCACATGCATGGGTTCACAAATTCACACACACCTAAACACACATCTACAAACAGACATGCGTGCACACAAAAGAAATATCTTTTTGACAAATTAATATATCCTATACTAGAAATTGCCTGCACAGAAACTCTAGAAAGAAATCAAGCTTTCAAATAATTTATAACCTATAAAAATTCAGGTTCTTTAGGGGTACATATTCAAAGTTGGGGATTTTCTAAAATGCATACCAAGCGATGGCTGAGGGTAAGGGGGACATTTTCCTTTCTCCCATTAGCATTATTTGATTTCCTTATTAAGCTGGTTTTCTCACACACCAGGCTGAAGTCCAATCTCTGCAGCATCTTTCCATTCCTCCCGTATGAATCAAGCCTCGCGTGCTCATCTTGTCAAATTCGCCTGACAGATAGATTTGCTACAACAAATGAAAACACTAAATAAGCAGCCCCCATCTATTTTTTATGGCTGACATTCGTTCCTTGCAAACAGCAAATGTTATCCCAAGATGAAAGCATCTATAATTCCTGAAGGTTTCATTTGGCTGTAAATCATGAGGAATATTTCCGTTGTAAGTCTTTTTTTTTAATGTAAAGCCAGACCTAAACTACATATATTCTTTGAAGTCCTTAGGAAGGAGTGCAGCAGAGTTTGATTCTAACAAGAACTGCAGGGAAGATGGCTGTGGTTGGTGTCTCCCATGGGTTAGAAACTGTCAGTAGAAACATTTAATATGATTACACTTTATAAATAAGTATGTATATTAACATATATATAAATTGATGCAATCAAGAGATCAAAGACAGGGTGCTCAGTCACAGATGCTCCTTTTCCCCATCACCCTCACACTTCACTTTTGCCATCCTCCAAGGTCATCACCACGGCAGTTCCTAGACCTAAGACAGTGCAGCAGCAGCTGTCAGTGGCTAACACTCGTCCTTGTCATTCAAGCATCCCTCTCTGGGAAAGCTTAACCACAAGAGCCAGAGCAAAGAGAACTTGGGGAGGGGGGTGAAAAATACATTTTCAGAAAAATGTATGATTGTGTAAAATATTGTGTTAAATGGCATAACCCAGACACAAGACAGAAATTAAACATTCTCTCTCATATATAGACCCTAACTGTTAATGTCGATATGTATGCCAGTAAGAGGAGAAGAGTGGATATAGTCTATGAAATCAGATAAAAGACAAAAAGAGGAAACAAGAAGTATTGAGAAAAAGGAATGGGAAGACAAATATGTAACAGAAGTAGAAAGAAGGCCACCACAGGGGGTGGGAACGGGGGCGGGGGCGGGGAGATGGGGACAAGATGAGAAGAAGAACAAAACAAGAAACCTAATTCTTCGTGAGTTAATAAAAATAAAGAATTTAACAGAAAGAGATAGAGGAGATGGCCTAGTGGGTAAGAGTGTTTTCCACACAACCATGAGGAACCAAGTTCAAATCCCCAATTTCCGTGCAAAATTCTAAGCATGGCCATATACTAACCTGTGACTCTAGCCCTATTGAGGCAGAACAGGGGCAGAAGCAACAGGCTCACTGAGACTTGATTCAAAGCCTATCTCCAGGCTCAATCAGTGACCCTGTCTTGAAAAAATAAAAATAAGAAAACAGGACATCTGATGTCCACTTCTGGCTTCCACACACATATGCACTGGTTCCGAGACAAGTACACACCAAACGCATATATACCACAGAGAGAGGGAGAGAGACCAAGACAGAGAAATATACTAACAGTGACAGAATATTCTCATCTATTACCTCCTTTAATCTTTATGCTTGAATACAGGGGCATGTGTTCTGATTAGTACTATTCTAGAGATGAAGAAAACGGGCTTAGAAAGTTTAAGTAAATTGCTCTAAATCACACAATTTATAAGTGCCAGAAGATAGAAAATGTCTGACTTCTGTTGAGATGGAGGCCCAAAAGAGAAAAGGAAACTGAAAGACCTTCAAAGACTTTCCTTCCTCATCATTCCACTGACATTAAGACACAAGTAGGGGAAACCAGAGATGGGGACTTTAATTGGCGATGGGGAGGGAGGTCAATGCAGACAGAGATTGGTAGTGGAGGGACAAATAACACTATGGATTTTAGTAAAACCTCGAGTAATTATATTATTTTATATTTACATAAAGTCATATACAATTTATATGTATTACCTATAAGTATATGTGTACAGCTTAAGTGAAGCTATGCCACTTGGATGGACAATGCTTCCCACAAAAGCCATAGACTACCTAACAAAAACCCAAGCACCAGAAATGAGAAAACTCAAAGTTGTTGGTCAGGGTAGTCTGATCGATTCCCAAAACCACATAAGGATCGCTCTTGCCCATGATTGCCTCTCAGAGACTGAATTATGTCTTTGTTGCAGAAGACCCCACACTATTTAGACAGGATTCTGAATATCTGGGCTGGCTCTAACATGAAAACCTCCTTCCTATAGTCTAGTTTTCAATGCACCTGAAGGTATTGTGCAAACTGCCAATGTAGGGAAGCAAACAATAGTTCTAGCCAAGTATGATGCCTATGAACTACAACAATGACCAGCATGGCAAGATATCCCTAAGGGTGAAATAGTGGCACTCAGAACTTGGTGGTAACCAATGGCTATCCAGTAAAATTTGAAGCCTACTCATGCGAAGAAAAATTGTGTATAGCACTAGAAACCTGACCAATTACCCAGGGCTAGTGAATTCAAAGATCTTAGAGGAGACTCTGTTACTACCATTTTACCAGAACAGCATAATTTCTAACTGATTTCTAAGACTTATCCATAAGCCAATAGGTAAATATAGCTCCCATACCATCAGAGAAGCATCTCTCTACAGCAAACAGAGATTACAGAAAACAACTCAGTGCTTAGATCAACAGATTGTAGGAAGCAGGGCCCCAAACATCTGCAACACAATTCCTGAACCTAAGGTTGAGGGTACATCTTAAAGAAGGGGACAGATTTTAAGAGTCACAGGACCAGAAAGTCTGCTATGAGATTTTGACTCCTTCAAATGACAGGGAAGCTACGTCCATGATAAGACCTGCCTAAATAAGACCTGAACAATGGCTATGTCTGCAGACAGGTTAATGTGAATGGGGGAAATCTCATAGGACCCTACCCCTAGACAAGAAACAAATAAACAAATACAAACCACTACAGGTAACTAATGACTGTTGAGGGGTGGAGAGAATTAATCATTCCCGAAGACAATACCTAACTGGGTATCTGATATAAAGATGTTAACCCTAAAACTATACACACAAAAGTTAACAAAAAAGCTACTTACTCAGCAGGTTGTATTTATATATTTTTGCTTGTGTGTGTGTGTGTGTGTCTGTGTGTGTGTCTGTGTCTGTGTGCATGTGTGTTTGTCTGTGTGTGTGTGTCTGTGTGTGTGTGTGTGTGTGTGTGTGTGTGTGTGTGTGTATCAACTGGCCATTATATCCTTGACATTTGCTTGAAGCTGATTTTGTCTAAAATCTTGCATAAATGTAATTCCTCTCTGCCTCAATTCCAAAAAATCTCAAAACTGTTAAAATATCAAAAGTTTCAGTTTTCAGTTCTCACATAAACTACATATTGCATTCACCCAGAAAATAGTGCACATAATTTGTTACATAAAATAAAATAAGAGGATGCTTTTGTGTGAGTTGTTTTCAAATAAAGACAAAACAGGGAGGTGCTAAAAGGACAACTCCCAGTCATCTGTGGACTCTTCTGTGGTATTTTTGTCTGGGGAGCAGGAAGCAGCACTGCTACCTGGGTAAGGGTATCTCTGCACGCTCTTTTATTTCATCTCTGCAAAGTCAATGTGAACTGTATGTTCTCATTTTTATATACAAAAACCCTACAATTAAAGGTTAAATAAAGTATCTGTTGTCACAGCATCAAATCTAAATTTCAGCACAGACCCCTGACTGACTATGCTATTCCAGACAGTGCTACTTCCTGCTTCCCAAGTGAGAATACCACAGAAGAGTTCACAGATGACTGGGAGTTGTCCTTCCAGCACCTTCCTGTTTTGTGCTTTATTTGAAAACAACTCATACAAAAGCATCCTCTTATTTTATTATTTCCCAGAGAGGAGCTGAATAAACAGTTTTTGTGATGTGTGGCCACCGTGGCAAACTTGTCAGAATGCAATTATTAATCTGATATTTGGGTATTTATTGCTGTCATAAGACTCTACACAATGTTTTTTGAAAAATTGCCCTGACTGGTGGTTCATATCCTAGGCTTTATCAAATGCACATTTTTTTTAATATCAGGCAGGTGCCATGAGGTTACAGGCACATTGCGTTCATATCCAATAATACTCTATAATCCTGAAAATAAAATCCTGGGTTACTTTTATGGAAAATTTCTTCCTGCTTATATTTCTTGCTCCAAAACCATAAGTCACCTGTGAAAGGAGGTTGGCATTTTCTAAATAGGAGAGGCTGTAAAGGAGCTTTGAGAAAATGGGAAAATGGTCAGGATTGCTGGGGCACAACCAGAGTCTCAGCACTTAAGACATGGGAGAAAATGTTAATTTCAAGGTCACCCTCAGCTATGCAACAAGTTCAAAACATCCTGGGCTATGTGAGACTTTATCCCTAAAGAAAAAGGTAAGGCATTGATCAGTCAAACATCAGAATAGGTTTAAGACTAAACAATGCCTCATACAGATGTAAAATGGCCTCTGAAGAACCTCCACACTGATGCACACAGCGGCTGCACTAATTGCTTTACATTCCCACCAGCAGTGTATCCTGTTCTTATTTGACCACTTCTCACAAGCATATGCTGTTACTTGCTTTTTAAAAATGATGGTCATGCACACGAGGGTAAGATAGAATCTCAATATAGTTTTAAAATTGGGTTTCTCTGATAACCAGCTACTTTAAACATTTTTTCATGTTTGTTGATCATCTATATCTCTTTTATTTTAGTGATTTATTTTTATTACTTTTTATTTGCATGTGTTGTAAGGCCCCCTCCCCAAGAAGTAGAGTTAACAGCAGCGCGTTGCAAGTAAACCTCCCTAAGACATATTAACAAGACAGTAAAGATTAACTCCGTAAGATGCTTGAGATAAAGACAAGGGAATATAGTCAGGTAACTTTCACAATATATGTCAACAGGGCAGAGGGGGGAAAGGGAGGAGAAGCAGTTACTTAGCTATGGGATCAGGCCCAGCCTGATCAGGGAAAGAATTCCAAAAAGAAGATAAAGAACAAAAGAAACAGCAGGCCTGGGGGCGGGTGATAACCAGGTTGTTTGGTCAGGCCGGATGGCAACCTGGGGGCCCTCACCCCTCACCCCTCAACGGGCGGTTTCATTCAAACCAGCCAATGGAAACTTTGTAACTTCGCCTTTGCCTCTGTACGCATGATTTTGCTTCCCTAACCCTATAAAAAGGCCCTAAACAGAGGGCTGGGCGCGCCAGCCATCCCAAGTGGCTTGGTAGCCCGCAGGTCCTGCGTTATTCAATAAAACCTCGTGCTGTTTGCAGCTGATCTGTGGCTCGGTCCTCCTTGGGTCATGGGGTCTCCTTCCGAGGAAAGGTCCACTTCGGGGGTCCCTAACCCCCGGGGGTCTTTCATTTGGGGGCTCGTCCGGGATTTGAGACCCCCACTCAGGGACCACCGACTCACTGTCAGGAGGTAAGCTGGCCAGCGTTTTGTTCGTTGTCTATGGCTGTGTCTGAACTTGTCTATGGCTGTGTCTGAACTTGTCTGTGGCTGTGTCTGAATGAACTTGTCTGTGGCGGTGTTGTCTGAACTTGTTTTCTGTGAATCTGCGCACGCGTTTGGTTCGATCGGGTCCATTTGTATTTGGCGGGGGCCAGAAGGGGCTGACGAGCTCAGAACTTCTCCCTCGCAGCCCTAGAAGACGTTCTAGAGGCATTTGTAGTCCCGCCGGGCGGGACATTTGGGTCCTTCGGGACATAGAGCTCGCTTTGGAGTGGCAGTCCTTTGGAGCTCAGCCCGTATCAGAAGGATACGTGGTTTTGGTAGGAGAGGGGGGGAATCCGGACCCCCCCCAAGTCTCCGTTTGAGGTTTTGCTTTCGGTTTTAGGCCGAAGCCGCGCAGCGCCTTTGTTCTGTGTTTGAGTGTTCTGTGTTTGAGTGTATCTTTGTCTGTTCTACTAACCTTACTCAGTCTTAAAATCATAGGACAGATGATAACCACCCCGCCCCCGAGTGTTGCAGCTCCCCCCTCCCTCCTCTCCTCCGCTGCCCCCGCGGCGGGGCTCGCGCGCGCGCATGGGAGGTCGGGTCGCATGGCTCGGGCGGGAAGAGGTTGGGCCGGCCCGCCCCTCCTGCGGCGTGACCACGCTCGCAGGTGCGGGGCACACGGGTCAGCCTAGCCGGCGCAGACCCGTCCACCTGCGCGCGTCTCCGGCCGCAGAGGTTGCGCGCTTTCGGGCGCGCGCAGGCGGAGCAGGAGATAGGGTCTGGCCAGCCACGGGCTGCCGCAAGCACACTTCTGCCATGGCGGCGCCGCGACCGGCTCCGGGACAGCTGGGAAGACCGGCCGCGCGTCTCCGGCCGCAGTGCGCGCGCGCGCACGGGCAGGACCGGGAATTAGGCTGATGGGCACTTCCGCCGTGACCAGCTCCCTCCCCCTGGGCCCCTATCTGAGGTCGCTGAGACTAGCCTGGGTCGGAGCAGCTTGAACCTGGTAGATGCTTCCAAGGCTCCTGGGGTACCTGGTAGAGCAGCTTGACTTTCCCTTAAAGTCCTCTGCCTACCGGGAGTCTCAGATCCGACAGGACCCACAGAGGCTCCTCCTCCGCCCGTTACAGGCACCCCCTGGCGCCACTGAGAGTGAGGCCCGGGGCATTGCCAGCACTCCTGTTAAACTATGTTCTCTTATCAGCCTACTTGGGAGAATCTCTTTACCCCTGAGGAAAAAGATCGGATCTTATTAGCAGCTTGGAAACTGGCCCCCAGCTCGGACGCCACCCCGATGCAGTTGCCTAACCTAGACGTCCCCATTGGGAAGGTAGGAGACACCTATTAACTCTGTCGCCAGGCTCTGATGCACCAATTAATCTGGCCAAGGTAAGAAAAAGAGATGTAAAAGTCTGATAGATTCCCCCTCTGAGTTTTTAGTGAGGCTAGTAAAGGTCTATCAGAGAGGTACACTGTTTGCTCTAGAATCGGAAGAATAGGGGGGCGTTAAGAAAGTCCTTTATAGAACAGTCAGCAATAGGTATTCAAAGAAAGTTTCAGAAAATGGGTGGCTTACAAGATATGGCCTTGAGACTTAGTTAGAGAGGCTAGAAAGTGTTTTGAGAGAGAGAGAGGAGAGCAGCAGAAGCGAGATGTATATAGAGAGAGAGAGAGAGAAAAGAAAAACCGATAGATGAACGAGGGAATGGGGAGAAATCTTGGCTGCCTTGGTTGGCAGGCAGGGGAGACAGTAGAGCTTGGGCCCGCACCAGAAGCTCAGAAGAATACCGAGCTAGTGGGGACTGCCCCAAGAAAAAGAAGCCTGCGGCTAATACAGCCAGCCTTCTGAATCCCCTCCTGAACCTTTAATGTGGAGGGGACCCCAAGTGACTTTGAAACGGACACGGGAATGGTTAGGTTCCCTCTCCAACAAGAAACCATTAGTCCAGGATGTCAGCAGTGCAGACATAGGGCGTGGACGACTAAAAGAACAATGGACTTTAGAGAAAAAAATGCAGCACTCTTTCCTAGTGACTCCAGAGTGCCCAGAGAGACTTGCTTACCAAACTGGGGGCAAAGATCACCTTTAACCCCCAGGGGCCCAAGGTAAAATTCACTAACCCTCTAGTCAGCAAGCCTGCTGTAACCAATTCAGGCCTTCCCGGAGGGGAGGCATGAGTAGAAACGGCTAGACCAGGGCTGGCGATCCAGCGGCCCCCTGTGGTGAAACCTTCAGCCACACCCCTGCGAGTCAGATTTGAGCAAAGATGCCAAGAAAGGGATCAAATCCCACACTCAGAGGCTGCTGGAGCAGAAAATCCTGAAACCATGTCAGTCAGAATAGAACATTCCATTGCTGCCCATTAAGAAGCCTGAGACCTGAGAGAAGTCAACAGCCGGGTGGTATAGACATTTACACTGTCTTAGATTAAAAGGATGCCTTCTTCTGTCTGCGTCTCCATGAGTCCAGCCAGCCCCTGTTTGCCTTTGAGTGGACAGACCCAAAGAACAGATTCTCAGGACAGCGTACCTGGACTAACTAGGCTGCCTCAGGGCTTCAAGAACTCTCCTACCATCTTCGATGAGGCCCTGCATCAAGGTAACTAACTCCGTTGCAGTACTCATTGCTTGCAGCCTCCACGGTGGAACAGTGCCCAGAAGGGACTGAGAAACTGCTTGTTGAACTGGCCAAACTGGGACATCAGGCCTCTGCTAAGAAGGCCCAGATATGCCGACCTGAGGTGACATTCCTGACCCTTCAAGACGGTAAGAGATGGCTAACAGAGTCCAAAAAGAGAACTGTCACTCGGATGCCTCCCCCTGAGAGCCAAAAGAGCCGGAGAGAGTTCCTGGGAACTGCTAGATTCTGTAGGCTCTGGATTCCGGGTTTCGCAGCCTTGGCGGTCCCTCTATGCCCCGCCTATAGATGGGGGAAAGAACAGCAAGAGACTTTTGACCAGATCAAGAGGACCTTGCTCTCGGCCTCAGCTCCAGTCCTTCCTGATGGTGTTTCACTCCTGGTAAAAGACGCTTGGTAAACCTTGCAAATTTTTCCTTGGTTTAGACTTTTGGTGAAAGATAGAGTCCGCGGCCCAGATAAGTTAGGGAAGTAGCCAAGAAGTTAGGGGACTAGCCAAGATGTTAGAGATTGATTAAAAACTTTATTATACCCCAAAGTTCAGGACAGGTAGAAACCTTAAGCAAATTAACCCTGGAGACTGGCCACAGAGTTTGGGTGATGCTCCTGCCCTATACCCTTTTCTGAGCTCAATACTCCTTCTGCTAATACTTTTTAGATCTGAGAACCATCTCTGGTGTAACCCCCTTGTCTGCTAGGTTGCAGGCCCTGGCTAATGTATAACATTCTTTATAAAAGCAGCTCTCAGACCTTTACCAGCCCCAGAGAGATGGGACCCCACATCGCTACCAAGTGGGAGACCTCGTCTACGTCCAGTGACACCAGCATCGGCCTTTTAAACCTCGCTAGAAGGGACCCTACCAAGTCCTTCTGACCTCATGGCATTGCTGCTTAGATCCTGATGACTGATGGACTGTACAAAGAACTGGTAATTCCCTCAAGCTCCGTGTGCAGCGACAGTCCCCTAGAGAAGAGCCTTCACCAATCGATTGAGCAGACGTGGCAGGTGATATCTGGGACTGAGGACACTTTTCCCACCATCTCCAGTGGACCTGGTGGCCTAGCCTGTACCCGGACCTGTGCCTGCTGGGGGCAAGATTAGAACCTTGGGACATACCCACCATTGACCCTGCCCATCTGCCCCCGTGTGCCCACCAGGGGATCCGAGAGCAGAAGCCCTCACAAGCGTAGTAAGGGCTTCCCATAGAGTTAATTTGCTGTCAAAAAAGTAGACACTAGATAAAGAGTCATCTCTAAGATTAGAGATATTCAGAAAAGAAAATGGGGGAATGTAAGGCCCCCTCCCCAAGAAGTAGAGTTAACAGCAGCGCGTTGCAAGTAAACCTCCCTAAGACATATTAACAAGACAGTAAAGATTAACTCCGTAAGATGCTTGAGATAAAGACAAGGGAATATAGTCAGGTAACTTTCACAATATATGTCAACAGGGCAGAGGGGGGAAAGGGAGGAGAAGCAGTTACTTAGCTATGGGATCAGGCCCAGCCTGATCAGGGAAAGAATTCCAAAAAGAAGATAAAGAACAAAAGAAACAGCAGGCCTGGGGGCGGGTGATAACCAGGTTGTTTGGTCAGGCCGGATGGCAACCTGGGGGCCCTCACCCCTCACCCCTCAACGGGCGGTTTCATTCAAACCAGCCAATGGAAACTTTGTAACTTCGCCTTTGCCTCTGTACGCATGATTTTGCTTCCCTAACCCTATAAAAAGGCCCTAAACAGAGGGCTGGGCGCGCCAGCCATCCCAAGTGGCTTGGTAGCCCGCAGGTCCTGCGTTATTCAATAAAACCTCGTGCTGTTTGCAGCTGATCTGTGGCTCGGTCCTCCTTGGGTCATGGGGTCTCCTTCCGAGGAAAGGTCCACTTCGGGGGTCCCTAACCCCCGGGGGTCTTTCAGTGTGTATGTGTGTATATCTGTACACATGCATGAAAGTGCACACAGAGACCAGAAGAGGGCATTGTGTCTTTGATGCTGCAGTTACAAGTGTTTGTGTCACTGAGGTGGGTACTAGGAATTAAATTTGTGTCCTCTAGAAGATCGGCAAGTGTTCTTAGCCACCAAGACATCTCTTCAGCCCATATGCTTCATTTTTAAAGAACTGTCTGCTCATTTCATTAAGGAACCATTCACTTAGTGACCGTTCCTGGATATTTGACTGAAAGATCAAAGCCAACATGTCACTTGTGCACCATGTTTGCTGCAACAATATTCACAATAGCTAAACCATGGAACCAACATAGGTTTCCAATAGCAGAAAAGTGGATGATGTAAAACATGCCCTGTATGTTCAGTGGAAGTGTTTTCAGCCATTAGAAAAAAAAAAAAAATGGAGAGAACCGAAAATAATCACAGTCAGCAAATTAAATCAGTCTCATAAAGACAAAGATTTTTTTCCCTCATTTGTGATTCCTTGATTTTGTATAGACACAAAATCATTTGTGAATATAAGACATGAAAATAGGTTTAAAACTGTCCTAAGAGGGGGATTAATAGGGGAAAAGTGGTTCACAGTGGGGCAGTGGGATATGGGACAATTATGTGTAAATACATCATGTACTTGTACAAAATGCCCCTTAGCTCCACGTGCCATGGTTAGTGTGTCTGTGATTCTAGAAATTCTCCCAGAGCTGAGAAGACTGGGTAATTCCATAGTGCTCAAGACCATTTCTCTTTTCTGTTGCAACATAAGGTTTATAGATTGCAGAAGCTTTAGGGGACATTTATGTAGAGTCAAGACTACTGCCACAATAATTCAGATACATTATTTTTTCTCTAACAACAAACCAACTTGTAGCTGTGGAGCTTTCCCAGGTGGACCACAGAGCTCCAAGATGATCCTCCATATGTCCCTCATTTCCTTCCTTCCACTCACAAATCTGAGCACCTCCATCTTCTGAGGTCGCAGTTGAGGAGATAAGAGAGACAAGTAGGACACATTCTTACCATTAGTCAAAGACCAATCAAGCCGTTATTTGCAGGGCCAATATCTTAGGAAAGTCACAAGCTTAGAAATAGGCACAATGGGAACTGGAGAGGTGGCTTGATCAGTCAAACACTGGTCACCAAAGTCTGAAGAACTAAAGTCAATACCATACCCAGAACCCAGTTGTTTGTTTGTTTGTTTTTAATAACTGAACATGGTGTCATGAGTTTGTAACCTCAGTGCTGAGGAGGCAGAGACAGGAAGATCCTTGGACTTCATTGGTCAGCTGGCCTGCTAAAAGAGTTCTATTGAAAAATGCTGCCTCAAAAAATAAAGTGAAGAATTTAAAAAAAAAAAATACTTAAAATTGACCTCTAGAGATCATACAGAGAAAAGGAATAAAAAAGGCAAGAAAATAAGAACTCCACAGTTCTTCAAAGGTTGTCATGGCATAAGTTTGAATATCAATAGAATCTGGCTTCAGTCACCTCTTTCTGGCATCTCTGGACAGAGCTTTAAAACACAACTACTAGAAACATTATTACTGGAAAACGTGGTTCCAAAGTTCAGCATCCAAAAACAAAAAACCTCTGAGCAGCTGCTACTGAAGGAAGCACGAGAGAACAGTGGGCATGAAATGAAGCAGAGGCCATTGACTACGCACACTCTAAAGAAGAAAGAACACAGCGCTATACACTAAGGAGAACAGACAGAGATAAGCTCCTTCATACACCCTTTGCACTGAGCTCCAAGCCCAAATGGACCAAATGGAGCCGTTCTGGTAACTACACTGGACCTTGTAGGGTCTTTAGTAGTGTCCCAGGGAAGGGCACACACATTTCCAGAGCCAGATTCCCACTGTGCTCAAACAGCACATGGCAGTCTAGGGTCATCATAAATCTTACACACAGCTGTCCCCCAAAGTAGAGCACAAGTAGGTACTGTAAAGTGGAGAATAGTATCACAGTGTCAGGTTTAACTCCAATACACCTAGTGCTACTAAGAAAGAAAAGCCTCTTCACTAGAAAAAACATACTACTATATACTCTGGAAGAATCTCAGATCACAGGCAAGAAGGATTCAGGAAGCTGTGAGCATCCCAGAAAATGCTAAGGAAGACATAATATGGGTTTCTTATCTATAATTGGCCTGAGGTTTCCTTTCTCCCTGTAAGAGGAGACGCCAGCTTTGTTTTGTGGGCCTGAATACTCTTCAGAATCCCCCAACAGGATGCTTTATAACTAAGGTATCAACAACTCTTCTAACATACATCTTGCCCTAAGCAACAGTCCATGTCAATATACCTCTTTAACACCGAGTCAACTCTTAGAAAACCCAGGTTCAAATCCTGGCTTCACTGTGTATCATTTCAAGACTTGGAGTAACATCTTAGTGCGCCTATGAGACAAGAGAAGACCCTGTTAAGGGTCTGGGGATAGAACTTTGTCACAAAGTGGGAGATGGAGGTTGGGAGTTTAGTTCAGTGATGGATCATTTGCCTAGCAAGGGCAATGCCCTGAGTTCAAAAAGAAGAAGAAGGGGGCAAAGGGGAGGGGGAGGAGGAAAAGGAAAGTGATGTGAGATTTCTTTCTGTATGCTTTGAATAATATTGGTTAATAAAGAAACTGTTTGGCCTACAGCAAGGCATCTTAGAAGCAGGGAGGAAATCTGAGCATAGATAAAGGGGAAAAAGAGTGGAGTCAGACAAAGTCACTGCAAGTTGCCTCCAAGAGAACAAGATGTAAAAGTACAGGTAAGCCACTAGCCATGTGGCAAAACAGATTAATAGAAATAGGTTAAGTTGTAAGAGTTGGCAAGCAATATGCCTGAGCCAAAGGTCAACCAGCTTGTAATTAATATAAGCCTTTGTGTGATTATTTGGGACAGAGCAGCTGCGGGGCAGTCTTTTTGGGATAGGAGGTCCAGACCTTGGGGTTAGTCTGGGCCAGAAACTTCTTACTACATGAAGGTTTAACTGATAGGAGGACTTGCTGGGGTTCCATCTCACAGTGTCACTCTTCAGCAGGAAAGAGAAGAAGATGAGACCACTCTACTGAGCGGAGCATCATCTTCTCTGTGGTCTGAAAGATAAAAGCATATTGATTCTGCTTTGAAAGATTGAAACCCCATTTCAGGGAATCTAACTTTCCTTCCTTTTACTACACAGAAAATGCTTTCAAAAAAGTAAAAGCAGTGCATGGATTCAAATGGGCTGAGACAGAAGAGAGCTGTCCCCAGATTCGATTTTCTCCCAGGGGCATCAATATTAATACAGTCACATTTTTCAGGAGGGTGAATCGCTAAATCTGTGGATCCCCCAGGGACAGCTTAACTGCAAGCCATCATCTCCAGGATTGCACAGTGATGCATAGCCCTCCTGGGCACAATGATGCATAGCCCTCGATGACACAAATCCTTATGGGTGCATATCTACATCCCAGTGGAAGGCAGAGGCAGCTGAAGAGGGTCAGAATGCAGGGATGTAAGGGAAGACAGCCTCCCCCTGAAGCTGGTTGCCCTCACTAACTGTGAGAATCCTTCCATCTTAAATATCTTTTTTTATCTCATTTCCCCCCACCCATCCCCAACACAAGCAATAACTTTGCTTCATTGAAGGCAAGGAAATATCTGGTGATGATTCTGCAGATAAGATTGTTACAGGCATAGGTGAGTCAATGCTAATCTATAGCAGAACATCTATGCCTAGATTTCATGTTAATGTTCCAAAGATATACTTGATGACTCCAAGGAGACAATGGACTCTTTGTTCATATTCCTAATGTGGAAACATATATAGAGCCTCTTTTTTTTCTTCTGTTAACTATTATTGTGTCTTTTATTGGTTTATTGAGGATTGGTGGCTGAGCCTGGCTCGTTAGAGTTACCAGTGCCCAGGCTGTGGCCATAGATCTCCAGTGTCAGCAGATTCACCTTCCAACCTTCTCCCTGTCTTTGCCTCCTCTTCCTAATCTCAAAACACCACCATAGATGCCGCCAGGTTCCTTCCTGATAGCTCAAAGACCCTCTAGCTGTCCCTCACACTGTCTCCCCCACTCTTTAAGGCCCTGCTATGGCCAGGTCTGTCATCATGGTGCTATATATACCCTGATAGTTTAGGAAAATGAAAGATGTGGTCTTTTCAAAACCACCATCACTCTATGTCTGCTATCCCTCCTAATGAAGCTCCTCTTTGAACCTGGAGGCCTGTTCTTCTCTGTCAAGACTCCATCAGAGGGCATGCTCCTGTCAGCCGCTTCTTCACAAACCTGCCACTGTCTTTTTTAAGTTGTAACAAGCCCCACCTCCTCCCTTCCATGAAGTTTCCACTGTGAAGCAAAAATAGCCATCTAGTTTGAATTGAGAAATCCAGTCTTTTCTAAGACGCAAAAGGCAACATTGATTAAAATGAACAACTCTTTAATACTAAACAGAGTAACCTAACAAGCATTGTACTGTAAGACAGACCTTAGCAGCTAAATGTTGCTACATTCTGCTGTGGTCTTTTCCTTTTCTCACATGCTCTGTCTAAGTCACGTCTGAATTTAATCTCATTGGATTTCTAGTGTTAAACTGAATTAGCTTTTGTAATCCATTACCTCCTACAGGCACCCAAAACTAGGGTATGATTACAGGTTATCTTCAACACTCCCAAGACCCCTGCTGTGGGTCTTTCAGGAGTTGTCCCAGTGACACTGAGGTTGAAAGCTGGACCAAAGGCTCAAGGTTCTCTATTCAGTCTTCCAGGTGAGGGAAAAAGAGGAAACAATAGCTGCCTAACAACCCACAAGGCCAGAAATGACTTCCAATCAATTTTCTACTTCACAATCTACAGCTCAGCAGGGATTCTGACTACATGGGTAGAACCTAGCTCACAATATCCTTCTCTGGAGTGTTTAGACAGAAGGAAGCCAAGTTCTCTTGGTATTCAGATACCTTTCAAGCTTCTAGCCAACCAAGATACTAAAAACTACTTTTCCCTTGTTCTCTTTTTAAAGAACAGTTTTTAAGTGCTAACTACGGGCTGGCCTTAAATTCTTGCTGCATAATGCAACATGACCTTGAGTTCCTGATCCTCCTTCCTGTACCTCTTAAGCCTGTGGTACCATACACAGTTTATATGGTGTTGGGGATATATCTCTGAGCCTTGGGCAAGTCAGGAAGGCACAAACATGTTAAACACCTTTAAACGGGGACTTGATTGACTTCTCTTTGGTTATTTCAATACTGAAAATATCACATTTTCCCCTAACTCATCCCAAGCAGTGCAGGGTGAAATGGGAAACAGGAGCCTCCAGCTGGGAGCTATTAGTCAGTTCACATTTATTAAGGCTTGTTGAGGGCTTGCTACATGCCAAGCTCTGTCTTAGGGTTTCTCTTGCTGTGAAGAGATACCATGACTACAGAACACTTATAAAGGAAAGCATTTAATTTAGGCTGGCTTCCAGTTTTAGAGGCTTAATGCATTATCTTCATGGCTTCGGGCAGGTAAACATGATACTAGAGAAAGCTGAGAGTTCTTGATTTGCAGGATCAGAAGCAACTGTATGCTTGAGCAAAGGAGACCTTAAAGCCTGCCCACCCCCACAGTGACACACCTCCTTCAACAAGGCCACACCTCCTAATAGTGCCACTCCCTTTGCAGGCCATTTTCTTTCAAGCCACCACAAGCTCCATGACTGAAGGAGAAAACATTAGTCAGTGTGACAGGCAAGTATCTCCTCTCCTGGTAGAATCAGTTAGAATCACGGGTGCAAACTTCTATGTGCAGCTGCTTAGAGGAGTGGTTGGGATCCACACTCATCTTCTTAGGCTTTCCTAGCAAGCACTTTACTGAGACAGCTTTCTAGTCCACAGGCATCCTCTTGAATAGAGATGCTCAAGGATTTCTCATCCTTCTCAAGTTAGAAAGGTGCCATCCTTTTCAGAAAAGAGTTTCTTCTGCTTTATAAACTATAGAAGGCTTGGCCATGTGCTTCTAAGTAGAGCATTTATCAAAAAGTCTGGGAAGGAACAGATAGGGTTGAAGAAGCAAAACGATAGAGGATTTCACAGTTTTGTTTCCTGTTGTTGTGAAAAAAATACTGTGATAAAAGACAGCTTAGGAGATAAAGGGCTTATTTGGCTCTCAGTCCCAGGTTATGATCCGTTACTTCAGGAACATGGTGATGGAAGGGACTTGAGGCAGCCAGTAACATCACATCTACAGTCAGGAGAAAAGAGCGAGGAATAAATGTATGTGTGTTAGCACTCAGCTCACTCTCCTCTCCACCTGTCTCCTTTTCATTCAGTCAGGGTTCAGCTCATGAGGCAGTACTGTTCACACTCACAGTAGCTCCTCCCTCAACAGCTACCCCAGCTGAGAAAACCCCTCAAAGGCATGCCCCAAACCCAACATTAGTTAGACGGTTCTTCATTGAGACAACTTTCTCAGGTGATTCCACACTGTATCAAGTTGACAGTACAAATTAGCCACACAAGGGACTATCTCAAGGTTCTCTACTAAACCCCAGGATAGAGAAGAGGCCACTGAGTTTCCTTCAAGGCCCACATTTTATGGCCTGTGGGTCACTTTGATGGTCAGCCTTTAATCTACCTTCACAGGCATTCTACCATGATGGGCCTGTTTATCTCCACAACTTTGTTCGCTGTGGGAAACTAAATATGCCTTTAATATTTATCTGTGCTATGAAATTGCTTCCACATGCGTTCCTATGAGAGAACTAGCCAACATCAATGCAGTACTGACATATACCAAAGTGAAAGAACAAAGAGCAATATTTATTTCTCTGTCTACAGACATAGTGCCTCCTGAGGGTGACAGCCGAGTGGCAATCACAATACAGTGCTTGAATTAGATAGCTTGTCCTTAGAGAGGCTGGGATGTTCAATTCTTCATTATTGTTATGGATTAAACAGATATACGCTACAATATAATGTAATGAGTATAATATTTTAAAAATGTAATGTTTGGGGTAAAGATGACTCCAACCTTACTTTGTTTGAAATTTTAATAAGTAAAAACTGGGTGTTTTACATATTTTAACCCAGTGAATTTCAACTCCTCCAATTTGTCATTACTGTCATTAGACACATTATGAAACAAGCAACAGAGAGGGGTGGGACTTTCCCCAGTGTCCTATGTTGTAAGGTTTCCATGTGCATTTTAGTTATGATCTATCTGGATTCAGCAAGCAGCAATCCCCAGGAATTTTGAATATATTTAGCTATATAAATATGTAACACATAAACATGAATACTGTATGTTTTAGGTGAATTTCTCCAAAGCCACTTATAAGACAAGAAAATCAAATGAAGGAGAGAAAGAGACAGAAGAAATGTTGGTGATTTTAATGACCCAATAGAAGCAGCTTCAGCCAGGCTTGCAGTATCTGAAGAACTGAGGTATCTGTGCAGTGTCACCCAGGCCAGAGAGCAAGACACTGAATGTCTTGTGTCAGTCTCCAGGAAGGTGTTGCAGAGTAACTGATGACTCTTGGCACTCACAGTTTCTGCAATAATCACTTCACTGTCCTGAATAAATCTTTAAATAAGCCAAGAACTCTGTATTTCTGGGAGAATGGGAGAAAATGCTAGAGTAGAACTGAGAGGTGGATATAAAGAAACTACTACAGTCTACCAGACAATTTCAGGGCATATTCTTTATAACCCCAGGTAGAGCCCAGGCCCCATCTGCAGCAAGCTGATCCACACTCCCAGGCCTCCCTCACCTTATCTGAAAACATGTTTACATCAACCACTGCTCTTGCTGCCCTATGCTCTCCTTGCCATTGCATGAGTTCTGCATAAGGTGGTCGGTCACTTGTTCTTCAACTCTGCCGACAACTGCTGGATATAGAACTGAGGATCCTTTCTTAAGCTGGATCCTCAAAGTATAGGGTGCACACCCTTGGACACAACCACACACCTGGGCTGTAGTCCACAGCATGCTTGTCCAGTTTTCTTAGTACTTTGACAATTTTAGAATCTTCATTTGGTCTCTGACCTGTTTTCTCTCTAAGAAATATAACCAGATTCATATTCACCATGAAAGAAAGACTTCATAGTTTAAGGTCATCAAGGATGTAAAGACATTAGTTTGTAACTTGCCTTTGTCACTCACTGTATTTAATATAGTTGGGTCCCGCACAAGTTATGCAATTCTTCAAGACTCCTTACCTTCACTATGGATGTGGAATACTGTCCTCTTAGCTAGCACTACATGACCACTGCTCTCTTGAACTATCATGTGCTGTGATGAACCAAGGAAACCTGAATAAGATGGTGCCCATTAGCTTTTCATCAAGGAGGGAAGGAAGGGCTCATAGCATATTGTTCCTCAAGGATCTATAGACAGTTGAGAATTGCTAGAGAGGAAAGACTCACAAGACCGTTCATCTTACTAAAGATATGTAGGCTAGAGAGAGAGATCATTTTCTTCAGTGGTGTAATCACTCATGGATTGCCTGTGTTCCTGTAAGTAATCTATCATGAAAACCCATGTAATTAACTTCAACCAAATTCATTGGTTTACCAAGGAAGATCTGAGTTAAAATGCTTCTTTGCTCTGTGACCACTGCTCTATCAGGATGAAAAAGATATTTATTCATCTCTCCACCACCACCAGGAAAAATTCTAACAAAGGCTTGTTGTAAGCGAATTGGGAATTTTGTGAAGATTAAATAATTTAATGCATAAAACAACTACTTAGAAAGCATTAAGTAATATTATCCCTCACTGTTATTTTTGGATGTTTTGTCTTGTTTTTTTCTGTAGGAACTAGGATTTCCTGCTGTATCACTAGGATCTACATCATGGCTTCTGCAAAGAGGTCCCAGAATTGGACCCATTAGATCACAATCAACTAACCTGAGCTAGAGAGATGATTCAATTTGTAAAACCCTTGCTATACAAGCATAGGTACCCAAGTCTGAATCCACAAAACTAACATAAAAGCCAAACACAGTAGTATGAACCTGCAATATTGAACTCCTAAGGAGCAATGGAAGGTGTGCATAGGAGAATCCCAGAAGATAGAAGGCCACCTAGTTTTTGTGCATGTCTCAAACAAGGTAGAAGATGAGATCCAGCACCCAGCATTGTCCCCTGACCTCCACAAATGCCCGATCGCACAACTGCATTTACACACACACACACACACACACACACACACACACACACCTACACTAAGCTCATGGTTATAAGTTTACAGGGCATAAATAGATTGATCCATGGATGTGGCAAAAATAAAAACAGAGAAATTCTTTCCTAAATCAACCCCCAATGAAACTGTACAAACCCCTTTCTGGTAAATGTCTTAAAACAGGCCCCTTTAACCTCTCTTTATCTGTCCCACCAGAAGGAGAGAGACATGAGAGATAGTAAAACCAAAAGATGGACACAGACAATGCTTTGAAATAAGGTCTGCCACAGACCTTTCACACATCACATTCAATAGAGCCATTATAAAGATAAAGACATCCAAGTGTCCTAGCTAACAAGGAAGCCACTCAGGAAGTACTAACACTCAAGCCCTCACTTCATGAAGGTAATTGTCTATCTCATTGTTTCTATTATTGTAATAAACATTGTGACCAAAGGCAACTTAGGAAGGAAAGAGTTTATATCATCTTACAACTTTCAGATCACACTTGATTACTGAGAAAAGTCAAGGGAGGAACACAAGACAGAAACCTGGAGGCAGGAGCTGATGCAGAAGCTCACTGGCTTTCTCCCTGTGGTTTGCTAAGCCTGCTTTCTTATAGCATCTTGGACCACCTGCCCAGACATGGTCCTGCCCACAGGGATCTGGGCCTTCCCAGAGATACTCATCTATCAAGAAAAGGTACCACAAACTTACCCACAGGCCAATATGGTAGGCATATTTTTTCCATTGAGGTTCTTCTTCCAAAATAACTCCATTCATATTAAGTTGACACAAAAATAGCCAGAAAACTCCAGTAGTTTAAACTAAGAGTGAGTACAGTTTTGAATTCTCTTTTTTTTCCTATGTCTTCTTTCTGTCTAAAATATGTGGTCTGTAGCTGCCTGCGGTCTCTCTGTTGTGTGTGTTTGATCTGTCTCTGATGCCTGTCTGTGTTTCTTGCCCCTAAAGGAGGCTTTGCTCTATATTTACTGAACTGCACAGAAAACATGGTATGGGAAAGCACTAAGAGATGGATGTCTATAGAAGTTTTTATCGGAGTTTTACAGAAGAAGTTACTTTACCAACCCACAATAGCACTCAAAATCTCACACAGATATTGTCAACATATATTAACATGTTGTTTCCAATGTTTATCTAATATTTCTTGTTTAGAGATTCTTTTAATCTGGTGGCTGCTTTCACCAAATGATTACTACAACACACACAAACACACACACACACACACACATACGTACACATGGACATTATTGTAGGTCAGGGGCACAAAAGTACATAACTTAACATTAAAATGATTAATTAGCATAGCTTGTAAAAGCTGGTTGCATGGAAGATCCCAGAGAAAGTAAGGTTAGTTACACTGCTCTCTTAAAGTCAGGCTAAATTTTAACAGGCTGAGCATACAGTAGTACAGCAAACTGAGTGATTGTCTTAAATTATTATAAGGTATATTATTAACTTGGCTGCAAGGTCTGACAAAAGTTTAGTCTCATAGAAGGCTTAGAAGGATTTTTCAGAAAAAGATATCACCCCCAAAAGAATGATAAATTATAGAAAAAAATCTAGACAATAGACTAACAAATAAGAGAGAAAATTTGGCTTTTCTGGGTGGAAAACTGTGCAAATGTGTCTGGTCCACCTTCTTTTCCATTACTGTAACAAATACCATGACCAAATGCAACCAAGGGTTGATTTCATCTCATAGGTCACAGTCCATCACTGAAGGAAGTCAGGACAGGACCTCAAGCAGGTATGTAAAGCTAAGGCTGATTGTCCTTACCTCTAACCAGGAAACTCACAACCAAGAAAGTCCAACTGAGACCATGAAGGAATGCTGTACACTGGCTCACACTGGAGAATAGCAACTAGCTAACTCAGCTACCTTTATAGTTCACCTGCTTGAGTATGGGACTTCCAACAGTGGGGTGAGCCCTCCTGTGTCAACTAATAATGAAGACAGTCCTTCACAGACATGCCCATAAGCCACTCTGGTCTGAGCAATCTCTCAACTGGAACAATTTTCTCAGTAGGCTATGTCAGGTTAAGAGCAAAGCTAACTAGGCTATTTTTATGTATGAGAAAATCTAGTGTAGGTAAAGTTTATTTCGTAGAGCTTAACTGTGCCATTCTTCTTAATGTCATCTCTTCCTTTATGGAATCTTCATGTTCATCTTCCGGTATAAGTAGAAAGGAGGATGCCTTTACATGGAGAGTTTTCACTCAAAGTTTAAGCAAAGGTAGATTAGATCTCTTTCTGTATATGCTTTTTCTTAGCTGGTTTCAAATAAAAATAATCAATATGGCAAAGTATCAAGATTTGGAGGGGCACATTCTAGACCACTGCAAGCCAACTAATAAAAGCTGTTTCTGAGTGTGAAGCATGATAGATTCTGATGGTTGGTCTGACTCTTGAGTAATTTATTGAGAGTGTGCCAATATATTGATTCTTTCAATGAAAAATACAAAACACATAATTATTAGCTGTTTGAGTTACATACATTTTTGTTGATATATCAAAACAATTACCTTAGTGACTTTTTGTATAGCATTTGGGACAATGTACCATATAGAATATTTGATCATCTCATGTTGAAAGATATTTAAATAATCTAGATGGTTTTATATTAAAATAGGGCTCAAGCTGGAATGTTTATATGTTAAATAAGTCTTATAGACAAATATTATTATAATATATTAGATTTGTAAAAGAACTAAAAAGTGGGTGTATATGAAACTTTCCAGTTTTTTAATGCTAGAAAGCATGATGTATGCCAAATGAAATTTGCCTATGGGCTGGAGTTGGCCAAAGGGTTAGAGTCTCAATGACCACATCAGTGCAAAATTTAAAACTTGTACAGCAATTAGTTAAATTATAGAAGTGAACAACATGGGTAAAACTTAAGATTTCTACAGTCATTTGTTTTATAATCTTTGTTCCACCCCCCAAGCACTTAGTCAAGCAATGCATATTATAAACACAGAATTTATCTTGTAGAAAATTACAGTTTGGAAGGAAGCAAGTTAAAAATAAGCAAGCTACATAGAAAGCACAATTGTCATTGTTATTTTTGTGCCTAGATTATACACATTTTTCCAGGACAACACCCAGCAAGTCTCTGTTGTATGCCCCTAGCATTTATGAGTTTGCCTTTTGCATTTTCAAAATAAGATTGTCAGAACCCCAAAATCAATAGCATACAGAAAAGTGTCTTTATGCCACAGTATAAACTGTAAAATACAAATGTTATGACTATCATAACTAGTAAGACAGCCCTGCCCACATCTCATTGCAAACATATCTTTGTTTTATATTGTATCAATTACTCATGAGCTTTGGCTTAGATATTTGTCTCTCTCAAAATTCCTGTGTTGAAATTTAATCAGCAATGAAGACATTAAAGGTGTGGCCCTGGGAGATAATGAAGCTTGAATGTAGGGCTTTCATAAATGACATTGTACACTCTAGAATTATAACAGGGATGCATATCCCTCCTGCTGTTCTGCCCAGAGAATGACCTGCTGAGAGATCACTGGAATCCAAGGAATCCAAAATGCAAATGCAAGGTTTATTGAGTGTTCAGTATAAGCCAGGCAATGTCCAACGCACTTGGCACAGCATCCAGGAGTTCCTGAGTTGAGAAGACATGTATCTTTTATAGGCAAAACTGTGAAATGAGATAAAATGAAGACATTGTTTCAGGCTGATAGCTAACTTGTCCTTTGGTCAGGGTGGGTCAGGGTGGCCAGGTTTCTATTGACTGGCCCCAGGGTTGGAACATTCTGCAGTTAGGCTAGGGCACAGCCCAGATGTTCTTTTGGAACATCTGTTTTAAATTTCTCAGAATGGAAGGGGGATTTAGCCTGGGCTTTCCTTGACCTGTTTGCTAACATAGCTGCTGATTCTAAGATGGAGGAACTTTTGGTTCCTCATTGTCACCTAATTGCTTAATCAGGAGGCACCATCTATTAAGCCAGGGGGTAACTCTTGCAGGTACTAAACCTATTAATATCTTTATTTTGTATCATTCAGCCTTCAAATTGTAAAAATGAAAGTTTTATTACTTATAAATGACTCACTCTTAAGTATTTCCTAAACTGACTAGGACAATATTCACTATATACATGAAAATCTGAAAGCATTAATTCAAAATTTAAAGAAAATGGAATGGAAGAAGGGCCTTTGGCCTCTGACCACAGAGCAATGGTAAAACTGACTTTGGGGTTGTAAAAGCAGAAGCAGAAGGTGACACCATCTCTGGAGTTCAAAACTCTTCAGTGTGTCTAACGGAAGTTTGGCTCCTTGAAATATTTTCTTCAGATGTGCTCACAGCCCTCTTTCTCTTTGCAATCCTCCTGTCTCACTGCCCAGGTCTCACTGCCCAGTCACATTTTCAGCTTCCTATTCATCTCAATGGGACACTCTGGGGTGGCCAGAGCTCAGCCAACCACCCCTCCCCTCCTCTATTCATACTCTAGGTCATCTCAAGACAATCAAAGGCTGCAAATGACTCTCAGATCCTGACCCAGTGCCCTACCCAACCCCAGAGTCACCTGCTGATATGTAAGTCTAAACTGGCCATTTATCTCTGATACTGACTCCAGGCACACCCGGCCCTGTGTCTGTGCTCAGTGTTTCTCCAGAGAGCCTTTGGCCCACTTCATCTCTAGTCAAAGGATACCTTATCAATGAACCTATCCTGAAAGCAATTCTGGAGCTAGAGAGATTGGTCAGTGGGTAATAGGGCTTGCCGCACAAGTTTGAGTACCCAAGTTATACCCCCCAGCCCTCCCATAAAAATCCAGGTGTGGCTGCATATACTTCTGTAACCCTAATATTGTGTGGGGATGGGGAAAGTGATGGAGGTTTGCTGCCTGTCAGCCTAGCTGCAGGTTCAATAAGAAGTCAAGTCTTGAGAACAAGGTGAAGCATGATAGAGCAGGTCACTCATGTCCTCCTCTGGCCTCCATACCCATGCACACAGACATAGACACACTTGCATGTGCACATACACACATACTCACAGACACACACTCACAGACACACACACACACACACACACATACTCAGAGACACACACTCACAGACACATATACACACACACACATACTCACAGACACACTCACAGACACACACACACACATACTCACAGACACACACACACATACTCACAGACACACACTCACAGACACATACACACACACATACTCACACACACACTCACAGACACACACACATACACACATACTCACAGACACACACACATACACACATACTCACAGACACACACTCACAGACACACACACACACACACATGTACTCACAGACACACACACATACACAGAAGCTCTAATCTTCCTTTCTACCCAAACTATCTATCCCCTTTACCTACTGCAACTTCTCCCTCCACTGACTTCCTGCTATCTGGCATAAATGAAAACTTCATAAGCATTCCTGGTACTTATCAGATATTTAATTAATACTTATTGAATTAACTGCTTGATTAATTCATAACTGAGCACTCCAATATTGAGTTGGATTCACTTTTCAAGATTTTTGGGGAGGGTTGGTGTTGTAATGAGGTTTCTTGGTCCCGGGCACCAGAGGTCTGGACCCACAGACCTACAGCCCTAGACCCCTTAGATGCCTACTGCTGCTCAGGCCACCAAAAATGATTCAGATGCTTATATTAAGTTCATGCTGTTTGGCCTATGGCTTAAGCACATTGATAGCTAGTTCTCTCATCTTAAATCAACCCATTTTCACTAATCTGTCTGCCACGTGGCCCCATGGCTCACCTGTGTTCCTTACATGTTGCTCCTTTGGGCTTCTGGCTCAGTCTGTCTGACTCCACCCTTCTTCTCCTACCTATGCTCTGATTTCTCCTCCTACTTTTTCTATGGTGCCTGTCATGGGCCAAAACAGCTCCTTTATTTAAAGATTGATATTCACAGCATATAGAAAGACATTCCCACATCAGGTTGGTTATTTTTAGACAGAGTTTTTCTATGTAACAGCCCTTGCTGTCCTGGAACTCACTTTGTATACCAAGCTGGCCTTGAACTCACAGAGATCAGCCTGTCTCTGCCTCCCAAGTGCTGGGATTAAAGGCCTATGCCACCATGTCCAGCCACTTTTAAGTTTTAATGTATTGCATGCTTTGAAAAGAATAATGAGCTACATAGTCATTATCAACATTCTAGTATGGCTTTATGTGGATGCCAGGCCCTCTCGCCTCTGTTATCTGGACTTTGAACACCTGTTCATTATTCCTTTTGTGCCCTAAAAACAATTGTCTAGCAACTGTGACTTAATTCTCCCTTATGTTCTACATGAAATATGTTCTTGTCCTCTACAGAAGCAATTTGAGAGCCTGAAAAGATGGGTGAGTCAATAGAGTACCTCCACATAAACATGGGGACATGAATTTAGATTTACACCTATGTGAAAAGTTGGAACACACACACCACAAGAGACAGAGTGTGGAGGTGAGGGAGGGTAGATTTCTTTTATTCATTGATCAGTCAGTTTAGCTGACTCACAGAGAAGGAAAGACAGAGACAGACAGAAAGACAGCAAGAGACAAAGACACAAGAGATGTAGAGAGAGACAGACAAAGACAGGAGACAAAAGGAGACATGAAGGAGAGGCTTCTTTGATAAGAAGGGGAAATACTTCTTGACTGTGTTTATCTTAATTCAGGACATGATTTCTCTCAAAAGCCAGATGGACCTGCTGTAGTTTGAAACTACAGTTCCAAACATCCAGCAAGTCTTCCCTGGTACCGACCTCCAGTTTGCACAATCAGCATAGCTGAATGAGTCTGTATGATAGAAACTGCAAAGCTTGCTTTCAAAATGGAGACTTGTGGGTAAATGGGAATTATCACCCACTGGACAGGCCTCTCATGCAGCTATAATTGTTCATTCCCTGAAGAATGTGTTGCCTTGGTTCCCACCAACTAGCTGTTCAGGACCCACTCATACCCCCTGCCCTCCTTCCATCAGGTGGCAAATTGTGAATCTTAAAAAGATTGGAATTGTGAGCAGCCAAGAAAAATGGAAAATGATCTCAGCAGGCATTTGATTTATTCAACACAATATTGATTTTTTTTTTTAAGATACAGGTAAGTATCCCTTTCTACCATTGTGTCTGTTCCTGTGGTGGTGCACTCCTCCACAGAGCACAGATATGGTGCCCATGGGCCTCTCTCAGGTCCTGCTGGATCCTAACAAAAAGATCAGGGATGCTGGGGAGACATCTAGCAGTAAAGAATTTCCTTGAGGTCTGAGCTCATATCCCCTGCACCCATGCAAAAGCTGGGTACAGTGCCACTTGTCTATAACCCAAGCACTAAAAAGACAGAAACAGGCAGATACTGGGAGCTCACTGGCAAGCTATCCATCAGTTGGTGAACTGTGTATTCAGCAAGAGATCTGTCTCAAAACATATGGTGAAGAGTCTGGAGAGATGGCTCTGAAGTTAAGAGTGCTTTCTGTTCTTCCAAAGTAATGGAGTTCAGTTCCCAGCACCCAATCAGGAAGCATCCACTCAAATACCTGTAACTCCACCTCCATGGGACTTAAGACCCTCTCCTGGCTTCTAAGGACACATGCACACATGTGGCTGACACTAAAGTTCACGCAAATATGCACATGTACAAAGACAAAATGAATATGGTTAAAAAAAAATAAAATAAAGGAAAGCATTTTAATGTGAACCCTGATCTCCACGCACATGAGCATATGAACTCGTCTGCATGCATACTTACATATGCACACATACACACTCATATGCACACAGGAAAACAACAAATGAAACAACATAAATTATAGCATTTTATGTAATGTTAGCTGTTGTAGTGGGGTTTCTTGGGTCCCAGGCGGCCAGAGATCCGAGACCCACAGACCTGCTGCCCGAGACCACTTAGCCGCCCACCACTCAGGCCCCCAGAAATGACTCAGACACTTATATTAACTTTATGCTGTTTGGCCTATGGCTCAGGCACATTGCTAGCTAGCTCTTACATCTTACATCAACCCATTTCTATTAATCTGTCTGCCATGTGGCCCGTGGATCACCTGTGCTCCTTACATGGTGCTCCTTTGGGCTTCAGCTCCATCTGCCCCTGACTCCGCCCTTCCTTTCCTACCTATTCTGATTCCTCCTACTTCTTCTATGGTGCCTGTCATGGCCCAAAACAGCTCCTTTATTTAAAAATTGAGATTCACAGCATACAGAAAGGCATTCCCACATCAGTTAGCAAATAAAAACTATTTCTATGGCAGGGATATTCATTACTGCAGGAAAGAATTTCTGGAAAAGGATCTGGATTTCAAAGGGCATTTGCAGTTGGCCCAGATCCAGGCATCTGCATTATCTCTGTGGGGCTGGTAGAGTGACTTTCTTGAATACCTGCCCTTTCTAATGCTGATCCCTGATGTCAGCTGTCATCTACTCAGTACCTGTAGGGAAAACCTGGTACCAACTCCTCCAAATAAATACAAAGCTATTAGGTAAGACCATGGGCCACCTTTAAAGTACGCATTAGTCAGTAGTCAGTAGCAATAATTATTGCAGTAGTCCTATCTGGGTCCTTTGTATAGCATGTTTGCCCTAAATCCATGTAGCATAGGAGGGAATAGCAGGTATGCCCCGTGTTTGTGCCAACTACAACCAATCCAGAGATTGTTGCTGGAGTGGCCTCTGTAAAAGTAGCTTTCTAAAATACCTACACTGTACCATCTTCAAACAGCTATTAAGCTGGAGTGTTGATGAGTACAAAGAGGAGAAACCTTGGATACACCTTTAGGTGAACCTGGCTCAAACTAGCAACACTTCCTCACTCTCTATTTTTGGGCATACCTGGTTTTCTGCCCTACTCTCTGCAAGCTGGGTTTCATTGACACACCCCTCTTTTCCTCTATAAAACACATGTGCAGAAATCATTTCTTCCCTTCACATTTCCTGGTAGAGGTGGGTAAGGGGGTGAGTATGCTGTATTATAAAAATCTGGCATCTCTCTTTGGGAAGATGTTCAACCTTGAACCTCTCACATAGGCTCAGTGGTGATATTATAAGTATCTGAAAGTTTGGGAAAGATTTCAATTCTCCCAAAGGCAATGGTGTATGAGGGTAATCTTGTCTCATGTCCCCAACATCATAGAGCAGCCAATGTGACAGAAACCAGGTCAGAGAGCCTCCTGAAATTGTATCAGCACCTCCTAGAATTTTTTAAAAAATTGTTTTCATTTCCAAAGCCCAGGGAAAAGCAAATTATTTTCAGGAATTCACATGAGCACAAAGAAACACTTTTGATTCCAGCTGCAGTGCCTGGCCAAGCTCCTAAGAAGCACTGAGTCACATTCAATCTACAATTTTTCACTGATGCCTACAACAGCAACTCTCTTGAGGCTGGAGAGAAAATACTGTATTTACTCACCTAATTTCCTGTTCTTTCCAAGATGCTGATTGCTTCAGAAAGCAAGTTGGGGGTGGTGTCCTGGCATACAGGCTCAGATTCCTCCAACCCTTAAAGCCAGGACTGTGGGAGGGGACTGAAGGAATGAATAATAGTTCTTGTGGTGATTTGAATGAGAATGGCACCTATGTTTTAAATGTCTAGTTCCCAGTCAGTGGATGTAGAAGGATTAGGAGATGTGGCCTTATTGGAGTATGTGTGATTTTGTTAGCATATGTGCATATGTGTGACCTTATTAAGGGAAATGTATCACTGGGAGTGGTCTTTGAGGTCTCAAAAGCCCAGGCCAGGTCTTCTCTCACTCTCTTTCTGCTTTTATCTTTTAGATAAGATGTAAGCTCTTAGCTACTGCTTGAGTGCTATGCCTGCCTGCTGTCATGCTTCCCACCACAATGATCATGGACTAACCCTCTGAAACTGTAAGCAAGCTCCCAGTTAAATGCTTCCTTCTAAAAGTTGCCTTGAAAATAGTATCTCTTCAGCATTAGAATAGTAACTAAGACAGTACCAGTACACAGACAACAAGCTTTCATTAAGCCTGACTGCCAACCTCCTGAGTGTGGAGAATCTACGATGACTACAATGGCTAATCAGATCTCAAAAAAAAAGAAAGAGAGAGAGAGAGAGAGAGAGAGAGAGAGAGAGAGAGAGAGAGAGAGAGAGAGAGAAGGGAGGGAGGGAGAGAGAGAGAGAGAGAGAGAGAGAGAGAGAGAGAGAGAGAGAGAGAGAGAGAAGAAAGAAAGAAAGAAAGAAAGAAAGAAAGAAAGAAAGAAAGAAAGAAAGAAAGAAAGAAAGAAAGAAAGAAAGAAAGAAAGAAAGAAAGAAAGAAAGAAAGAAAGAAAGAAAGAATTGCAAAATGGCACTGGGTGACCCCTAGTCCCTGACTTTTCTTTCAACAACAGAAGGAAAGATGCTGAGAACCTTGACTTCTTAACTACAGCCATCAAGAAAAGTTAGAACAATTAGACCATGCTTTCATTCCTGCAGCATTTTAAACTCTCCAGTTAAGTAGAAATGTAAAGGTATAGACAGAGAGCTCAGGAAGTTAAGACCCCCAACACCCATTGTAAATGCTAGGTAGATGCAGTGGCCCATGTGCAAATTCCAGAATCTGCAGGAAACATAAACAGAAAATTTCCCAGAACATATTTCTAGCTAGATTGGTTAAAAGAGTAAGCTCTGAACTCGACTGAGAGACCTTGACTAAGTAAATTAAACAGAAAAGTGGAGGAAGACACCAGACATCAGTCTCTGACCCCTTAGGCATATTTTTACATACATATATAAGCCTACATGTATGCAAACAGTACACACGCACACACACACACACATACACATATGCATGCAAGTTTAGAATCATGTGTGTTCAACTTTTGACATTGTAACACCATGTTGTCTGAAATGTTCACACTTAACTTCAAAATTAAGTCACAGAACAAAATTGCAAAGAAAGTCTCATAGTGTTGGAAGTAAATTTAGAATTTTGTGCTGGGACTTATAAACAACTATTCTCAGCCATTTCAAGAACATGAAGTCCAGAGGACCTTGGGGCAGACATAATGTGCCAACCTCTGATCACAAAACTCAAGATGTAAAAATCATAATCAGTTGCTCTGTCTCTTGGATATGAACCATATTTCCAGGGCACCAAATAATTGATTTAAGAAAAAAATCTTATCACAGAATAATGGTAACTACAATAGTCCCTTCAAAGCAATGTTTCTGTTTTCCAAAGTGTCAGTAACCTAGGTCAAACACACTAAAATATATTAAACAGGAAGTTCCAGGAATAATTAATTCAGAAGTTTAAAATCATACTGTTGAGAGTAGCATGATAAAATTATGCCTCATGCCAATAGCATTGGTGCCTATTAGTTAGTTGGTAGCTATCTCAGTTTCCAGTGGCTTGTACAGGGTTCAGAACTGCTTAATTGTCATGACACATAAACTCATGGAATGGATGGGAGTACCATAGTGACAATGTCAGGAATGATGGAAATACAAAAATGTATAGTTGACATTTGATGAAATAATTGACTGAACAATGATTATCACTGCCTTAGAAACCACAGCAAATGTCATAGAGTTTTATCAAGCACAACTCAGATTGTTGACAACATCTGACCTCAGTAACAACGCAACGCCAACACAGAAAAATACTATTAACTACCCAATTGATCAAGTGTTTACCATGCATGTATGAAGACTAGATCTCAAGAACCTATGGGAAATGCTGACTGCAGTAGCACATGTGTTTGGGAGGCAGAGATTAACAGATACTTGGGGATCACTGGCCAGCCCTGGATTCAATGAGAGATCCCTGTCTCTATGATACCAGGTAGACAGCATCTGAGGAATGATCCTCAAGATTATTCTCTGGTCTTCAAACATCTAAACTCACCTGAACATGTACATTTATACATATAGACAGACACTTCCTTTTAAAAGTTTCTCATTTTGAAAAATATGTATTTTTATTTTATGTATATGCAAATATACATTTCTGTGTTTGGTGCTTGTCACAGGCAAAAGAAGTTGTCAAATCACCTGAACTGAGTTATAGACTGTTGTGAGATTCCATTTAAGTCTTGGGACTAGAACCTGTTCCACTGCAAGATTAGAAAGTGTTCTTAACCACTGAGAGCTTCCTCTTCAGATATCTTCTCCACTCCTACTGCTTTTCTAAGGAAAAATTTGGAGAAATGGCTGCCAAAGTGTGAGATCCTGAGTTTGGATCCACAATACACATATAAAAAAGAAAGAAATGGCCATGCATGATCCTGTAAGCCCATAGCGAGGGAAGAACAGCATGATGATCATAGGGGCTTGTTGGACATAAACCTAGTTGAAAATGAGCAAGACCCAGGTTCAATGAAAGACCTTTATAAAAGTATCATAACCTTAAGAGCAATAGCAGAAGGTACTCAGAGACCTCTGGCCAACCCAAATGTACACTCAAGCATATATACACACAGATGCATATACACACAAGCAGATATACACACAAAGACAACATGTTCAACTGAATGCCACTGTATTAAACTGCTGATTGATAGAAATTTGGAGGATCAAAGTAACATGTCAAACAAAATCAAACAGAAATAATAAACTGACTCCAGAAAGTAGGAAAATGTATAGAGGAGACAACCATGCACACAGGACTAATAGCTGTCTTAAAAGACAGGGTGATTTTAAAAAGGCAAAGAGGGAGATATTATTAAAGGTGAAATGGTTAAATAATCTGCACATTACCCACCACCTACTTTCAGATGTTAGTAAGAAAGAGAGGATCAGAGTAAGGGAAGCACAAGCCCCTTTCTGTGCTCATTGTTTTAGTATTATTCCGTTGGTGCTTTACTACAGCTTATACAGATGGCAGACACATACTGAAATGAATCCAGTATTTACATGGCATCTTGATTTGTTTAAAATATTTCTCTGCCCCCAGAAGGAATGGGGAGTGATGGACAAAAGAATACCTAATGTTGGTGGTTAAAGTGGATGAGTGAGAGGTGCCAAGTTTCTGTTTAAAGCTGCTCATAATAAAAGTTAAAAATACATACTTGCTACTTGATTATTAGCTGTGTGCTATTAGGCAAATTCTAAATTTTTCTGAATTCTGATTTCTCATCAACAAACAGAGATAACAATTTGGAAGATAATAAGCATTACAGATCTAAGTGACACCAGACTTCTTAAAGGTATATAGTAATGCAAAATTTCCATATAGATAGATTTGTAATACCGATACAAGTCCTTCTCGGTTAGGAACTTCCATCTCCACAGTTCCAGTTCCAGGAAGTGCTCCCATTGAGCCCTGGCTAAATGTGTGTGTGTGTGTGTGTGTGTGTGTGTGTGTGTGTGTGTGTGTGTGTGTGTGTGTGTATGAGAGAGAGAGAGAGAGAGAGAGAGAGAGAGAGAGAGATTGAGAGAGAGAGAGAGATAGCATATACTTGGAGGTCAGAGAACCACACTGAGTACTGTCCTTACCTTCTACCTTGTTCAAGTCATGGTCCCTTGCCTGCAGCTGCTTATGGCAGGCTAGCTTACCACAAGCTTCCAGCCTTTCTCCTGACTCTACCTTCTAAAATGCTGTAGGAATGCTGGGATTACATTTCCACTGCCTCCAGCTGACATTGGTTCAGAGGATCTAAACTCAGGTCCACACACTTGCTGAACAAGTGCTTTACCCATTGAACAATACTTCTAGTCCCTTAAACATGTCATTTCTTCACAGATATTCCTTAGTGTTCTGTCTCTTTCATATCTGAATTCCTAGTAAATAACACAGAACATATGCATAGTGAGGACACAGCAAGAATTATTGGCTGGATGACAATAATGAAAGAATGAGTGATGTTTGACAATCTTCAGCCCATGGAAAGGCTGCCCAATACATGGTTATACAAAAATACATTCACTACAGGCTTTTAGAAGTGGAAATCATTTTTAAGAAATCTGATGGTAAAAACAGACAGTTGAAAGGAATATATGTATTCTGTAATGTGTAGATTAAGGTATAGTGAAGCCTTACCAGAAGCACAGACCAAAAGGGATGTGAGACAAGACAAAGACAGGATAAGAGAAACAGAAGAGAGAAAGCAAGAACAACAGAAAACAGAATGAGAGCCAGAAAGAGTGTGCATGAGAGAGACAGAAGGAAAGAAAGAACAAAGGCAGTTCTGTTCCCAGATAAAGAAGCACCTCTTCCAAGTCCTGAGACCAAGGGGCATTCATTCATTCAGTCCTGAGAACATGGAGTATTCATTTGTTCAGTCCTGAGGCCAGAAAGCTTCACTCATTCAGTCTTGAGACTATAGATCATTCATTCCTGAGACCATAGAGTGCAGTGGAAAGTTTCTGTCTCACCAGAAACTCTCAAATACTCAGAAGCTTAATATTATACTAAATGCTCAGGCATAAAAATAACTAGCTCTTATACTGAAATTAATCCATAATTCTTAGCTATGTTTAGCCACGTGGCTTGGTACCTTTTCCCAGTTCACCATTCTCATGTTGCTTCCTCTTTGTTTGGCTGGCAACTGCATATCTGCCTCTCTTCTTCCCAGAATTCTCCTAGTCTAGACACTCTAACTCTACTTCCTGCCTAGCCACTGGTCAATCAGCATTTCATTAAACCAATATGAGCAACAAATCGTTACAATATATAAGAACATTATCCCACAGCACTTCCCCTTTTTCTTTCCAAAACAAAAAATCTGAATCTAGTCTAATTTGTTTAGTGATTATCCATAATAACTTGTAACCAAAACTCTAAATAAAGACAAACATCCATAATCCATTTTGGGGGTTGTGGATGTAGTTTTCTAGAATAATTCCTGCTGATTGAGGGCACTAGTGATATTATGATGATACAAAGAAAATTTAGGATTATGAGCAAGTCCTGAGTAAAGTAGTTCGTGAGGATGAATTATCTCAGCCATCAGCCCTGAAGCTGTTCTGCATGCAGAACTCAGAGGAAACTATGACAGAGGTACCCTGAAACATTGGATTATCTAGGCCATCCATTCCCATCAGAGATTTTTCAGGGAGGCTTCCTTGATCAAATCTTATTTTCTTTAACCCAGAATGAACTAACAGCCTCTCATTTTCTGTGAAAATAAAAATAAAATCTTTCCTCCAAAGTAAGATATTTTTTGACGTAAAATTTGAAGCCAAAATATTTTTTAAAATATATAGGTTGGTTTAATCTATATATTGGCAGCATTTATAAACAAATGTCTCGTAGGAGCTTTTAATCTTTCCTCTACAGTCAAAAACTCAAAAACAACACAATAACATACAGTATCCAGACTGTGTCTTTTCCATCTTTATGTGGCTTATTATTTTTTTACTCCTTTTTAAAGGACTGTCTCTATTCTTTTTCTTTTTTCTTCCAAGTCTATGTATATTCTTAAAACACACTGTAAACCATTTAGAGGGTTTTTTTTTTTGTCTGAATCTGTCTTTACTGTATCTCTCTCTATTTTTCTGGCCATACTAGCCTTTAATCTACTAAGCAGCATAGCTGAGATTAAAACCTCTGCTATGGCAGCTAGCTTCACCCAACTCCTTGGTCTGTGAGAGCTTAGATGTATGGTAGAGAAACTGTCAGGAACCATGTGTACCATGCAAATTCTGGGGAATTTTAGGGTCTACTCTACAACCAAGAAGAGAATAACTGGCTGATGCTCATAAGCTTTATTTAAGTGTTAGGCAGCAGGGTGTCTCAAAATAGCCATAAATATTTTGCCACTAAAGCTGAGCAGGAAGCTTCTCTTAGAGGAGCCAAGCCTCTGCTTACCTCTAGCAAACAGAGCCCTCTGGAGAAAATGCTACTGCTACCAAGAAGCCATGCTTAATCCTGTTCTTGTATGTCTAGAATCCCTTTCTATGTTTTATCAGGTTTAGTGTGGATGTACATGTACCACTTTAAAGTGCCATTTGTAGTCTGAAGTTTCTGTCCCACCAGAAATACTCAAATACCTAGTCCTGAGGTCATGCAGCATTGATTCAATTAGTTCTGATGTCATAGAGTATTCACTCAGTTAGTCCTGAGACCATAGAGCATTCATTCAGTAGGTCCTGAGATCTTGGGGCATTCAGTCAAATCTGAGGCCATAGAGCATTCATTCAGTCAATCCTGAGACCATGGAGCATTCATTCATTCAGTCCTGAGACTATGGAGCATTACTTCATTGAATCCTGAGACAATAAAACATTCATTCATTCTGTCTTGAGACCATGGAGCATTCACTCATTCAGTCCTAAGATCATAGAGCAATCATTCATTCAGTCCTGAGGCCAGTAAGCAGTCATTCCAGTCAGTCAGTCCTGAACCACAGAGCATCGTTCATTTAATCTTGAGACCATGGAGCATTCATTCAGTCATTACTGAGAAGACAGAACATTTATTCAGTCAGTTAGTCCTGAGGTTATGGGTAATTCATTCATTCAATTCTGATACCATGGAGAATATATTCATTTGGCTTGAAACATTACACTTTATTGACTCAACAGTTAGAACGTGATTGAAAATTATAATGTCTTCTTGAAAGTTGACTTTGGGGCTAAGATAACAGGTGAGTGAATAAAATGCTTGTCTTGCAAGTATTTGGATTTGAGTCTGATTCCCTGGAACCCAAGTTAAAAGTCTGGGGATGGTGACACATGCTTTTAGTCTCAACCCAGGGAAAGCAGAGACAAACAGGTCCCTGGAGCTTGATGTCCAGCCTTCTTAGCTTACTTAATGAGTTACAGGCTGGTGATAGACTCTGTTAAATAAATGAATGAATGAATGAATGAATGAATGAATGAATGAATGAATGAATGAATGAATGAATAAATAAATAAATAAATAAATAAATAAATAAATAAATAAATAAATAAATGGCTAGCTAGCTAGCAAGCTAGCTAGCCCAGTGCCTTGGAAACAACACCCAAGATTGTTCTCTGGCTTCAACATTCATGCACACAGACACAAACATGCACACACTATACATGCATGACATATACACACATTCATACAAAAGTTGCCTCTAAGGTTTTGCAGAAGCTAATTTTAGGTATTTACATCATTGTCCAGATATACAAGAAGCCTATAAAGAAGAGAACAATGGTATGGTATGAAGATTGGGTCTGTGAAGAGGATGCTTGGGTCCAATGACAAATGGGAAGAAAATGTCAGAGGTTGAATGGCCCATTAAGAGTTCCGAAGAAGCTCACTTAGGGTTCTGAAGAGCTCTACCTAGCACAACAGCATTTGGGAAAAGAATCTCATTTTGCTCTTAGATAGAAATGGATACTTTAAGTTGAGTTCTAGTAAAGAATAATGGCAATATAACAGGAAATATGTTCTAGAAATATATCTCACTAGAGACAAGGGAAGTCCTTTACAGAAGCAATATCAGAATCAGAAACATGGTGATAAGAAAAGAGTGGGATTGAAAAGTCATCTATTGTAGCTTCCGAGTTCTTGAAAATTGTAGTCTAAGGCTGCAATTGATAAATAATAAATTGCTAATAAAAATCTTAAAGCAATCAGTTTATGTTGAATAATAGGGAACCTATGTGTGCGTGTGTGTTGGGAAGGGGAATACATGCACATGTGTGTGTACATGCCCCTGTGCACTAGAAGGCCAGATGAGGACATCTGGTGTCCTGCTTCACCACTATTTTATTTTCTTAAGATAGAGTCTCCACCAAGATCTGGACCTAGCTGGCAGCCAGAAAGCCTTGGGATCCTCTTGCCTCTGATCTCTGCAGCCCTGAGTTACAGGCATGCACAGAACCATCTCCAGCTTTGTATGAGTTCAAGGAAATCAAACTCAGGGCCTCATGACTATGCAGCAAGCAGCCTTACCCTCTGAGCCCTCTCTCTAGGCCCAGAGAAATAACTGTTAACCTGTAGGATACCTTCTTGCCTCAAGAAGCATACTGGAGTTAGATAGAGACAAAAAGAACTTCCCCTCCCCTCATGTACTGTCAAATCTAGTGTTGACTCATGTTGAACTGTCTGAGACTTTTGGAAGTTGAAAGCCTTTTAAGAGACCTGATTAATGGTGAATGAGTTCAATTTCAACAAAGTCAAGGGGATGAATGAACACAAGATGTTGTCATATGCAAAACATACTCCTTTCTAAAGATAAAAACAACTGTTACTGCTGTGTTTGCTTCTCACTTTTTCAAAAAGCTTCCCTAACATCATTCCCTCACTGACCCAAATGCCAGAGAATACACCACAGTCATTTCTCAAGTGGACAGAGCAAAAGCCTTCTAATTTGGTTTTTAGCCACACTCATCCATGTCCTGTCTGACCTTTCTATACTATATATAACATTTCAAAGCCACAAACTCTCTTTTAGGAAAAAAAAAAACCTCTTAATGTCCAATCTTAAATTGGACACCTGTATCACATACACACCCACACACACCCAAGGCTCAGAGACCAATGCAGAAATGAAGGTGATAAGATTGTAAAGTAGTCAAGGACTATTGCTGAGAAATAGTATCTACTAAATACAACGTGGCCATTGCACCTATGAATTCACAATACCTATGGTAACCTGTCAAAGACTTGCAAAAGATCATGCCAATCATGGATTGTGGCTTGGCATGGGAATCCCCATACCTAGCTGAGGAGAAGTGGTTTTTAAAGGATGGAGAGTCAGTTTTCTTCAGATGTGTGGACTATAGTGGTTTGACTATACTTCAGCCAATAGCCCTATACTCATGTACATTTAAGCAAAATATAAAACTAAGATGAGAAAGAGAAAAATCCAGAAAAGGCTGGAGCAGAAAAAGGGAAGTCATATACGATCTAAAATCTAAACATATTGTATACATACATAAAATTTCCAAAAAATACATTATTTAAAAGAAAAAGGAAAGCTTTTCAATAGTATCCCTTTGCATTTAAGGCATAAAATTGTAACTAACTCAAGCTTCCAGCTGTCCCTCAGCTCTGCCATCCTGCCTCATGCCAGTATCCATCTTAATTTGGCCACTTTTTATTCCTTTGAACTCCCTTTAGAACATCAAATTGTATTCCTTCCAACTCTGTTCATAATTCTTAAAAACTGCCTACTCCCAACATTACTGACTAGCTAACCCATCCCTCAGACATCAGGACTGATACTGGAGCCACTTCCCTGGGAGGATGCTCATGACTTCTCTGATAGTGCTATGTGCCCTGCACAGTGCTGTCTCACTACCTGCTGTGCTGGGATCTAGTACCTCACACAACCTCTGGTCCTCAAAGTCCTTAATGAACTAGAGATGACTCAAAGGCAGTCTCTTCCTTTCATGCTGTTGTAGAGTTTCCTCCAAATTGAAGCATTTCCCTCCAGAAGGAGCTGGAAGCTCATGAGACTCATGAAGTAAACAACCAGCATAGTCTGGGGAAGCAGAAGCTTAAAAGAGTCTCATGAGTCCCTTCCCAAGGTTATGGAAATAGTAAATGACTTCTGGGGAAACCGTGAGCAGCAGATCAGCCTTCTGTCCATCTGCCACCTGAACAGAGAGAAGACTCTATGACCCGTGTCAAGCTGACAACTGAAGCAAACTCTGATGCTTTCTATATTGTGTCTAAATTTACTTTTATACAGGGTCTCTCACAGATTCTGAAGTAGCTATTTTCAAGACTATCTGGTCACCAACCCCAAGGATCCTCCTGTCTCCATCTCTCCAGCACTAGGACTATAGATCACACCACCCCACTCAACTTTTTTTCACATTTCATTTTTTAATTTATGTTTGAGATTAAAATATATTCACATCACCTCCCTCTTCCCCTCTCTCAAAACTCTCAAATATCCCTCCTTACTCTCTTTATAATTCCTTTTGTTCCTTAACTGTTATTACATATGTGTGTGTATGAATCTCTCTCTCTCTCTCTCTCTCTCTCTCTCTCTCTCTCTCTCTCTCTCTCTCTCTCTCTCTCTCTCTCTCACACACACACACACACACACACACACACACACACACCTTTTTGAACACAAGTCCTGGAGATCCTATTTATGTCATTCTGCTTGTGTACTTTACCAATTGAACCATTATCGCATGAAAGAATGAGACTCAGGGATAGATCTCTGAAGAAGTTGGAGATACTAGAGGGAATAAACACCACAGTCAAATCTTATCCAACTGTCTTCTAGCTTCCTCAGCCTCGATTCCCTTGGAATGACTTTTTCTGTGTTTGAATCCCCTCTTAAGCATTCTTTCAGTAATTAAGGCTTAGCCCCACCACACCTGCTTGGGAGCCTGGAATTCCTTCTATAATCTAAAGTGACCTTGACTCAGTTAGGATTAAGGGTGTAGGTCACCACTCCCAGGATACTCCCTGTGCTGGGATTAAAGGTTTGAATCACCACTCTCTGATTTTCCTAGACTGACTGTGGTTAGAGCTCTGGGACTTCGGGAGCTTTTACTAACCCCCCACATAGACTGTGGGTAGATTCCCTCTGATATCTCCAAAATTTCTGAAACTTTATTAAATCCCTACAAACCATCTCCCCAACACCTCAAGATTCATTTTGCCTGAGATAATTTGAAAGGACTACTGACATCCAAGAAGAGATGTAGAATAGATGACTAGACATATTACTAGGGTCCTAGTGTAGGGGCCTGTATCTAGATAACACTGATAGGTATCGGTTAGCATGTATGTGACTAGCTGAGGCCAAACAGAGAAAGAATATGGATAGAGAAGAATGAGAACATAAGTGTTTGCTTAGAGTCTAAGATGGTCTAAGAAACTAAGGTTATAGCCATAAAAAGAAAATAAAACCCGATATCAGTGGCTAATAAGGTAGAGGAACACTTCTGTAAGGTTGCAGCATCCTTAATCTAGGGACAGATGAATGCTTTAATAAAAAGGAAGTTAAACAAGTATCCAAGTTGCTGATGGCATGCCAACTAGCAGAGAAGAGAAAATTGCATTTGATAACATGAATGATGGTATTGTTTTTAGGGTATGTTTTACAGCATGGTGGCTTAGAGAGCATGTGTTGTGTGAGAATTTTTCTGAGGAGACAACACATGCACATTTACTCACTTTTGTTAGGACAAATTTAACAGACCAAAGAAAGATTCTACCAAAGTCTACTTTGGTAAAACAAGAACAAAGCCAATTATTTGTATTACTAACAGGGACATGAGTAAAGGGTTTCTTAATGAGCTGGAGATGACTCAAAGGCAGCCTCATCATCCATAATTTCATCCTAATATGGATGACAACTCATGAAATCTCCATCCCTAAAGCTTGTTGCATGACATATGTGTTGGAGAGTCTACTCTCTATCCCTTGTGAATCATTGTGTAAATCACCATCTGCTGCAAATAGAAGCTTTTTGGATGAGAATGAAAAATGTCTTGCTCAAAGAGAATAACAAGAAGTCATTGTTAGTCAGCTTAACAGCAGCATAATAGCATTATAGTCTGCCCTGGGGCCTGAGACCTGTCTAGCCATAGGTTCTTAGCCCAATAATATCACCAGGTATGGGTTTCATTTTGTGAAGTGGAATTTATATCCAATCAGAAAATACTTGGTTGCTTCTATGATGTTTGTGCAACTATTCCAGTAGTAGGCACGTCTTACTTGGTTGATTACTATTGCAGCTCAGAGATTTTATAGCTGGTGGGTATGAATAGTAATTACTTTTCTTCTCTAGTTGCATGCATAGCACTTTCTAGTACCATGAAAACTAGTCAGCAGGGATAAAGATACATACCAGCTTAACTTCCCCACCTTCTATGACTCAAGTAAGTGGTATCTTCAGCAATAGGGTCTTGCTATCATGTACTAGAGAATAACTAAAGCAATGACAATACTCTGCAATGTTTGGGAGTCTTGAGTCATTTGCTAATTGATGTAGGAGATCTTGGATTAATATGAGTCCCTAAGCAGGTGAATCTAGGCTGTATATGAGAGTTGGCTGAGCAAGCTAGAAAAAACAAGCCAGCAAGGAACTGATCTCCATAGTTCCTGCCTCTGCTATTACCTGAGTTCCTCAATGATAGACTGTAATCACAAAATATAAACCAAAGAAACCTTTTCCTCACCAAGTTGCCTATGGTCGTAGCATGGATCACAGCAGAAGTAAGACTTATGACACTAACCTCTAACCAAATTGCTGAGCTTCAGGTCAATGAGAGACCTTATCTCAAAGAAGGTGGATAAAATCTTAAGAATGACACCAAAGTTGTCCTCTGACCTCATACACATGTGCACACGCATCTTCACATATATGTGTATGTAGATGAACACGCACATACACATAACATAAACACACACGCATGCACACACACTAAAATTTTAAATTAAAAAAATTTCCATTTGCTGTCTCCTTCTCTGCTTAATAACATACAATTCCATGTCCAGTCTTTCTCTTTTCTACAAATGGTTCACCATTCACTCAGCTGCACAAGGCAAAACCTGGGAGTTAACTTTGCTTCTTCTCCCCTTGACCCTCAGTTACCCCTTGATATCCCTTGGAAATAAATCTCATATCTCAGGATTTCTGAAACTGCACAGCCAACCACAATGGGTAAAGTCACCTTTGTGTCTCCCAAGGACAACTGTAATAGTTTATCAATGGATTCTTCAAGGTATAAAAGGCAAGGTACTGAGAAGTTGGCTCGGTCAATAAGTACTTGCTGGCTGTGTAAGAATGAAGATCTTAGTTTGAATTCCCAGAACATATGTTTTAGAAAAAGTCAGGTGTGGGGATATGTTTCAAATTTAATAAAAAACAGCCTGAGTTATCAGAGGGATCTGTCTAGGAGGATCAGAACAGGAAACACCCAGGAGTTGTGACCTATGCCCTTAATCCCAGCAAATCTAAATTTGAGGTCATTTTAGTTTACAGAAGGAGTTCCAGGCTCCCAGGCAGGCAATGGTGGTGCCACGCCTTAACTGGGATAAGGTATTTAAGGCAGGCATAGAAAGATAGAGGGCAGAAGAAGCCATGGTTCACACTGTTAGTCCCAGCACTTGGGAAGAAGTTCCAGGACAGCCAAGACACACAGAAAACTCTGTCTGGAAAAACCAAAACAAATAAACAAAGACCGGAAGAGGTGGATCTGTCCTCTGATAGCTCAGGCTGTTTTTATTAAATTTGAAACATATCCCCATAGTCAGGTATGACAGCATGTGTTTAAAACCCTAACCTGTAAAGACGGAGACAGAGGATCCCTGGGGCTCACTATCCAGTCAATCTAGCCAGATAGGGTGAACCTTCAATTCTGTAAGAGATTCTGCTTCAAAAAATAAGTTACAAAGCTATAAAGACACCTGGAATCAACCTCTGCCATGCACAAACACACACACACACACACACACACACACACACACACACACACACACACACACTAAAAGGGGCGGGGGGAATGCTTAAGGTGGGTCATGTCAGTCCATAGTAAAACTTCTCTACTGCCTTCTGGTTGCACTGAGCATAAAACCTAAATACCTCAACAAAGCTCGAAAGGCACTGAACACCTGCCCCCTGGCCTCTTCTTGTTTGTCTCTTTCGCTAAATTCCCTGATAAGCCCTAGAAACAGAAGCTGAGAAACAAACCCTGAGCTTGCTATCCCTGAGAACTGAGGGGAAAAAATAGTAGCAACAGAAGAAAACTGAAACAAACCTATATCTCCAGAAAATAATTAATCATAACTAAACCAGTAACACCCAGAAGTAACATTTATTCATTCTGTTTTTTAAAAGGATGAAGTAAAATAGATAATAATCAACAAAGAGTATGAAAGGTAGTTGTTTGAGTAAAACAAGAATGAGAGATGGTAAGCTGGTCATGATAGTCGACCGATGGGGGGATGCGAGAAGAGGGAGGGAAGGGAGGGAAGGGAGGAAGAAAGAATTAGGGATGACAATAGTGGATAAGAATTGATGAAATAGAAAACTTTCTACTTTTGTTACAAATCTCTAATATTTTATTTATTCAAAGCACATGTCTGTTACTTCGAAGAACTAAAATTTGTAGAAGGTATTGGCAAAAGGCAGTGAGATCTTATAGAAAGACAGAAAGAAAAAGGTAGAAGACTGTCAAACCCTTTATGGTTCCAAACACAGAAGAAAAAGAGAAGACCACTGCCAACATTAGGATGAGGAGAGTTTAAGGGTGTGTGTTTGGGGAGCGGGGCTGGAGGTGGGCACTACATCCACCACAGTTAGTTTCCTTGGCAACTGGGCTTCCTACTAATGATAATGATCTTATAATGTGAAAACACACATGCAAATTAAGTAAATAGTAATCAGAAGCAAAGCAATGGGGCATTGGCAAGCCACATACATCAGAATTAAGGAGGGCTTAGAACACGGTTGTTCCCAAAGGATGAAATAGTACAGAGAAGTAAGGCGTTGAATTGAGCCTTGTTCTCCCACAACTTCCTGGGTGCTGTGCATATACTGCACGTCTTTCTAATTTTGGTAAATTAACCACATACAATGGAGGAACTACTTTATGGCTTCCTTATCTATGTGACAGTCCCTGCCATACCTTAGAGACGGGTGGATGAAACTCAGTTCTTTCCACCTGAAAATCACCTGTGCCAGATTTTGTTAATTGTTAGTTGGTTGACATTCTTTGAACAAATAAGTGAATAGACAAATTAACACATGTTCATTCAGAAATGTGGCAGAGCCTATCAAAAGGGATTGCTTCTCCCCTGGCCAGATGTCTCATTGAGACCTTGAGTCTATCAGTTTCTCATTGCTGTGACAGAAGGACATAACGCAAGAAGCCCAAGAGAAGAAGGGTTTATTTCAGTTCAACATTTACAAATAAACAGCCAATAATTGCAAAGAAGGCATTGCACAGGAGCAGGATGCCAACATGGAACCAACAAAATTAGTCTGTTGTTTTGGAATAGTTCATCCAGACTCTCAGAACATGAACAAAACGATGCCAGGGTCACTGTTGGAAGAGAACATGAATGGTCTCTAAACCAATCCTCAGCAGAGTCTGCTCATCTCTGAAATATGGTGAGCTCAGCCTAGGCGGTCTGATTTCTCTAAGCTGCCTAGTCTGTCTCCAGCTTTCACCATTCTCCTTATTAGCTTCATTACAGTGTTCTAGGGCTTCCGCGGCCTGTGGTTCCAAACCTTCGCATTTCTCCAGAAAACAGACTCTCAAGGGCTGGAAACCACATGGTCAGTTTTTATTGCAGCAACAGCCCCACTCTTTAGCACACATTTTCTATCGTACTTCGCTCGCTGCTGTGGCAAAGCAAACTAAGAAAGAAAAAGTCTGCTTGGGTATACATTTTGAAGGTACAGTCCACCGTAGCGGGAAAGGTGTGGCAACAGAAACCTGGGATACCAGTTATAGGCATCCATAGCAGAAAACAGAGGGAGATAAATGCTGGGCTCAGCCCACTTTCTCCCATTTATTCAGAGCAGGTCCTGAGACAACTGAAGGGTGCTTCAGGGTCTACAGCTATTACTCTGTGTCTGGGACGCTCAGCCTCCAGCTGGCAGTCTGTCAGTGGCCCCTCATTCTCCAGCTTTCTCTTCACTCTCCTGTCAGAGTGGGTCTTCTTTGTCCATCCCACAGAACAAACTCAACATTACCCCTGGAAGAGGCTCCACCTCACCCAAGGACTCAAAAGGGATTAGCAGTTTGAAATGCCTTCTTTCTTAACTAGCCATAAATGTAAATACCTTTAGCATGTTTTACTAGAAAATCTGTGCTTAAAATCTACATATATAAGTAAAAAGGTTATAATAACAATCCACAGGAAATGGGGGTAATGCACAGGAGAGAAGGAAATCTTAATCATGAAATCATGAAATATTTAGGTCTATGACTCATCAACTGAGAGATCATATCAAACTTTCTTCATTTATTAAACTTTAAAATATCAATCAAGATCCCAGTCTTACAGTATATTCATAAGAATCATAGACTCAAACTATAAACCAGCATGTGACTGTTAGTCATATCAAATTCAACTTCTATGAGCATCTTAAATTAGTTGCATTAGAAGGTACACTGGCATTTTACAATCAGAGAACAAGAAAGGAAAACATTTTTTGACAGACAGAAGAAGATGATGATAAGATAGGACTGGAGAAATCAGGACCTGCTTTCCACTCTCAAGGCCGGTTCTAGCAATCTGGTTCCTATACCATTGTTTGACAAACTGTAAGTAATGGGAGCCTAGCGAATTGTTGTGACCAGCATTTCAGTAAGTGAATCAAATAGAATCAGAGACACAGAAAGAAGATGCTAACATTGGTAGGGCAAAGATAACCATTTCTGAAGCTTTTGTCTTCTGTGTTCTGTGGCAGCTGTTTTTGAATGTCTATGTTACGCTGTATCATTGTGCACAATGTATTCTTACTGTTAGTCAGAAGAAAAAAAAAACTATGAAAATCACATGATTTTCTGCCCTGTGTAATCTATACACGAGTCTTTGATGGCAGCACAGTTGTTTATTGATGAGCTTTATGATTCTAAAGCCCACTCTCACATCCCTCTTCAGTCTTTCTGGGATAAAGCGCATACTCTCTGTATTCCTGGGTCTCACCCTATTAGATACAATAAAAGGCACCATACTTGATTTACAACTAATTGAAACTGCCTGTTGCTGATCTTCTACGCCCTTGTCTTCCTAGAGGCAGCAACCCTCATTTTCTCACTCTAATTCCACTATGCTACCAGAGTATTTCAAATGTTTGCTAAACTAATGCATAAAAGTAAGCTTGGAAAAAGAAAAACCATTTTCCTGTTGAAAAGTAGTTCCTAATCAGTTGTCCAGCTTCTCAAAGTAGGATTTGTTGAGCACCATAACAGGACAGAATGAATGAAGTTCCCTCCTTTCCAGGGCCTTGTATATCTGACTTCATTTTCCACTAAGAAACTTCTGTGTTATTTGTGAATGAGCATCTTCAGAGTGTAGACATCAGATTGATTTAAGATCATCTTCAAATCTCAAGAGAAAAAAAAATCCACATGACCCAAATATCCTTGATTCAAAATGTCAGTGAGAGTTGTCCCTTCAAAAGGTAGTAATATGTTTTCTAGGAGACATGAAATGCTTTAAATCAATATATATTATATTAAAACTTTGGTTCTGGAAGTTTCCTTTTTAATAAAACGTCAAAGAAGAAGGAAAAGTATTGTTTTGCCCCCATGTGTCCCCTGGGAGATACAAATCTTTACATTCTGTTGGTGTAGACGTGAGAAAGTGCTCTAGGCAGAGAAATTAAATCAGTGTTCTGATTCCATGTCAGACTGGGCGTTCTCAAGGTTTCTCTGGGACAATGACTGCCATGCAGGCCCCAGCTTCTCTAATCCAGGACTCTGTAAACTATTTTCTCTTATGCCCAAGGACCTTTATGATGTTTTCATGTATACAATACTGTCTAGATCAGTGTCGGGAGAGCCTCCTCACAATTCTTCACATGCAAATTGTTACTGAAAAGTTTTGAACTGTGGTACACCCCCATCACTACCCTCCCACACACATATGCACTCATGCATGCAAGCACACCCAGAAATATATACATAAAATTATGTATGAAAATTGAAATTAAACTAAATGCACAAAAAAGTAACAGAACAAGGAATTAAAACACAGAGTGAGGGCAAAAGCAAACAAAAATACAAACAAGAAAAAATGTTTCCAGAGTTACAGAAATAAAAGGAAGCCCAGTGTGGTGGCCCACACCTTGAATCCCATCATTCAGGCAGGGAGACCTCTGTCAACTGGGGGCAGGTCTCATCTAGATAGTCACTTCCCAGGCTGTGTAGACAGTCCCATGTCCCAAGTAATTAAATGAACAGAAAATAGATAAAATCAAACAAACATAGGAAGGCAGAGCTTAGGGCTTGGCTCATGGGGGAAGAGGGAGTCCTCTTGGCCTACATGCCCAAAGCCTTGAACTGCAGAAGCTGGGCGTGCTCGCCCAGGTCTGTAACCTTAGCACTCAGGTACTGGAAATGAGCAGATAGGATGGGAAGATGATTTGCATGGTTATATACAATCAGTATAAAAATCAAATATTTTTCAATAATAAATCATAAATTTTAAATGAGATTATCTGACATACATATATTTTATCATTTATTAAAGATTAAAGAAAAGTTATATACTAATGAGATGATGAGTTTATTGTATTTAAAAAAGATTTTGGCAGAATATTTGATCCTGCAGGTTTGTCAATGTTGATCAACATTTCATTCTTGTAATTGTCAATGCTAATACCTCTGCAGGAATTTGTAGTACAAAATGGCAGAAGTATGTTTAGCGACCCTGAAGAAGCTTTTGGAAACTCTAGCCTACTCTCAAGCCAAAGTTCACTGGATGAATTTTCATGACTCAAGTCAGAAACTCAAGTAGTAATTTTTAAATCAAGAAATTTAAGACAATATGATCCAGTCACATAATAATTTAAAACTTACATGTTGAAGAATGCTAGTACCAAAAAATATTTGAAATATTTGCTTTCTATGGTTAGTGCATTGTACTTCTTTAAGAGCAGAAAACATAACATGTAGAGTAAAATACTGCAATTCAGAATATACAACAGCATTTGAGCCGTGATGCTTCGGGCAGTGCAGTACAAAGTACATGTGTTGTATATTCAGGATGAAGGCCTCAGTGATCCTGCAATGAACAGGCCAGAACTCCCAGAAATACCCCCATCTTCTTTCTTTATTTAAAGGTTTTTTTTTTAAAACATATTCACCACTGTTCCCCTTTCCTCCCTCTTCCCAATCATCCGAGGTTTTCCCCCCGCCTATACCTCTGCTTCTTACACACTTGACTTTGAATAATATCTGTTTGTTGTACAGTCGGAATTCTTTTACTGTTTCCAAATATTTTGTGATTCCCACATTTAGTATGTGACATTTTGTGGAGTTGTAACCCAGAGTTTAAAAATATAAACTCAAGCTGTGTGTAGTCAAACACACCTTTAATCTCAGCATCAGCATCCAGGAAGCAGATCTCTGCAAGTTCCAGGCAAGCCTGTTCTACAGTTAAAGTTCTAAGACAGCCATGGCTGCACAATGAGAATGAGGAAGAGGAGGAGGAGGGGGAGGAGGAGGAGGAGGGAGAGGTCTGTGGGTTTCCATGCCCTTGGAATAAGAAGCTAAGTAAAGGTGGAGCTGTAAACCTAGTTCTCATTTCAACTGGTCTACCTTTTTTCTTTTATTATCACAGATCATAGACAATCAAATAAATTTCCTTGAACAGTTCAAATCAAAGTTTTGCTCATTTTTTAAATTTAGATGGGCATTTGAATCTCCTGAAAAATCCTCCTAAAATACAAATTTCTGATTGAAGATATTTGAGGTCCTGCATTTATTTCTCAATCATTCTATGTGGCTCTAGCATTTCTGATCCCAGAATGAGATGCCAAAATCCCATTCAATAATTCCTTGCTACATCAGGAGCAGCAGATAACCAAAGAGTGAAGCACTTTGAAAGAGTCTACACTTTGTAGACACATCTTGTAGAAAATTCTGATCTGTCCTGAAACTGTAGACAGAATCGTTTGCTTCCAAACTTGAGATTCTTGAGTACCTGTTCTTGCCCCTGGTCCATTGTGTTCTAGAAGACCTTTGATCCCACCAGCTTCACAAGATCACTTTGGATGAAGTTGTATGGTTCTGCATCTGTGCCCCCCAAAACCAAATGGCATTGTTTTTATTATAAGGCGGTTTCGGGGTATGGTTTGGGTTTGAGTGTTTCTGGGTATTGAACACAAAACCTTATACTAGGCAGGAAGATGAGAAACAGAGAAAACTAGAAGACATAGGTAAGAGAGAGGAGCCTGGCTGAAACCTCTCTCCAGCTGAGAATAAAGAATTCCAGTATAGCCAACATCTGCCACCACGGCTGCTGACACAGAGATAATATTCCCCCTTTTTGTTTGTTTGTTTGTTTTGTTTATTGTATGGTTTTGGTTTTATGAGACAGGGTTTCTTTGTGTAGCCCTGGCTGCACTAAAACTAGCTTTGTAGACTGTACTGGCCTTGAAATCTGCCTCTGCCTCCCGGGCACTGGGATCAAAGGTGTGCACGGCCACTGCTGGACTGACAATGTTTCTAGTACACAGAGAACTTTACAATAGCAATGATCCCTGCTTAAGGTCCAAGTCTCAGTGATCTTCGGGTATGGCCATGTTCCTTCCCAGGAATGTGTTCAGGGACTCTGACAGGCAAGATCAGATCCTTGTTTAGTGTAAAAACTAATTTCTTCTGCTACCTTGTGACCTAGTGTATTATCTGGAGTTGTACACTGGAGTTGGCTTCTCACCACCCACACCAGACAGCTCACAACCTATAACCCCAGCTGCAGAGGATCTGATCCCTCTTCTAATTCCCAAAGGCACCTGTAATAGGAGGTTTCTGACCTGTCCAGCCTGTCGTCCAGACACGCTGACCTGAAGTCCCACAGAAACACACAGATGCTCATATTAATTTTATGTTGATTGACCTAGGGCCCAGGCACATAACTTGCTAACTCTTAATTCTTAATCTAACCCATGATTCCTATCTTGTTCAGCCATGCTGTTCAATACCTTTTCTCAGAGCAGCATTTCAACTTCTTTCCTCTGTGGCTGCTAGCATCTCATTGTGCTGCCTCTGTGTTGTCTCTCTGACTTCTTTGCTCTGTTCTTCCTGTTCTAGAAGCCCCACCTATACTTCCTGTCTGCTTTCAGCCAATCGGTATTTTCATTAAACCAGTAGGTGGGAGAATTATTTATAACATGACAACATAATCCCATTACAGGAGCCAGCACTCATGTGATGTATGGGAATGTTTTTTATTATTTCATTTATTTATATCCTAAGAGATTTCTATATTTGAATGAACTTTCAAAAAGATTTCAAATTTTTATCATAAGAGAATCACCAAACTCATCCTTTGTACCTAAAGTGTAGCAAAGCTGGTAAGATTTTAGGTGTAGAGACACCTGTCTAGCTATGAATGGACAAGACAGACAGATGGAGTTGAAAAGAGCATTTCCAGACTTCTGTAGCCCATGGAAGGTATTAGTGAAGCTGTCAGATAAGAAAATTAGAGCTATGTCAAAGCTACCCGATTCTTAGTAGCATTCATTTATCATCAATTTTTCTTTTAAGATTTTTTAAAACTTCTTTTTAAAAGAACGAACTGGAGAAGTGTGTATTGGGTTGGCAGTGGGCTTTGGACAACCTGTGCCCACAAGAATAGATAGAGTCCTACCAAATGTGGTAATGTGCACATGTATATAAAAAAATGAAAGTAGCCTTTTTAACTGCTTTACTTTCTAGTCTATATGATAAAATACCCTGAAAAAAGAAAAAAGCTTAGGGGAAAGGAGTTTATTTTAGTTCACAATTCCAGGCTCTCCATCATGTGGGACATCTCAGAAGGAGGAGTTTGAGGCAGCTAATTATATCCACAATCAAAAACAAAGAGAAGAATTAATGAATGCATGCTTGACACTTATCTCTCCCTCCTTCACTCTTATTCTGTTGCCCGTGATGACACTTCCCCCACAAATATGCCCACAGGCCGACCTAACCTAACAGTCTCATTGTGTCTCTTCACAGCTGTTTCTACACTGAGTCAAGTTGACAGAACTATCCAATGCAGCAACCTCTAATATCTAACTTCAGAAACCACCCAAAGTGACTAAAGATTCTTTGTGGGGCTGACTTATTAATTAAGAGTGCTTCTTTCTTTTACAGATGTTCCAATCAGCTCCCAGAAACCACATGAGTAAATTCACAACAACCTATACAACCCAGCCCCTAGGGAGCCAACCCAATATAATTAAAAACCTACATCATATCAAGAAGAACAGTTGGATGGGAGAGAAATAAAGAAGATTGAGAAGAGCAAGGTAAAATTCTTGATTTTCTGTGATAAGAATGTAGCTTCTAGTTTATCTTATAGATTAATTTTAGGTTAATACATAGTAATTATTTAGCAAATTCCCTAATTTAATAGAAATAACCAAGCAAAAGTTATTGTTTTAAATTGCTTCTCTATCTATTCTTTAAACTCATTAGTATCAATCCAATGCTTACCTAGCATGAGAGACATTAAACCCTTGGGCTCAGTCCCCAGCACAGCATAAGCCAGGTATGGTGGTACATGCTTATAGTCACCACACTCTCTGGGAGTGGAGGTAAAGGATCAGGAGGCTAGGATTATTTTTAGCTATATAAGGAGTTCCGAGGCCAGATTAGAATACATGAGACCCTTCCTCCCCCCCCCCAAAAAAAAAAAAGAAAAAAGAAAAAACAAAACCCAACATATTCAACAAAAGGCAAGAAAGGATAAAAATTGAATAACAAAATGCATTAAATGAAGCTGCAAAGACAAAATGACAAAATAATTTATTTTTTGTCAACAAAACATGGACTCAAACAAACAAACAAACAAATAAACAACTTAGACTGACAACCTAGCTGCAGGTCTGTGCAGACTCAGTGAAAAGTCCAAAAGGTAGTTAGGAAACAGTCCATTTCCAACAGAAGCTCAGAGAATGCTGCGTGTAGAATAAAGACTGGAAAGTGAGGCCCTAAAACATCATGGAATGAACTTAAAACCTAAATACTTTCTACACTACCTGAAACATACCATGCACCCTTAACTGTCCCGGCAGGAAGAAAGCTGTTCTAAAGAGACCCGTGTGTCCCTCCTTTTGGCTATCAGATTATTTAAACAGTTGTCCCCAAGAAATTTCCCAAAAGGAGCATGACTCCTAGGAAGATTCCACACAGTGCTGAAAGCTTGTCAGACCTCATCATTGAAAACACTAAAAGTAATGAGCAAGGTCACACGACCCAGACTGACCAGCTAATCCATAGCATCATACTGCTTTATTTCTGTTTAAGCCTTAGCCTCATGACAGTATTCCAAAGATGAACTTGAGGGGGTGTCACTAGACCTTTTTGTTTCTCTGTGTGGTGTGACAACACTGAATAAATCTTTTTCTTGTTTTTTTGTTTTGTTTTTTATACTTTCTTTAATTGACTGATTGACAAGTGGTCTAGCATAGCTTGTTAATGCCAGGGACCAGGCTCTGACCCTAATTACCTACTGACAATACTAGTATTTTATGTGGCTACCCTATTGTGAAATAAGGAATAAGAATGTCTTATATCACTTACTTATTATTATTTCATTATTAATAATAAATAATATTAAATAAAAATAAAAACCACTTATTTAACTATTATGACTACTCTTATTTCAGTAGGTATACTGATCTTCCTCTACTCTTCCCCTTGCCTCCCCAGCCTTTGGTGACAACTATTCTGCTCTGACCATTTTAGAAATTTCACTAGCACATGCAGTTGCATAGTATTATCTTTATGTACCTGGCTTATTTTGCTTAATACAGTATCCTCCAGACCCATTCATACTGTCACAAGTGTTAAAATTCTTTTCTCTTTTCATGGCTGAGCAGATTTCATGGTGTATAAATTTCACATTTTTCCTATCCACCAGTGAGCATTTATGTTGATTACATACATCTGGCATGGTGAATAGTACTAAATAAAAGAAAAGATATGGCTAGGGCAAGGGCTCAGTGGGAAAGCATGAGCATATGTGTTCAGTCCCCAGAATCCATGTAACAATTCAGCTGTGAATGCACATATGCTTGTACAAATCCCAGAACTTCCAGGGGCAGTGGGAGTAGATGCAGGAGACTTGTTGGCCGTTGTGGTGCAGCAATATATTTCCAGGCTCAGCTAGAGACCTTTTCTCATGAAAAGAATGTGGATAGTGATAGGGCAGAACACCCAATATCCTTCCCTGCTCCACACACATACATAAATTCTCTCTCTGACACATACATGCACATGTAACTTCATATACAGGCACAAAATGAAGCTACATCCATATTTATAGGTATGAATATTCAGTATTTGTAAGAAATTAATGCTAGATAAAACAATCTTCATATTCAACACAGCCCTTCCAGTGGTGGTTAGTTCTGACAATTAACTTGACATATAATAGATTCACCTAGTGAGTCTCAATTGTCTCGCTTAGACTTCCTGTGGGCATGTTTATGGAAGATAATATTTATTACTTTTATTGAGATGTTAAGATCCACCACTGCAGGTAGCACTGTTCCACAGAAAGGGAATTCTATATTGCATAAGAGTAAAGAAAGCCAGCTGACTACTAACATTAATGCATCGATTCATTGTTTCCTCCTCTTGACAATGAATGTAATGTGATCTTCTGCTCCTGCTGCCTTGACTTCTCACAATGATGGACTGCAGCCTGGCATTATAGGAGGAATTTTTTCTCCTTTAGTTGATTTTGCATGGCATATTATTATAATAGGCATGAAGCTGTGGTATTTAGCAAAATGTTGTTACTTTTTCTGGGGAGATATACTACCACATATTTACTCCTGCTAAGGGACTGATGAGAGACCAAATGAACCCTCCCATCCAAGTCCAACCTGGCAAACCAATAAGCTTATTTGGATTACTTGTGAGAACATAAATGGGGTTTGCTTTCAGAATCAGACCAAAGGCAACTGTATCACTTAAAAGCAAACACCGCCATGGGTTCTGACTAATAAAAGCTGCAATCTTGGAGCTTCATGCACTTATGCAGGCAGCTTGTCAAGTCTGTGAGTCTCCTTTCTCAGCAATATTTACCTGGATAAGTAGGGTCCTCCTGAATCTTCTAAGTTTCAGAGAGTTCTTGATACTTATACTTGATACTTACTACCTGTGTCTTACCTTGTCTCTAGGATAGAATGCTTTAATTTAGAAATTCCTGAGTTTAAGGAAACAAAAGAGGAACATTTCTACTCAGAGGAGGCATCTTCATAAAAAAAAAAATCTTCAAATTCATAAGAAACAAGAAATTCCAAAAAGTATAGATAACATGGCAAAAAATTAAATTTGTTTATTTGTAATACTACTAAAGTTAATAAATTTTATTCTTTAAAAGTGAATTTATCTGTCCAAATAGTGTTAGAAGTGTGTTTAAAATTATAATTTTCCAATTTCTGAGAATTACCGTTTATTGTTTGCAAATTTCAAAAAGTAACATTTTAGGAATTTGAAAACATGAACTTAATTATTTTCTGTATTTTGTAATGCTACAGGATATCCTTACCACTTATTAAAATACCTAAGTTTTTAACTAATTTTTTTAAAGACCAGACTTGGTAGACCTTGGCCTTCTCAAATTTGAACTCACTACGATGCCACAAGCATTAAGAGAGATAAATGGAGCTGATGAGACAGAACTGAGAGTCTAAAAATAAAGGCATACATTCACAATCACTTAGTTTTAGACAAGGGACCCTAAAACAGTGAATGAGAGGAAAATGGTCTCTTCTGAAGACTGCTTTGGAACACTGGAATAATCACATGAAAAATTATAAAATCATAAAATTGTCACAGACATAAGTAACTTACAGGTTAAGAAAACTTGCCTCACAAGTGTGAGGATCTGAGTTCAAATCCTAGAAGTTACATAAATCTGGGCATAGCTGCACACATCTATAATCTCAGAGCTTCTATTCAAAGATAGACACAAAGACAGAAAAATATCAGGAAGCTCACAGGCCAATTAGCCTGTAGTACACAGGATCAAAACAGATACTCTGTCTTCAATGAAGCAGAAGGCAAGGACCAATCATGATGAGTTTGTCCTTTGATTGAAATACACACATACCATGCCTATGCTGGTGAGGGGGCAGATATTCTCATGAAACTCTTACAAGCAGATCATGTTTCAATCTCCTTAAATTTGGTTGCATTTGTAGACACAATACCAAAAACAGGAGCTACAGAAGCAGAAATAGATAGAACTAGACTACATCAAAACTACATTAAAAGTTTGGGGGGAGTAAGAATTATCAAGAAAGTGAAACACAATCTATGAAACTAAATATATCTGTACATCAAACATTTGATATGTGTTTAATATGTAGATTAATACACAATGAACTTTTATCAAAAGCGAGAGAGAAACAACTCAAGCTTTAAACGAGTGAAGCTCTTGAATAGGTTTTTCTACAAAGAAGGTATAAATAGCCAAGAAGCTATGTTCACCTAACCAGTTTGAGAAATGCCCCTATAGGTTCATGTATTTAAGCACTCGGTCTCCACTTAATGATGCTATTTGAAGAGTTTACAGAACCTTTAGGAAGTTCAGGCCTGTTGGAGAAAGAGTCTCTGGGGCAGCTTTTGAGGTTTTATGACCCAGCCTCACTTGCCTCTTATGTGTGTATGAAAATGTGATCAGTTGGTTTCTGATCCTGTGGCATGTTGTCACTGCCTGTCTTCATACCTTCTCCACCATGAAGAACTCTATAACTCTTGAATCACAAAAATTAACATTTTTCTTTTCCGTGTTGAATTTGGTCATCGTATTTTATCATGGCAACAGAAAGGTAACTAATACAGATGTCTACAGACAAAAAGTAACTAGTGTTAGCAAGGACTTGGAAAAAATTGGGATTCTTGTATATCACTTGTAGGAATATAAAAATAGCCACCAAGGGAAACTTTTTTTTACTTATTTAAGACTTAAATGTAGGTAGGGCTAGGGGAACTGACTAAATTGGTAAAGGCCTTGCCCCACAAGCATGAAGTCCTGACTTCAGACCATAGAATCCTTGTCAAATAAGCCAAGAGACTTAGAGTGCACTGTAATCCCAGCACTATGGGGGTAGAAGCAGGTGGATCCCCAAGGCCCACTAGCCCTATTTAAACCTACTTGCCTAGCTAATTTGGTGGATGACATCTGAGGAATGACAAGCTTGATTATTCTCTCACCACCACATACTTATGCACACCCACACACTCTTGTATACTTGTATACACCTATACACATACAATAAAAAGTAGCAGTTCAATCTAAGTATATGGTATATTCTCACACATAAATAAAAATATAATAGAAATACAGTAGAAATTGGCACCTCAAAGCATGAAAGTAGGTTCAAAATATATGTTATCAAAAATTGGTTAGCAGAACTAGAGAAAAATAGATTATAGTTAAAAAAATAAAACTTAAAAGGATTTATATAGCATCCATTCATATGTGGAAGTTTCTCTAACAGAAAACCACTTTCTTTTCAAGCACACATGAAGCTTTGACAGAACCAATCATGTGTTAATCCACCAAGGAAATCTTAGCAAATTCCAAAAGCAAAAATCAAAGAGGCTACATTCACTGCACAAATTCAATCAAAGGAGACAAGAGCAACAGAATGCTACTACAAAGAAAATCCATATGTCCGGATGTTAAGATCATGTGTTTAATTAATTACTGGGTTAAAGAGGAAATCAAACTTAGAACTTCAATGGGAAGCATTCATAACAAGGCAAGACAGGATGTTGCTTCCATAGCTCCAATAAAGCAACCTCAAATTCTAACTTGATTCAGACACATAGGTTTCTAAAAAGTGAAAATCATCTATTTCCTAAGCAAAGCAAACAAACCCAGCAGCATTATATAGGACTTCTAGAACAGACTCATGGCCAATAGCCTGAGTCACTCAGATTTAACAAGTCTTAAATTTCATTAACCAAATCACCTTCTTTCTTTTTCTTTCTTTTTTTTTTGTTTTGTGTGTGTATTTGTGTGTGCTATGTACATGTGTTTGAATGTAAGTACATGTGTATAGGTGCACATTTGTGCTAGGATAGGTACATGTGTGTGCACATGCATGTGGAATCCAGAGACTGACATTGGGTGCCATCTTGAATTGTTCTCCACTTTATTTACCAGGTTGGAGTCTCTTGCTGAATCTAAATTTCACCAACTCAGCTAGTCTGGTTTACCAGGTGAGCCCCAGTATCATGCCAACCTGATGAGGGAATGCCTTTCTGTATGCTGTGAATCTCAATCTTTAAATAAAGGAGTTGTTTTGGGCCATGACGGGCACCATAGAAGAAGTAGGAGGAGGAATCAGAATAGGTAGGAAAGGAAGGGCGGAGTCAGGGGCAGACTGAGCTGAAGCCACCCAAGGAGCAACATGTAGGAACACAGGTGAGCCATGGGCCACGTGGCAGAACGATTAATAGAAATGGGTTGATTTAAGATGTAAGAGCTAGCTAGCAAAGTGCCTGAGGCATAGGCCAAACAGCATGAAGTTAATATAAGCGTCTTTGTCATTTCTGGGGGTCTGAGCGGCAGGCGGCTGGGCAGCTAAGCGGTCTCAGGTGGCAGGTCTGTGGGTTCAGGTCCCTGGCTGCCCAAGATCTAGAAACCGCACCACTACTGCACCAACCAGCTTTTATATGAAGGCTGTGGATCCAAACCCCAGTTCTCATGCTTGCATGGTAAGTACTATCTACAGAGCATTCTCCAAAGATGTCCAGCAACTGTCTTAAGAATAAATATGGGATATGACTTACAGATTTCCAACTTGGAGTTAGAGATGTCTCAGTAGTTAAGAGTACTTACTGCTCTCACAGTGGATCTGGGGTCAGATCTCAGCACCTGTGTGATGGCTCATAACCATTCTTATGGCCTTTTTGGACCTCTGCTGGCACCAGCTGCATACTGGATATACACAAACTGACATAGTCACACACCCATATGCACAAAAGTAAAAATTTTAAAGGTTTTCAACTTTATTATGATTAGAAAGTGGACTCTATGCCCATTCTGATCTGTTTTCAATACAGCATTCCATAAACCCCATGAGAATTACAAGACTTTATGGTAAAATAAAGTGTGTATCAGATAATTCTGCCCAGCTGTAGGCTAATGCAAGTGTTCTGACAACACTTAAGGTGAGCAAGGCTGGGCTGTGCTGTTCAACACATTAGTGGAATAAATGTGCTTTGGATTTTAATTGTGTTTATATTAGCGTTGTAAATGTACTTTAGTGAGAAAATGTGTTTATATATATTTATCAGCATATAACACCACTGTGGGTGGAGAATCTTCTGTATTTTATTACAGGTAGCCCTGTCAATAGTTAACAAGCAGAGACAGTGCACAGAAGGCTGAGTTTCACAGCTTTATACTGCTCTTATACTACAGAAGCAAGATAGAATGTGTCAGAGTGGTAGAGCACAGGACAACGGACTTTTAAAGATACTACCACTGGACCCTCTTCTCACTTAGTGTCCTATGTGTACAGTTTTATCCATGTATGTCCTGCAGTTATTTTTCTTCTGAGTTATCGAGGCTGACTAGAGGATTTTCTCTGCTTAGTACTTCTCAACCTTCTTCTGATCCTCATTTACAGAAACAGCAACCACTCAAAGGTGCGTTACCAGAAGCCCATCTGAACACAGTGAGGACTCAAAAAAGTTGCAGCTCTGGAGTTCTTGGTGGAACCTGGAGGCAGTGCCACAGCCTGGGACTGCTCTCACCAGCTCTGTCGGTCAGTCAACCACCAGCAAGTGTTCACTGCTTCTGCAACCTTGGAGTGAGAGGCAGTGGAGTGGGCACTAGGGGCCTTTGAAGGGAGAGTTCTGGTGAATAGTGAATCCTCTTAAGTTTTCCCAGAGAGTGAAGGTTGTTTGCAGCCTGAGACTCAGGAGCCTCCCCGTAATTCGTGGGAAAGTGCTTCAACTCCAAGAAGCTGCTTGGCAATAACCTTGAAGTAGTGGTTGCACAGTTTTCATTCATAATCATGATAACTACAAAGAGCCAGGTTTCTGTTTCCTATGAATTATTTTATGCCATGCAGAATGACTGGGGAACAGATGCCTAGATCAACGAGTGTTATCTGCAGCTTCCTATTAAAAACTCGGTTCCCATCACAGAGGTGCAGACACAGACCTAGCCTATAAAAATGAAGAGGAATTTTAGCTGATTCCTGATGATAAGTAACAATAAATGAACATAACACAAAAAGGTGTCTTAAGCTTCTGCCTCCCCAACTTCCTTCAGTTTTAACCACAGAGATAATGTGTTTAAACTCAGAGATAATGTGTTTTCTGTTCAGTTTTCTCTCTAATCTCTAGGAGGTTATTAGAAACCTTATCAGTAGTACCTTGTATTCAATCATTCCATTACAAGAAAATATTTCTCTAAAAGATCAAAAATTGCATTTTACCTCTTTCTAGAAAACTGCATGAAGCTGATCATTTAGAAAACTCAACATGAGTGAGGCACTTGGATAAATGAGCTGTCAGAGAGGAGTACAAAGGGATGAGAAGACATACACATCACCTCCTCTCCTGCTTCCGTGCAGGACTGCAGCTTGGCCAGTTTCTAAGAACCTCGGAGCCCATTTCCCATTTCTTCAGTTCTCATTTAGGCTTATAAGCTTTAAAATGGAAACTTAGCTCCAAAGAATACGTGTGTGTGTGTGTGTGTGTGTGTGTGTGTGTGTGTGTGTGTGTGTGTGTGTGTGTGTGTGTGCAGGCACAAGCCTGTGGAGATCAGAAGACAATCTCTGTTGGTCCCCACTTTCCTCCTTACTTGAGACAAGTTCTTTTGCTATTTGGCACAGTGTATGGCAGGCTAGCTTGTGAGCTTCTGGGATTTCTCCTGCTTTTGTCCCCCACAAGCCCAAAGGAACACTAGAGTTACAGGTGCATAGATTTTAGGACTCTCAGCTCAAACCTTCACCCTTGCATGGGAAACAGTAGTCACTGACCAATCAACCCAACTCCAATAAGGTTTTTTTGTTTTGTTTTGTTTTTAAGAGTTTTGATTAATTATGTGACTGATAATGTAATTCATTATTCTGCCATATGGTCAGAGATGACGATATTTGTCTAAAAAGCTTTTTAGCAGTATATATATCAGTTTAATAACCTGACCCCATATTTTTATTTTGCTTTACACATTTGTTTATAGGTAATAACACATACACACACACACACACACACAAACCCCTTATACATGCCATAGCACAAATGTAAAGATCAGATGACAACTTGAAGGAGAAAGTTCACCTTTACCACCACTAGAATCCTTGAATGGAACTCAGGTGGACAGGGTTGGAGGCGTGGGAAACAAACCTTCTTACTAGGACCACACTCAAAAGACCAGTGAAAACAAGGAGCTTTTACTATATCGCTGCAGAAAGAAACACAGCACAGAAGAGGAACAAATGGCTGGCATGTTGATCTGACACAGACGGTGCATTTTAGAGACCCTGGCTGCAAGAAATTTTGTTCTTTTCCCTATAACCTGGTCCTTTAGAAAGTTAAAGAGTTCTGCAGTTTTCCAGCAATAGCCACTCACCCTATCGATTCCAGGTGCGAAGCTTTATCTAATGAATACTCTGGGCCTTGAGACTGTCTAATTGTGGGTTCAGCCACAGAACAACGTGCCTTCAACATTGATATTCTTGAGGAGTTCTAAGACAATCAGGCTAAGGGAGAGCAGCCAAGAACCTCTTACTTGTCTGGGACTCTTTGATGAACTCTAAGCGTGCTTTCTTGTCAGCCAAAACAATTTATTTCTTACGGAAGCAAGCGCATTTTTCCTCTGAGCCACCTCAATGTCCCAGATAAATTATTTTGTAAAACAAAAGACATTAGACTTTTGTTGTTTGATTGCCATGATGCTAGACTGACTAGAGGCTCTCTGCTGGATAGATGAGGATGCTGAAACTGAGGGAGCTAATGACACCCTAAGTTCCACAAAGAAGCAACATCAGAGTTACCTATGATTTTACTATGATTTATTTTCCTGTAGGAATGGCATGTTAACCCATTGCCATTTTGGAGGAGAGATTGACTCACTCTGGTAACCATGGCAACTAACTGAAAAATAGCTGATAGCTAGAACTGAACAAAAACTAATAGCTAGATTCATGGTAATGTTAATGTAGCTGTTAATTCTCCCTAGAAAGAGCTAGGTAAGGAGTTTAGCTATTACCCTCCCTCTTGACCTTCCTCAGCAGTCTTGGGAAATGTAGATTATATAGAAAGTGGAAGATTAATGGAAGGGGAACTCTCTGATGCAGCTTCCAAGAAGCCATCATCTATGATTGGGTGGGACTTTGTGGTTAAACTGCTGTTTGGAGATCTTCCACACTTCTATAAGTAACCCCAATAAATGGAACCATTTCTTTGGTCAGTCACTAGTTCCTTACCTAGGGTGAATAGACTTTGGATCTTCACCACCACTACCCCCAGGAAAAGTTTAACAGAACCTCTTAACAGAGATTGCCATAAACCTCCTGTTGCCCTATGCAGTGATAATGCTCCATGGAGAATACTCACATTAACAGTATATCATGCAAATTATTCAAAAAATGGTATGTTTCCTAACTGGATGATATTTTCTTTATGTATATGTGTATTATGATATGTGTGTATTCTATGTGTGCCTGTGTATATGCACCTATGTATACCAAGATACAGTCTTGGGTATCAGATTGTCTTCCATATGATTCCAGTCAACATTCTCTATTGTTCTGTCATTGTGTGCACAAGGCTAGTTGCCCCATGAGTTTCTGAGGACTGTCTTTCTCCCTATACCTCATTCATCTTGCAGTAGGAGCACTGTAACTACATATTGGTGCTACACATCTGAATTTTCATGGGTTCTGGGAATCCAAGTACAACTTTATATGCTTGTTTGGCAAGGTTTTATTCACCAAGCCATTTCTCTGCCTTATATTTTATATTCTAGAATATTCTTTACTTAAAAAAATTCACGCTAAAATTGGTCTGCTACTTTAATCTTAATGTGAGAACCCTAATCTATTAAAGGTTTCAGATTGTTCTAAGCCACTGACATGACACAGCTCAGATCTCACTTCCTCTAGGAAGATTTTTTTCAGTGGCACAATTTTCTTCCTTGTTGAATGTTGCACAGTGAGTCCTTAGTAAAATAATAAATGACAGATGGTTGAGTAGCAAAGACAGTCCAGTCATCATTAGAATGCAGGATTCCTTCTTTGAATCTGTCACCTCATCTCTTTATTTCACCTGCTCTTAAAAGACAAACAATTATTTGAGAATTTCATACATATATACAGTAAAACGTGGTCTGTTTCCTGTTTCAACTTCCTCTGGATGTTCTCAATTTCATCTCTTCTTCTTTTATTTTTAAATAACCCACAAAGTCCAATTAATGCTACTAATATGTGGTTGGGATAATACACTAGAGCAAGAGGAGTGACTTCCTGGTGGCTATACCACAGAAGAATGATTTCCCCTCTTCAAGAAGCGATCCACTGCCTATAGCTCCTCTGATAGAAGCTGGGCCATGTAAATTCCTTCCTGTCTATACTAAAATTTGAGTTGTCTTGATCTTGTGCAGATGCTGTGTAGGCAATCACAGAGGTTATGAGTCCATGAGTAAGACAGTCATGTCATTCCAGAAGACAGCACCCTTCTGCATCATCTGGCTCTTAAATTCTTTCCACCTGTGCTTCAGTCACCACACACCTTGAATGCTTCCTGAACAAGATATTCCTATTGTTCAAGAGACTTACAAAGGATGTTCAGCGCCCTCCAGATGAACTCTGTGTGGCACACCTGTTTACACTGTACTTACATCCTGGTCATGATGAGAAGCCTAAGACTGAAGCCCTCAAGGTTTGGCAAATCTGATTGACCCAAACTCTTGCCTTTCTTGATTTTAAAATCTTGATTAGAGGGTAACATGTTCTCTTTCTTTCTCTTTACTCTACACACTTGATGCACTTTATCCTTAGGGAACTTTTCACTCCCTCACTCCTGTATCCCCTAAAACCACCTCAAGTATAAACCCTGTTTCATACACAACATTGGACAGTTTCCTTCTTATTCTTCATAGTTTCTCATACAAATCTTCCTGTTCACTGAAGACCCTGTACTAGTTAATATCAGCTGTCAACTTGGCATAGACCTAGAATCACCTAGAACACATATGAGGAGCTTCTAGATGGGTTGACTGAGATGGGAAGACAGACCCTAAATACAATCATTCCATGTCTGGGATCCCAGATTAAATAAAAAGGGGAAGTGAGCTGAGAATTAGCATTCAGTTCTTTCTGACTCCCGACTGAGAATGCAATATGATCATCTGTGTTAAGATATTGCCACAATGACCACCTACTATCAGTACTTCCTGTTGAAAACTCCTCAATCTCTACCACTCCTTAGAGCAATTCCTGCCTCCTTCTCTATTTCTATCTCTCTGTATTTATTACATAAATGTTTTTAGCACAAAGTAAATGATAAGAACAGAGCTAGGTGGCAATATACAAAGGTGAATGGAACACAGCATTATTTATTGTTATCACCTTACATGATATGGTAGAGAAAACAAGTGTGTGGTGGTTCCCCTAAAAATCCATACTATTTGATGATGACCAATTAGGTATAGGGTTTGGGTTACATATTTTGAGATAAGGCTAGGTCAGCTATCTAGATCCCTTTGTAGCACAAATTGTCCTCTAATGTGTGATTCTCCTGCCTCAGATATCTGAGTGATGACATTATAGGTGTGAACTATCACATCCCGCTTTACTATTATTACAATTGGTTGTTGTTCTGATGCAGGATCTCATATATCCCAAGATGGCTTTAAATTACCCATTCTCATGCTTCTACCTCCCAAGTGCTAGGATTTTTAGGTATGTACCACATGCCCAGCATGCTATAGAATTTTTATTGCAATTTTCACACATACACATCATTTTTGCGAAATCTCACCTTCATTCTTTCCCTTATTATTCTTCTCTGATCCCTGATGTCTACTTTCACCTTCATGCTTCATGTGCACTTTTTTAAAAACTCACTGAGTTCACTTAGTGGTGCTAGTGTGTGTATGGTTGTAGGGCCACCTACTCGAGCATGGGTTCTTCATGGGCTGCATCCATCCCGAAACTGACTCTTCCTCTCCTATGAACTACAATTGCTGATTTCCTTCCTCATTCTTGTAACTCAGCTCAACATTTCCATCATGCCAAGTCTTGTAGTCCAGCGGGTCTGATGCTCACTTTTCCCCTTGTCTAGTCAGAAATCTGTGGTTAGCTCTCCCAGATGTGCCCTTCATGTTGAAATCTTCTAAGGCAGAATATATCCCAATTGTTCTTCTCTTCATTCCTGGAATCAACACCATGCCTGGCACAAAACTGGTGTTCGGAATGTATTTGTTAAATTATCAAGGCTGTTAAATCTATAAGACTGAACCACAATGAGCAGCAAAGAAGAATCTCTACTATTTCTGTTTAATTCTGTTTATCACTGAACCTGCACAGCACTTAATCTCCCCCATCATTGTTCCTCATATTTCTGCTGTGTAAAGTTTTATTCCCATAGTTGAATTCAATAAATTCAGGATGACAGAGAGAGCTATCCTCAATATTCTGCTATGCCATAAGGAAAACTCTAATGAGAAACTTCAGCTATAACTCTCTAATCACACACCCAAACCAAGTGACAAAAACCCCTCAACATCTGTCAAAAGATTAATATGCTTTTACATACAGTTCAAAGCTGCCGGGTGTAGCTCATTAGAATAATAAATCTATTAAATCTTGGAAGGATTAACATCTCATTATCTCATTCTTGTTATGAGAATGAAGGGTTTATTATCTCAACGACTTTAAGTAACTCTTGCCATAGGATATAAATATCCCCATCCCCCAACCCATGCAGTTTGGGCATTGATATATATTTTTTTAAGCTGGGCAGAAGGAAACCACTGGCTCCCAGGAACAACATGCCAGTTCTGGCCCTGAGAAAGTGATGAAGGGCCTCACTTTAAATAGTCTTCATTTTTGATGCATGTGTGGCTTTAGACCTTCTTTAGAGTCTTTGATTTCATTCTTAGCAATCATTTAAGGCTCAGTCAAGTTTAGAATGCAGCAGTGAAAAGGAGCCCCAGCTAGGGAGTCCACATGGATACAGACTGAGTCTCTTCACATTGATTTCTAAAACAGCCTAGTTAGTTCCTTGTTTCAAATGACCTTTGCCTCATTCAGAATTGAGCATCATCAGCTTCACTGCATAAGCCTTCCTTGGTCTGTCCATGCAGCAGGCTTTTGTATACCATCTGTAAACCTTTATCATTTTTTGAAAGTAGATTTCTTGCTATCTACACCCCAGACTGACCTCAAATTTGCAGTTACTTTGCCTTCCAAGTGCTGGATCTTTCAAAAGGAAAATAGGCTTGGAAAATTGACTCAGAAAACTTTAACCTGTAGAAGGAAACCACTGGCTCCCAGGAGGCATCCTCTGGCCTCTATATATGTGCTGTGACATGCAATCATGAGCATGTACACACACACACACACACACACACACACACACACACACAGAGCTGCTGAACTGGCTTATGAATTTCTGTGAGCAGATGAGCTGACTACGAAGTGTCAACCCTTCCTGGAGGCATCTCAAAATATCCTACACAAGGTAAAAAAACAACAACAAAACAAACAAACAAAAAAAAAAACTCACCTACAAAATAGTCATGGTTTAGATAATAAGCCAGTAGAGAAGAGATGAAAGACATGATCTCTGAGACCCAGTGATCATCACCACAGGCATTGTGAAGAGAAGTGTTAATGGCATTTCTAGAGATTTCTCTGGATTTGAGAGCAAAGCTATTCAGTCAGTGTTGCTGAAACCATAGTGGCCCATCACAGGTTTATTAAAAAGATAGCATCACTTCATTTTTATTTTAACAGGTAATTGTGTATCTAACACAAAAGTGGATATCTAAACAAGAACAAAAATTAGCTGAGGAGGAAGAAAAAAAATTTGTCTCATTATACTGTGCAACATCCTAGTGACAAAAGCAATCTCCAAAATTGGTGGGAGATTTGGCTTGAAATCCTGTTGCTTTGCCTGTCAAAGTGGTAGTCTGGTTTTTAGTTTATTCAGGTTTAATGATGAAGGCCTCCTTTATTCACCTGCATACAAACTCCATTTCTGTGAGCTGTCCACAATTGCCCAGCACTGATCTTAGATGGATACCTTGTGTTCTGTAGAATTGGGTTTCTGGACTGTCCAGCCTGTGGTTCAGACATGCAGACCCTCAGACCCGTAGAACTGCAGTCCCACAGTCCCACAGAAACACAGACACTTGTATTAATTTAATGCTAGTTAGCCTAGGGCCCAGGCATATTGCTAGCTAGCTCTTGCTCTTAAACTAACCCATAATTCTTATCCTGTTCAGCCATGTGGTTCAGTACCTTTCCTCAGAGCAGTATAGTTCTTGGTATCTGCAGGCTTCTCTGGCATCTCTGCAGCATCTCTGCTTTGCTCTTCCTGTTCTCAGAGTTTTCTTAGTCTGGTAGCCCTGCCCACACTTCCTGTCTGCTTTCAGCCAATAAGCATTTTTATTAAGCCAGTAGGAAGGACAATTATTTACAATGGAACAGAACACAATCCCACTACAGTCTTCATATAAAATAAAATGTAACTTCTAAGCTGGCTTCTTTGAATATAATGTTTACTCATCTTGAGTTGTCTAGTTTCATTCACACTCTATGTGTCTAAACATTCTACATTGAAAAACAAAAGTGTGTGTGTATGTGTGTGTATACACGTTATGTATGAGTGCAGGTGAATGCATATCATGGGTATCTTTCCATCTCCTATTGTATTATTTCTAATATTTTGTGTACTCCAAGCCCCTTAAGCTTTCCCATAGATTTTCTGTCTTACCTCCTATCTCTGTGGGAGTGCTGGAATTATAGTTGCACACCACCACATCTATGTATTTTGTATGGATATCTGGTATCTCACTCAGATCACTAGAACTGCATGCTAAGTACTTTTATCCTCTAAGATATCTTAGTAGGCCCAATCTGTTGAATTTTAAGTAAGCCTTTTGGAGAGTTTTATTAATTCTACAAAGGCTAATCTAGTCTGAGAGAATCCTCCAGACACACCTTTAGATAACTTGTACGAACAGCACACAGGGTAACGGGGCAGAACGTCTTTCTGAGTTTCAGACTTGTTATTCTTCATCTACGAATGACACGTGATAACTCTGGTTGCAGAGTTAATTGAAAATTCCCAAATAAATTTGTCTGTTGGAAAAATTGAGGAAATGCAGTGTAGATAACTTGAGAACATGGACTTAGCAAAATGTTTTTCTTTATGTTTTTCAAAAAGTCAATAACAAGTTCATATAACTTAGCATTGTGTCTTAGTTTTATTTTTCACCTTTTACATTAAAAAGCTAGCACACATAAGAAAGTAAATGAAATGTAGGGTCTTTGAAAGGAATGGATATGAATTTACTCTCCATATGAGCTTTGTTGGTGAGAAGCCCTGCAGTTATAGGCAAGCATGACTAGGCCGTAAAGTGGGAGCAATATGAAAGATAGGATGGAGGCCTCGGCAGTTATAATGGAGCCTTGATAGGAAAGAGCTTAAAAGAATAAGGGGAGTTTCTGGCTCCCAGAGCGTTTTCAGAAGTGGGTGGGCTAACTTCAGACCACCTGACCTAGCCTGGGTTAGTCCACGTGCACAAGGGTAGGCATAAACTAATTCTGCAGCTGCCACCAATGGGAAGGAGGGGTTAAAGGTTACACCACAGCTTCTTTTCAATTTTCTGTCCCAGAAAGAGTTGCAGAAGGTGTAGTCTGATTTATGAGAGAGAGTTAGAGGCAGCTAGAGGGCCTGTGATCTAACAGTATGATGCCTCTAATTAAAGATGGAGGGATATAGAATTTCTATTCCAATCTGTCCCCTAAATACAATTGAAAACAACAAAAGAACAAAAATGAAAATTAAATGACTCTGTCCCTGCTGACATGTGTCTAAAAAGTCTAATTTTAAGTATGGAAACCCTGCTGTTAAAAATAAATTAGCATTCTCCTGATTTTATTTTCTAACAGAATCCCACCAAATAAATTGAGAAAACCTGACAACTGCATGGGATATGCTCAGACCCATGCTACCTCAAGTGCAAAGATATCACACGTAGAGCTCCTCTGTGAGGGACAAAAAACAGGATAAAGTTCAGGACTTGGCTCACAAGAAAGAAGCACATCCATGACGTGTCTATGACGTGTTTGTCTTTCATCGTACAATATCAATTGGTATGCCAGAATTTTATAATCAAAGAATATGTGGTTCAATATATGACTAGTATAAAGAAAATAATAATAACTGAACAATATTAATGAAAAATTCTGAAATCAGAGCATAAGCTTTCCAGGCTCTCAAGAAGAGTATAAGCACATGCTAAGGTCAGGAAACTGTGGACTGGAGATAGTTTCCTGATTCAGACCACCTTCTGCTTCTGCAGAGGGCTGGGCTCAGCTCCCAGCACTGATATGGTGGCTTAAAACCATCTGTAACTCCAGTTCCATGGAATCCCATGCCCTCTTCTGGCCTCTGAGGGTACCAGGTCTGATGTGGGAATGTCTTTTCATATGTTGTGAGTAAAGGACCATTTGGGCCATGGCAGACACCATAGAGGTAGGCAGAGGAATCTGAACAAAGGTATGAGAAAGAGAGTGGAGTCTGAGAGAGATCGAGCCAGATGCCCAAAGAAGAAACATGTAAGGAACGCAGGTGAGCCATGGGCCACGTGGCAGACAGCTGGCACAGGTTGAGTTAAGATGAAGGATCTAGCTATCAATGTGCCTAAGCCACAGGCTGAACAGCATGAAGTTAATATAAGTGTCTGTGTGTCGCTGAGACTTTAGAATTGCTGCTCCAGATAAGCAGTGGCCGGTGGGTCTGAACTGTGGAACTAGGCATCCTAATGTGGGCTGAATACCCACACAAAGCCTGAGAAAGCAAAAAAAAAAAAAAAAAAAAACAAGCCTCTAGAGCACAGAAACAGGGCCAAAAATAGCTTCCAAATTGTGTCTTGGAAGTGTGTCATTTTACAGAGATAGTGTGGCGTCCTGGACAAAATAGGGTTAAACTTGTGGTAGGGAGCATAAGCTGCAACTAGGCCAGTTTCTGAAGTCTCACAGAAGACTCATATGAACAAGTTGCATATGATTGATTTAAGGTTTCTGTTTATATTGAACAAAACAAAAACAGAATGAAAGACGGTTTCTTAGTAGTAGTATTTTCTAGGGTCCACTCTGTTTGCTAGCAGTGAGCAGACATGGCCCCTTTAAAAAAAAAAAAAACAAAAAAACAAAAAAACAAAAAAAAAAAAAAAACTTCCTGTCTCAGCTTTATCAGCAAAAACTCTGACTCTTACACTTGGAGCCAGCTGCAGTGCCCTACTTAATGACAGTGTGGACTCTAAAATTCCCCAGAGTTGGGGTGGTAAAAGGTTTCGTGATATTTAATTGGGAAGGTAAGCATGGTTCTGGCACCTCTGCCACGTTGAAAAGTCACCGCCTGGGACAGAGTCAGCAGGCAAAGCAGCACTGCACAGTATAGAATTTTAAAAATCTCTTCTAGTTAGAAAATGATTAAGGATTCACAATGAAACAGATTCATGAGGGAAAAAAACCTGTAAATAGGTTACAATGTGTGTAAAATGTACATAGGTTTCAGAGAGAAAAGAAAGAAGGTAGAGAAAGTCTTTTAAAAAGAGAAATAGAGTGATAAAAATATAATAAGCCACGTAAAGATGGAAAATAGACACAGAGTCTGGATTACAGTTATCATTGTGTTTTCTTTTAATTTCTTGACCACTAAGGAGCTAACTGTAGAAAGACAATTGGTTGCTAAGGCTCCTAAGTTAAACAAGAATATGTATCTTAAAAGTATCTTGACTTTGAAATTTGTGTCTAAGGATATGTCACCTTAGAAGACACATTTCAGCTTTGTTTGCCCAGAAGATGAGAAACTGTGGATTGCTTCCAGGCAAATATGGTTTCACCAACTAAGACCACCTGAAAATTCTCTGATAAGAAAATATGGTCATGTCAGCTTCAAAATTAAGATGATCCAGTCTCAAGAACCTGTAAGATTGACAGTGTCCCTTAATCAGCAGGAAGTATGAAATGCTACACCCAAATTCCCAAAATATGGTTTATAAATGTTTGTTTTCATTATGAATGCTTAATGGTCACAGTTAATCTCTTTCTAAGAAGAAAAAGGGGATGAGGTACATGAATGATTTTTTTAATTAGATTATTGAATTTACTTCAATATAAGAATAAGCTGTTAATCTCAAAATATTTTATATTGGTATGGATTTTGGTTTATTGATACAAACTTTAAGTCAATTTTATTATGCTGTATGTGTTTTTCTACTCTTATTTAAGGTATGATGCTTATGTAACTCATTTAAAATTGTAATGTATAATTAAGAAATGCAGATTAATAGTCACCTATGATAATTAAACTTAAGGCATGTTAGTTAGATTTTTAGGTATACAAAGATATATTTCAACTAGATAGATAATCTTCAAACAATTCTAAGACCTGCAAAATATGGCATTTAAAATATTTTAAGAACTTAGACTTTTCTGGACAGTGAGACATGTCTGCTCTTGGCAGCACCAATCTACTTCAAGAGAAAAAATGGGCATCAGAGAAACTCCATATGGAGTTTACTTTTTTTGGTGTGGCAATGGTTAGCCACTGGAAAAGAACCTGCTCTTATATTGACTTCTTGACAGTATGCTGTTTAAATTGGACATGCAGGTTCTATAGGAAAGTAACCTCTGAACTTTGGCAGAATAAGCCAAGATGGTCAGACATTCTTCAGGGTCCAAGGAGAAGCAACTGATGAACCATAATAGAATGGGCAGTTCAGTCCTTCAAATTTCCTGCTTACTGAAAAGTACGCCAGAGACTCTGGGCATGTAGGCTAAAGATGGATGCCCCAATGTCATCTCTGTCATTTCTAGAATTTGGAAGTTGCTGGAACTTCCTGTTTACTCAGCTAATAATATATCCTTCTGTGGTCTTTGATGTAGTTGAAGATTAGATAGTTATAGGTATAGTCTTTCTTGGTTATTTTAAAAGGTATATTGGATATGAAACTTTGGATCCACAGGATAAGGTAGATGGTAGAATATTTTCTTTAATTTTGTTAAATACAAATAGACTAGATATTATAACTGTAATTCCTACTTGATAGCTATTTTGTTATATGTAATTTTGCTATGTTGAAATTGAAACTTTTCTTTTGACTAGACAGAAAAGGGGAAGTGATATTGAAATGTCTTTCTATATGTTGTGAATAAAGGACTGCTTTGGCCATGGCAGATACCGTAGAGGTAGGCAGAAGAATCGGAGCATAGGTACGAGAAAAAGAGTGGAGTCTGAGAGAGATTGAGCCAGACGCCCAAAGAAGAAGCACATAAGGAACACAGGTGAGCCATGGGCCACATAGCAGATAGATTAATGGCAATGGGTTGAGTTAAGATGAAGGAGCTAGCTAGCAATGTGCCTAAGCCATAGGCTGAACAGTATGAAGTTAATATAAGCATCTGTGTGTTTCATTAGGACTTTGTGATTGCTGGTCCAGATAAGCAGTAGCTGGCAGGTCCAAACTGTGGGGCTAGTCAGCCCAGAAACCCAGTGTTACACAGATCCAGATGTGGTACACATCTATACATGTAGGCAAAATACTCATGCACATGAAGTAAAGTAAATATTTTCTACTTATAAAATGTTATAAAATGTTGAAACTATTAGCTGATAAACAATGTGTGATAAGGCCAGTGAGATTCCCAGTGCTTCAGGGATCCTCTTGCTTCCAAGACTGACAATCTGAGTTCAATGTCCAAACCCACAAGGTGAAAGGAGAGAGTTGACTCCCACAAACTGTCTTCTGCTCTACATAGACCACCACAGCATGTGCATTTTCCCTATAACACACACACACACACACACACACACACACACACACTAAGAGTTGATGCATCACATCTGTCAGTATCAATAAAGTAAACTTGCCTTTTAAGAGAAAATATAATGTCAGATTTTCTAAAACTCATCCCCCTGATTATTATAAAGAAGCAACACAGAAGACACCATCGCAGAGGAGACCTGTTGTCCATACTTGATGCAGAGGCTGCTGTCTGTACTTGAACAGGGACAAGCATTTACAGGGCAAGAGCAACAGAGAGAAAAAACCTGTAAGGGTTTTCTCTGTGCTCTGTAGTCACAGAAAATGAAGCAAATTTAAATTCCATGCTTAGTGTTAGCATTCGTTGAAACAGAAGATCCAGTGCCTTACCACTATGACACATAGCTGCTTTCCACATGATCAGATGAACATGGGTGTGAGTGGGTGAGTGAGTGGCAGGAACTTCTGTATTATAGCATATGCATAGAGCTCAGAGGACAACTCCATCTGTCAATCCCCACCTTTCCATGTTTGAGAAAAGGTCTCACTACTGCCGCACACACTGAGTTAACTCACCCTTGAGCCTCCCGATGCCTCTGTCACTATTTTCTTTTTGGTCTCTCTTTAGGAGCATTGAGATTACAGACATGGGCATACATGTCCGGCTTTTCTGTGGGTTCTAGGACTCTGCATTCATATTCTCATGCTTTCTCAGCAGATATCTTTTTTCCTCTGGAACAGAGTTTCTCTGAGTAATGGCTCTGGCTGTCCTGGGACTCACACTGTAGAGCCTCAAACTCACAGAAATCTGCCTGCCTCTATCTCCGAGTGCTGGAATTAAAGGCATGCACTACCATACCTGTCTCTCAGCAAGTGTCTTATTCAATGAAGTATGACCCCAGGCCTAAAGATTATTCTTGGTTGGCATGCACCATGCAACAAAGACATGTCCAACATATGTCCCCCACTACATAGTATCCAATTTTCTAATCTCTGATTGCATCACAAAAATTTTAGAACTTAATAATACTAATAAATAACAAAACGTTAAACTCTGATTTTTTTTTTGTACCTTTCTTTTAGATAACCAGTGGTTCTAAATGAAAACCTAAAGTCAAATTGTAAGTATCTAAAATGTCTTAATGTTGACAGCACTATCTGAAGTTTAGCACTGAAGACAGAAGTAACTACATGAACACTTGTAAAGAGAGTAATGGGGGTAAATACAATTGAAATATATTATCACATATATGAAGCTATTTATACAACCTGTTGCTTTGGTTTCTTTCTTCTTCCGTGACAAATATCATAACCAAAATCATCTTTGGAGAGAAAAAGGGTTTACTTGGCTTATACTAATAGGTCACAGTCCTCTATGGAAGGACTCAAACTGGGTCTTGACTAGGAAACCATATTGCTGCTGCCTTATCACAGGCTCATGCTCAGCTAGGTTTCTTACACAACCCAGGACCACCAGACCAGGGAATGGTGCCACCCACAGTGGGCTGGGCCTTTGCACATCAATGGTAAGGCAATCCCTTAAATGAGATTACCTTCTCAGGTGATTCTAGGCTGTGTTAAAATGATAGTTAAAGTTAGCTAGGACATTCATTATAATGTATATTAGTATATGCTTATAAAACATTAAAATAGTAATAATAATTTAGATAATTTGATTAATCACTTAAATTATACAGAGGAAGAAACAAATAACAAAACAATCTAAAACAGAATACAGAAAATTAATTTGAAAAGCACAATAAATTACTTCAACACAAAAAACCATTGAGTGAATAAGTAAATATTTTAATGTTTTAGAGATGGAACATCTATGTATATAAAAAATTAAAAAGGAAAAGAAACAGCATTAGAAGTTAAAATTAAGAAACAGCCAAAAAATATGAATAAATAGTAAAAAATTGCAATAAAAGGCTGTGTTTATCCTTTATAAAGATATTCATATATTGAATGGAATGACACTAAGAAAGTATAAACAGTTATTTTTCCCTAACAGGAAACTATCCATACAAAGAAAAATTTTAAGAAAAAAATTAAAGAAGTCATAAGCCTGTTATAAAAGAAATCTATGTGTAGCAAATGAAAGCAAGCATCTAAGTCCAACTTAAAGTCCACCTATAAAAATGTCACAGTGAAATACATTATTTTATACCGTTAACATGTACTAACTAATGAGTGGAGAGATGTCACAGTAGCTAAGAGCAAAGTATCTGAGTTCAATTTCCAGCATATACATCAGGCAGCTCATAACCACTGTAACTTCAGCAGCAAGGGATCTGATCACCTTATGGACCCCATGAACCCCAAGGACATTTGTACTTGCATATGCATATACCTAAACATAAGCACATAATAAAAGTAAATATTAAAATATTTTAATAAGTGCTAATGAATAAAATAAAATTTCCATCTCCTTTAATGCCAGAATTTTGGTTTTGGCAAATTTTCAAATATCCCAAATATTCAAGAAAATAAATCCTAATATGCTAAACTCATCATTTATAGCAAGTACCTTGAGCAAGGAAATGGTTTAACAAATTTCAGTATATTTAAACACTGTTTACAAGGCAGTTAAGCACAGTGCTGTCAGTATGACATACCAACACTAAACCAAGATGAGATAAGCAACTTAAATAAATTTATAGCCAACAAAATTCAACCAATATTTTTTTAAATCTCCAAACTAAAACAAGTCAATGCTTAGATTCACTCATTCACTTTCTGGATTCTACCAAGCCTTTAAAAAAACAGCTAATATCAATGCTTCTCAAATAAGTCCAACAATTAGAAAGGAAAGAAACACAAAAATAAAAATGAGCAGATGAACACATGGCAAAAAAAAAAAAAAAACAAAAAAAACTTTTTCAGGTTGCTTCCTGGTAAACAGTGATATAAAAATCCTCAATAAAATCTTCAAAAGAAGTGTTCTGTAACACATCAGAAAAGATTTCATCATGGCCAAGTTGTCTTTATTGTAGTGATACAAAGATGGAATAGACATAGATCAATAAATGAAATATATTGTATAAACAGTCTCAGTGATAGAAATCACATGACAATCTCAGCAGATTCAGAAAAGACCTAACAAAATGAAACATAATTTTACTATAAAAGACCCAAGAAACTAAGAATAGAAGAAATATATCTGAGCAAACACAAAACTACAGCCAAACTTATACTAAATGGGGAAAGATTTAAAGCATTGATACAAAATGAGAAATAAGACTCTACAAAATTCAGAGGATTGACAGACACAATCTTCTAAACCTATAGAAAGTTTACTTCTAGGCACAAATCTCAAAAGATACACCTATCACTAGCAATACTGAAACAACTTCTAACACCCTATTGACTAACAGAGTGGCCCCAAGACAGAATACCCAGCACCATTCAGCTGGTCCACAACTTCACAGGTTGTGGAAATAGCAAGCAAAGATGCACACATACACTCAGCAAGAGTGAGGCCAGGTATTCACACTAATAAACACTGCCAACCACCCAGTTCCTGATGCTAGGTCCCATTAAAGCGCATACACGATGAGTAAACAAAACAAAATGCCTCCTCCAGAATCTAGTACCCCTGTGGTTATGCTCCCTGAGAAAACAAACTTAACTAATGCCCAAGATAATGATTCTAAGCCATAAATCACACTGTAAATATGTTCAAGAAACTCAGAGGAGATGTAAACAAATGCCCGAAAGAGGACTGTAAAATACAAAGAGTTGACTAAAATAATGAAAACAATATAAGATATGAAATGGAAATGTAACAGACAGATGAAATACCTGAAGAAAAGCCAAAACAAAATAAAATTTAAAATGAAAACTCAAGAACTAGAACAAAAAACTGAGAGGAAACTGTTTCCAATACTTCGGGATCAAGTTGAAGAGAGATTATCAGTCTTCAAAGACAAGGTAGAAGAAATGGATCTCTCATTCGAAAATATTAAGTATGCTTAAAAGGAGAAATAGAATATATAGGGAAATCTGGGACACTGAAATAAGACCAAATCTATGAACAGTAGATGTAAAGGAAGAAGAAACCAAGGTCAAAGGTACAGAAAATATCTCCAAAAAATCCATAGAAAAATTTCCAAATCTAAGAAAAGAGATGCCTATCAAGGTCTAAGAGGCATAGAGATCACCAAAGAGATGGGACCAGAAAAAAAACTCTATATGTAACAGAATAATTAAAACATTAAATGGATAGAATAAAGAAAGAATACAGAAAGAGGCAAGAGAAGAAGATCAGGTCATATACAAAAGAGGTCCATCAGGATGACACCTGGCTTCTCAGTGGAGGCTCCGAAAGCCAGAAGGGCCAAGAATGATGGTCTACAAGTTCTAAAAGTGCACATGTGCCAACCCAAACTACTATACCCAAGCAAAACTATGTCATAATGGGAGCAGGAAAAGGGTTCTATGATTAAAAACAGATTTAAGGATTTTTGCCCACAAAACCAGCTCCACAGTGGATACTAAAAAAACTAATTCAGTTGATTAAGCACACCCAAGAAATATATAATCCCAGAACAGATATCTGAGAGATCTAAGAAAACAGCGCCCTCACAACAAAATAACAGGACTTAATAAGTGTTGTTCAGTAACCTCAATATTAATGGTTTCACTTCTCCAGTAAAGTCACAGACTAACAGACTGGATTACAAAACAAGATTCATCTTTTCTTATCCTGTAAGAACCACATCTCACAATCAACAACAGCATCACCTTAGGGGAACGTCTTCTAAGCAAGGAAAAAAGCCAGCATGGATAGTCTGACACCTGACATAATAAGTTTTAAGTCAAACTAGTTCAGAAGGGTAGACCAGGACACTCCATAGTCTCAAAGGAAAATGTCTTTCACCAAGAAGACTGTCTTAATTGGAATTGCTATTACCACAATAACACAATGACCAAAGCAACAGGGAGGAACAGATTTAACTGGTTACACTTCTACATCACAGTCCGTCACTGAAGGAAGTCAGGACAAGAGCCTAGTGCAGGGAAGCCAGGAGCTGAAGCAGAGACCATGAAGAGCACTCCTTACTGACCCACTCCCCTTTATCGCTCGCATACCCTTTGAGACCACTTGCTGGAGCTACTCTGCTGCAGTAGGATGAGCTTTCACATATCAGTTATTAATATAATACCCCACAGTCTTTCCTACAGGCCAACCTCAGAGACATTTTCTCAGTTAAAAGTCTTTCTTCCCAGATATGTCTAGGTCTATGTCAAGTGAGAAAAACCGAGCGAGTACAAGGATATTTCAATTCCAAACATTTATACATCAGACATAAGGGTTTTTAACTTTATTTTTTAAAAATGTTAAATCAATAGCACTAAAAAAAAAGAAGTCAAATGGGTAAAAATATTATAACTTATCCGATATGAAAGCAACATAATGTAACATTTTTTTTTGCACAGCATTTGTATTTTATTGGGTATAATAAATAATCTAGACAATTTAAAGCATATAGGACAATGTGTGCAGGTTATACCCAAATATATTATGTTTTATAAGACAATTCAAGGGCTCTAGATTTGGGTATTGCATGTGGACCTGACATTGCTCCCCAATGTAGATACTGTATACACTATACAGTAAAATGATACTCTGTAATCATATAATTACTTTTTGAAACATGAGGTATAACTATATTTATTGACAAGTTTCAGAAAATGTATTATATTTTATACTATTTCTACAAACTCTTATTTCAGTCCTTAAATGGGATATAAAATATGTTTGTGTGGTGTCTAAAAACTATTTTATTTATTATTTATGTGTGCACATGCTACAGTGCATTTCTGGAGGGCAACATTCTTTAAGAGTTGATTCTCTTTAGGTCTCGGATAGGAACTCAGGTTTTTAGGCATGTACAGTCCGCCTGTTACCTGCTGAGCCACTTCACCGGCCCATATGTGTAATTCTATATGTGTATGAAAGGACCCACATTCAGTGGCCACTCTTCATGGGGACTGGGCAGTGAGCATGGACGGACTAAGTCCCCACAATAGTTATGCATATCTCATTTTAAAGCACAGTTATCTTAAGTCTTCAGATGAGATCATATTGCGGATTTAATGTTATCAGTTTGATTATATGTGTAAGTTGATCCACTCAACAACTAATTTTCTGAACCTAATCTCTTTTCTCATAAAAATTACAGTGGAACAACAATTTAGGAATATAATCTTTATTTACGTGTGCGCAAACTCATCTATCATATAATGTATCACAAAACCAAAAACAGGTTGCTAACAGCACTTTGTCTAATAACTTCATTCATGTAAAATTATTTAATTTCTATGATGTGGCTTTGTTAGGTTCCCAGGCTAATCAAAACTTCTGCCTCAGACTCCTGAGGAACTGGATAAAAAGAGTTTTCTCCATACCTTGTTTTTCCTATTTTTACAGAAAAAATAAAATTCAAGGTCTCTAAGAAAATCAATGTTAATTAATATTTGGCATTTTAATGAAGAACTGTGAGAACAAAGTAAGAAAGCAGATGAGAAATAAATGAAAAGGGAATGCATTGTCCATTAACAGTTATGTTAGACTGTGATCTCTAATTTCAAAGTTATTATGATAAATCCCAATATAGAAAAACATTAAAATGTTTTTTCATCACTAACAGATAACAAACTTCAATTATACACTGTAGTATCCATCACATAATAGGACATATTTTCACATTCTGCATAGGCTCTTCAGTATCAGAATGACAGGAAACGGTCTGGGCAAAAGACAGGCACAAAAGGGAGACACATTCCGGTGTATTTGGCTGACATGTACCTATATGGAGGACAGGATGTTTCCCTAGTGAATGGTTAGTACAAAACTTCATGAAAGATACAAACAAAAAAACTCCCTGACGTGTAGATCAGAAGAACAGCACCAACAGTGATGCAGTGACATGGTCTCAGGTGACAAAAGTATTGAAGCCACAGATTCATAGCAACAAACATGCCCATATGTTCATCATGACAAGTACAAAATGTTTCCTAAGTGTTTTTTCTCTCAGTGCATTCAACTTTCTCTAGGATTAAGTGCAAATTCTAGATGGGAATAGAGCCAATCTGAAAAAGCTTTAAAATATGAGCGAAGCTGATGTCTGTTCTTATATGTTTTCCACATTTTTCAGTTTATTTCATAGGCTCCTTGTGTCATAGAATGTTTGTGGCACTCTGGGGTATCATTCTTTACTCAGTTATAAGGAGGGAAATTAAATATATTGTTACAAGCCACTGAGACTTAATTGTAGACTTCCACAAGACCTTCCATCCACTGAACACCCTTTCTGTTATCTTTAGCTTTAATGAAGATACATCATGCTGAGAACTGAGAAGTCATGTGTCTGAGGTCTTGGTGACTCAGGAAGAACTACAGGCCATGCTGGTAGTCTTTATCTTCTTTCTCCCAATGTTCCCTGGCTCACTGAACTGACCCCCCCCCCCTTGGGTGCTACGTCCAGTGGATTTTTTAAGCTAATAAGTAAATAAAACAATAAAACCAAACAATAAAAAGAAATTAAGATGGCGGTGGCAAAAAGAGGCAAGTCACAACATTCACATAAATGAAATAACATGTTATAAGAATCATTTAAGATTTCCTTGGTGTTATATTTATTTTTTGTTTTGTTTTTATAACCCAAAAATTCTCCTCCCTCCCCTATTCCCACCTCTCCCCAATTAAACTTTCTTATCTACCCATTTTCAATGTGTGGATGTTCATTTACGCTATGCAATAAATTTGGCTCATGACCCAGTGTAAGCAAACAAGATAATAGGGAAGTTAATGGTGATATTTTCAATTCACATGGCCATTCTTTGCCTCATGTTTGGTTTGGCTTGTTAATTTAAAAGTCTCAGTCTAGTCATTAGGGATGAGCACATTTGCATGCTATCATACATGAGCTGGACAATGTCTTAAAACATGAATTCAGGTGAAGATTATTTATAGATTGTCATCCATTCGGAAAAAGAGAACCCCAGAGGTCTTTTGCTGTACTTTTGATAATTTCCTTAGAGAAGATAGAACCAGATCACTGGGGCTGGGAACCCAGCTCATACTGAGCAGACATGAGGACCTGACTTCAGAATTCAACACCCATAGCAAAGCCAGGTGCAGCAGTTCCCATCTGTAACTGCAACACTAAAGTAGCAGAGACAGGAGAATCTCTGGCGTTTATTGGATGGCCAGTCTAGCCTGGTCAAAACTCCAGGTTTAGTGAGAGACCCTGTCTCAAAACAAGAAAATACACAATCAAGATAGACACTGGAAATTGGCCTGCAGCCTCCACATGTACATTTATTCACACACGTGCATACATATTTATAAACATGTATATACAATATACATTCATACATACATATACACACATAAACATATACACACATACAAACACAAGCATACAAAGCACTTATGCACCCTAGAAGATCCTGCTATTCTGGATACAGTTAAACATGATTGTGTAAAGATTATATAGCCTCCTCCATTAGCAAGCCTCTGGAGACTGTTGGAGATTGTGTAACATCTAAAAAGGTCGATGGTACTACATAATAGATGACATACCATTATGGCTTTCTAGGTGTTTATTGTAATGGAATAAACTATGATGAATCCTTAACGTTTTTCTGTACAATTCCACAGCATTTTCATTGTGCCTTACAGGAAATAATGCACCACACTTTTACAGCTCTGCTGCCTTGAGAGAGGAGCCAGAGGAGAAGCATTTTAAGGCGTAATAGTTTTTCAGTCAATCTCAAGAGCACTACTATGGGTGCACTTCACCCTGCTAGTGAGGTCACCCGTCTTCAGTAATGGCATTTGCATTTTATTGGCTTATTCCTCATCTAACCTAACTCCCTGACCCAAAGAAAGCATTCTTCAATTCTGTTTTGCTTCTCAGCATTGAGCAGTTATTCACTCCAACCATGAGCCTCTATTAAGCTCCCACTCTGAAAACCGCTGTTTATGTGAAGTATGGTTATTTCCAGAGGAGAAAAGGAGTCATTGGCTTATAGAGTGCTGTGGAAGGTGAGGGCCTTGCATTGATTAAGCACCTACTGTGATGGTTAATACTATCAACAAAACAGGATTTAGAGTCACTATGGAAACATGGCTGGGGGGTGTAGCTTAGGTGAATTAAAGTGGAAAGATCTACCATGCCAGTGGGCAATGCCATGGGCTGAGTCCTGAATTGCATAGGAAGAAGGAAGTCCACTGACTACCAGGACTCATCTCTCTGAGCTTCCTGACTGCAGGTGCAGTGTGGCCAGCTGCCTCACACTCCTGCCACCCTGCCATCCCCACCATGACAGAATGTACCCTTGAATGGTGAGCCAAAACAGACCTTCCAACATTGCCCTTGTCAGATGCTTGGCTGTAGTGCTGAAAGAAGCAACTAATACACTCTAAAACATTCACTGTGTGCAAAAGTACCAGGAGTGGAACAGGGTCTCTGTTACACCCTTCTCTGCTCTGATTAATGCTTATAACTTTGATTAAAAAAAATATTGCAATATGATATAGGTACCACTATCATTTCTTACTAGAGAAAAAAAATACAGATTGACATCCAGATCAATAAAATTTCAAAGAAAAACAAGAGCTGAGCGTCTGAGACTAGGTGTCCAGGGATCCCCATGCTTCTGTACCCTCAGCACTCTGATTACAAGCATGTGTCACCATGCCAGATTTATACATGCATCCAAAGTCAGACATGCTTGTGCATTGAGCACTTTATCAATTAAGCCATGTCTATAGCCCACTATATATAGAATTTTCTTGTCTCTTGTTTCTGCATAATCTGTCTTATTTCAGGTCCAGAACATTCTGTGTTTTCGTTACTCTTTTTAAAGAGTATTTAGAATAAAAACTGCAAATATAAGTAAAATCAATAATAAAAATGTCAAATGTTGCATCTTGTTTTCTCTTAAAAGGCACAGCAAATGTTAAGGTTAGGAATTTAAGGAGCTTTTATGCTAAAATTTTTATTTAAAATGGAATACTGAAATCTAGAAAGGAAACCCAGGAAGGCAAGATGGAATGTATTCTATACCACCCTACACTATATTTGGAGACATAGTGTCTCATTGAACCTAGAGTTCACAGATTCACCTAGACTGACTGTCTGGTGAACCTGTCTCCTTAGCACTTAAATTTCAGCATATGCCACCATGTCCAACTTTTATATGGATGTGGGGGATTCAAACTCACAACTCCATGCTTTTCATAGCAAGCACTTTACACTGGGAGCCACTTCCATAGCCCACTTCCTACTACAATTTAATGAACACTTCCAAGTTCCTTTTCTAACTAACTTGCTAACAATCTGAGATGACCATAAGTACATGCCACTGCAGACAGAATCAAACTATTACTTGGTCCCACATTCTCCTGAAATGGAGGCACACTTCTTTTGTAATTCCTCGCTGAAACTCCTGCATCAGGCACACTGATGCTCTCTCAGTTCACACTCCCCACTGGGATGCTATAATGACACCAAACAGACACAGCTTGCTCATTTCAGCAGTGGGCATCTATTAAGCGTCCAGTGTGTGACAGGCTTAACCCTAGCTTTTGAGGAATCAGTATTGCCTAATGAGGAAAGAGATGTGAAAACAGCTAAGTAATTAGATGATTGTAATACTTTCATTTCATTAATTTGGTAATGATTTATTGAGACACCACCTGCTGCTGAGCATGGATCTAAATCATGATCAAAACCAGAGGTAACTCTCAGCCCACTGATGGAGGCAAAGGTTAATCAGATCCCAGAAAATAGGTACAAAGTTATCATCTGAACAACCTAAGAAAGAGATATTGAAAGTGTCATGAGAGTAAACCACAGACAGAATGGACTGAAGCCAGAAAAGTTAGGCTGGGGAGATGGCTTAGTCAGTAAGTGATTTTATATAAGCATGAGACATGGATCCAATTATCCAATATCCACATGGAAAGCCTGGCTCCACACCAAGCCTACAGCCCCCTTGCTGGGGAGGCAGAGGCAGCAAGGGCCTTGGGGTTTGTTGCTTGGCCAGTCTAGCAAAAACCATAAGGTTCAGGTTCAGTTAGGAACTCTGGGTCAAAAAATTAGGTGGAGAACAGTAAGAAAGACATCTATCTGATATCGAGGCTTAGTTTCAACACATAATATACATATACACACATACACACATACACATGCACACACATAAACACACACATACATGCATGTGTGCGTGCACACACACAGACACATACATACACACAAACTGTAGTATGAGGTTTCTGGTCCGGACTTTCGGGCCTAGCCTCAAGGTTTAGGCCAGCACACCCGCAGACCCACAGAGACACACAGATGCTTACAATAGTTTTAGGCTGATCGGCGTAAGGCCCAGGCATATAACTTGCTAACTCTTTACCCTTAATCTAACCCATGACTCTTATCCTGTTCAGCCATGCGGCTCGGTACCTTTTCTCAGAGCAGCATAGTTGTCCTCTGCTTCTTCCGGCTTCTCTCTGGCATTCTGCTCTGTTCTTCCAGTTCCCAGAGTTATCCTACTCTGGTAGCCCCATCCACACTTCCTGTCTGTCTTTGGCCTATCAGCACTTTTTATTAAACCAGTGGGTGGGACAATTATTTACAATGGAACAACACAATCCCCTACACACAAACAGAAAAGCTAAAGAAAGCATCTAAATGAAAAACTTCAATTTAGAAGTATATGACGTTCTAGGGTACTCTACAGGGTGTTAATTTTAAGCTAATATGAAAAACTATCGTAAAAAAGACTTATTTGAATGAAAACCAGAAGACAAGAAGAAAGAAATCACAGAATAAAGTCTGGTGTGAGAATTTATATATCGCACATACGCAGTACCCATGACTTAGAAGAGAGGCCAGTAGACACACTTATCCAACCAGATAGATTGCACCACAAAGAGATTTTAAAATAAAGTCACAACTTCTGCCCTTTTTCTAGTCACTAAAATATACATTAAGGTCTTATAACCATTTTCTACAGAAACAAATTGTGTAGCTTGTAAATCCCAGCCTGATAACTTCTACAATTTGGAAATAATACAGACACAATATATTAGAAAAAAATACTATCAATCATTTTCCCCTTTGCAAATGCACAGGGTCATTCTCTTGAATAGTAGCAGGAATTAGTAACCTTTTGTCTTTGTGTGTGTATAAATGTGCAGGTTCATGCATATGGACGTGCATGCATGGGCCTGTTACAGTGTGTGTATGTGTGTGCAAGTTCACGCATGTGGATGTGCGTGGGTCTGCTACAGTGTGTGCGTGGGAGGTCAGAGAACAGCTCAGGTATAAGTTCCTGCCTTCCATCTTGCTTCTTGTTCACTGATGTGCCTATTAGACCAACTCTCCTGGCCCTGGCTTTCTTCTCTCCACTATGAGCCCTGGAATCACAGATCCATGCTACTCCCTTCATCTTTTATGTGGATTCTGAAAATTCAAACTCAGGTCCTCCCTGTGCTCACTGAATATTTTTTCCCAGTAATTGATCCCCTGGCTGAAAGTAGTAATTTTTATAAAAAATATTTATAATTAATTTAATTATGTGTATGAGCTCAAAAGCCCATTAAAGTCCAGATGAGGAAGTCAAGAGCCAGAGATCTGGAGTCAGAAGGAGTTACAAGGCTGTGGGGGGTGTGTGTGTGTGTGTGTGTGTGTGTGTGTGTGTGTGTAGAATCAAACTTAGGTCTTTTGGAAGAGTAGTATGCCCTTAGCCACTAAACCATCTCTCCATCCCAACTAGTAGTAACAATTTAAAATTTTTAAGTTTTTGAGAGTTCCATACCTAAGTAATTTTTTAAAGATGATCAGTAACTTTTAAAGACAAAAGCTGCCATAACAATCAAAGGCTACCAAACACCCAAGAAAGCAGAAAAGGACAGACATTAAACATATTGCTACTATTTATAGCTCTGCCACAAGAACATCTAACCAACTCAGTGACAGCATCAGGTGACGAGACCCAAGCCTTTGTTGTGACCAATTAGAGGTAGGAAGAGAAATTCTCCATCTCCTCATTCATTCAACAAAAAATGTATTAGTTGCCTGTCGAGTATGAAACAATTCACCAGAAAAAAAAAAAAGTAACTCCATGCTTAAAAAAATTACAATTACTTTTTTCTTTATTTAACCTTTGTACTAAATCAGACTAACCTTTTCTTCTTTACCCTTCTCAGAACTTCCACCTTCTCATACCCACATGCTCATTATTCTTAATTAGTGAGAGTGCCCTTTATTCTTTATTGACAAGAACTTTGGAAATAAGTAAAGACAAAGCAACTAAGAACAAACAATCTGTTTAGTCATAAATTTCTGTAGCAAGGGAGTCGGCCACAAGTCTTTGAGCTTGGCAGAGACTCAAAGGAAGGCATGGGCAGGGAAAAACATTGATATAAAAAAAGGAGAGAGTGAGGGAAGGCTTCAAGTCACACTGACAAGAGATTGGCATGATATATGAAAGTGAGCTAAGTAGAAGTAAAATCTTATATGATCAGTGGGGACCTTGACTTTCTGGGGTTATTCCTGAATTAGAGAAAGCTATAGGGAGAAAAGTAAGAGAAACTGTTGAACTTTAATCAAGCCCAGGCCGCTGGTGTAGACCTCACATGGATTTGATTACACTTGGACCATGATGGAACAGTGGTGCAGAAGTGTGACTTGGCTTCCTGAAATGACTAGACTGATGAACACCTTTAGTACAGGTAATCTGAACATTGGCCACCTGTATATTCAGTCTCTTGATCCCTTTCATTTTTCACTATCTTCTACATGAAAGTTTGACCAATTCGGGAAAGATAGAAATCCAAGTCAGCCCTTCGTTGGTGGAATAGTTTTTGCCATGTCCACTCTATGATGGGGTCATAATAAAAGTTATCCAGCAAAAGAATACCACATAGAGTAAGTAGACTCCATGTAGAGTACAACAGATCAGCAGAATAATAATGTAAAATAAAAAAGATAGAATTAATAGGGTTATAGAGATGGCTCAGTGTTTAAGATGCCTCTTGCTGTTTTTGCAAAGGTTTTGTCTCTCAACACAACATGGTATTTCATGACCATTCATAATCCCAGTTCCAGGTAACCCAACATTCTAAGTAAGTACCAGGCAAGCACATGGTGCATGTGTGTGCATGCTCACACACACACAGAGACAAATAACCTCCTAACATAAAACAAATAAATCTCATTTTTAAAAATAATGATGGATTGTCCCTGTAAGATGCTTCAAACCATTTACTCAATCTCAACCAGGAATGAATCAATTTAGGAAACACACTAATTAACACTGGCTCCTTGATTGTGGGTATGATGGAACCATCTGCCTTAGGATCCTGCTTCTTTGACTTCCTGGTCATGATGGAGTATGCTCTTGAAATGTAAACCAGAAACACACCCTCTTTCCCTTAGATTAACTTCATATGAGCATTTTATCTCAGCAACAGATAAACTAAGACAGATAATGGTTTGAAAAGATAAGACTGTTTTTGTGATGGACCTTATCATGTGAATCTTAGGTTAATTTACTTTTCTTCATTTTATTATTTTTTATAAAAAATTTCTTTTTATCCATGTTTCCCCCTGCTCCCCCTCCTTTCACTCCTTCCAATCCCTCCCAGGCCTTCAGCCTACTCCCTCCCAATCCCCCTTCCTCTCCCCCAAAAGGGCAAGAAGTCCCAAGGTGGGTCAGCTAAGCATGGCACATCCACTGCAGACATGTCTGATTTCTTCATCCCAATATCAAGACTGGGTTAGGCATTCCTCTGCAGGGAATGAGCTCCAAGTCTCCAGTCCACTCACAGGAACACAGTCTGATCCCACCCCTCAAGGCTTACACCGCCCATGCCAGTCAACAGTTGCCTACCCTTGGAGGGCCTAGCTACTTTTTCTGATTGATATCCAGCTGAAACTTATTTGTGGCTGGAAGATTAAAAGAATTTGCAACTGGAGACTACAAAAGGCCCAAGTATTCTGTAAGCAGACCTTAATGGGTCCTTCTAGTGAGATCTTTAAGGAAAAAAATACTGAGAGAAAGGCAGAACATGCATAGCAAGATCATGAAGATGAGGAAGAAAGCAAAGACTGAAGAAAGGGCAGGTACCCTTCTGTGAGATGGTCCAGTCTCTTGGTACCCTTCTGTGAGATGGTCCAGTCTCTTGGTACCCTTCTGTGAGATGGTCCAGTCTCTTGGTACCCTTCTGTGAGATGGTCCAGTCTCTTGGTACCCTTCTGTGAGATGGTCCAGTCTCTTGGTACCCTTCTGTGAGATGGTCCAGTCTCTTGGTACCCTTCTGTGAGATGGTCCAGTCTCTTGGTACCCTTCTGTGAGATGGTCCAGACTCTTGGTACCCTTCTGTGAGATGGTCCAGACTCTTGGTACCCTTCTGTGAGATGGTCCAGACTCTTGTTTCGTTTGGCCCATATCCTGAAATTTTGACTGAAGATGAGTTTAAAGATAGTGGATTAAGGTCTTCAGTATTTCAAGGCAGGAGAGCACCCAGCCTGAAACACTAGGCTGAGAAAACAACTGATCATTTAGGATAATATTTGGGTGGAGAAAGAAACCTTAATAAGCTAAAGAAATCAGCACCACTGAAGGGAAACCAGTGACACACTGGAACAATACAGAAAGTTTTCTGAGGGCAAAGGGCCACTGTCAAAACTCTATCTTGTGAAGATGCACATTCATTTAAAGAAAAAAAAGCCTTAAGTAAAGGAGCTCCATGCTTCTCAAAGGCAAATAACTGCCTAGGAAGGTTCTACCAGGGTCATCACACAGAGCACACAGCTGTGAGCCAAATGAGGTGGGCTATGGCCCAACCCAGAAACAGAACTCTGCAGCAGCATCTACCTGGTACGGATTTTACCGGCACAGAAAATTCACAATTGATGGGGTTTGGAGTCCTGCTTCATGGGTACAGAAAATAGCTTAGGGGCAATCCTGCTAAAATCAGGAATAAGACAAGGCTATCCACTCTCCCCAAATCTATTCAAGATAGTTCTCAAAGTCCTAGCTAGAGCAACAACTGAAAGAGATCAACGGGATACAAATTGTAAAGGAGAAAATCAAACTCTCACGCTTTGCAAATGATATGATCGTAAACTTAAATGACCCCAAAATTCTAGCAGAGTGCTCCAACAGCTGATAAACACCTTCAGCAATATAGCAGGACACAAAATTAATTTTAAAAAATCAATATTCCTCCTATACACAAATGACAAAAAAGCAGAAAAAAAACAAATGAAGAAAACCTCACCATTTACAATAACTGCAAATAACATCAAATATCTTGAGATAACTCTAACCAAGGAAGTGACAGACCTATATGACAAGAACTTTAAGTCACTGAAGAAAGAAATTGAAGAAGATATCATAAAATTGAAAGATCTCCCATGCTTTTGGATAGGTAGGATCAACATGGTAAAAATGGCAATCCTACCAAAAGCAATCTACAAATTCAATGCAATCCCCATCAAAATCCCAACACAATTCTTCAGAGATTTTGAAAGAACAATATTCTGAAGAAAAGGAGTACTAAGACCGTGGTTCTTCAGACCTGGGACTTCTCCAGGAATCTCATGCTGGGACATGAGTGTTAGCTAGAGCAGAAGGTTACTCCAGGAGTAGACTTCAGTGGTTGTGAAAACTTGTCAGATGACACTGGAAGCCAAAGCACAAACAATAATGAGTTAGTGATGAGCAAGACCACACCTTTACAAGAACCTCTTAGTCATCTATAACTCTTACCCCCCATTTAAACCTGAACCTCATGTCAGGACTCAGAAGATAGAGTTGAGTCACTGGACCTAGTTATTGGTTCTTCTTCCCAATGTAGTTACATGGAATGAATTTTTCTCCACTGTTTATGAGAGAGAGAGAGAGAGAGAGAGAGAGAGAGAGAGAGAGAGAGAGAGAGAGAGAGAGACCAAGACTCAACTTTATATGGAAAAACAAAAACAAGATTGCCCAAAAATAGAACTTCAGGGTGCATCACCATCTCTGACTAATCCACAAATCTATGAACACCAGATTTTTGACAAAGAGGCCAAAAGTATACAATGAAAGAAAGATAGCATCAAGATAGATAACTTGATAGTAGTATGTAGAAAAACGCAAATAGATCCATATCTATCACCCTGCACAAAACTCAAATCTAAGTTGGTCAAAGATTTCAACATAAACCCACTTACCTGAACCTAATGGAAAGAAAAATGGGAAATAGCCTTGAACACATTGGCACAAAAGACCATTTCCTAAATATAACACCAGTAGCATAGACACTAAGAATAACAATAAGTAGGACCTCCTGGAACTGAGAAGCATCTGTAAGGCAAAGGACACAGTCAGTAAGACAAAATGACAGCCTACAGAATGGGAAAAGATCTTAACCAACCCTACATCTGACAGAGGAGTCATCTCTAAGATATATAGAGAACTCAAAAAACTAGAGCCTAAAATCCTAAATAACCCAATTTAAAAATGGGGTTCAGAGCTAAAAGGGGAATTCTCAACAGAAGAATTACAAATGGCTGAAAGACAGTTAACTGCTCAACATCCTTAGCCATCAGAGAAATGCAAATTAAAACAACTCTGAGATACCACCTTACACCTGTCAGAATGGCTATGATCAAAAACACAAATGACGACCTATGCTGGAGGGGATGTGGAGCAAGGGGAACACTCCTCCATTGCTGGTGAGAGTGTAAACTATACAGCCGCTTTGGAAATCAGTATGGCAGTTCCTCAGAAAACTGGGAGTCAATCTCCACAATGACCCAGCAATACCAATATTGGGCATATACCCAAAGGATGTGCATTTCTATGCCAATGGCATTAGTTCAACTATGTTCATAGCAGCATTATTTGAATAGCCAGAACCTGGAAACAACTGAGATGCCCCTCAACTAAAGAATGGATTTTTTAAAATGTGGTACTTTTACAAAGTGGAGCACTATTCAGCAGAAAAAAAAAGACATCCTGAAATTTGAAGGCAAATAGATGGATCTGGAGAGTGTCATTCAGAGTGAGATAACACAGACCCAGAAAGATAGACATGGTATGTACTCACTCATAAGTGGATTTCAGATATAAAACACAGGATAACCAGGCTACAATCTACAAACCATGACTAGGTAGGTAACAGGAGGAGCTTAAGAAAGACATGCATGGATACTCCTGGGAAGGGAAAATAGAGATCTCCTGAGTAAATTGGAATTATACTGGGAAAGTAGCAAGAAGAGGTGGGAAGAATTCTCATGAGAGAATAGGATGGTTTAGTGGGAGAAGCAACAGACAGGGAAAAAAAATAGACATCTTGAATAGAAGGAGCCATTGTAGGGTTAGAGAGAAACCTGGTGCTAGGGAAACACTCAAGAACCCACAAAATGACCCCAATGAGAACTCAAAGAAATAGTGGAGAGGTGCTTAAACAGGTCATTCCCTATAATAAAATGAATGACCACCCTAATTGCCATTATAGAAACTACAGCCAGCAACTGATGGAGGCAGAAGGAGAGATCAATAGCTAAGCACCAGATCAAGTTCCCAGTCTAGCTGAAGAGAGGGAGGAAAGAGTATATGAACAAAGGAATCAGGATCATGAGGAGACCCACAGAGACAGCTGACACAAGGTATTGGGAGCTCACTGACTCTGAAATGACACCTGAGGAACCTTCATGAAGAGAAATTAAATCTTCCAAATATAGATGGCAACTGAACAGCATAGGCAGTGTGTGGAGCCTCTTGCAGTTGGACCAGAGTTTATTCCTCGTGCATGAACTGGCTTCTGGGAACCCATTCCCTACAGAGGAACACCTTATTCAGCCTTGATACCGGAGGCTGGGACTCAGGCCTACCTCAACTGTCTATGCCAGACCAAACTGACTCATCTAGGGAGTCCTTGCCCTCCCTGGGAAATGATGGGGGGTGGAGTTGGGTGAGGCTGAGGGAGGATTAGGAGGAGGAGAAGGTGGGGAGGAATAGTGGTGGGTATTGGGAAAACTTTTAAAATAAAAATAAAATAAAATTCAACAAATTAAAAAATAGCTTTGGTAGGTACTTTCTGTAACTTATTGAAGAAAGAGTTTATTTTGGTTTGTGATTCCAGAGGAAGAGTCCCTGATGATGAAGAAAGCTGGCAGCAGAAGACAGAGCCAGCAGCTGAGAGATCACATCTTCAATAACACACAGAAGTCACAGAAGAACCTGAAAATAAGAAGAGGCTATAAATACTCCAAGCCTGCATCCAGATGTGTATTTCCTTTAGCAAGAGGTCACATAATCTCCCACAAATGGAACCTTAACTGGAAAACATGTGTAAGTGTTCAAATGCATGATCCCATCAGAGAAATTTTCAGTCAAACTACCACATTCTACTTCCTGGTCCCATAGGCTCAAGGACATTTCCCCCCCAAAAAAATAATATGGTCAGGTTCTATTCTACTGGTAACAACTTCTGTGCTACTCCTTTATTGCTGTGACAAAATATGACCCAGCAGCTTATAAAAAATAAAGTGTTTAACTGGGCTTACAGTTTCAGAGAGTGAGCATCTGTGATGGTGGAGCATGTTGGCAGGAATAGCTGAAAGGGAAGTTCACATCTTGATCTGCAGTAAAAGTCATAGAGAGAATACATTATTATTATTGGTGGGAGTTTTTTGAAACCTCAAAATCTGTCTACAGTGATACAGTTTCTCCAACAAGGCCATACCTCCTAATCCTTTCCAGTTTCACTAACTAGAGAGCAAAGATTCAAGCATCTGAGTCTATGAGGGTCATTTTCATTCAGATCACCAGAGTCACTGTTTTGTTACTGTGATATAATAACATAACCAAATGCAAGTTATTGAAGAGTTTAGTTTGGATCATGATTCCAGAAGGCTAGATTTCCAGCAGCAGGAGCAGGAAACCAAGAGGGTGCATCTCCAACCACATACAGAAAGCAGAGAAAGAACAGGAGATTGAGCAAGATTACACACTCTCAAAGCCCATCCCTGTTGTAGTGGGTTTTCTCAGGTCCCGGACGCCAGAGGTCCCGGACCCACAGACCTGCCAGGGACCGCTTATCTGCGCGCCGCCGCCCGGGTCCCCAGAAACGACTCAGACGCTTCTATTAACTTTATGCTGTTTGGCCTATGGCTCGGGCACATTGCTAGCTAGCTCTTACATCTTAAATCAACCCATTTCTATTAATCCGTGGGCCACGTGGCCCCGGCCCGTAGCTCACCCGTGTTCCTTACATGTTGTTCTTTGGGCGGCTGGCTCGATCTGCCTCGACTCCGCCCTGCTTCTCCTACCTAAGCTCTGATCTCTCCTCCTACTTTTTCTATGGTACCTGCCATGGCTCAAAACAGCTCCTTTATTTAAAGATTGAGATTCACAGCATAAAGAAGGGCATTCCCACATCACTTCCCCCTTTCTCTCTAATCAAAAAGGAAGGTTTCAATTTTAACATAGCAAAGCATTCCCACATCACATCCCCAATGACATACTTCATCTAGCAGGCTGTGCATCTTCAAAATTCCATAACCTCCCAAACAAGTTCAAATAAGTAAGCCTATAGAGGACATTTTCTCATTCAAACCACCACAGCAGCTGAGAGGGCAATCTGTGGCTGTGTTGGAGTCTCTGTAAAGAGGCCCTAAGAGACCATTATGCGACGCTGCAAAGATGAGGCCTAAATTGCAGTAGAGACTCCAGGATGCTAGAAATGTCAGGAAGTGCCTGACCTTGGTTTTTGAGACAGGGTCCCTCACTGAGCTGGAACTCACTAAAAGATGGGAAGTCTTAGAGATCTGTTTGTCACCTCTGGCATAACACTGAGATTACACACACATGCCACTATACCCAGATATTTTTGACATTAGTTCTGAAGATCAAGCTAAGGTCCCTGTGTATCTAATTCACCTTTAGTCAACACATTTGATCTATTTCAATGAGCACTTTATTATATGAAACAGCTTCTGCTAAGTGGCTGACTTTGCCCCTGCTTATAATATGTGTTGATATCCTGATCAGTAAGTAGATGATTGAAAAATGAGCCACCTACCTGTTTATCTGCAGAGCATGCAATTTTAAGTTTTTCTTATTCCGAAGTTTGAGAAGAAATGTTCTTCTAGATGTAGTTCAAGAAACATTAGGCTATCTACCATTGTTATTTCTGTTTTTGAATTAGGTCTCCAATTACAGAGTAAAATCCAACAACACAATTGAAATGAAATAATAACTGTTATGACAGAGCACTTATGAATATGGTCAAAAAATATGCCCTAGTCTGCTTTGAAAATCTCTTACAGGCATTTGTTCAGTTTACGTGAGTAAATTATAATTGAATCACCAGAGTGACTTTGACACGGATCTGTGTTTTCTCTTGACCTTTGAGTTTATTGTAGAGGGGGCATTGTGTAGATTCCTCTCCAGTTAACCATAATCATTTGACACTTAGCTTCTGAGGTCAGCACAAAATTTATCATCAGATACCCTTGAGTCACATACATGCAACACAATTCTGGATACGGCTATGTTACTTTCTGGCTCCAGATTCATGTAGGAAAATGTTCTCTGTAATTTAGTTTCTAGGTTTAACTTCATCAGTTACCTGCATGCTCCATTCATTGTGGCAAAGAAACTGACATTAAGGACATGGGGATAGCCACCAACAGAAAACAGGGGCCTAGATGAGACAAAGTGGGAGCATGAATTTGTGGTGCTGATGAAGACAGAGGACAGAAGGAGTGAGAGGGGAAGGGGGACGCTGGGAAGCTAACAAGCAGACAACATGGAAGATTCACAGGAAGATGAAGCTGGTGTTTTGTTTAAGTTAGTTTTACTCCTCATTAAATTTGGCCGGTCTCTCAGTGAAAAGATTAGCCAATCAGAATTTGGCCCTGGAAGTACCTCACAGGTTTATTTACTTTTTTTCCTAAGGTATGTGACAAATGAACTTTTTTTTTTCTTCTCCAGAGCAGCTACTAGAAACCTGGGGCATGCCTGGTAGAAGCAAGTCATTTGCAGAGAAAATAAAAATTCAGTGTATAATGAGGGAACAGATCAGGACCGGAGTGTAGCCTGGCAGAGGCAAGATTTAGACCCAGACATCCCAATGAGACTCAGCTCAAAAGAAATGTGTTCTAGTTACCCAGTGTGATGACTGTCCCTCTTGAAGTACAACCCTGATATGATCTATCCCTAGGAGACAAGTCACAAAGGGCAGCAACAAACCCAGAGGTCCTTTCTTCAGTCCAGAGCTAAGTGAGCACTTAGAAAGAAAGAGTAAGATTGCCAGGAAACCTCATCTCATTCTGTTAAGTCTTTACAATGGTATTTATCCAAGCAGATGACCGTCGAGTGGGAACCATAAAGCCATCATCTGTAAAGGTGGCTTCAACAGTAAGCCTTGGAGTGTCTATCCTCATATTCTACTCTGATCCCCTTTCTTATAATGAGCATCAGACCAACCTAAACCAGAAATGTGAAAGAGAGTAAAGAGAAGATGAGTAGGCATGGGCTGACTCCACCAAGGATATCAGTCAGAAGAGAACCATGATAAAACTGATTAAATTGAATATGCCTAGGATCCTAATGTGAAGGCAATGGAATTCAAGCAATGCTGATTTAGCAAGCTGAAACCATAACACAAAGGGTCCTCATTTACTCCACATGAGGTGTAGGATGAGGCCTAGTGGCTAATGGCACAGTAGGAGTACTTCCTCAACATAAAATACCTCTGGTGATAATTTTATCAACTTGTCAGGATCCAAAGTCACTAAGGAGACAAGCCTCTGGCAACCTATGAGGAATTATCTAGATGAGTCACCTCAGGCCACGTCTATGAGGGATTATCTAAATTATTTTTACTGAGATGAGAAGACTCACCTTAATTGTGGGTGGTTGTGGTTTTGAGCTAAATAAAAAGAAGACAGTGAGCAAAATCACTAGCTTCCTGACTGTGGATGTGATGTGCCCAGATGCCACCATGCCTTCCCCACCATAGTGGACTAGACTGGACCCTCAAACCGTATGTCAAAATCAAGCCTTCAAGTGTTTTTTAAGGCATTTTGTCACAACAACAAGGCAATTATCTAGGATACTATCCTTGAACTAACTCTTCCCCTTTTTTTCTTTCTTTTCTTTTTTTTTTTGAGGGGGGTATGGAGGGGAGACAATGACACATTTACTGCCAAACATCATTCCCTATTCACTCTCTACCTGTGGAGTCTGAGAACTTCCACAGCCCTCTTTATCCCAGCTCTGTCCTTCCATCATGCCAGCAGCATTTCTTCTCAAGTATTTAGCTCCAGCCATATGCCTGTTCTTCTCAGCATATGATTGTTCAGCCATAACTAGCCTGTTTCCAGGGCTACGCCATGAGAATAAGCAAAAAAAAAAAAAAAAAAAAAAAAACAGCACAAAACAGCAACAAACAAAACAAAAAACATGTAAATTATCAACAGCTGGTTTCTTTTTGCTAAGGACTTTCTTCTCAGCCTTCCTTCTTGCATTTTGCCAAAGCATCAAGAAGAAGCAAGATCAGGAGCTCATCATTTCATTTAGAAAGTACATCATCAAAAAGTCTCTAAGAGATGCAAGATCTGGGAGGGGATGCTTGGAAATTGCATCTTCTGGACAGGATGGGGCTATTGAAGTGACAGGAGCTATGGTTCCCTGCACAAGACCTGTTCTAGATCAAGCCAGTCAATATTCCACAGTGAGTGGGTGGGGAAGGCCCTCATGAGACCTACTCCTCTCTGAGATTGTATTGATAGTTGAAGGCTATTCGAGGGGGAAAAAATGTGTTGTTCAGGGGTTTGTTCCCTGATGAATCGCACAGTGATTGACTCCACATGCATTTGCATATGGACAGTACTAATTGGATTCAGAGGACTATAAACAAATAAAAAATAATTAGAGCAAAAACTTGGAAGAGAAATGTAAGCGAAGAAGTCCAGAAGAGGTAGAGGAAGAAGTAAGGTGTGGATGTAATCAAAATTCATTGAAAACATGTATAAAATTCTCAAAGGATAAATAGCTTAAAATGAGAAAAGAAAATTAATTTAAAGATATTCAACTTGATTATTTCCATGTTCCCCCAAAATAAAACACACCATTTTTGTAAGTCATCCCCCTTTACAAGAGTCTCCTTTCATCTAGTTTCCAATGCCATGATCTCCATTTCCAGATGAATCCTTCCTGAAGTACCTTTAGCAAGTCCCTTTCCATCAACAGCCTCCTTAAAGTAATCTAGGCCTTTGTCTTCCAGCCCCTCAGAATGTGTCTGATATCTACCCCTTACCAAATTGTAAAGCCATAGCCACAGTTTTTCAGTTATTAGTTAGAGCAGCACCATGTTTTCTATTGTCAAAAAGCCCTGTGACTGGACTTGGGGCACCACGTTGTTGGGGTATCTACTCTGCAAGCCTAGCTAACAACCCAGGTCTAGGATGTTGTAAATCCGTGTGGGGAATAAATTGTTGATGTTTGACTAAATTAACATAGTAACAAACTGCCTTCTGATCACTTCCATTTGTACTCATAGACAAGAGCTGCTCCCAGCCGTACCCAGAGAAGCCTGCCCTTACGGTGGACAGTAAGCAATGCAATGGATGCATGGCAACCCAAGATGCAGGAACTAAGTGGCAGTTGTAAACCCAGTTCTAAGGAAGACATTGATACCACCACCTCCAAGGCTCAGGGACCATTGTAGAAGAGAAGGTGGGAAAAGTGTTAGAACCTGAAGGTGGGGTGAACGGCTGATAAATACTATTTTCCAGATGGGATACAACCATAGCAATTATTAACACACAAAACTGTAGCTATTTGCTCTGGGCCCTCACGAGACTGACCTTGTCAATAACCAGTCACAATGCGGGAAGCTCTTACCAGGCCTTATCCCTTAACACTAAGCTATTGTCTATTGATAGATTCTGAGAGAGAAAAATCACTGTTTGATCTCTCCACTCAAGTCCACTAGATTCCAACATATTCCAAACTGATGATCACACAGATAGGACACACACACACACATACACACACACAGAATGTGAGAGAAATATTTGTGAGTAATAGGAGAATGAGTGGGATGGTAAAAAGTGGGGGTCAGAGTGGCCTGTATGAATGATGTACATATGCAAAATTTAATCAATTAAAATAAATAATTTAATTTAATTATTTAAATGAATAAATGTATGCTTTTCTAGAGCCAAAGAATCACATTACTATGTACTAGATTAGCAAAAGAAATACAAAGTATACAGAATGTAGACTACAAGGTCCAAGACAAGCATGTCCTCAGTGTGGCATCCCTCTGAAGGCTGAGGGAAATCTGTCTCATACCTGTCCTCTAGCTACTGGATCCTGCTGCCAGTGGTTGTTTGGTGTCTCCAGGATTGTAGGAACAACACCTCAATCGCTGCATTCCTCATAAAATGCTAATCTCTGCATGAACATCTGTGGCCAGACTTCCCAGGTGTAATAATATGGGAACCTACCCTGCTCACTTAACTTACTCTTAAGCAATCAAATTCATAGTTAACATATCCAAGTGAAGTCACATCCTGAGAAACCTGTAGCTAGAATTTCAAAGCATCAATGTGGGGAATGCATTTAGCCTATAATAAGCTGTTCCTATAATAGCTTTACATATCTCTGGGGATAGATGCATATTCATATAGGTATGCATACATGTGTGTGCATGTGTGTGTGTGTGTGTGTACCTGTGAAGCTACTATGGATATTGCTTCTCAGGGGCTATCTACCTTATTTTTTGAGACTGTCCTGAAACTCATTAGTTGGGCTAGGCTGATAGGTCTGCAAGCCCCAGGGATTCCCGTCTCTACTTCCTTAGAACTGGGATTACAAATGAATAGAACTACACCTATCTTTTTCACTGGCTCTGGGGCTCAAACTCAAGTCATACTTGCAAGGTGACCACTTTACTGTCTGAGCAATCTTCTCTTCTGTGCTTTAATATATATAATATACATCATTGTAATATAATATATTATGTATTTATATATTATTATATATTATGTATTCACATATTATATGTTGCTACTATACATTATTATATTATATATATATTAGGTCTTTGAAAATTTCATACAATAAATTTTAACATTTATCCCCTCTCCCAACTCTTCCTATCCAGGTCCCAGACTCTGATCTTCACTGTTTTCTTGAACCTGTCTGGTCTAGTTTGTGTTTCTCATGTAGTCTCAAGTGTGTGGCATCCACTGGAGCATGGTCAGCCTACCAGGGGCCAGACCCTTAAAGAAAATTGACTTTCCCTCTCCCCACAGCTGTGAATCACCAATACCTCCTCAACTAGGTTTGAGACTTAAAGTCCATGCCCCTTTTCCACAGTGGAACTTTGACTAGCTTGAGCTTTCTCCAATCTAGGACATGCTAACACAGCTACTGTGAATGCCTATGTGTAACTGCCCTGCTGTATTCAGAAAACATTTCTTTTTCTACCAGTTTTCCATAGCCTCCAGCTCTTACAATCTCTCCATCCCCTCTTTCACAATGGTCCCTTAGCCTTGGGAAGAGGGAACAAACATGAAGTCAATGTCTTTTTTTGATCTGAACATTCCACATTCTGAACAAACTCACATGTGGGTCTCTGTATTAATCCACTGCAAAGAGCAGTTTCTCTGGTGAGAGTTGAGAGATTCACTTTATCACATTCAGGTACTGTGGGACAGACATTTCCTGGGGAAATGAAATTAGCACATCTATTCACCCCAGATAAACAGCCCATGTCAGATGAAAGTCCAACTTCATGAACCAATTTGTTTTATTAGGGTGGAGTTGCTCACAGGAGCAGAAATGACTCAGACACAACTGTATCACTGAAGCCCACCCCAGCATGAGTGACACTCATAAAAGCTGGAAAACCAGGAGCACAGCCTTCAGGTATCTCAATGAGTTAGAGAATGTCCTTGCAAAGTGGCTTGGTTAGTTTAAGCTTTACCCTCCTACGCAGCTCTGCTGGTTCCTGCTTCTTCCAGAAACATACTCTGGTCTGAGTCTCCTTTTCAGCTTGGTTTAGCTAAGGGCCAACCTCAGCTATCTTTTGATTTACTTTTGGAAGCCTGGGACCTAGTGAATCTGATCAGTTTTGGTTACTTGCTGAAGCTATTTTTAGTTGTTTACCTTCTTCTGTGTTAAAGAGGTCCCTGCAAGAGAGAATATTTCAATCTATGAGGAAATGGTTACACAATATTCCACCCATTCCTGCAGCTCTTACATTCTTTTTGCCCTGTATTAAACAATAATTCCTGGTCCTTTAAGGGAGTGACTATAGACATAGATCCAAGACTTAGAATTAGGCTACAATACCACAGTAACAGTCACTTGTCCTTAGGAACTTCACTCGTGGTTGTGAGTTGAGGCTGACATCAGCAGTGATTCATGGCTGTAAAAACACAAATGTTTAGAATGCATTTTTACAGGAACATCACATCCAGCTAGTGAAATGTTAGGGTCTTGGAGAAGTCCCACAAAAGACCAATCACATATGCAATCAACAAGAATGTTTTTATCCATCATGCTGGGGCCATCCATCCTACACAAAAGCAAAATGGTCATGACTGGGAGAGGAACATGTGGGCTCTTTTTAAGCACACCAGAAGGGTGTTAGGTCATTGTATCTACAATTAGCTTAAGGAAATGGCAATTATATTAATTGGCTAGGGCTAGTCTGGGGCTGGTTAAGGCTGAAGCTTTTCCATTTGGGGGCAGGCTTGTAAAGTCCCAGGCTTTGTCCTTACTTGGCTATTACCTTGAGCTGTTGACTGTGGAGGCTGGCTGACCTAGTACTGCATGTACCAGGCCTCCCCCCTGTTTCTTGCTCTGTGTGTGTGTGGGGGGGGCATGGGTACTGCACAAATTCTAGTTAATATATAATGAAAACCCAGAGCCAGACATTAGGGAAAAGCTACATTACTAGAGAGAGGAAACAGAACACAGTCAATTCTCACCCAGCCAACTTCTCAGGGTAAACACTATCTTCAAGGGTCCTCCTCCTAGCTGGTTGCATCTACAGAATCCCTCAATGCTATGATTCTGTTCTCTGATATTCCAGGCTGATTCTATTAAATATAAAATATATCACCACAAGGCTCTCTGAAAGTTTATTGTCATCCACTCTGAGCAAGTGTCAGGTGATCTCAAAAGTTCACTACTAAGAAGATACTGCAGTTGCCTTGGAAAGGGCCCCTTCAATTATATCAATTGCTTCCTCCACTGATCAAGGTTTGGTACAAAAGTATGGATAGGAGATGCTAACTTAACTAGCTCTTTGTAACCCTAAGTCAATTTCTCTGAGCCATTATGTTTCTGTATTTTGGAACTCTTCCATGAAGCCTCCCCACATTTCTCCATGTATGATGAGCTCAGTGGGACTGACTTAATCTGCTCAGCCTATCACCCAGGGCCAAGGGAGAACATGGCCCTGCCTGCCTCTGCTGCATCTTTTGGCTCACAGTGTCTGAGGCCCTACTTTGGCACTGTATCTGTAGCTCTGTATCTGTTGTCACTCTTCACCATTTCCAGCTGTGGAGAGCTCCTGGCTGGGCAAACCATCTCCATCCCTAGTACAACCTTAGCTAGAATACCCTCTTTAGTCTGTGGGTACAGTTACCCATCCCTGGACCAGGCTTGGTCTTCTGGTTTTTTATTTTTTATTTTTTTGTTTTCTGTGAACTTCTGCTTGGGTTGGGTTCTAAGGTCTCTGAAGCTCCTTACCACAAAATTTAGCTTTCTATATATTCTCCTCTAGGGAATTTCAACTCTAGCATACATTTTACCACATTTATCAAGTAATCCAGCCTGAACTTTCCCCATTTTGACTTTTTCTTACTTCCTTTAGGTTGTTCTTTGACTTTTTGGACACTCTTTACATGCTGTTCTAAGCCACTGAGCTCTGCTAAAGCCTTTCCTATTTTATAAAGACCTTGACCCACTAAAGCCACCAAAGCCCCCTACCATCTCCAGGTCCCTGCTTAACCAACCTTTTCTTTAGCATCTCAGTGATCATAGATCTATCTGGCCTATAGAACTTGGATTCAAAGACAGCTTTCCTACTAGTTGTCTTACTAGTTCCTGTCCCTGCTCTATGGTCCAACCCTGTTACTTGTAGGAACCTCAGATAGAGATAATCAAATGTTACTAATAGCTCTCATAAGCCAGCCCATCAGGACTGATTTCCCTGGCACTGTCTCAGGTTACATAGCCTTTGCCTTAGGGAGGAAATGGTACTTAAATTAATCAGTTTTTCTGCATCTAAGGACAGAAGCCAGAATGATTGTATCAACTCCCTTGTCTGATGGCTTCACAAACCAGGCCATGACAGACTCTTTCATGTTTTGTTTTGTTTTGTTTTATTTAAAAAAAAAAAAAAAAAAAAAAAAAAAAAAAAACTTTCCTAGTTCCAGCAGCTTAAATGCTGAGTGTTTTCATGATTACCTTTGTTTCTTCATTGGATCATTATAAAGACCCCAATCAGCAAGTTGGATCACATATTTTACCTTTTTCTAGCAAAGGTTGGACCTGTGAGGTGTCTTCTATCACTTTTACCACCTCTCTCATCCTCTAATTTATTTGTTAGATCAGAGATTAACACTGAAGAAGCCAGCTGTATCTGCCTCTATGTTGCAATTTCTTCTTTACACAAAAAAAGTTCCTGCTTGTCCACTATCTTGGTCTCAGATGGATTTCTACCTGTAGATAACAGTGGCCAGGCAACCTCCCTTGCTAATTGCTAACTATTTAAGCCTCTGTGCACTAATCTCAAAGATCACAAAATGCCTTTAAAACAAGGGTTCTCAACCTATAAGTCTCAACCTTTCAAAGTGGTTACATATCTGACATCCTGCATATGATATATTATCATTGTGATAATCACAATGCAGTTTTAAAGTAGTAATGAAAATAACTTTTTTGAGATCACCACAGCATGAGCAAGTGTATTAAAGGGTCACAGCATTAGGAAGATTGAGAAGCATTGCTCTAAACCCTTAACTGTTTTCAAAGCATTTCTGTATTCACATGATGAATGTTACTTATGAAACAGGCATGCAACTCCATACCATGAAGATGAAGACTTCCATCGTGGCAAACACAGATGGCTCAGCCTTAGTGGGGCATCTCACTGTCCATAAGAACCACATAACTGGCACCATAGCCATGAGGACAAGTTCCCTAGCACATGTTCCCCTTGAGGCTGCATAGCCTCAGTTGCATGCCTTACTAGCTATAGCCAAGACCATGCACTCACTTCTCCACATATCACCTTTAGTTCTGTTCAGTCCCTTTTCAGCCACCAGTTATGCTGTATGACAGATTTTCCCTGAGGAAATGCAACACACACATATCTACCCACACCAGATAGGAAGCCCACAACAGACCAAAGTATAAATGTCATTATTGGAATAAAGAAATGTGAGTGAGGGATTACTCATAGGAACATAAATAACTCAAAGACAGCAGTATCACCAAGTCCCAACTTAATATGAGTGACAGCTCATAAAATCTGGAAACTTGTAGCATACTGCACAGCCTTCCGGGGTTAATAGATTAGAGAGTAACCTTTGCAGGTACCTCACTAGCTTGGCTGGTTTCCTCTCCAAGGCAACTGGTTTGACCTTAGTCTACTTTGAAGCTTGGCTCATCTAAGAATGACTCAGCAAAATTTATTATTTACTCTTAGGAGGGAGAGGTTTAGTGAATCTAGTTAGCTTTGGGAACTTCCTGAAGCTATTTTGAGCTGTTTACTTTCTGTCCTAAAGAGCTTTCCTACAGGATGGAATGTTTCAGTGTTGGCAAAAAATGGCTACACAACAGCTGCATTCACAGCTGGACAAGATTTATAATTACTTTTATTCCTCCAGAAATTGAAAGCTAGCCAGTAGAAATGAAGCTTCTAGATCAGCACCATCTTGGTTATCCATATTGCATGACTTAAGTATGTGGTGTCTTCATTAACAGGGTCTTGCTATCTAGTTCTGGAGAGTAACCAAGAGCATTGGCAGTAGCCTGTACTGTTTGGGAGTCTATGGGACCTCAAAGGGCAGCAACTCTGAAAATAGTAATCCATTTCTGACACTGGGCTGTCTTTTTGTTTGGTTTGGTTTAGTTTTTTGATAGCCTGTGATGCCTAATAGAGGCATTGTCACCCCTTTAAAAGGTAACTCTGTTTAAACCCTTTTTTATATGTATTTTAGAAAGCATCTATAACAGTAGATTTCTTTATGACTTTTACACAAGGTTGTTAACATTACTCATCTCTCACACCCCCACCCTTTGCAACTTTTCCTGTTCTGCTATTTTTCTTCGCCTCATTATACCACTGCATTCTACTTCCTCTGTCTTTATACGCTCATGGCACTTTACTGATTTCCTGACTCTACAAGCATTCCAAATTAAGCCTATATATTTGAAGATTCAAAGCTAATATTCATAAATAATACAAAACATGATACTTTTGTATTTCTGAGTCTGGATTCCCTCCCTCAAAATTGTGTCTTACGGCTGAATCACGTGGAAGAAGAGTTTTGAGCTTTTATAAGGAGCTTCCATGCTGATTTTCATAGCATCTGCACCATTTTGTAGTCCTAGGAACAATGAGTTAATGTCCTGCTTTCATCATGTTCACACTGTCGCACGAAAGAATGAGACTCAGGGATAGATCTCTGAAGAAATTAGAGATACTAGAGGGAATAAACACCACAGTCAAATCTTACCCAGCTGTCTTCTAGCTTCCTCAGCCTTGATTCCCTTGAAATGGCTTTCTCTGTGTTTGAATCCCGACTAAAGTATTCTTTCGGTAATTAAGGCATGGCCCCACCACACCTGCTTGGGAGCCTGGAATTCCTTCTATAATCTGAAGTGACCTTCACTCAGTTGGGATTAAGGGTGTAGGTCACCACTCCCAGGATACTGTGCTGGGATTAAAGGTTTGAATCTCCACTCTCTGATTCTCCTAGACTGACTGTAGTTAGAGCTCTGGGACTTCTGGAGCTTTTACTAACCCCCCACATAGACTGTGGGTAGATTCCCTCTGATATCTCCAAAACTTCTGAAACTTTATTAAATCCCCACATCACACCAACATTTGTAGTTATTTGCTTGTTTTCTTTTGTTTTTGTTTGTTTTTGTTTGAGACAAGGTCTCACTATGTAACTCTGGATGTCCTGAAACTTGTTATGTAGACCAGACTTAGTCTGAATTCACAGAGATCCGGCTGCCCTGCCACCTGAGTTCTGAAAGCTGTGCCTCATCATCTCCAATCTTTTTTTTATTATTATTTTATTTTAACCATCCTAACTAGAGTAGGATGAAATCTCAAAGTAGGTTTTCATGTCCCCGATGTCTAAGAATTTTGGTCGTTTTTTAATTTTTCAACCCTTTGCATTTTATCTTTTAAAAATTCTTTCTTTGGGTATTTCATGCCCATTTTGTTAGGTTGTTGGTCTTCTAGATGTTTATGTAGTTGTTTTAGTTTTTTATATATTCTAGATCAGATTATAGCCAGGAGAGATTTTTTTCCCACTCTACCTCTAATGATGGTGTCCTTTTCTATACAAAAGCTTTTTAGCTCCACAAGACCGTATTTATTAATTCTTTGTTTTAATGCTTGTGCTGACAAGATCCTATCCAGAAAGGCCTTTCCTGTACTTAAGCAGACTCCTTACTTTTCCTCCTAACCGATTTAAGGCACTAAGCCTTAAATTAAGGTCTTGATCAACTTGGAGGTGACTTTTATGCAGGGTGAAAATAAATCAAAGCAAAGAAGAAAACTAACCAGGCTTTCCCCATCTTATGGCTGAGCCATACATTTCAATTGACTTTTATCATTCTTAAAGCCTCCTATTTCCAATTCCACTTGAAATTAAGCTTTTTGAAAATGTGAATTAGAAAAATTCCTGAACTTTATCTCTCTTCAAAAAAATAGTTTTAAGAAAATATTTCTATTAATAGTTTGTGTGTGTGTGTGTGTGTGTGTGTGTGTGTGTGTGTGTGTGTGTGTGTGTGTGTGTGTAGTTTGTGCACCTGAGAATGTGGGTGCTTGACCATTACATACATGCAGAGATCAGAGGAATATATCAGGAGACTTTTCTCTATCGCTGCACATTATTGCCTTAATACGGGATCTTTCTCTGAGTCAAAAGCTCAGCATTTCAGCCATGCTTGGAAGTCAGCAAGCTCTAAAGAGGCTCGTGTCACCAACCCTGAGTACTGGGCTGCAGGCAAATAGACATGCCCACCATTTACTTTAGTCATAGTACTTGAACTCAGGTTTTCATACTTATTTTCATAGTGTTTTATAAAATGCCTTAAACATGCATCTATGCTTTATTTAAATTTCAAATAGTATATATGTGTAAAACTCCATGAAATTTATTCTATCTGTTTAATGGGTGAAAGATTATAAGATAGAGGGGAAAATCAGCAGGTTAAACTCCATCATGGTATCCAGACTGATATGAAATTAATTAATGACCAAATCATTTAGAGAATCAGCTGGCTCATGTCAATAAAATGAAGTTATTTCAATATTTCATGTACACACTTACAAGTGCATGCACACACACATAGATATACACACGCATGCATACACACAGCCATGCACACACATGTATGCACACAGACATGCACACACATGTATATACAGACATGCACATGCATGGTTATACACAGACATGCACATACATGGTTACACACAGACATACACACATATGGTTACACACAGACATGCACAACACACACAGACAAACAGACATGCACACACATGGTTACACACAGACATGCACAACACACAGACAAACAGACATGCACACACATGTATTCGTATACCTCCATATATCACTTTCTAAACTTTGTGCTGCCTCTCTTGGTTAGCATCTATCTATGAAGAAATAAATCGCATGTTGTCAAACAATGCATGCACAACAGAGATCTTGTTACCTACATTTTCATAAGCAGCAGCTGCCTTTTTAGGATTGCTATTTTCCTTCCTCTGCTTAATTCAAGATGGCCAGCTGGTCTCCACACAAAGCCACTTCATTTTACTCTACCTGAAAAAAAAACCCACAAAATAGGGAGTTTCTGGAGGATTCTTCATAGTAAACCTAAAAATGAAAAGAACTGGGGGCTACAGATGCACAGGGAGCCTTGGGAATCAAATGGCACGTTTCATATAGACAGTTGTAAAAATAAGTGTCAGTGAGAAGAGGATGATAAGAAGCATTTATTGAGGGCTTAGTGTGCATCGGGCACTGACACAAAGGCTTTTCATATAATGACACCTCAGTCCTGAGAGAACGGACAGTTATTAACAGCCTGCTCCCGACGGGGACCCTGTAGGTAATGAGTATTTATGGGAAGTTATAGAGGCAAAGCGGTGCAGACAGAAGTCCCATCAGGCAGTGCTTCTAAAGCCACGTCTAAAAGTGTGGTAGGCAAGGACACATGTGGGTGTCATGGGAAAAGGAAAGTTTTAAACTTTGAAGATACAGATACAACAATGTGATGGTTAATTTTAGTTTCCAGTTTGGTTGGATTAAGAAGGTTCAAAGCATGAGTGAGGCATACCTTTGGATATGTTTATAAGAGTGATCCCACAAAGGAAGAACTGAGATGAAAAGACCTTGCCTGTATGTGGGTTACATTATTCCACAAGCTGGAGACCCAGACTGAATAAAATGGACAATGGTGGACCTGGAAACAGCTCAGAGATTAAGAGCATGTGATACTCTTTCAGAGGACCCAGTTCAGTACCCAGAACCTAGGTTGGGTGGCTCACAACCACCTGTAACTAAATCCAAAAATCTGACGACTCTGACCTCCACAGGCCCTTGCACTCATTTGTGCATACACACATAAAGACATTCACAGACATATACATAATTAAAATTTAAAAAAAATGAGAAAAAGGAGAAAGTCTGTTGGCACCTGGATCCCTCTTTCACTATTTTCTGAGCCATGCTGATGTAAATAAGCAGCTTCCTATTGCTACTACCACAAACAGAAACTATTCCTCCTGCAATACCTTTCTCACCATGATGAACTATACTCAACCTTTGAGTCAAAATAAATTGTTCCTCTATTGTATTGCTTAATGCCAATTATTTGGTTACAGCCTCAAGAAACATAACTAATAAGGTCAATTAGAATCACATTTATGGGTTATGAAAGCAGTTGGTAAAGAGTTTACCTAGCATTCCCAATACCATTGGCTTGTTTACCAACATCATATAAACTGGTCATGATGTTCATGCGCCACCTATAATACCAATACCAAGAGATGGAGATGAGAGGTGAGAAACCAGCTCACCTTCATCTTGTAATCAGATATCATTTTGATACCCGAGTTCGTTTCTTTTTGCCATAAAATTTAAGTTTCTGTTTCTCATAACATGAGCTATGTCCTCCTCCAATAACAATAGCACATACTATATATAACCAACCTCCAAAAGCTACCCGTTCTCAGAAATGTTCTATATTCATTGTTCCATGAACCACTTTCCTTCACTACCTGGTCTAACTTCTGTAAATGTGCTTATATATAAAACCCCCATTTTGTGGTTTTGCCCTCTAAGAGGAATATGGGAAACTGGCCCAAGACTGGTATTAGAAACCCCACCTTAGAGGGAGACCACTGCTGATTTGGCTATGATGCATACGTAGATAACATTTGGAATTAACAGAAGATCCCCAAGTTCAAGGTTATTATTGTCACAGAAAGTTGGTGGCTATCCTGGGCTACAATGAGACCTTGTCTATTAAACAAACAAGTCACAATAGCAACAACAGCAATAAAATAACCCACTGGAATGTGTGTAGGATAAGGGAACAAAAATGACAAATTTCATAAGCATCTAATGCATCCAGAACATGTACATGTAGGGATGAAGGTGCCAGGGATCATCAAACAAGAGTAGGTAGCACTTAATCATCTGATGGGAAGTTAAGTTTAATCATAAGACTATGGAGAGGCTGCTCTTTGTTTTGGACAGAACATATTGCAGATGTTTAAACCTAGGTGTCATGAAAACCCTTGAGGAGGAAAAGTTGATAGTATTTTTCTAAGTAGTTAAATGTTTAAAATGCTTTAGCAGAAATTCCTATTACAAATCAGGCTTAGATTTCTGAAAGGCTGAATATTTCAGACAAACATTGCCTAGAAAGCAATCTGACCCTTGGAATAAGAAATGTGAGTTAAATGCATTTATTCCTCAACATGAAAGCCAGAATTGCAGTCATAGTGATTTAACAAATAACTGGAAATTGGAACAAAGCAAATTCCCAGTAGCAACTCACTGTGGATGTTTGCTTGATATATATTATAAATCTTGCTTGCAGCAGTAATAGTAAGTGCATAATAATATGAATTGCAATTACTTTAATAAATAAAAAGACAGCTGAGGAATGAAGGAGGAAGACTAGTATATGAAGCTAGAGAAATGGTCCAGAGGTTAAGAGCACTTTCTGTTCCTATACAGGCCCCAAGTTTGGTTCCCAGAGCTATGTCAGCAGACTTCTCAAAACCACCAGTAATCCCAGCTTCGAGAGATTTCTTGGCCTCTTCTGGCCTCTGGAGTACCTATACTGCACATGCACATATTCACACACATAAAACCATAGATAAATATAAAAAACACTTTTCAGAAAATCTAGTATGGGTTTTGTTTTTTAGAAACATATGTGAACAGGGAAATTAGTAGGTTAACTCATTTTCTAACTTCTCTGATACTATACTGTACCTATTAAGCCAAATGGCATTGGATAATCAGCACCACCCTCCTCATTTACAACCCAAACCTCTTCACATTGAAACAGTGTCTACACTGAGTCTACAATAATGTTTGTAATCCAGCAAGGCCCTGTTTAAAACTATTAACCTAAAGAAGAAGGAGAAGTTGTAGATATTATAATTGAAGGAGGAAAAATAAAATTAAGTGGTCTCTGGTGGCTCTTCCCTAACTAACACCGAAACAAAACAAATAAGAAGTGAACAATTCAAAACGGCAAGCCATAGGCTGATTTTAGCGGACCTTTGAAAGAAAACTGTGAACAAGCAGAAATTTGTATAGGTCAGTAAAGGAGCTCAGTATGGCTCCAGTGAGATTTACATGCAGAATTACAGAAACTGAGCAGAAAGTTCTGAGCTCACATGGACTACAAAACTAAATGCTTGGACCATGTTTATCTAAATGTCTAGGATCCACTTGATGTTACCTATACACCAGTTATGAAGGAATGATCTTTCCCATTCTTGAGTAGAATAACTCAAATAGAAATATAGAGTGCTTAATTGCGGGGATTACAAGGTAAAAATACATGGCCATCCAACAAGATTCACGGCCTAAATTATTTGTCTCATTAATGTGAATAAATATACTTGGCAAATGCAACTAAAGAAAGAAAGAGTTTATTGAGGCTCACAGTTTAAGATACTATCCCACAGTGACGGGGATTCATGATGTAAACAGTGTGAGGTGGCTGTCGCATGGATCCAGTCAGAAAGCAGAGATCAAAATGGTGCTCAGCATCTTCTCTTCTCTATTCAGCCTGGGACCCAGCTCCTGGAACTGTGCCCCTCACATTTAGAGTGGGTCCTCCTACGTCACTTAGCTCAATCTAAACGCTCTCCAACAGGAATCTCCAGGTCCTACATATACAGTATTAACAACCACAACAAGCCATGGACACAGATGGCACAAATAGCTACAGTACTCAGCAGTCTCCATGAAAAATTATATCAGAGAACACTGAACTGGGTGCCCACCTCACACCCAGAAGAGGAAGATTCTTCACACAGGGCTCAGAGACACAGCGGCACCAAAGACACAGGAGTAAAGAGATGGGCTTCAGCTGGGGAAGCTGAAGTGATGTGAGTTATAAAAAGATAAGTCTGTAAGAGATTAAAACTTAAGGACAGTGAAACTAAAAACCTGGTTTCCCTTCTCTGTGTGCATCTTCTGCCACTAGAGCAGAAAATATAGGCTGGATAATTTATGGAGAAGAGAAGTTTTCCTTCCAGAAGCTTAGATCAAAGCACCAGCAGATAGTGAGAGCCTTCTTACTGGCAGGAAAGCAGTATATATCAAGTCCCCTGCACTATTCCTCTTGAAAGATCATTGGCCCCCAAAACCCAGGCATACCCCCAAACACCCACTTCCAGATACTGAAGTTTAGATTTATTTTTATTTGTGTATGTGTGTAAGGAACCCACAGAGACCAGAGGAGGATGCCCGATTCCCTGGCACTTCAGTTGCAGGGGGTTCATACTGATGTGGAGGCTGATAAGTGAACTTTGGTCACAGCCTTTTGTCCACAGCCTCACAAACTTCATGTCCTTCTCACATGCAAAATATCTGTTCAACCCTAATAGTCCCTAGTGATGCCTTGTTCAGTATCAGCTCAAAAGTCCACAGTTCAGGATCTACCCAAGGAGATAACGCAGTTAGTAAAGAAAAGGCCCGCTACACAAAAATGAAGACCTGAGTTTGAATCCCCACCGTTCACATAGAAAGCGGCACATGGCAGTGTGCACATGTAATATCAGTGCTGGGCATGTGGAGACAGGAGAAGGATGAGTTTAGAAGAATAAGTACATTCTATGTTCAGTGAGAAGCCCTTTCTTGCAAAATAGGGCAGAGGAAAAAACCAAAAAAGACAAAGGACGTTTATTTTCAACCTCCACACGCACATGGAAACATGTTCACCTACACACATAAGAAGGTAAAACACATTCAAATTCCCAGGTAAGGAGGGCTGAGGAAGACACTGAAGGCTGACCTCTAGCATATACATTCACATACACACATACACATCCGCATGCACACAAACATGTACACACACGAATACATTCAGAAAGTCCTATTTAACCAGACATAAGTGAGAATAAGGGCGTCATCCATACGGCAAGTTCTCTTCATCTCTTTTCCTGAAAAAATAAAAATAAAAAATCAGTGAGATAGAAGCTTCAAAAGAAAAATGCTGAAACAGATGGGAGACAGCCATTTCTACTGTAAAGGTGAGAGGGACAGAGAAACGGACAACAGTTCTCAAGCACAAACAAAATCCCTCAAAGCAAACACCAGTACATCCTAAGGAATGACAAGGATTACCTTCAATTGCATTTCCTCCAACTGGGTACACTGAGGCAGAAGCTAGGCCCTCACAGCTCCTGACTGCTGGAACCCCACTTTACTAGATGGAAATTATGCTCATTTTATGAGTTGAAATTGATTGCCTGTGCTTTTATTGCATGCAGATGACTCTCCAGCTCTGGAGTCCCAGGGCCAGGTTTCCTCAGGTTTACTAGGCATTATCCAGGCAGGGAATGTCTGTCCAGATCCACCTTCACAGCAGCTCTCTGTAGCAATAGTTTAAAGCTAAGTAGAAGCCATGTCTCCAGGAGTTAATCACTATGTGAATGTGCAGGATCTACACCGCGTAGAGTCAGGGCTACCAGTTTATACCTTCTTCTAAAACAGAGGCTAGAGCCAGACCTGAGCCTCCTAAGAGGCAGCTGAGAGCAGCCAGGAAAAACTGCACTGGAATGTGAAGAATAAGGACATGGTATGACCCTGAGCAGCAAGCCTAGAGGTCCCATAGGAGCCCTGGATCCCTGTCCTCTAATTATTTTGTTCCTGAAATCCTGAACCCATGGTTGATATGGGATAAGCAGCTTTATTCAGCTTACAAACTCCATTGTGGCTCTCCATCTTCTGGAAGGCAGCCCACAGCTCACAGCTCCTTTCTATTCACATTAAATCATCACAAGCTTCTATAGCCACAAGCTTGATTTGTATTTTTTTTTTAAATATGACCAAGCTGTGAGTTTCTCAGACCTTTATGTTTTGTCCTTTTAAATTAGGAATTATTCCTTTAAATCATTTCCTAACTTAACATTTCCTACCTACACTTAAGAGAACCCCCCCCCCCAACATCTTATTTGGAGTTTTTTTCCAGGATGTCCTACTTCATTGCTCTTAAATTCCATTTTCCACACAATGTTGAGATGCCGACTTAATTTAGCCAAGTTCTTTGTTTCTTTCTCTCTCTCTCTCTCTCTCTCTCTCTCTCTCTGTGTGTGTGTGTGTGTGTGTGTGTGTGTGTGTGTGTGTGTGTGTGTGTGCCTTCATACATGTGGAGGCCAGAGATCAACAGGTATCTTTCTCAACAGCTCTTCGTCTTATTTTTTTAAAGCTTTAAATTTCCTTTTATTTTATGTGCATGAATGTATGTGCACCACATGTGTGCCTGGATCTGCAGAAGGCATTAAATTGCTAAAACTGGAATTACAGATAGTTGTGAGCCATTATTGGGATCAAATCTGGGTCCTCTTCAAGAACAACCATGCCCTTAAATGCTGAGCCATCTCTCCAGCAGAACTTCATTTTATATTTGGAAACAGAGTCTCTGAGTAAGTCTGGAGTGCAGTAAGTCTGAGTAAGTCACTGGCACAGCAGATTGACTAGCCAGTGAGCCTTAGGGATCTTGTCACCACTTCTACAGTTCTGGGATTACAGACACATGCCACCGTACCCAGGTTTGAAACTCCCTTTATGGACTGAGTCCCTTTTTGCCCACTGCGTCACAAGAGCGGCACTTCTCCAATACTCTTTCTGCTGTGTGGCTGGGATCTTGTGCTAATGGCCATTGCTGTCTATAGCTCTGTTATCTGATTCCCACCACTTATGTAATCTTTAGCAAGTGTCAAATTTTCCCTGCAGCCTTTTGTGTATCCTTATCAGGACTATTCTTAATGCTCCATTCTTAACAAGAGAATCTTTTTCTACATGTCTGACTATCCAGCCTCTGTGTATTATCTATTCTAAAGTCACCTGTATATTTATAGATATTACAGCAACACTCTGGTCTGTCTTATCCCATTTGCCTGCCAGAAAACATAAGATTGGGCAATTCAAATAGAAATTTATTTCCTCATGATTCTTATGGTTGGAAAGTTTAAAATCAGAGTGCTAGAAACTGACAAATGAGATTGTGTGTGTGTGTATGTATATGTGTGTGTGTGTGTGTGTGTGTGTGTGTGTGTGTGTGTGTGTGTGTGTGGTATATGCATGTGTGTGTGTGCATGTGCATTTCTGCAAAATTATTTATATGTGAGGTCAGAGGAGACAATGTCAGATGTTCTTCAGGATTTCATCTACCCTATTTTTTTTGAAACAGGGTCTCTTACTGAGCCTGAGTTCCAGTGTGAGCCCCAGCTCTTTCTTCTTAGTGCTGGGATTAAAGTATGGATTCTGCAAATCAAGCTCTGGCCCCCATGTCTGCCAACAGCCATTTCCCTGGCCCTGCTGGTTACACCCTTACATGATGAAAGGTGAAAGGACAGAGAGAACAAATCCCTCTACGAATTTCTCTCTAATAGCATTGATCTTCATGGGGGGGGAGGGGCTTTTCACGACCTAAACATCTCCCATGGTTCCACTGAGGATTAAGTTTCACCTCATTTGGGAATACACAAAACAATCAAGCTACAACTTGTTCCATATACAAAGAAGCCAAAAAAAAAAAAAAAAGAAAGAAAGAAAGAAAGAAAGAAAGAAAGAAAGAAAGAAAGAAAGAAAGAAAGAAAGAAGGAAAAGAAAACATAAGAAATCTTTGAAAAATATATCTTGTGTCTCTGGGTAATAGATTAGCTACAACTAACAGGGTGACATTCCTATAGTGATCCAAGACCGAAGTGCTAAAGAGGACAATGGGTTCCACAATAAAAAGAAACAATCCTAAAACGGACTGTGAGCAAAATCGATGGGAGTTGGCTCCTGGCACATAGCATTCTAGGTAGACAACAAACATGAATTTAAGCCTTGGGCAAGGCAAGCACAGAGAGGAAGAAATTGCTCTGTGGAAGGGAGGAATCAGGGCAAAATTATAGCTAAAACAGATATCAATTTTGATAAAGCAAATTGTATGGAGACACTTGCCAGGCATCTTGGAAGGCTCTTGGGCCACCATGGAGAGGACAAGGCAGAGTCAGAGGAAGACAGTTCAGTCCCATGAGACAGAGAATATTGCTGATGAAGAAAGAGCAAATGAGAAAAGATGACCAAGGATGAGGTCCTGAAGGCTTGTTCAGATATCAGAGCAAAGACCCAGAATTCAGCCACAAGGTACTATTTGACTTGGGGTGGCGGTGTCTGGGAGATAAACTGGGCCCGGGAGGGGGAACACTTCAGAAAAAAAGTCCTTAATCCACACAGGAAAATAGTGTATTATTCTTTCTTCAAGTCAGACACAGCAAAGAGCATTTTATTTCTGGACAGTTCCTTATTGAAATCAAATCACCCAGAATTACCTTCTGGGAAATGCTGTAGCAGACGCTTATTAAACATGTAGCAATGCTGTTTGCTTTGCCTTTCTCTTAAGGGTAACAATTAACCTTTGAGGAAGCTGACCTTTCCTTCAAAGTGGTCCTGTTGACAGGCGCTCTCCAAGGTTCTGGGTAAATGCTGCAGAGAACCTTTGGCTTCTCACGGCACAGACTCTGCACTTCCTCCGTTAACTGCCTTACCTCTTCCATGTTTTCAGTATGTGAAATGAAATCATCATTTGGGGTCTCAGTGATCAGTTGTTTCATAGCAAGGTGCCACTTCTCAGAGGTCCGCATCTCACACACTCAGAAGGGGACACATGAACATGCCTGGACCAGCTTTTCTCTCATTCCCTCAGGACTCTACTTTGACCCAGTCCAGTTCAGTCTAGTGACATCAAGCATGGAAGGACATTATTTTTGTTTCACTGGTTTGGTTTGAGGGTTTTCCTTGGGTGGGGGGGGGATTGTTGTTTGGTTTTTGTTTTTATTTTTGTACAATCTCTTTTGAGGTCCAGAATGGTCTCCAACTGACCTGATGATGACCTGAATTCCTGACCATCAAACTTCTACCTTCCAGGTGCTAATATTAGAGGGATGTACTACCATGCCTTGCTTGAAGTGATCTTTCTACTTATAATCAGTGATACATATATTCCATGATTAAAAACTCTAGTGCCATAGATTTTAAGAAACCCATCAATATCTTACCATCTGGCCTTTTCCCACTTCCTCAAGAATTGTGTACATTCCACACACTACTTCATCACTTCTGGTACCACAAACACACTGTTCTTAAGCCACACGAAAACCTTTGTCCTCTCTGAATGTATCCACACATGTTCTGCTATTATAGAGCCCACTGAGTACTCATCCATGATACCTTCTTTTCCCACCACATCATCTGAGAAGTTTCACATGCATGTGTGTGCACACACATGTGAGTTTGTGTATGCTTATATGTGTGTGCTATAGCATGTGGATATGCATGGTGAGAGTATATCCTTGTGTGTGCATATATACATGGAGGCCAAAGGTCAACCTATAATGTAGTTATGCAGGTGGTGCCCCATTAATTTTTGAGGCAGAGTTTCTCAATTGATCAGAAACAGATATATTTGGGTAGAGTGGCTGTCCAGCTAGTTCCAGAGATCTGATTGTTTCTGTATCCACATCACTGGGAATACACACATTGCTATCATACCTGGATTTTTTAAAACACAGGTTCTGGAAATCCAACTTAGGTTTACAAGTTTACAGGAAAAACACTTTACTGGCTGAGACATCTCCCTAGCCACTGGGTGACAGTCAATCATTATATGACTAAGTGAATGAAGAAATCTCCTTGATGGGGTGGCTATGAAAATAATATGAGCACATACATTCCAGGATACGATAATTTGTAGAATCAGTAAAATTCTAAAAACCAAGATGAATCTTCAGAGATTATCCTGAAGAGTCAGGATAAGGACACTAGTTGATGGTTTGGGCAGCATTATGGGAAATAACAAAGATGATGTATTACCCAGGGCTCTCAAGAGGAACAAAATCAACAACTCAAGTGTATATCACAAAGATGGATTTATTTGGTTAGCTAAGTGATCCACCAATGGCCTTTTGCTTGTAGGAGAAACTGAGGGCCCTGTGGCTGCTCATTTCCCAAGTCTGGCTACTTCAGTAGCTACAACCAGATTGCTAAAGTCTAGGGAATTTCTGGATAGCAGCTGGTCTTCAGTCTATATTGGAAGGCTGAAGAAACTGGTTTCTGGTGGCAATGAAGGACAAATACACATGAAAACTCAAGATGGGAAATGCAATTACTACTGAACATATAATCACTTTTGCACTGTCATGTGGCTGTAAACTCACACATTGAAACCTAGGAAGTAGAAACTGTCTGGATGTAAATCATATTCTTTATTTTATCTCTGGAGTCACAGGATATTAAATGTTCATAGAGATACTAGAGTTTTCAGAGCTCTATTTTGAGGATCATAGTCAGGAAACTCCCTTATCTCCATAGGCAAGGTCAGGTGAGAAAATGAGGGAGAAGCACATAGAACTCTACTCCTGAGACCAGAGCAGGGCAGAGGGACACAGCGTCTTCACAGGAGGACAGAGACAGCCAGGACACAGCACATGACCAATACCAGATTCACACTGAGCAGAGCTCACTGTGTTCTTTTGCACCAGTGAGTTAGAGGCATGAATGCCTGCACAAGGGACCAGGGACTCTCAGCATGTGAGAGCAGAAGCAAAGAGGAGAGAAAAGACCATGAGTCAATAATAAAGAACAGAAGCTTCAAAGAACAAGAGGATTGGCTTTTATTCTTCTCAGTTCTACTTAAAAGCTGAGCCACCATAGGTAATCTACTTAACCTCTCTGTTCCCTAAATGACTCTGTGCAAAAATGGCAATGTGCCTTCCTTACAGAAATGAAGCCAGGCATATGAAGTTAATGTATAGTTATTTTCTCCTGATTAAAACATTAAAACCCACGAAGTGTATTACTGTATTTTCTGTTGCTATGATAAACTACCCTGATAAAAGCAATTGAACAGAGAAGTGATTGCTGTGGCCTGTAGTTCCAGAGAGATATAGTCCATGGTGTGAAATCATGTCAATAGGAACAAGAAGACGGCTGATCACATTATCCATGCACAAGAAACCTAGAGAAGGAACAGGAAGTGGGTCCAGGCTAAAGAATCTCAAAGCCAAACCCTAAAGTTACGTAATTCCTCCAGTAAGACTCCACCTCTTTAAAACTTCATAACCTGCCCAAAAGAATGACACCAAGTGTTCAAATATATGAGTCTAAGGGGGATAGTTCTCATTCAAACAACTGCAGGACATAAATAAAGTTTACAAGTCTCAGAAACTCCCGAAACTTACAAAATCCACAAGGGTCACCCCCAGATTATAGGCACAGTAATAACTGGCAGGGAGATTAGACATACAGATTGCACAAAAACTCCCAGTGGTACAGCTCTTTTGAGTGATTCTGTGGTGGACTTTGAGTCACTCATGACTTTAATCAACTACAACAAACTCACTGATCAACTCAGCTAGACTTACGTAGAATTGGTGTTTGTGTATGTTTATTTGTTTGTTTGTTTGTTTTGACTGTCATTGATATTCTCTTGGGGTGACATTGGTTCATATATCCCCTGAAAAGTCCCACAGCAGTAGAGAATGTCCAGAGGTGATGTGAAAGGACAGCATCTGGGGAGCCATAGTTGATTGGGTCTGGATGACAGTAAGTGGGGCAGGTAACCAAAAGCTCCACTTAGGGGCTGAGAATCTAGTAAGGAACAGAGAAAGGTAAACAGAACAGACCTGGAAGGCAGAAAGTGGCAACAGCAGGGAAGCAAAGACAGTCCTCAGCACTCAGCCTTAAGGAGTCCAGGCTGGCAGGGAGGAAACTGCAGAGCAGCAGCATACAATGAAACCTCTGGTAGGTATTTTCAGGAAGTTCAAGGTAGCTCAGCAGGACAAAAACCTCAGAATTTCTAGCATAGAAACCAGGAAGTAAGGGCAAGGAGATAAGAATTGGATAGATCATAGTGGGCTACAAAAGTCATGCTAGGGAGATTTTACACTCCCAGAGGAGGAATAAGCTTTAGGGATGAGGAGGATGGCTCAGTCAATAGAGCATTTGCTGTGAAGGTTGATCTCTGGTCTCTACATAAAAACACAAGTATATACCTCCACTTGTATACACAAGTGTATATACATACATGTATGTACACACATATTCACAAAAATAGATAATTACAATAAAAACACATTAAAATACTGGATACAAAGCAAAAAGGAGAATCAAAATTTCTGTCAGAAGAAATAGCAGCGATGGCCCTACAATTCAGAAAGTACTCTACCCACTGTGGCCATAGAGCGGAGGCACAGCAGCACACATGTTCAGGGAATGTGCTGGAAAGCAAGAATAGACAATTCCAGCCTGGTTCAGGGAGATGCATCCAGAAACCACAGAGATCTATGGTCAGTGTTACATGGCCACCAAAAGATGCTGCATTATGTTCATCTAAGGTGCTCACTGGGTAAACCTCTCCTCCCCTCACAGAAAAGATGCACAAACACCCTGAAAAGAATTCATTACCCATGAAAAAGCCCCCAAATGAATCTTCTTTATCAGATAATGAGGGTGTTATTCATGAGCTGTGCAGAATAGACTGTCAAAAATCCTGATTCTGAATGAGATGAAGATTGCAGAATCATCAAAAGTGTATGTACTTCACACTACACATCACACATACATACATAACTCCATAAATTCCAGACATGACTAAAATGCACAGATAACAAAATCATAAAGAGGGGAAAAATATTGGTTGGAGACAGATGGTTAACAGTGAGGAAATACTAACATTGATTTCCCCTTCGACAACAGCAAAAGTCATCAAGCCAAGCAGACAACTCAATTAGCAAGCCGTGCTTCAACCAGAGCACTGAAGGAAAAGTTAGCTGTGTTGAACATGTTCAAACTCTGCTCAGATCAGTTTAAAATAATTCCCCTCTTCTGGACTTAGAATGGATTTTAAACAGATTTGAATAAAGGATTGCTTTGTCCTCTCACAGCCCACTTGAACATACAATGGTGCTAAGCCTCAGAATCCTAAAGTAACTAAGGGAAGAATGAGCCATGGAAGGCCAGGAAGATGACTCTCTGGGAAAAGCATTTGCTATGCATGCATGAGTACCTGAGTTCGTATCACCAAAACAGCCAAACATGGTAGAGTGTGATGTGGGACTGCCTTTCTGTATGCTGTAAATATCAATCATTAAGTAAAAGAGCTGTTTTGGGCCATGACAGGCACCATAGAAGAAGTAAGAGGAGAAATCAAAGCATAGGTAGGAGAAACAGGGCTGAGTCAGGTAGATCGAGCAAGCTGCCCAACGAGCAACATGTAAAAAACACAGGTGAGCCACGGGCCATGTGACAGACAGATTAATAGAAATGGGTTGATTGATTTAAGATGTAAGAGCAAGCTAGCAATGTGCCTAAGCCATAGGCCAAACAGCATAAAGTTAATATAAGCGTCTGAGTCATGTCTAAAGGCCTGAGCAGTGGTGGCTGGCAGCTAAGGGGTCTGGTGTGGCAGGGTCTGGGCCTCTGGCCGCCCAGGACCAAGAAATGCCACTGCAACAGATGGCATCCAACGTGGATTGAATATCCACTTAATGCCTGAGAAAGTTTAAAAAGAGTTTTAGCAGAAACTGAGCAAAGGCAGCTTCCAAATTGTGAATACAAAGCAGGTCATTGTACAAAGAAAGCGTGGCGTCCAAGTCCCATTCAAAATGCAGCACCGGTGGACTGGCAACAGGCAGTATAAGATGCAACCAGGCCGGTTCCTGAAGTCTAACAGAAGACTTAGTAGAGTGTGATTTTAGATTTCTGTTTATTTTGAACAAAAAATAAACAAAGATGGTTTCTGAGTAGCAGCATTTTCTTTAGTCTGCTCTGTTTGCTGGCCATGAATAGAGTAGCGGTCCCTTTAAGAGAACTTACTGATTCAGCCTAACCTGCAAAAACTATGCAGCTCTTTAATAGAGTGTATTTTAGAAGATCTTCTTGTTAAAAGATGATTAAAGATTCACAATAAAAGAGATTCAGATGAAAAAAAACCTGTAAATGGGTTACAATGTGTGTAAAAAGTACATAGGCTTCAGAGAGAAAAGAGAGAAGGTAGAGAAAGTCTTTAAAAAGAAAAATAGAATAATAAAAATATAATAAGCCATGTAAAGATGGAAAATAAACACAAAGTCTAGATTTTGGTTGTTATTGTGTTTTCTTTTAATTTTTTAACTGTTAATGAGCTAACTGCAGAATGACAATGGATTACAAATACAAGGGCTACTAAGTTAAACAAGAATATATATTTTAAAGGTATTTGATTTTAAAATGTATGTATAAGGATGTATTGCTTTGGAAGAGTTCTGCTTTTGTTTCCACAGAAGTTAAGAACCTGTGGATTGCTTCCAGACAAATATGGTTTCATCAACCAAGACCCCCTAAAAAAAAATCTCAATAAGAAGAGATGGCCACATCAACCTCAAGACTGCAGAGTATGATCCTGTCTAACTCATGAGATTTTCAACACCCCATAATCATCAGGAAGTAATAATAGAAAACTATGCCTAAATTCCCAAAATATTGTTTATAAATGTTTCTTTTCATTACAAATAGTTATTGGTCATAGTTAATCTCTTTCTAAAAAGAAAAAGGGGATATGGTATATCATTTTTTTAAGTTAGATTATTGAATTTACTTAGATCAGGAAATCAGCTGTCAATCTAGAAATGTTTTACATTGGTATGGATTTTGGTTTATTGATACAAATTTAAGGTCAATTCTCTTAAGCTATGTGTATTTTTCTACTCTTGTTTAAGATATGATGTTTATGTAACTGATTTAAAATTGTAATGTATAATTAAGAAATGCATGTTAGTTAGATTTTTAGGTATACAAAGATATAATTAAATTAGATAGGTAATCTTCAAACACTTCTAAGACCTACAGAATATGGCATTTAAAATGTTTTAAGAACTTAGACTTTTCTGGACAGTGAGACAGATTTGCTCCTGGCAGCACCAATCTTCTTCAAGAGAAAAAGGGGCATTGAAGAAACTCCATATGGAGTCTACTCTCTTTGTGACAATGGTTAGCCACTGGACAAGAACCTGTTCTTATATTGACTGCTTGACAGTATGTTGTTTGAACTGGACATGCAGGTTCCATAGGAAGATGACCTCTGAACTTTGGCAGAACAAGCCGAGATGGTCATTCAGGTTCCTGCTTTACAGAGAAAACTGTCAGACATTCTTCAGGACTCGAGGAGAAGCAACTGATGAATTGTGCCAGAATGGGCAGAACAGATTTCCTGCTTCACTGAAATGAAAAGAGACTCTGGGCCTGTAGGCTAAAGATGGGTGCCCCAACTTTATAAAGGAACTTTGGGTGACTGTCTAGGCAGATAGGTGTCATCTCTGTCCTTTCTAGATTTTAGAAGTCGCTTGCACTTCTGGTTTACTTGGGTAAATATATCCTTCTGTGGTCTTTGATGTAGTTGAAGATTAGATAGTTATAGGTACAGTTTTTCTTAGTCATTTGAAAGGTATATTGGATATGAAACTTTAGATTCATAAAGATAAGGTAGATAATAGAGTATTTTCTTTAATTTTGCTAAATACAAATAGACTAGATATTGTAACTGTAATTCTTACTTAATAGCTATGTTAAAATTAAAACCTTCCTTTTTGATTAGACAGAAAGGGGAAAATGATGTGGGAATGCCTTTCTGTATGCTGTGAATATCAATCTTTAAATAAAAGAGCTGTTTTGGGCCAAGACAGGCACCATAGCAGAAGTAGGAGGAGAAATCAAAGCATAGGTAGGAGAAACAGGGCAGAGTCGATCGAGCAAGCTGCCCAAGGAGCAACATGTAAAAAACACAGGTGAGCAATTGGCCATGTGACAGACAGATTAATAGAAATGGGTTGATATAAGATGTAAGAGCAAGCTAGCAATGTGCCTAAGCTGTAGGCTAAACAGCATAAAGTTAATATAAGTGTCTGTGTCATTTCTAAAGGCCTGAGCAGCGGTGGCTGGCGGCTAAGGAGTCTGGCGTGGCAGGGACTGGGCCTCTAACCGCCCGGGACCAAGAAACCCCACTGCAACAAGAGTGTGTCTATAGGCTAGAGGGGACGTAGAGGAATAAATATTCCTGCATGCTTACAGACTAACTAGCTTGGTACATGCAGCAGTAAACAAGAGACTTTATATCAGACAAGGTAGATGGCAAGGGCCAGTAACTGATGCCCTCTGACTCCCACTTACATATGAGGTCATAGACATCCACACACAAACAACCACACACACACACACACACACACACACACACACACACACACACACACACACACATTTATATATGCTAATAAGGCATAGAAGAGACACAGCCAGAAGACAGAGAAAAGAACACATGCCCTGTATGCCCAGTGTCCTTAACACATCACTGAGAACAACCCAGTCCCACAGGGCAAAGCAATGCTCATCTTCATTTGGTTGGATGAGCCACCCACTGAGGCAAGAACGAGACTGATTGTGTAGCAGCCCATGTGTCATATATAAAGCCAAAACAATTCTAGCCAGCTCAAAATGTCTACTTTCAGGAGTTTCCAGGAGCAGGAGAGGAAACAAGAAATGGTAGTCAGAAAGAAATCTTCAGTATGGAGGATGCAAAGGTCTAGATGTCTTAGGGGATCACAATAGTGTCCTGGAAGGGAGAGGGCCCATGGAATCCTATCCCTCCTTGAGATCTATAAGCAGTTAAAGGTTATAGAGAATGAAGACATTTTCTACAGTGGGATATCCACTGATAAGCTGCCTACATTTCTAAGAACAACACTATTTAAAAATTTGGGCCAATAAGAAACAAAAAGACATGAGAGTAAGAAGGAGCTGGCTGGGAAGAGGAAGGGGAGAAGCCAAGCTGGGAGAGAGTAAAAGAGGGAAACAGCAGGATGGGAATGAACAAAGTCTCATAATGAAGCCCAGTGTGTGTGTGTGTGTGTGTGTGTGTGTGTGTGTGTGTGTGTGTGTGTGTGTGTGTGAGTGTGAGTGTGAGTGTGAGTGAGTGGTGTAATAGAATTAACAGAAAACTTAGCATAGGAGTAAATTTTCCATGATACCACTACCAAAAGGTGAAACATTAGCCAGTATTTGATCACTGTAGCAAAACGCCTGTGTTCATCAGAGGAGAGAAGATTTAGTTTTACTCAATTGCAGTTGTTTTGGTTCAAGGCTGTCTTGCTCCATTTCTTTGGGCAATAGTGGCAGGGGTATGGGACATAGCTCATCTTGTGGTCATCAGGAAACACCTGATCCAGGCCAAGGAAGAGCATCACTGTGCTCTCAGTGATACTGGGGAAAGCAGCCCTTTTCTAATACCATTGCTGTGGCCCCTTGCTCTTAGACAAACAAATCTAAGACAGCACTGTCTTTGCTGAAGAGCCAACTTTCCTAGGCAGTCTGTCCATCTCCTAGACAGTCAGACCCTCCGGTGGAGGATTTCAGTCATCTCAGCAGCAAACAGAGAAGTGTTGGTATCCTGAGATGTATTTCCTTTCTAAGACAGAAACACTCATATTCCAACTATTTTATTTTTATTAGTACTTTTGAATATGTAATAGTCTTCATCTTAGAAGACCTAAAATTGTCATAGGGTCTAAATTAATAGCAATTTTATTAGCTTATAATATCTGACATCAGTATGAAAGTACAAAGCAATAACTATTAGGTGATAATCACAGTCATCTCTGATTAGAAACTAATAACATTAGTAATAAACTCTCAACATGACCACAATGAAGCTTGATCAAAGGCAAAGGATTTAGGGCTGCTGGATGATGGAACTACAGCCAGTTTCCTGGGGCTGGCTGAATGGGACCACTAGCAAATTGTCACTTAGCACACCAAGAAGAACGTCTGGTTTTATAACAGAAAAGAAAAAAAACAACAATATGTAAAAGTGGTGTTAACAGCCAACTAAGACCCAACTAAGAACAACCCCTGCGGCAACTGGAGACACACAGTTCCTTGGCCTACAGCCAACTAAAAGCCAACTAAGAGCAGCCCCTGCAATTACTGGAGACACTTAGTCCATGGGCTCACAATTGACTAGGAGCCAACCAAGAGCTGACTAAGAGTGAACAGAAAATGCAATGGGCAGATGCCAGTGTAATAATATATATATATATATATATATATATATATATATATATATATATATATATATATATATATATATATAAAGAACAACAAGACACCACCAGAAGAAGCTGGTGTTCTACAACATCAAGACCTGAGCATAACAATGAATAGGAAGCAGAAGGAAATGACCTTAAAAACAACCTTATGAAGATAACAGAAGCTTTAAAAGAGGATATAAAAAAAAAACTCCCTTAAAGAAATAGAAAATACAAACAAAAAAATGAAAGAGATGAACAAATCCCTGAAAGAAAATAAAGAAAAACAAGAAAAAGAAAACAGGTGAAAGAAAAATTCCTGGAATTAAAGGAATTAAAAAATTGAACCAGAAGCAATAAAGAAGACACAAACCCAGGCAAATCTGGAAATAGAAATGTAAAGAAATGAAACAGAACTACAGGTGCAAGCATAACCAACAGAATGCAAGAAATGGAAAAGAGATCCAAAACCTGACTTAAACAATACCTGTCCAAAATACAGCCCTACAGAAAGCACTAGAGGGAAATATCTAACCTAAGGAAACCAGATACATCCATGAAACCACAAACAATTGATAATCCCACTAAAGAAAATCCAACAAGAAATAATAATCAGTGGTCACTAATGCCCCTTAATATCAATGGACTCAATTCACCTATAAAAAGACACATCCTAACATGATGGATACAAAAACAGAAGCCATCCTTCTGCTGCATACAAGAAACACACACCTCACTTCAAAGACAGACACAGGCTCAGAGTAAAGGGTTGGGAAAAGACTTTCCAATCCAATAGTCCTAAGAAACAAGCTGGTGTAGCCATCCTAATATCTAAGAAAATAGACTTCAAACTAAAATCAATCAAAAGAGATCAGGATGGACACTACTTATTCATCTCAGGAAAAATTCATCAAGATGAAGTCTCAATCCTGAATATTTATGCCCCCAACACAAGGGTACCTACATATATAAAAGAAACACTACTAAAGCTTAAACCAAATATCAAACCCCACACACTAACAATGGGAGACTTTAATACCTCACTTTCACCCTCAGATAGGTCAACCAGACAGAAAATCAACAGAGAAATAAGGAATCTAACAGATGTAATGACTCAAATGGACTTAATAAATATATACAAAACCTTGCACCTAAACACACAGGAATATACATTTTTCCCAGCACCCCATGGAACATTCTCTAAAATTGACCACATTCTCAGTCACAAAGCAAATGTCAATAGGTACAAAAAACAGAAATAACTCCTTGTATCATATCAGACCACCATGTATAAAGTTAGGGTTCAATAACAACAACAAATCAAAAAAAGGCTAAAAATTCATGGAGAGTGAACATTTCTCAATTAAATCACCTATGGGTCAAGGAAAAAGTTAAGAAAAAAAATCAAAGACTTTCTAGAATTTAATGAAAATGAATTTACAACATATCCAAACTTATGCACACAATGAAAGCAGTGCTAAGAGAAATACACATAGCACTAGATGCCTATATTAAAAACCTAGAGCAATCTCACACTAGAGACCTAATAGCACAGCTGAAGGCTACAGAATAATTAGAAGCAAACTCACCTAGAAGGAGTAGACAGCAGGAAATAATCAAACTTAGGGATGGAATCAATACAATAGAAACAAAGAGAACAATACAAAAAATCAACAAAACAAAACTTTCTCTGAGAAAGTCAACAAGATAAATTAAACCCTTATCTAACCTAATCAAAGAGCAGAGAGAGAGAGAGCGTAACCAAATTAACAGAATCAGAAATGAAAGGGGGATTATAGCAGCAGACACCCAGGAAATTCAGAGAACTATCAGATCATACTTTGAAAATTTATACTCCACTTAAATGGAAACCTAAAAGAAATGGACAGCTTTCTGGACAGGTACAACTTACCAAAATGAAATCAAGAAAAGATAAATGACCTAAACAGACCTATAACCCTAAAAGAAATTGAAGCTGTTATTAAAAGTCTCCCAAGTTAAAAAAAAAAAAAAAAAAAAAAAAAAAAAAAAAAAAAAAAAAAAAAAGCCAGGACCAGATGGTTTCAGTGCGGAATTCCACCAGACATTAAAAGAACTAATACCAATACTCCTCAAATTGTTCCATACAGTAGAAACTGAAGGAACCATTGCTGAACTCTTTTTATGAGCCACAATCACCCTGATACTCAAGCCACACAAAGATGCAACAAAGAAAAAGAATTACAGACCAATCTCCTTCATGAACACTGATGCAAAAATACTCAATAAATTCTGACAAACTAAATCCAACAACTTATCAAAAAACTCACCCACCATGATCAAGTAGGCTTCATCCCAGAGATGTATGTATGGATGGTTTAATATATGAAAAACTGTGAATGTCATCCATTATATAAACCAACTGAAAGAAAACACCATGATCATTTCCTTAGATGCTGAAAAAGCCTTTGACAAAATCCAATACTCCTTCATGATAAAAGTCCTGGAGAGATCAGGAATACAGAGAAAATATCTAAATATAACAAAGGTGATATACAGCAAGCTGACAGCCAACATCATACTAAATGGAGAAACACTGAAAGCAATCCCACTGAAATCAGGAACAAGTCAAGTCTGTCCTCTCTCTCCTTATCTATTCAGTATGGTTCTTAAAGTTTTAGCTAAAGCAATAAGAGAACAAAGGAGATTAAGAGGATACAATTTAGAAAAGAAGAAGTCAAACTATATCTATTTTCAGATGATACATAAAAAATTCTACCAGAAAACTCCTACAGCTGACCTTCAGCAATGTAGCAGGGTACATGATTAACTCAAAATAATCATTAGCCCTCCTATAAGCTAAGGATAAAAAGGCTGAAAAAGAAATAAAGGAAATATCATCCTTTATATTAGCTGTAAATAATAGCAATAAATATATTGGTATAACTCTAATCAAAGAAGTATCAGCCTGTTTGACAGAAATTTTAAGTCACTGAAGAAAGAAATTAAAGAGGATATCAGAAAACTGAAAGATCTCCATGTGCCTGGATAGGTTAGGATTAACATAGTAAACATGACAATTTTATAAAAAGCAATATACAGATTCAATGCAATCTCCATTGAAATCCCAACACAATTTCAACAGACCTTGAAAGAACAATACTCAACTTCATATGGAATAACAGGAAACCCAGGATTGCCAAAACAATCCTGCTCAATAAAAGAACTTCATGAGTAATTACCATCCCTGACTTCAAGCTATACTATAGAGCTACAGTAACAAAAACAGCCTGTACTAGCATAAAAACAGACTTGTGGATCAATGGAATCAAGTTGAAGGTCTGAACATTAACCACACACCTATGAACACCCGATTTTTGACAAAGAGAGCAAAAATATTCAATGGAAAAAGATAGTATCTTCAACAAATGGTGTTGGTGTAACTGGATGATAGTATGTAGAAGAATGCAAATAGAACGAAAACTATTAACCTGTCTGTGCAAACTCACATCCAAGTAGATCAATGACCTCAACATAAACCCAGCTACACTGAACTTGATAGAAAGGAAAGTGGGAAATACCCCCCAATGCATTGGCACAGGAGACCACTTCCTAAATATAACACCAGTAGCACAGACACTAAGAACAACAATCAATAAGTGAGACCTCCTGAAACTGAGAAGCTTCTGTAAGGCAAAGGACACAGTCAATAGACACAATGACAGCCTACAGAATGGGAAAAGATCTTCACCAACCCTAAATCTGACAGAGGGACTCATCTCTGAAATATATAGAGAACTCAAAAAACTAGAGCCCAAAAACCTAATTAATTCAATTTTTAAAATGGGGTTCAGAGCTAAAAAGGGAATTCTTAATAGAATTACAAATGGCTGAAAGGCACTTAAAAATTTGCTCAATATCTTTAGCTATCAGAGAAATGCTAATCAAAACAACTTTGAGATGTGACTCTAACACCTGTCAGAATGGCTAAGATCAAAAACACAGATGACTGCCTGTGCCAGAGAGGATGTGGAGCAAGGGGAACACTCCTCCATTGCTGGTGGGAATGTAAACTTGTACAGCCACTCTGGAATGCAGTATTGTTCCTCAGACAAGGAGCTAGACCTCCAATGGCAGGCAACTGTCATGTGGCATGGGCAGTATGTGAAGCCTCGAGGGGTGATATCAGACTGTGTCCCTATGTATGGGCTGTCACTTTGGAGCCCATTCCCTGCAGAGGAACACCTAGCCCTGCCTTGATATTGGGATGAGAAAATCTGACTTGCCTGGAGTGGATGTGCCTGGATGAGCTGACCCACCTTGGGACTTCTTAACCTTTGCAGAGAAGGGATGGGGAAATGGGGAGGGGAGATCTGAAAGCTGACTAGGAGGGGTTGGGAGGAGGGAAGGGAGGGAGAGCAGGGGGATACATGGATTAAAAAAAAACTTTTTATAAAGAAAAATAAAATTAACATACAAAAAAGGAAAAATTGGTATTACTTGAGTGGAAATACACAGAAAATAATATGACCTCATATTTTCCATGCATTTCCCACATTTAAAAACAGTATTCCAAGATTCCATTTTTCTTTCAGCATTAACCCTCTTAGAATGCATGCATAGTGCAGTCAACCTGGTCAAATCCTGGAAAGTCAATGGCCCTACAGTAGAACCTTCCAGTATGCCTTCTAAATAGTTGTGTTTACGTTTATACCTATGGACCAGGATTGCTCACAGCTTTGGCCAGAGAAGCTTATTATTGCAGTGAGGAGCCATCAACACAGAGATTCAAAATTGGACACAGTGCTGAGAATAAGTGACTGGGAGTGCTCAAGCTCTCAGTGGGACTACACGCCTCCAAGGCTCAGGGAACATCATGGAAAGGAGAAAGGATATGCAAGCAGGAACATGGGAAAGAGGCCTTTAAGATGCTGTCATCTGAATATGACATGGTTGCTGCTCTCAGGAACTCACAACAGCTAGCTCAAGCCAGTCAAAATATGAGCATAGATGGGGTGGGGCTCGTGAGGCCAAACCCCAAGTGGGGAGCTATTGGCAGTTGATGGCTGCTGGGAGAGACAATCATTTTTCTTTGGGGTTGTGGCTTCTGGTAGGTTTCCCATTCTCCAATGCATGTCCCTACTCTTGAACATATGGCCAGTACTGATTTGATTTAATGGGTTGTTAGGAGGAGTGGATTAAAGGGAGGTGTTGGAAAGATAAGGAGAAGAAAGTGAAGTTCTAGAGGGTATTTGGGGGGGGGGATCTGGAGGCAGGTGGAAGGAGAAAATGGAAGGGTGGATAGTATCATATTTCACTGTATACATGTATAGAATTTTCAAGAATAAGTTGTTTAAATTCAAAAAGAGCACTCCTGTCTCCTTCTCAGTGTAGTAACTTTTTATGGTTACTGAGCATTCTCCACTGGGCAGTCCCTCCTCCAGTACCTTGCATACATAGTGGTACATTGTCTTCTCTGCAAGTCTGCTGAGTTCCTGCATGCTTAATGACATATGCTGTCTTCTGTGTGAATATACTAAGTTCTTAAGTTCATCATAGCACACACCATCTTCTCTACAAGCATACTGAATTGTTTCTTTATATTCCCATTCACAAATAGTGAGCCTAGACAGACACACAGCTAGCTCAACAGTAAGTAGCTAAGATTTAAATAACAAATTCCCACACTCAGCCTCAATGCTGCCTACAGAGTGTGTGTATCTGTCTGTCTGTCTGTCTGTGTCTGTGTTCATGTGTGTGTTAATGCCTGGACCTCAGCAGATATGCAGGGTGACTATCCAGAATCCCCAGAGACCTTCCCGTGTGTACATACCCACCACTAGGATCACAGGTGAGGACCATCATCTCCCTCTTTTTTATCTGGTTTTTGGGACCAGACTCATATGTCCCTACTTTCATGGCAAGCACTTTTGTAGAGGACGAAAACATCTTTGTGCACACAGATAAGCACTGGAGATGCTAGGAAGGATGCATCCATCAAAGGAAGAGAATGTTTAAGCTGTTCCTCCTGGAATTCTGGGAATAAATGTAGTTTACCACCTGGTGATCCTCTTCTGTCTAATGAGTCAGGCTCAGCCTGTAACTTCCAGAATTTATGTTCTACTTATTGCAGACCCTTCTCCCCCCATCCCCCCCAAAAAATCTTGAACGTTGCTCTTAGACCATAAAACTTATGAGTGAGGTCACTTGTGCTTTACAATAGGCTAAGTGACGTCTGTGTTATCTTAGGGCCAGGCCAATGCAGACTCCCACGGGTGTTATGTTTATCAACCTCCCTAGACCCAAATCTTAGACACTGTTTCTGAGACAACAGTACCCATCTTTGTGAAAAGCCAGGTGTATTTTGTAAAAATTCTTGAAGTTTTAAAATTACTGTGTACTTGGGACTGGGTTAATTGTTATCAGAAAACATTTTTGCCAAAATGTGCTGTGCTTTAATATGGCTAGAGTAAACTATCTGGTTTTCAAACTCCAGATATCTTGGCCTACCAATTGGCTCCAAAATTGGTCTGAAGCAAGTTTTATTTTTGTCTTTTTGCAGATCATTTTCCTGGTGTAAAGACATGTAGGAACACATTACCAACTGTATTATTGGCCCCTCCTCTGAAATTCTTCTGTTCATTTAATAGTGTATACTTTTATCAAGTAAGTGTAATGTACTAAGAATTTCCCCATAAGTGATGTGACATGTCTTTCTGTATGTTATGAAATACCATTGGATAATAAAGGAACTGTTTTAGCATATGGGTAAGCTAGCCTATGGACAGGCAGGAAATCTGAGCAAAGATAAAGGAGAAGCAGGGCAGAGTTAGAGAAGAGATCCAGTCACCCAAGAACCAATATGTAAAAAAACCACAGGTGAGCCACAGGCCTTGTGGCAAGGTAGATTAATGGAAATGGGTTGAGTTTAAAATGCATGAACTAGCAATATGTCTGAGCTGTAGGCCAAGCAGCATGTAATTAATAAAAGCCTTTGTGTAACTATTTGCGACTGCTGTCTGGGACCTCTGGGCTAGGCTGGGTCAAAAACCCTTTACTACACATAAGCCTCAGCAGCTATGGGATGGAGTGCAGACCAAGAAGGGCATGGAAACTGATTTGCTCATATTATTATAGTTCCCTGTGTTCTGGCCCCCTTCTGGCTTTTTCCCAGCTGGCTCCCTTCCTCCAAAACAGCCCAAGGGATCTTGTCTGAGTGTCATCAGATCCTGCCATCCCTGAGCTCTTAATCACTAATCAGCCTATTTTTTACAATGCAGGATGAATTCAGCAGATTCACTTACAGCTGCCCATGGGTGCCCTCTGTGCCCCTCACCAATTACATTTGCCCCATTCCAGACAAGCTGATCTCACAGGTCTCCTCTCTGCTCAGTAAACAAAACTACAATTCACACCTCAGGACCTTTGCACTTGCTGTTAGGTCATCTGGAATGTTCTTTCTAGATCCCACCTCTGTTTGTTCTTCTCATTTAAATGCTTTGATTAATAAGTTACAAGTGGTGTATAATTATGGTATGTAACATACATGTACGAGTGGGGTGATTAAACCATCCCAATTAACCATTCTTCATACAATTATTGCTTTGTGTGGAGAACATTTAAAAACTTTTTCTTGAATGATTGTCATCTAGGGCTGTGAGAAAGGATAAGTATAGAAATCCCCTGGTGATATTACTAAGAGACTTTGGTTTCACGTCCTCATTTTCTGACTCACTGGGTCAAGGGAGGCAGGCCCCAGTGGCTCTGGATCAGGCCTTCAGCAAACTGCCCTAGGTGTTTAGTAAACAGTCTTATGACTTCCTCAAACTGGAGGTAATTTGCCTTGATCTTTTCAGAGACATGATCTAAGCTGACCCTTTGAAGATCAAGCTCATTTGACATTTCTCTGGGGCTAACAAGAGTAATCACTTCTCCTCTGCTTCCGTACACATTAGGGAAGCAGATGAGATGAGTGTTTCAAAGACAAGATGCACTTTCAACATTGGAACTGGGTTTTCTTGCTCTTGTCTCTGTGTGTGTGCACTCACACACACATGCATGCACACACATACACTCATATGTACTCACACACATTATTCACTCACTCCCTGGTGCTCTCTCACATGCATCTGGGAAGTCCTATAACCACAAATATCCTTGTGTTGTCTATTCCATCATCTGTGGTAAGAACTGACCCATTTCACAATAAAACAAAGTCTACACACTGACTCTTTATTACTACAGTTATCTGAAAACAAAGACATCTTGGAAGCCCTCTCTCTCTCATTCTGTGTGTGTGTGTGTGCATGTGTGTGTGTGTCTGTCTGTCTGTCTGTCTGTCTGTCTGTCTGCCTGTATGTGTAGTAGTGAGGTTTCTTGATCTCAGGTGGCCAGAGACCCAGACCCTGCCACGCCAGACCCCTCAGCTGCCCAGCCGTCCGCTGCTCAGGCCCCCAGAAATGATTCAGATGCTTATATTAATTTTATGCTGTTTGGCCTATGGCTCAGGCACTTTGCTAGCTAGCTCTTACATCATAAATCAATCCATTTCTATTAATCTGTCTTCCATGTGGTCCGTGGCTCACCTGTGTTCCTACATGTTGCTCCTTGGGCAGCTTGCTCAATCTGCCTCTGACTCCGCCCTTCCTTTCCTACCTATTCTGATTCCTCCTCCTACTTCTTCTATGGTGCCTGTCATGGCCCAAAACAGCTCCTTTATTTAAAGATTGAGATTCACAGCATACAGAAAGGCATTCCCACATCATGTATGTCTGCCTGCCTGCCTGCTTGCCTGCCTGACTGTCTGGCTGTCTGTGTGTCTGTCTGTGTGTCTAGATGCATGTGTGTGTGCAGTCTGTGAATATGTGGAGGCCAGAAAACAACCTAAGAAAATCTACCCATGTACATTTTGAAATAGAGTATTTGCTGTCCTACAACTCACCTGTTAGGCTACATGGGCTGGCCAGGGAGGGACCACTGCCTTTTATCACTGAGGTTACAAGTACACATGATTGTGCCTGTGTTTTTCTACAGATTCTGGGGATAAAACCCTGATCCTTGTACTTGTAAAGCAAACACTTTACCTGACTGAGACATCTCCCCAGACCAAGCCTACTCTTTTAACATGCAGAAAAATTCAAGACTCATCCTTATATTCCTAAGCATAGTTAGTGAAGTTGAAGAAAATTTCTAAGTAAAGAAGAAAATGAAAATATCACTATGAATTTAGCATTTCCCTTTACAGTATACAGCCTACTTGTAAATGCAAATGTAAGACCAGTGAACTGGAGCAAAACCTTCATGCATAATATTAACTTCCAAATGTACATGTACACATGTCTTTTACTCTAACAGGAAGAGAGAAAACTGAACAAAGGTAACTGGTTATTGATGCTATCATTTCACACTTGCATGTGGATTTCATGCTATCATTGACAACTTGCCTAATGTACTGACCTGCCTTTGAATCCCTTTGAAGACTCATTTGTGAATCCCTAGAATGATGCATTCACAGAAAACTGCAGATTATGAGTACATGAGGTATTAGCAGATCTGTACACATTCCTCTGTCTCATTGGACTTCACTTTTTTTATTTAGATTTTTCCCAATACCCACCACTGCTTCCTCTCCTGCCTTTTCCATAGTCTTCCCCAAGCCTCTCCCCTCACCCCCACCCTGTTACTCACCCAGATAGAGCAAGGAATCCCAAAGTCGGTTAATTCAGGTGGGCATATTCAGTTGAGGTAGAACCAAGACCCTCCCCCAAGTATGAAGGCTCAAAAAGGTTTTTCCCCACTAGTCATGGGCTCTGAGAAGCCAGTTCATGGACCCAGGATAGACTGGTCCAATTGTAAGAGGATCCACAGACTTCCCACACCTTTTGACTGTCATCTACATTCAAAGGGTCCAGATCCATTTAACAAAGGCTTGTCAGCTGTCCTTTCAGAGTCTGTGAGCTCCCGACAGCATGGGACATGGTAGACAGGCAGATTCAGAGATCTATAGCTAAACACCAGGGTCAGCTACTGGTCTGAAGAGAGGGAGGAAAGATTCCATGAGCAGAGGGATTGGACTTCACTTTGAAAGCACACCTTCAAAGAAAACATTATCAAGTCTAAAGATAACTGGATTAGTCAGTTAAGCACTTGACTGACAAGCTTAAAGACATGAGTTCTGATCCTCAGAATCTGTGTAGAAAGAGAGGCACTGTGACCCACACTAGTGATTCTGAAAACAACCATGGGAGAGGTAGAGACAGGCAGATGCCCAAACCTTTCTGGGCAGTTAGACTATTGCTCAGAAAAGTGTCACAAAAACCCAGTGTCAAGCAGAAGGTGAAAGACAAGTTAGAAGTGTGTCCACCACAGCCCCCTTGACATCCACATGCTTGCACAGTTACATGTGTATAGACACATAACACGATTGTGAAGTCTTCCCTTATACTGGGCTCTATTTTAAAGACTGCACTTATATCATCTCTCTGGTCCTTGTTACAGCACTGCAAACTTTATCAACACTGAGAGGGAGGCCATCAAGGATGCCATCTTGCCCAAGTTCACCATGTCAGTTAACAGTGAGATTAGAAATAGACCTAGAAGCCAAGGCTGAGACATTTTGTTACATTCTCATCTCAGACCTTTGACACCCCCAGAAAACTGCAAGCCACATCTCTCCAAAGGATACCCACTATCTTCTCAGCCCCACACACTCATAGACTTTGACTAACTGGAACAAATGAGAGATACAGCTTTTCCACTCAGATCTTCATGGAAATGTACCTTGCCTGTAAGAGAGACATCCAAACAGTGTCCCTCTGCATAAAGAACATAACAGCAAGGGCCCAACACTCTGTTGAGTAGTATTGGGACTCAAAGAGCAGAAAAATCTCCTCTCCAGGTTATCTGGTTCCTAGGAATTTGTTATCTTAATGGACCATACCCTTCTTGAAAGCATTTTTCCAGCAATCCAGATAGAGCGAATTTAGTGAACAGAGGGAAGAGAACAAGAAAGTGCAAAGGGAAAGATGGAAGAAGAATTAATGGGGAAGGAAGGAGGAACTAAATGAAAAGTGAACTCCAATGTGAAGGATGATCAAGACTGATTATAACCTGATCCCTCTTACTCCAGAACCAATATGAGAGGAAATCATTCAAACACTTATTTAAAACTGTATGTGCTTGTTTTCATGCAAGAAGTATACATGTGCACATTTCTCCAGAAAGTCAGCGACTTCCTTTGAGACAGGATTTCTCACCAATCCAGAACTCACCAATTAGGCACACCTCTCTCTCTCTCTCTCTCTCTCTCTCTCTCTCTCTCTCTCTCTCTCTGTGTGTGTGTGTATGTGTGTGTGTGTGTGTGTGTGTGTGTGTTTTGTGTTGTAAGGTCTCTCATTGCCTTGGAACTCACCAGTTTCACTAGACTGACTGGACAGTGAACCCTAGGATCCTCCTGTTTCTACCTCTTTCTTCAGCACTGAGATTATGGACATATGTCCCCAAACCTGGCATTTCAATGTGGATTCTAGGGATTAATTCATCACTACTATACTTCTATATGCTTTTTAACTTGATTCTATGAGCAATTCTCCATCTTGGTTTCTTTTATTTAGAGCATTTTACAAGAATCTCACTCTTGGAACAACACTATACTTATGCAGGTCTATGCTGAAGGAAGTCACAGATCGGAACAGTCTCCTCACAGAAGATGCTGCCCATACAACAGAAAGATGCCATTTAATTAACTTAAGCTTCTTCTTGAAGCCAGGGCCTGGGAAGAGCCATACAACATAAGAAGACACAGCTTTCCCAGGTGTCAGTAAGTCGCACACCTCCTCCTCCACCACATTTGGACTTTGGTGTCCTCAGAGAGACTAATGCCTTCATGCCACAGCCCAAAGCTATTGAAGGTCAAATGAATACCTGGGGTTTCACTTGTTACTCCTATGGTCTCTTTGTCCTCATAACTTTCAAGATCTAGAAATATTCTCCAGAAGCAACCACCCTTCCCCATACACAATCAATAAGGACTAAAGACTTCTTCTCTCAAAGTAAATGCTTTTTTGATTCATCATGCAAACCACTCATTTATGTACTTGTCTGCCTGTCTGAGGCTGGGTGGGTTTAGATAGACATAAAACAACTTGTAGCTGGTAGTTGTCTCCTGCTGCCATGTAAGTTGAGAGGACTGAACTCATCAGACGTGACTGTGGGTGCCTTCCCACACTGAGCCCCCACAAACATCTCACAACATAATGGAGTCAGGTTCGTCTCAGCACTGCTAAATAACCAGGAGATAAGAGTTGGCAAAATGAAATGAGTTTATTTACATTTGGGCCCAAACTAGGAAGAGAATGAAATTTTATCTTTTCTTTGCTTTTGCCTTTGGCGCCGTTACAATTTATAAGAAAGATAAAACAAAATTCGAGAAAATATGCACATGGAGATTTTGCTGTCAGATGAGGAGTCATGGCTGAAATTATAAATCTTCCTCTGACTCCACAAGTTTAACCTGTTCTCACTCTCAGCCTGGGGTTTCCTGGGGCAAAAGTAAGTTCCCTGTTATAACTGCATGGCAGCAGTTACTTCAAGGTATGAATGAAATCAAATTGCTTTATGTGCCAAAGAAAGAGGGTCACCGAAATGCTGCCTGTCTCCTGCTCTTAATAAAGTCTCCAACATAAGAAGCTAGTGAAAGTGAAGGACAGGACATGCATAGGCACTAAACAGAAGCCCTATCTACAAGAATCCTGTCATTCACTCATTCAGGAATTTTCACTCCCCCAAAATAGTACAGAAAACTTGTAGATTCAAATGTTGATTTCAGGCTAGCAGATGGGGAAGACTCCTGAGAGCCAGACATCAAAAGACAAGGTAATGTGGTAAGTCAGATGGGGTAGTTAGTACAGCCAACTCTTAGATTTTTTTTTTAATAGAATCAGGAAATAAAACCTGTATGAAATATGCCATCTTGCAAGCTTAGAAACTTTTGTCTTAAGGTATATTGTGTGGGACAAATGAAATCCATTTTCTAGTCAAGTATGAAGTAGGATTTTAGGTACATATCTATCAAACCAAGACATGCTGACCAGCAGAGGGCTCATTGACCATGGGTATAGTCTGGAATGAAGTATGTGATATTTGGATGGGGGAGGCCCCTGCACATATGTATGTTTGTGCTTATTGAAACTAAAGACCATCTTTGCCTGTCCTTCCTCCGATACTGCTTACTCCAGGTTTTTTTAATTAATTAATTAATTTTTATGTGTATGGGTGGTTAGCCTGAGTATATGTCTGCTCACCTTATGTGTTCTTGGAAGCCAGCAAAGGGTAAGGGATCTCCTGGAACTGGAGTGATAGTTGACAGAGAGCCATTGTGTGGGTTCTGGGAATCAATCCTGGATTCTCTGAAAGAGAAGCCAGTATTCTTAAACACTGAGGCCTCTGTGTTTGCACATGTATGTGTGCGTGCATGTGTATGTGCGTGTGTGTGTGTGTGTGTGTGTGTGTGTGTGTGTGTGTGTGTGTGTGTGTGTGTGTGTGTGTCTCCAGATAGGGCCTCTCAGTGGCCTAAAATTCACCAACTCCACTAAGCCCCAGCCACCAGGAATCCTCCTGTCTCCACATTCTCACTGATAGGGTTACAAACACACACTACCACAGCCAGATTTTTCACTTGAAGTTCAAGAAATCCAACTCAGGTCAAGTTCAAATGACAAGCTAATTACTGACTGAGCCATCTATTTTTCTTTCATACTACTGGTATTAGAAATGCTGAGCTTAGTGAGTACCAGAGAAGGCTATCCTGTAAGCCATTACTCAAAAATAATATTCTTGTCTGAGAAGTAGTAATAAATTGGTTGCTAGGTTATAAAACCTCAGATATTGAAGAATAACCAACTGCAAAGTAATAAGAAAAATTAATATTCATTTGCTTTATTATTCACATTAAGGTATATTCAGCCAGCAACACAAAATCCAGGGACTGCCAAAAAAAAAGAGAGAGAGAGAGAGAGAGAGAGAGAGAGAGAGAGAGAGAGAGAGAGAGAGAAAGAAAGAGAACTTCAGGAGGCATAACTATCCCTGACTTCAAGCTATACTATAGAGCTACAGTAATAAACAGAGCATGGTACTTGCTTAAAAACAACTTGAGGATCAATGGAATCAAATATAAGACCCCAACATTAATCCACACACCTATGAACACTTGATTTTTGACAAAGAGGTCAAAAATATACAATGAAACAAAAATAGCATCTTCAACAAATGGTGTTGGTATAACTGGATATAGAAGAATGCAAATAGATCCATATATATCAGGCTGTACAAAGCTCAAGTCCAAGTGGATCAAAGACATCAACATATACCCAGTTACACTGAACTTGGTAGAACAGAGAATGGGAAATAGTCTTGAACACATTGGCACAGGAGACCACTTCCTAAATACAAGACCAGTATCCCAGACACTAAGAACACCAATAAATGGGATCTACTGAAATGGAGAAGCTTTTGTAAGGTAAGGGACACAGTCAATAAGACAAAACAACAGCATAAAGAATGGGGAAAAAAAATCTTCACCAACCATCAGAGGATTGATCTCTAAATTATAGAAAGAACTCAAGAAACTAGAGACCAAAAAAAAACCCAAATAATTCAATTAAAAGTGGGGTTCAGAGCTAAATGGGAATTCTCAACAGATTAATCTCAAATGGCTGAGAGAACTTAAAGAATTATTCAAAATCCTTAGCCATCAGAGAGATGCAAATTAAAACAGCTTTGTGATACCACCTTACATCTTAGTCAGGATGGCTAAGATAAAAAACATAGATGACAACCTATGCTGAAAGGGATGTGGAGCAAGGGGAACACTCTTCCATTGCTGGTGGGAATGTAAAGTTGTACAGTCACTTTGTAAATCAGTATGGCAGTTCCTCAGAAAACTGGGAATTAATCTCCACAAGGATCCAGCAATACCACTATTGGGCATACACCCAAAGAAAGCACAATCCTACCCCAAGGGCATTAACTCAACTATGTTCATAGCAGCATTATCAGTAATAGCCAGAACCTGGAAACAATTTAGATGACCCTCAACTGAAGAATGGAATAAAAAATTGTGGTACATTTATATAATAGAGTACTATTCCACAGTTTAAAAAATGACATCCTGAAATTTGCAGGCAAACTGATGAATCTGGAGAGTATCATCCTGAGTGAGGCAACACAGATCCAAAAAGATAGGTGTGGTATGTACTCATTCATAAGTGAATTTTAGACATAAAGCAAAAGATAACCAGGCTACTAGTCTACAAATATCAAGCAGCTAGATAACATCCATGGATCCACCTGGGAAGTGGAAATAGAGATCTCTTCAGTAAATTGGGATAATAGGGGGGAGGAAGCAAGGGGAGGTGTGAAGAGATCATGAGAGAAGGAGATGGTTGAGTGGCAGAAACAACAGAGAGGGAGAACAAAGACGTATATAGCTTGATAGAAGGATTCATTGTTAGAGAGAAACCTGGTGCTAAGGAAACATCCAAAAACCTACAAGATGTCCCTGTCTAGGACTCCAAGCAATAGTAGAGAGGGTGCCAAAACTAGCCTTTCCCTATAATCAAATGAATGAACGCCATAATTGCTATTATAGAACCTTCATCCAGGAATGGATGGAGACCAAAGCAGAGATCCATAGCTAAGCACCAGGTCAAGCTCCCGGTCCAGCTAAAGACAGGAGAGAGTATGTGAGCAAAGGGATCAGGATCATGAGGAGGAGACCCACAGAGACAGCTGACCCTAGCTACTAGGAGGTCACAAAACTTGAAATAACAGCTGAAGAACCTTCATAGAAAGGAACTAAACCCTTCAAATGTAGAGGACAGTTAAAGGGAGTGGACAGTTTGTAGAGTCTCTCACAGTAGGACCAGAGTTTATTCCTAGTATATGAATACTGATATCTTGGAGCCCATTCCCTACAAAGGAACATTTTACTCAGCCTTGCCACTGAGGAGAGGAATTGGGACTTACCTTACCTTGATACGTCAGGCTTAACTGACTCACCTTGGAATCCCTTGCCTGCCCTGAGGAATGGATGGGAGATGGGGCAGGTAGGAAGGCTGAGGGAGACTGGAAGGAGGGAAGGGAAGAGAAGCAGTGATGGGTATGGGAAAAAACTTTTTCAATAAAAGAAAAGATATATTTAGGCCAAAAAAGGATGAAAACAAAACAAAACAAAAAAAGAGTTTGATGTTGAACACCTATTTATAGGTGCTTTATAAATCCAAGTTCCCAGCTGGGAGACAGTTCAGTCAGTCAAATGCTTGTCTGTAAGAGCAAGAACATGACTTCAGTCTCCATAACTCGTGTTAAAAAAGAAAAGAAAGGAAAAGGAAAGAAAAGGCTGGGCACAGGGCTAAAATGTGCTTGTAACCCTGTAACTGTAGAGACAAAGGCAACGCTCATGGGGTTCACAGATACACAGCCTCCTACGAGATAGCTTCAGACTAAAGGAGATGCTAGCTTAAAGAAATGGTGTAGTGAACCTAAGGAACAACACTCAAATTTGTTTTCCAATGCATACACATGAACATATTCACACACACACACACACACACACACACACACACACACACACACCATGCATGCACACGTGTACAAGCACATGCACATTCATGGTTTTATTCCCACTCCATTCTGAAGGCGTTGTGACCTTGGAGCATGTCTCCTTACATTTTTTAATCTACAAAGGTACATCACATCACATTCATACTCAGGATTTCACCTTTCTGGAAGTCCCTGACAATGATGTTCCTGCTTCTCTACTGATACTTTGCTCTCACTGTAATTACCACAATAGCTGATAGCTTTCTGAACACAGTCAGCTCAGAACTGGGATTCAACGAAAGGAGTCATTAGAGGTTTAACCACATTAAAAAGGAAAGCATCAAAAAAAAAGCTCCTGATCTCTCATGATGCTATCTAAAGAACAAATGGTTGTCATTTCAGTTTTTGACATAATTATAACAGTTAACGTTAAAATGTTCAGCACTCAGTAATCCCCCCTGAATAATCACCGTGTTACCAGCCCATCCAGAGGCCCATAATTGACTTGCCTGGAGGTTGCTAGGGAGACACTTACAGAGTAGAACAAGTAAAGCGAATTACACAATGGGACCTGCAAGAGATGGACTTGTCTCCTTGAGTTAACTACAGCAGGGAGAGGCAGAACAGAAATGCCTGGAGTGGAAACCTGCTCCCACCCAGGAGCCCCACAGGGACATGTGGTGGAAACAGACCATGCATCACAGCCTTCTCCTCCTCCCATACATTAAGCCATGGTTATACTCCATGACCATGCCATCTCTCTAGGTACCTATGAGATTTGCTGCAGGACAACACAGAATCCCAGATGTATGACAGCAAGTGTTATTTTTTAAGCATAAGTCTTGGGGGACTTTGGTAAGGCTCATCCCAGACAGCTCTATGTGTGTCTCATCCTCCAGGGCCACCCTCCTTCAGAATGACACAATCCTAAGAAGAAGCAGAAACACTCAGGGCCTTTTAGGGTCTCTGCTCACAATAGGGACTGGAAACTTTCAGTATATTTTACTACCCAAAGTTAAGTCCCATTGCAGGAACATAGATGTTCTCAGCAGATACTGTGTCCCTCACTAAAACATGGGTCCCAAGAAATTAGAATCTTATGCTGGAAGAAGGGAAGGGCTGAAGCCCGGTGCCACTTTTGGGGGCGGGGAGGCATGTTTTATTTAACAAGATTCTTATAACCTATCAGATCACCTTGTAGAAAAGACTGTGGCCCTCCATTGTGGCTCAGGGGAGGGTACTCACCTTGACCAGGAATTATTAGCTATATGCATACTTACTTTCCCTATTTAAACTTAATCCTCATGTCAAGACCCAAAAGATGCACTTGGGAGTCACTTGACCTAAGGTGGCTAAAACCATCTTAAAAGAGCCACTGGAGCCCAGGCTAAACAATGCTATGGGCAACATGGCTAATCCAACACTGTAAGGAAGAAATAAGCTCCTCTCACAAAGGGTATGGGGGAGAATAGTACCTTCTGGAGAAACATCTATCCATTAACCCTCTGTGAAAACAAGGGAAGATGCTCTTTCTGACCTAACACATTCGTCCATCACGAATCTAAGAAAGTCTGCTCTAACCCACTCACTGAAAATCAATTTACTGCGACCCAGTGGTGGGTACTTAGGATAAAGACAGGAATAAAAAAGAATTCTGGGTAGGCTGAAAGAGTATTAGAAAAGTGACTAGAAATGAATATATCTGTAACCTCCTGAGAATGAGTGGTCTAAGGTCTAGAGACTCTGAAGCAACATCTAGCAATGGATATATGTGCATGTTCATGTGTATGTGTGTGTTATGTGCATATATGTGTGCATGTATGTGTGTATGCATATGTGTGTGACAGTCATCTCCTACCTTGTTTGAGGAAGCCTCTCTTGTTCCTCAACCTGCATGTGCTAGGCTAATTGGCCTGTGAGGTTTTAGGGATTTTTCTATTACCACCTCCCAGCTCCAAGGCATTCTGGGATTGTAGACACATATATCACTGCATCTGATTTTGGCATGCACTTGAGAGTTTATAATAAGGTCATCAGACTTACACACAAGCTTTGTGTTAAACTTGACTAGATGGTACTCACCAGTGAGCCCAAGGCTTTCTAAAGCACCAGAGTTTCTAAAGCTTCCAGGTAAATAAAAGCTGGTTGGGAACAGGAGAGAGAGGGAGAGAAAAACAGGCATCATACAAAGGCCTGCATGTGCACAGAATCTGAGAAAATGAATTCAAATGGATGGCTTATAAAAGCCCTTAATTCACACACTGTGGATAAGTACCAATTTGATCAAAGGGTCACTTCTATATATGAAAATGTTTCTCTATGACCTAAAACTGGGTCTTGATTATATCATTAATTAATTATACATCATTTGGTCAAATTGAAAAGCCACTACCAGAAGTAAAGGTGGCTTCCCATGGAAATAGCAATTGTGTGTGTGTGTGTGTGTGTGAGAGAGAGAGAGAGAGAGAGAGAGAGAGAGAGAGAGAGAGAGAGAGAGAGAGAGAGAGAGAAGGAGGGAGGGAGGGAGAGAGAGAGAGATCTGGTCATGTACTATGCTGGGATTATGGATACACACACTACTGCATCCAGCTTTATATGTGGGTTCAAGGGATCTGAACTCAAATCAATAGGTTTGTGTGACAAGTGATTTACTCACTAAGGCATCTCCCAGTCCCTGACATTTCTTCCTTCTAAGATAGAAAATCATGTTATCCAGCTTAGAGTGACTACAAAGGAGTGACAGACAACCCTCCTTTTGAGGTATGGCAATTTGAGACATTGGTCCTTGCCACACACTCAGCACAATTGTGGGTTACAGAGCACACAAAGTATTTCCTCTGGAAAAGGGGACTGTCACCAATTCATTTGATTCCTTTCTCTTTATTGTTTTCATTCTTTTTTCTATGTGACAGATCTGTTGATAGGCTAGAAGATGGAGGCCTAACCTTCAAAGGTCCCCAATGTCAGGTATCACTGACTGAAGGAAAAGAGGTGACAGAGGAAAAGGGGCATCTGAAAAGCTTCATTTGAAATGCTTCTCTTCATGAGGCAGGGAGCTGTTCTCTGACCACAGGCTGCTGGAATGGTTTAAGGATTTTTTTTTTTAATGTGTGGATTTTATTTACACATAAATAGACACACAGACAAGGTCAAGAAACTCCCTCAGATGTTCTTCTACTAGTGTGTAGTGTACTCCAGTCAGTCACAGTGATCTTTTCAAGACAGCAATCAAACTATATAACTGAGCATTCATGGGCCATGTCAGTAGCTTATACCACTTACAACTGTCCAGAGGCCTCCTCATACAACAGACTCGCCTTTTGAAGATAGAGATACTGACATCTCCACTTGACCTTACTGGTCCTTTTCCTCCTGTGTTTACCTTTTTTGAAAGACTTTCTGCTTCACTGGGACCAAGCAGTGCATCACACAATTCATCACATTGAAGAGACAAAGCAAGCAGGTCTGCACTCAAGTTGAAAATCTCAAGCAATTTTTCTATAACTTAGGCTACAGGATGTTGGCTGAAAAGGAATCTAGAATGTAGATACCTGTGATAAACTCTGCATATTCTGTAGGTTTTTAAATGTGTGTGTGTGTGTGTGTGTGTGTGTGTGTGTGTGTGTGTGTGTGTGATGCCTCTAAGTGCATGTCCATGTAAATAGGCATGCCACAGCACATGTGTGCACATCAGGAGACACCCTCAAATGCCTGTCCTTGTCTTCTACCATGTTTAAAATAGGGTCTTGTTTGTTCACCACTGCATATACCAGACTGACTGACCCATGAAATTCAAGATGTTCTCTTCCCCCACCTCATAACTTACTATTCTGACACTATAATTACAGACATGTGCTACCACATTTGGTATTACTTGGATTTTGAAGACTGAAATTCAAGCCTTCATCATTGACAACAAATGTTTTGCCCATCAAACTGTCTCCTCACTCCTAAAAGATGTTTTTGTAAGCAATTTTAAGATTCTATCCAAGAGCAGATAAATACCACTCCAGATAATAAGCAGCACATAGAACTCTAAGATAAGCTATTGGACACTTTCCATGGGCTAGCTCTCTAGCTCTATATAAACTTCCACACAAACTACCCTAGTAATTCCCACTCCCTCCCAACAAAGAGGACTTTGAGGCCTAATATTTGCCCAGATAGGTGGGAAGAGCTAGATGTCAGCATTGAAACTGGTGCCAAGACTACAAGATCCTTCTGGTCTCTATATAAGTGTCTAGTGGAAATAATCTTATACTTAGGCAAGCATGTCTGATACGTGCAGATGCACCATCCCATCATGTCAGACTATATCTCATGAAACAAGCACAAGTGATGTGGAAATCTCTTTCTGTATGCTTTGAATATCAATCTTTAAATAAAGGAGCTGTTTTGGACCATGACAGGCACCATAGAAAAAGTAAGTGGGAGAATCAGAATAGGTAGGAAAGGAAGGGCAGAGTCAGAGACAGACCAAGCCAGCCACCCAAAAAGAAGCATGTAAGGAACACAAGTGAGCCACAGGCCATGTGGCAGACAGATTAATGAGAATGGGTTGAGTTAAGATGTAAGAGCTAGCTAGCAATGTGCCTGAGCCATAGGCCAAACAGCATGAAGCTAATATAAGTGTTTGAGTCATTTCTGGGGGCCTGATCAGTTGCAGGTGGCTAAGGGGTCTGGGGCTGTAGGTCTGTGGGTCTGGACCTCTGGTCACCCAGGGCCAAGAAATCTCACTGTAACAGATGGCATCCCAAGGTAGGCCAAATATCCACTTAAACCATGAGAAAGTTTAAAAAGGGTTTTAACACAGAAACTGAGCCAAAGCAGCTTACAAATTGTGTATCTGAAGCGGGTCATTGTACAAAAGAAAGCACAGCATCCAGGTAACATGCAAAATTGAGCCAGTGGACTGGCAGCGGGGAGTGTAAACTGCAACCAGGCCGGTTCCTAAAGTCTCACAGAAGACTCAGTAGCATGTGACTGATTTAAGGCTTCTGTTTTCTTTGAATAAAAAGGAAACAAAGATGGTTTCTTAGTAGCAGCATTTTCTTGGGTCTGCTTTGTTTGCTGGCAGCAAACTTACTTAAGAAAACTTACTGATTCAGCTTTATCTGCAAAAACTATGTGGCTCTTTAAGGGAGTGCGAGTACTTTAAAAGCTCTTCTGGTTGGAAAAAAATTAAGGATTCACAATAAAACAGATTCAGATTTTTTAAAAAAAAAACCTGTAAATGGGTTACAATGTGTGTAAAAGGTAGACTTCAGAGAGAAAGGAAAGAAGGTAGAAAAACTCTTTAAAAAGAAATATATAAGCAATGTAAAGATGGAAAATAGACAAATTCTAGATTTCAATTATTGTGTTTTTTTTTAAATTTTTTAACTATTAATGAGCTAACTGTAAAAGACAATGGATTGCAAAGGCTGATAAGTTAAACAAGAATATATATTTTAAAGGTATTTTGATTTTAAAATTTGTATCAAGGATTTATTGCTTTGAAAGAGTTCTGCTTTTCTTCCCACAGAAGAAGAGAACCTGTAGAATTCTTCCAGGCAAATATGGTTTCATCAGCCAAGACCCCCTGAAATAAAAACTCTGATGGGAAGAGATGGCCATATCAGCTTCAGGGCTACAGGCTATGATCCAGTCTCAAGAACCCATGAGATTTTCAACGTCCATAATCAGCAGGAAGTAGTAATGGAAAACTAGGCCCAAGCTCCCAAAATATTGTTTATAAATGTTTGTTTTCACTATAAATGGTTAATGGTCATAGTTCATCTATTTCTAAGAAGAAAAGGGGGATATGGTATATGAATGATTTTTAAAATATTAGATTATTGAATTTACTTAGATCAGGAAAGCAGCTCTTAATCTCAATGTTTACAAAATGTATGGATTTGGTTTATTGATACAAATTTAAGGTCAATTATTTTATGCTGTATGTATTTTCCTACTCTTGTTTAAAATATGATGTTTATATAACTGATTTAAAGTTGTAATGTATAATTAAGAAATGCATGTTAATTAGATTTTTAGGTATACAAAAATATAATTCAATTAGATAGATAATCTTCAAACACTTCAAAGGCCTACAGAATATGGCATTTAAAATGTTTTAAGAACTTAGACTTTTCTAGACAGTGAGACAGGTCTGCACCTGGCAGCACCAATTTACTTCAAGAGAAAAGTGGACATCGAAGAAACTCCACATGGAGATTAGTTTCTGTGTGGCATCAGTTAGCCACTGGACATGAACCTGTTCTTATATTGACTGTTTGACAGTATGTTGTTTAAACTGGACATGCAGGTTCCATAGGAAGATGACCTCTGAACTTTGGCAGAACAAGCTGAGATGGTCATTCAGGTTCCTGCTTTACAGAGAAAACTGTCTGACATTCTTCAGGACTCAAGGAGAAGCAACTGATGAATAGGCATAGCAGATTTCCTGCTTCACTGAAATGAAAAGAGACTCTGGGCCTGTAGGCTGAAGATGAATGCCCCAACTTTAAAGGAACTTTGGGTGACTGTCCAGGCAGATAGGTATCATCTCTGTCATTTCTAGATTTTGGAAGTTGCTTGCACTTCTGGTTTACTTGGGTAAAAATATCCTTCTGTGGTCTTTGATGTAGTTGAATATTAGATAGTTGTAGGTATAGTTTTTCTTAGTTATTTGAAAGGTATATTGGATATGAAACTTTAGATCTACAAGGATAAGGTAGATTATAGAATATTTTTTTTAATTTTGCTAAATACAAATAGACTAGATATTGTAGCTGTAATTCTTGCTTGATGGCTATTTTGTTATATGTAATTTTGTTCTGTTAAAATTGAAATCCTCCTTCTTGATTCGACAGAAAGGGGGAAGTGATGTGAGAATGTCTTTCTGTATGCTGTGAATATCAATCTTTAAATAAAGGAGCTGTTTTGGTCCATGACAGGCACCATAGATAAAGTAGGAGGGGAAATCACAGCATAGGTAGGAAAAGCAGGGTGGAGTCAGACATACTGAGCCAGCCACCCAAGAAGAAGCATGTAAGGAACACAGGTGAGCCATGGGCCACGTGACAGACAGATTAATGAGAATGGGTTGAGTTAAGATGCAGGAGCTAGCTAGCAATGTGCCTGAGCCATAGGCCAAACAGCATGAAGTCAATATAAGTGTCTGAATCATTTCTGGGGACCTGATTAGCTGCAGGCAGCTAAGGGGTCTGGTGAGGCAGGTCTGTGGTTCAGGACCTCTGGCTGCCTGGGGCCAGAAAACCTTACTGCAACACAGAATGCTATAAAAGGTAGGAAGCTCTGCTGTGAAACAGTATCTCCTGGATATAGCATGGCTGCTGACCTCATGAACTCAAAGGAGATGTGTGGCAGGATTAAGGTGTCAGCAGATAAGGTCAGAAGACGCTTCCAGGACCCTGGAGGGGGTGTGGCCAACCTGGAGGGGGTGTGGCCAACCCCATTGATAAGTGGCTGTTGAGACACGAGGAGCTCTCTTCCTGGTTCCTGGCTGCTGGCTGCTAGAGAGACAGAATCGGGACCCATCATCCTTCCATCGCGCGTTTATCACTCGTCCATCGCTTCGATACACCAGTCCTTGTTCAGGTGCCACTATAAGCTGTTACTAATATTGCGAGTGTTAATTTATATTCTAATAAATATTAATTTTGGACTGGTGCCTTGAAGGTAAAACTCCGTCTACAGAGATGTGCTTGCCTATTCAAGTCCTGTACCAGTGAGTGAGCATTCCAGGATGGATGGGTAGGGGCTCACTGGGCCCCATCCCTTGCTGCAGATCTGCTGATTCTAAGGGAGAGAAAGTCAGTTTTCATGAGATTTGTGGTCTCTTCTAATACACTTCCTAATCAATAGTTCTGTGCCTACGTGCACATGGGTACACTAATTGGACTCAGTTACATAAAAAATAAAAAGAAGAGGGTATGAATTTGAATGTGACTGGGAGGTCTGGGAAAAGTTAGAGTGTGTAAATAGGGAGAGGCAATATGATCAAAATACACTGTATATATGCAGGAAATTCTCAAAGAATTAAAAGATGAAAATACAATTGTCTGGGAAATTAGGATATACCAAATATTTGCAATGCAAATATTCACAAGTAATGTGAAGCTCTTGGATACTTACATATATTCATGTTCTATTATAATGCTTCTGTTAACATATCACTGACAGCCTTGTTTCCTAGCCAGAAAGAGTGTCAGAAGGTATCAGAAGAGACTTATCTGCATACATTAGTCAAGCAGTAGACAAACAACTGCTTTTTCCTTCACCTTCGTACAGAGAAAGTCATTTGCTAACTATTTTTATACCAATTCGACACAGAAAGAGTAAATGCCTCCATAAGGTCAGACCTCAGGCAAGCCTCAGGGTCATTTCTTAGTTATTGATGTGGAAGGACTCAGCCCATGGTAGATGGGCTAGTGGTCCTGGATTCTATAAGAAAGTAGGCCGAACAGGCCATGGGAAGCAAACCAGTAAGCACCATCCCTCCAAGGCCTCTGCATCAGCTCCTGCCTCCAGGATCCTACCTTGTCTGATTTCCTGCCCTCACTGCCTTTGATGATGAATTGTGATGTGGATGTAGTAAGGAAAATAAACCCTTCCTCTCCACACTTATTTGTTTTTAATAAATACACATGGTGTTTTATCATGCAATAGAAGCCCTAACTAAGACAGCTATGTGTCTGAGCTGGTGTGCTAAATCACCAACATTGATTTCATAACACATAGAACTACCCTCAAGCTTCATACAAAACCTCTAGTCAAAACCTCCAATGTAAGCCATGGACACCTGTAACCTTTTTTAATCTACACAGGCTCTGAGTGATATTTTCCCATATACTTTTGCTTGCAATATTTGAACCTTTTATAATAAAATGAAATCAAACATCCCTTTCTATAGCAAAATTAATGAATAATAATGTGGTGTGTGAGTGAGCCTGTCCCCCACACTTTCTGAGTTCTTCTGCTTTGAAATCTAGTTCCATATACCTGGATGACATTGCCTACAATTCTAACTTAGTCCCTATTAAGGCTTTTAATGGAAATCAAAGAGGTGGTAAAAGTACTGACAGAGGATGGGCAAAAGAACCTGTACAAGAAAACTGAATCAAGGTGTAGGGAGAGCTGGGGATATGGTTCCACTAGTAAAATGCTTGTCTTATGTGCCAAAGATCCAAAGTTTAATCCCACAACTCACTTTTTAAGGTGAGCATTGTGGTGTGTATTTGATCAGATTACGGTTTCTCCTCCCCACTACCCCTCCCATCTAGAACAACACCTTTTTGTCTCTCTTTAGAAACAGACAAGCATCTAAGGAACAACAATAAAATAAGCACACCAGAGTAAGACAAAACAACTGAACATGAAAAAGAGCCAAAGAAAAAGGACAAGCCACATATATGAGCACAGAAACACACAGAAATCCCATCAAAACACAAACCAGAGGCCATAATATACATGAAAAGGATGTGAGGTGAGAAAAAATGCCCTAACAACACTATGAGACAAAGAACCTCCGGAGATGCAGTTTAGTTCTTTGGCTTTAGCTGTCTACTGCCGGGCATAGAGCCTACCTTTAAGAGTTGTCTGTTTCCCTCGTGAGACTCTGTGGAGAACACTCATTTCTCATTTGCAATGGCTATCAGTTGGAGATATCTCCTGGGCTAAGGATGTGGCAAGTGTCCACTTCTCTTTCCAGCTCTAGGACCCCATATGGTCCAGAGGCTTGTAGGCCTGTGCATGCTGCCAGAGCCTCTGTGAGTTCATGTATAGGTCAGCCTTAACTCCTTGGTGTCCTCTGGCTCTTACACTCCTTTTGCATTCTCTTCTTTAGGGTCTCCTGGGCTCTGAGGGGAGGGACTGGTAGAGACATTCCTTTCAGAGCTGAGTGCTCCAAGATCTCTCTCGTCTGGCTATAGGCTTCTATATTTGTTGCCATCTGCCTCAAAAGGAAGCTTTTCTGATAATGGCTGAGCAAGACATTGATCTATGGGTATGGCAGAATGTCATTAGGGGTCAATCCATTGCTATGTTTCTTTAGCAAAACAATAGTATTTGGTTTTCCCCTAGGTCCCTGACTTATCTGGTGTCAGGTACGAGTTCTATTTCATGGAGTGGGCTTTCAGTCAAGTCAATTATTGGTTGGCTATTCTCATAAGTTTTTTTTACCACTATTGTACCAGCACATCTTACAGACAGGTCATTCTTATAGGTCAAAGAGTTTGTAGCTGTGTTGGTATTTACCTTTTCCCTTTGAAATCATGCAGAGTACCAGCACTATGAATATTAATCCATAGGAATGAAGGCTGTAGGTAGGCATCAACTTAATTTCTCCTTGTTCAATGAGTTGTATATTTGTTGTCTCCAGCAATAGGAATGGGACTATCAGTTTGTGAGGAGTCACCAATAGCCTTGGCAATTGCATGAGTTTTTTGAGGGCTCTCATGGGACCCCTTTGGCCAACAACTTGGTAGATGTAACCCATTCCTGGTACTGAAAGCTCCATTTGGTGATGAAGATATCTAGCTGGAGCTCTATCACTCCAATTATTTAGCAATTTTCTTTAGAGCACTGTGGGCATTTATAATCCCAGCACTGGGGAGGTAGAAAGAAGCAGATCCCCGAGGCTGGCCAGCCAGCTTGATCTGCTTTGTAAGTGTCAGCTCAAGTGGCACTTTTCTACAGAGAAAAGTGGGTGATACCTGATGAGTGACATTCGAGGATGTCACAAACATATGCACCCATAAATACATAAACATGCACACACAGTGCAGAAAAACAAGATCTGAGGGGCTGGAGAGATGGTTTAGTAGTCAAGAGCACTGGTTATTTTTCTAGAGAACCTGTGTTTGATGCCCAGCACATAGTGACTCACAGCTACCTATTCTTCCAGTCTAGGGGGTTCAAAACCCTCTTCTGGCCTCTGAGAGCACTCTATAGACATAATGCACACATATATGAATATTTATACATATTACTTAAATAAATAAGAATATTTTAAATCTGAGTCTGGATTCTATATTTTCTAGGCTAGTATTCTTGGACAAGTAAGATGTTGTGAGTTTTGTTTTTCCTATATGTACTCTGGGGATAATAACATATATCCTGCAACTATTAATCATAATGGCACAAATAGTTGCCTAAAGCATCACTGAGGCCAACAATCATAGTTATTATTACCATTAATCTCATTGACTTCAAAGATAATACTTTATTAGTATTGATAACTGTTTACTTCCAATGAATAAATGAGAAGTAAAAGGAGACATTCCAGGATCCCTACAACGTTTGGAAAAAGACAAGGATAGAAGTATACAGCTGTTGTGGAAGTTTGGAGCCTTCTCCAAGGTTCTCATGAGCTATTGGGTTTTCTTTTATGTTGTGAGTTCCAGGAACAATGTTCCCTATTACTTCTGGAGCTACTATAAAGCCAGCTATGTAGATGGTGCCCAGTAGCATAACTGTATATCCTCTCCCTTACTAGAACTTTGACAGGGGAAAACTAACCACTCTTCAGGCAATTTTTGTGAAGTAAATCAACACTGAAATTGCATGATGAACAGGTAAAGTGTTTGCCATACTAGCATGTGGACCAACCTGAATTTGAGCCCAAGATCTCAGGGGGGAAAAAAAAAAGATGTAGGGGAAAATCACACTTTTAGGCTCCACTCTGGGGATACAGAGGTAGGGAGATCACTGCAAGTCAAGTTAGTGGGCTCCAAGTTCAGAGAGATATTGCCTTAAAAATAAGATAGAGAATGCAAAAGACACCCAAGCTTGACCTCTAACTTCCATATGCATGTGTACACGTGGACACACATACCCACACATACATGTACCCCCATTCACACAAACATACACACACAAATATATTTGAAGGTGCTAGATTAACTTTCCAAACATGTGCTGTGATTTTACCATGGGAAGAGAAAGAAAATCCATGAGAAGGTCCCACATCCTCCACACAGATTAACAGCGGGAATCTGGCTTTGAAAGTTATCTTGTCATACCATGACAAAAGGAGGCCATCAGGGAGCCCTTGCTAGAGACAAATTCAGAAGCAATCATTCTGATGGATGTCTGCGGGACTGGGTGCACCTGCAGAAAGTCAGCATGAAATAGCAGGTGGAGGGAATAATAAGGAAAGATTCACAAGACAAACTGCCAGAAGAAAATCATCCTTTAAGAAGAGAGAGAATCTTCATCAAAAAAAAAAGTGACATCAAGTAAAAGGTTACAAAACAAGAAGCCACATTTGATTCAGTTAGCCAGGCAACAGATTCGCACCCGAAGAGTTCACAGCCAAAGAGATCCTCCTGCCCTTTGCCTTGCCTGCAGCAAGAAACACATCAAAGCACAATGCCAGGTAGCTCATTGTTACATGCCAGCTTTATCTGAAAGGCACAGAGACCAAGAAAAGTCCTTGCTCAACATCCCTAAAATGTAAGTTAAAACTCAGCTCTCTCTGTCTTTTCTACTTGTACAAACCATCTCATGCTCCAGAAAAGGTTTCTTTGAACACAGGAATATACACTGTTCAGAGCAGGTCATGAGGGACCAGCAGCCTTTGTGCATAAGGGTCTGAGGAAAAAATGTTTGGCAGATGATAGCTAACTGCCCCGGAGGGAAAATCCCCAATGTCAGGCACAAGCTCAGAGCAAGATGAGCTGATCCATTTACAGAAAGGGAACTGGGACTGTTATGCAAAAAGTTAGCTCCAGGAGAGCCTGACTGACATGCTCCCTAATCTAGGACACAAAGTACAATAGGTAGGACTGATCTGATCTATGAAACATGATGTAAAGATAATGCTGGAAGTTAAATGGTAGACATAATATCAGGATAGTCACAGCTGTAGAATCCAGATGGGCAAGTTCAGGCTCCTGAGTAGAAAGTAAAACACATTAAGTGGTGATAGTGGCTTGGTCATATTAAAGCAAATTCTTGTCTCTCTCTTCAAAATAGAATGCAATTACTATCCATCTTCCTATGGAATTTTACAACTTTAGCAGTACCTAAATCCCTGTACATACAACTCTAAGCCTTAAACATCTGCTTACAATGCACTGAACTCTGGGTAAATTGAGCTTCTGAGAAGATCACATCACTTTGCTGGAAGTGTGTACCCTGACAGAAGCACAAGGGAGGGGGCAAAAGGAGACGACATATTAGCCTCATATCTACCAGGGTAGCTGCCCATCATGGCTGGCTCTTTCTCTAAAACAAGTTTCTTGAAGCATAATCTAATTAATCTTGTCAATAAAATCAGAAGTTGATAACAGCATAGAAACCTGAAAAATCAGAGAAGCAGGGGAGCAGCCACAGTCACTTCCTGGATCCATAATTCTTCTGTCTAAAAGGGCCCCAGTCCTTTCTTCACCCCACCTTACTACTTCCTGTCTTCTATTCATCTATAATCCTCCACACCTCTATGGTTAATTTTGGTCGGCTAGTGTCTGACTTTGCCTCTAACTCCAAGCAAGTTCTACACAAAATTTCATACAACATTATCTTGTTTCTTTATCTCTTCTAATTAAGTTCGTCTTCCCTCTCCTCACCTCTCCTGTTCCTCGTCTTCTCACTCTCTTCTCTCTCTGCTCTTTCCCCCGTCTGCAATCTCATCTCTACTGTTTTCTTTTGATCAATTTAATAAACTAAACCTAAAGCAGAATTGTAGTAAATTTATGGAGAATTCCAGAAAACTGAGCTTCCTCACAGGCAAGTGAAAAGCTTTTAGGAGATCTGGGAGAATCAAATCAGTGTGGCACATCTCCTACCATCAGACAGAGTAGGCAGATGTCACTGTAGCTTTCTTCATAATAGCTGGTGTAGCAAAGATTTCTCCAGAGTCCTGTGAATTAGAAGTGGTCACAAAGGCATATGGCACACAGACTGGCTTAGAGGAATCCTAGTGAGACAAATGTCCCCCCTCAACTCAGAAACTATGGACTGCAAAGCCAGAGGATGAAATGAAGGAGGAGATAGATCTCCTGACTAAGAGATACTGCAAAGTAGTGAGCAGCACTATGCCTGATAACTTTGACCATGTCTCCTTGATAAAATCAGAATTCAGTCTCTACTAGCATTAAGCCCAGAGGGAAGACACTTTTTGTGACTTTTCCTGGTGAGACATTAACAAACATATATTCACCACAAATAGGACACCAACAGCAAACCAAAGTCCAACTTGGCAAACTAAATTACTTACTTATGGAGCATGAGTAGGTTATTTACAGGTTATTTACTTGTATCAACAAAAACCCACCCCAAAATGGGTGTCACAAGCTGCATCCTTGGAACTACCTAACCTACTTTCAGGCAATTTGGCTTGTATGAAAGTCTCTTCCACATCAATTGTTGCTTCTCATAAATTCTTAAAAAGAGGACCATTGAATCTTGTAAGCTTCAGAAACGTGTTGAGACTTGTGAGTTGTTCACTTCATGAACCTTTAAATACCATTTATCTCCTGGGCTGTTAAGTATCATTTACTTCCTGAATCTTAACAAGGATTACTGCAGAATGGAATGTTTCAATTCAGAGGGAATTTCTCTACAGAACAGACACAATTGTAATAGCACAGAACTGATGAAATCTCAAAAATATGGTCTCCTAAACAAGGCCTGCCCAATGACAATACCAGTAGACATAACAATAGAAGGAGGAAATCTCACAAGGCCCTACTCCTAAATGAAGAGCTATGAGCAATTAATAACTACTGAAAGAGGGAGAATTAGTTTTCTCTAAAGACAAGCCTTTGATAAATTATCCAATCCCAAAAATCCACTGTGAACATAAAAGCAATAATAAATGAACTAAATAGTGTGTGTATGTGTGTGTGTGTGTGTGTGTGTGTGTGTGTGTGTGTGTGTGTGTATGAGAGAGAGAGAAAAATCAAAGAAATCAAGAATTTAAGAAAGAGGGAGTAAAAAAACATGAAAAGAATTAAAAGTAGAAAAGAAAGGGGTAGAAATTATGTAAATACAGAACTCAAGTATGAAAATCTCAAACAATTCTTAAAAATTAAACTGAGAAAAAAAATCTAGCCATGCCCATACCTATATAGACACAACTATTCTCACCCCAGCCAGTAAAAGCACCTAGAATCCTAGCGTAAACCACACTTCCTAAGATACCAATAAAGGATACCAGCACAAAGAGATGGAGCAGAGATAGAGCTAGCTGTCTCTTGTTGTATTTCTTTTACTGCACTTGATACTAACACAGGCTTAACCACTAGAGGTATGTGCCGTCCTGGGTACCAGAGTCCTTTTCCTACAACCTTTGATCCTCACTGATCACTGTTTTATGTAAGTTTTACTCCATGGGATGTTGGAAATAGTTTCTTCATATGCATGTGCAATGGCCCAATGGCTATTCAGTCATGATCAGAGAGGGCATCAGAAAGACAAAAATGTCATGTCTATAATCAGTTTGAACTTTATCAGTTGAAAATTATGGGATGAAATTAATTATCCCAGTTTCTATTTTTTGTCAAGAAGCATAACTTCAAGGGAGGTTTCAGAGTTTTAAAAGATGGTTGAATTTATATCTCATCTGGCAGACTGCTTGCCTAGCATGCATGGGTTCCATCTTCAGCACTGCATAAACTGGATGTAGTGGTATAGACCTGCATCAGAGCACTTGAGAAGTGGATATAGAAAGATCAGAAGTTTAATGTCAATGTCATCCTTGCTACATGGCAACACTTAAGATACTCTGGAATATATGGGATAGTCTCTCAAAAATTAAATTAAAAATAAAAATGACTAATGGAACTACGGTATAGCTCAGTGGTAAGACACTAGCAAACATTCACAAGTTTGTTTAGTCCTCAGAGCCACAAATAAATTTCTAAGTGGGTTTTACATAACTTCACCCTAATTATTTTTTAAAAATTGGGCTCTGTCACAAGGAGAGAGCAACGTGACAGCCTTGAGGGAGGGGCTCTTCTTTTATCCCTCCTCCAATTTTCCATGTTAGATTTATGAAGTGTAAATGTGTCCAAGAGCAATGAATCCCACAAGCTCGTTCTATCTCCATCTATCCTGATGCTCTCCATTCTGTCCCCAAAAAGACCAAATAGGAAGGAAAAGGACAAAGGGCACTGGGGTATGAATGGTCTCTCTGCTTCTGCTTCACCAAATCCTAGGACAAGCTTTTGTTCACAAAAGAAAACATGGGTCGTACAGATAGCCATATGTGTAGCATGGGAGGCTCTCTGAACATTTGTGGATCCACTCATCAGTTCTTCCACTGCTATGGGTTGTTGAGAGAAGAAATGCCAGAATTTTTAGAAGAGCATATTTCTAGTTTTGTTTATGTTTTGACTCTTCTCCCATAGAATATAACCCAACAAAATTTTTCCCCTCCACACCCCCCAGCTCCCCAAGATCCACACCTCCCTTTCCCTTAAAAAAAAAGCAGGCCTCCCAGAGATATCAAGCAAACAGGGCATAACAAGATACAATAATACTAGGCAAAAACCCTCACACCAAGGCTGGGTAAGACAACCCAGGAAAAAACAGTCCCAAGGGCAGGAATAAGAGGCAGATGTAACCCCACTTCCACTGTTAGGAGTCCCACAAAAACACCAAGTTACAGCCACACAACATATATTCCAAGTGCCTAGCTCAAGCCCATAAAGACTCCCAGATTGCTTCTTCAGTCTCCATGAACCCCTATAATCCCTGTTTAGCTAATTCAGTGGTTGTCCTTGAGCCCTCAGGCACCTATAATCCTTCCTCCCCCCGGAAGAAAGTATTTCTAATCTACCTTGTTTTTCCCTGTGTCTAACTAGGATATAATGAAAAATGCAATAATGTTCTCATTATCACTTGAAAATATCTTTATCAACAACTTTTCAAAAAAGTATTAAAAATGTGTCTGAACAAATTATTACACCAAATGCTGTATTAGGAGCTTGGTTGTCATTTCTAAAGCTTTTCCCTCTTAATGAGAGAATCAGCTTGTGGTGCTCAGCCAAGGGATAGAGAATCTGTGGCTCAGAAACTCCTTGTTTCACTGAGGTACAGTGTAGATGTGTCCTGTGCAGCATCCAAGGATGGCAGTTAAGGTTTGTGCAGAGTCCAAAGATATCTGCCCCGAGATCTTTGTAAATGCAATAGATGGTTCTACAAACACAGTCCGTTCTTTTTAAAATCCTTAGATATATCAACAGCCATTGGAGCAGAGATTTTAGAAAGAGATTCTACTTTATTTGCTTCCACCAGTAGGTTCCCTCTGAATTCTTATAGTCAGAGAACTTCTGCTCTCTGTGCATAGCCCCAGAGAATTGTGAGAAGCAACATACTTGGGTCTGGGGGATAGCACAGTCTATAAAGTGCTTGCCACACAAGCAGGAGGATCAGAATTTAGAATCTCAGCACTCATGTAAAAAAGATATCTGGGCACAGCAGCATGTGCCTGTAACTCCACCACTGGGGATGCAGAGCATGGTGCCAGGGACCCTGGGACTTGTTGGTCCAAAGGAATCAGTAAGCTCTGGGTTCAGTGAAAGACTGACTCCAGAAATGGAGAAGCAATTGAGAAGGTGTCAGGTTACATAATGCTAACCTCTGACTTACACACACACACACACACACACACACACACACACACACACACGCATGCACGCACACATGCATACTCATGCACACACACGAGAGGGGTGTGGCGGTGGGAGAAGGAGGAAGGGAGGAAAGAAAAAATGGAGGGAGAGAGAAGAGAGAGAGACCTTTTTAAAAGGACATATAAGAAAGTCCTATCCTACTCAAGACAGGGTCCTAGAAGAGACTACATATATAAGAAAGGAGAGGGTGTTATTTTCCCCAGATCCAATGGCTGCGCAGCTTTCTGTGTCCACAAGTAAACAGGAGCATATCTATCAAGGACAACAAGGACATTTTCATTCTGAATTCCCAGTGCTTAGCAATGTACCTGACAACCCTTAGGTACTAGAAAAACTTTAGTGAATGAGTGAGTGGACATACAACCTAAACTTTAATTTCTCTGCTCAGAGAACAAGGATGGTGATTATAAATTCAAATTCTACCAGCCTCACAGGACACTGTGAGAATCAGGAAACAGTAGAAGCCTGCTTAATATTGTATCTCCTTAGCAACTGCTTCAACTCCACTCCATTCTTATCTCACATTCTACTCAGCTTTCCATATTTTGTGTGATTTAATCATGGAGAGCCTGTCCTTTCTTTCTGGTACATTTATTGGTCCGAGGCAGGAACTGGAGGTGGCTGTGTGTATGCTCATACTCTGTATTGATACTGAGGGGTGTTGCTGAATGACTTATGGAGAGCATATCCCCAAGATATCTCTCAGAACCCAAATTCTGGCGATCATATGCAACTGGCGATCTTGGAGGCTCCAGTGTCCATAGAAACTAACTAGAGACCAATAGGACAGTGATAAGAAAAACAGTTATATGTCTAATGTTCAGAAATGTTAGATGAATGAAAAAGGAAGTATGAGGTATGGAAGAGTGAGCACAGAAAACATACACAGCCAGGCCAGGGGGTGCTGGGATGGGGGAGTAGCTCTGGTGACCCATATCACTGCTGTGGAGAGAAATGCAGAGAGCTGAGGCTGTTAGTACTCCCAGCTTCTCATCCTTAATGCCCATTCCCTTCAACTGCTAAAGAGCTCAGTGCTCCCAGGTGGTTAGCGGAAGAGTTTGTCAAGATGAGAAATCCACTCGGAAACATTTTACATCTTCTGCACAATTGGCTCATTCACAATGAAATTGTGCTAGAAGCAAGGGCATTCAAGCGCTCCCCAGACACTGGGTTGTGCTCGTATCCAGGTCTTGATAATACTTGCAAAGCTCTCCATGTTATCTTCATTTCTAAATGGGGATGATGAGAGCAGGATGCCCAAGACCTTCCTCAAAGCAAGAGATGCTTGAATATATTGCTCATCTTCAGCAGGAAATAAAGTATTTCCAGGATCATGTTATGTTTATAAAAGTGAGGAAAGGTACCTGATTTCTGTCAACATCCATATTAGTTGCAAAATTTTAAGGCAATTAAGAGCAATAAAAATTATACTCAATTAGTTGTATAAGTAAGTCAGAGGAAAACATTAGGTTCTTTTCTTGTCTTACATACTTCACCTTGTGTTTTAAGACAGGGTCATTTAGTGAATCCTAGAGGCCACCAATTAAGGACAAATCCTAGAATACATCCATCTTCAGTTCCCCAACACTAAGATTACATGAAGATGCTACCATGCCCAGATATTTTAATACACAAATGCTGTGGATCCAATGCAGGTCCTCTCAATTATGTAACAAGTATTTCCCCAACTAAACAATCTTCCCCAGATGTGGTGTTCATTTTGAAAAAGCAATTGAAGTCAATTTGAGAATTACTATCAGTTGCACTAAGGCAGTGCCAATGACCCATGTTCTTAACATGACCAGTCCCTTGGTTATTAATATATTCAAGAAGGGTAAAGTAATGAAAGTAGTCTAAGCCCTGACCTAAATAAGGTGAGTCAAGGTCCAACCATTATGGGGTAAGACCACATGAATACAACTACAACCAATGACCTAATTCCAACCTTTCTTTGTACCTGAGAGGAAACCATCTTGGAAGAGCCCCATGAAGAAAAGACATCTACCACAGAGACTGTATTAGTTACTTTCTCTGTTGCTATGAAAGAGTACCTGACAGAATTTACTGAAGGAGGCAGTGCTATTGGCTGAGAATTTGAAGGTATCATGATAAGGATGTCATGGCAACAGAAGCCCAAAGTGGCTGGCCATATCACATTCAGTCAGGAAAAGAGACAAAAGAATGCTGGAGCCCAGCTCTCTGCCTCCATTTTTTTCTGCAAGTATCTGTCTGCATAATGTGTGTATGTGTATATGCATATTCAAATGAATATAGGTTCACATGTGTGAGTACGCATTTAGAAGGCATAAGCTGATTTTAAGTGCCTTCCTTGACCATACTCCACCTTATATAGTAAAACAAGATCTCCCATTTAAACCTAGAGTAAATAAATTTGACTAGTCCAGCTAGTCAGCATTCTCTTCTATTGTTACCTCCTACAGGTTGAGGTTGCAGATGACCTCCACACTTACCTGGCATTTACATGAGTACTGGAGATCTGAATTTCTGTCCTTATATTTGAGTGACAAAAGTGGTATCAGCGGAGCTATCTTCAAAGCTTCATATGTAATCCAAGATTTCTTTCCTTTATGCAATCTAAGAGTCTTTCTCCCTCAGTAAAAATACTTGGCAAACTTCCTCAAGACATGCCCAGGGATATGTTTTCATGATGACTGTAAATCCAATCAAGAAAACAATGACACTTGATCATCCATCACAAGTCCACCTCTTGTAAGCTTGACACCCTAAACCATCACTTTAAATAGTGACATTCTTCTGTGGGAGGTTGTGTTGTTTCATTTTAAATAATTGTCCCAACCACTGGCTTAATAAAAAGAGCTGATTGGCCAAAGGCAGGCAGGAAGTGTAGGCGGGGCTACCAGACTAAGAAAATCTCTGAGAGCAGAATGCCAGAGAGAACACCAGAGAGAAACCAGAGGAAGCTGAGGACAACTATGCAGCTCTAAAGAAAGGTACTGAGCCGCATGGCTGAAAAGAGACATGGGTTAGATGAAGGGTAGAGAGCTAGCAGGTGATATGCCTGGGCCTGAGGCTGATCAGCCAAAAACTAATGAAAGCATCTGTGTGTCTCTGTAGGACTGTGGGACTGCGGGTCTGCGGGTCTGTGGGCCTAGACCTTGAGGTTAGGCCCGAAAGTCTGGGCCAGAAACCTCATACTACATTCCTCCTCTGGCCCCCAAGGTCTCATTTTTCATCTGATGATGCAAAATACATTTAGTCCACTACTAGAAGTCACTATAGTCTTGTTTTTCTTGTTTAAAATATACTTATTTATTTACTTATTTTTGTGATTTATAAGAAAGTTTTTTATCCATATATCCTTCTGTTCCCCCTCCCTTCCCTCCACAAATCCCTCCCATTTAGCCTTCAGCCTTCCACTTCCCCATTCCCCAATCTCCTCCCTCAAAAGAGCAAGAAGTCCCAAGGTGAGTCAGCTCAGCATGGCACATTCACTCCAGGCAAGTCCTATTTCCTCATCCCATCATCAAGATTGGGTTAGGTATTCCTCTCAGGGAATGGGTTCAAAGGTGCATATGCACAGGAACACAGTCTGATCCCACCCACCCCCCAAGGCTCCACATACTACCCATGTCATTCTATAGTTGCCTAAACTTGGAGGACCTAGCTTACTTTCCCAATGGTTCCCCAGTGGATATTCTTGATTCAGTGAGCTCCCAGAGCTCCAGTCAGCCATAAATGTGGGAATTTTCCTCATAATTCCTATCCCCTTGCTCACACAGACTCTTCTCCTCAACTCAGAGCTGGACCAAGAGCTCAGTCCAGTGGGCAGCCATGGATCTCTGCTGCCACTTCTATTCATTGTTGGATGTTGTTGCATGAATAAAGGAAACTCAGGGCCAGATCTCTGGGGAAGTTGGAGATATTAGAGAGAGCAAACACCACAGTCAGATCTTACCCAGCTGTCTTTCAGCTTCCTCAGCCTGGCTCCTCCTGGCTTCTTCTGATCCTCTGTCTTTCTATGCCTGCCTTAAATGCTCTCTTTGCTCAGTTAAGGCATGGCCCCACCACTGCCTTCCTGGAAGCCTGGAACTCCTTCTGTAATCTAAAATGACCTTGAACTCAGATTGGATTAAGAGTGTAGGTCACCACTTCCAGAATATTCCCTGTGCTGGGATTAAAGGTATGAGTTACCACTGTCTGATCTTCCTAGAGTGACTGTGGGTAGATCCCTCTTATATCTCTGAAATGTTTTTATTATATTACAAAATATCCCCACAGGATGTAGGTTCTGCAATGATACTTAGTGTGGTTATTCATTTGATTATAGGGGAACTCCTGTTTATACACACCCTCCATTATTGGTCGGAGACCTAGCCAGGGACATCCTGTGAGTTTTTGGAGGTTTCCCTAGCACCCAGTCTTTTTCCAACCCCACACTGGATGTGGGAATGTCTTTCTGTATGCTGTGAATATCGATCTTTAAATAAAGGAGCTGTTTTGGCCCATGACAGGCACCATAGAAAAAGTAGGAGGAGAAATCAGAGCATAGGTAGGAGGAGGGCGGAGTCAGACAGACAGAGCCAGCCACCCAAGAAGAAGCATGTAAGGAACACAGGTGAGTCATGGGCCACATGGCAGATAGATTAATGAAAATGGGTTGATTTAAGATGTAAGAGCAAGCTAGCAATGTGCCTGAGCCATAGGCCAAACAGCCCAAAGTTAATATAAGCGTCTGAGTCATTTCTGGGGATCTGAGCGGGCGGGTGACTAAGGGGTCTGGCGCTGCAGGGTCTGGGCCTCTGGCCGCCCAGGACCAAGAAACCCCTTTGCTACACACACTGGCTTCCTCTATCAAGATATCCATCTGATTTTTTTCTTCCTCTTTGTTGCTTCTCTCACTCAACCATCTCCTTGTCTCATGATTTGTTCCCACCTCCTCTTAGTTGCCACCCGTTATGATCCTCTCTATTTTCTCTTCCTAGGGGAATCTCTGGATGTTTCTCTTTAGTTTCTTCTGATCCCAAGCTGCTCAGAGGTTGTGGATTGAAGCTTGGGTATTCTTTGATTTTTGTTCAAAGTCCACTTATGAGTGATTACATTCCATGCCTATTATTCTGGGCTTGTGATACCTCTCGCAGGAGGATATTATCCAAATTCATCCATTAGCCTGAAAATTTGAGGATGTCATTTTTTTTCCTGCAGAGTATTATTACTCCATTGTGTAGATGTACCACAGTTTGTTAAGCCATTCTTCAGTTGAGGGGCATCTAGGTTGTTTCCAAGTTCTCGCTATTATGAATAATGCTGCTATGAACACAGTTGAGCTAATGCCTTTGGGGTATGAATGGGCATCCTTTGGGTATATGCCCAATAGTAGTATTGCTGGATCCTTGGGGAGAGAGATTCCAAATTTTCTGAGAAACCACCATACTGCATTCCAGAGTGGCTGTACAAGTTTACATTCCCATCAACAATGGAGAAGTGTTCTTCTTGCTCAGCATCCTCTCTAGCATAGGCTGACATCTGTGTTTTTGATCTTAGCTATTCTGACAGGTGTAAGAGTCACATCTCAAAGTTGTTTTGATTCGCATTTCTTTGATGGCTAATGATGTTGAACATTTTTTAAGTGCTTTTCAGCCATTTGTAAATCTTCTGTTGAGAATTCCCTTTTTAGTCTGAACCCCATTTTTTAAATGGGTTATTTAAGTTTGGGGGCTCTAGTTTATTGAGTTCTCTATATATTTTAGAGATGAGTCCTCTATCAGTTGTAGGGTGGGTGAAGATCTTTTCCCATTCTATAGGCTTTGTTCTTTCTTATTGATGGTGTCCTTTGCCTTACAGAAGCTTCTCAGTCAGGAGATTCCACTTACTGATTGTTGTTCTTAGTGTCAGTGTTATTGGTGTATTATTTAGGAAGTGGTCACCTGTGCCAATGCGTAGGAGGGTATTTTCCATTTTCTTATCTATCAAGTTCAGTGTATCTGGGTTTTTGTTGAGATCTTTGATCTACTTAGATTTGAGTTTTGTGCAGGACAATAGGTTTGGATCTAATTTCATTATTCTACATGCAATCATCCAGTTTTGCCAACACCATTTGTTGAAGATACTTTTTTTTCCCATTCAATATTTTTGGCCTATTTGTTGGAAATCTGGTGTTAATAGGTGTGTGGGTTAATGTTGGAGTTTTTTTTATTCAATTCCATTGATCCACAAGTCTGTTTTTATGCCCGTACCAGACTGTTTTACTTCTGTAGCTCTATAGTATAGCTTGAAGTCATGGATGGTGATTGAAGTTCTTTTATTGAGCAGGTTTGTTTTTGACAATACTGGGTTTTCTGTTATTTCATATGAAGTTGAGTATTGTTATTTTAAAGTTTTTAAAAAATTGTGTTGAGATTTTGATGGGAATTGCATCGAATTTGTAGATCGCTTTTGGTAAAATTATCATTTTTACTCTGTTGACCTTACCTTTCTACTTTCTGATATCCTCTGATATAGCTATTTGCAGCTATAAGAAGGGGTGATGCTTCCCTTATTTCTTTTCAACCCTTTTACCCTTAGTGACTAGGAGAGCTATTGAGTTTTGAGTTAATCTTATACCCTGTTACAGTGCTGAATGTGTTTATCAGCTGTAGGAGTACCCTGATAGAATTTTGGGGGGTAATTTATATATACCATCATATCATCTGAAAATAGAGATAGTTTGCCTTTTCCTTTCCAATTTTTATCCCCTTAATCTCCTTTTGTTTTCCTATTGCTTTAGCTAAAACTTCGAGAATTACATTGAATAGATAAAGAGAGAGGAGAGACTTGTCTTGTTCCTGATTTTAGTAAGATTGCTTTGAGTTTTTTCCATTTATTTTGATGTTGACTGTCAGCTTGTTGTATATCACCTTTACTATATTTAGGTAATTTCCCTGTATTTCTAATCTCTCCAGGAACTTTATCATGAAGGAGTGTTGGATTTTGTCAAAGACTTTTTCATCATCTAATGAGATGATCATGTGGGGTTTTTTTTCTTTTAGTTTGTTTATATGATGGATGACATTCAGTTTTTTGTATGTTGAACCATCCCTGCATCTCTGAAATAAAGCCTACTTGAGAGTGGTAGATGATTTTTATTTTGATATGTTATTGGAATTGGGTTGTCAGAATTTTATTGAATATTTTTGCATCAATGTTCATGAGGAAGATTGGTCTTCAATTCTCTTTCTTTGTTGTGTATTTGAGTGGTTTGGGTATCAGGGTGATTGTGGCCTCATAGAAAGAGTTTGGCAATGTTCCTTTAGTTTCTACTATATGAAACAGTTTGAGGAGTATTGGTATTACTTTTTCTTTGAAAGTCTGGTAGAATTCTGCACTGAAACCATCTGGTCCTGGCCTTTTGGCCATTTTTATTGGGATACTTGTAATAACAACTTCAATTTCTTTTGAGTTTATAGGTCTGTTTAAGTCATTTCTCTGATCTTGATTTAATTTTGGTAAGTGGTACCTGCCCAGAAAGTTGTCCATTTCTTTTAGGTTTTCCATTTAAGTGGAGTATAGATTTTCAAAGTATGACCTGAAAATTTTCTGGATTTCCTGGGTGTCTGTTATTTTTTCATTTCAAAGGTGTATGTATCTTTTTCATTTCTGATTCTGCTCTTTGGTTAGTTTAGGCAAGGGTTTAATCTATCTTGTTGACTTTCTCAGAGAACCAACTCTTTGTTTTGTTGATTCTTTGTATTGTTCTCTTTGTTTCTAACGTATTGATTTCAGCCCTAAGTTTGATTATTTCTTGCCATTTACTCCTTCTAGGTGAGCTGCTTCTAATTGTTCTATAGCCTACAGCTGTGCTGTTAGATCTCTTATGTGAGATTTCTCTAGGCTTTTGATATATACATCTAGTGCTATGGGATTTCCTCTTAACACTACTTTTATCATGTCCCATAAGTTTGGATATGTTGTGGATTAATTTTCATTAAATTCTAGGAAGCTTTTTTTTCTTTCTTAACTTCTTCCTTAACACAGAGGTAGTTCAATTGAGAGATGTTCAGTTTCCATGAATTTGTAGGCTTTCTGTGATTTTTTTTTGTTGTTGTTGTTAAACTCTAACTTCAGACTACAGTAGTCTGATATGATACAAGGAGTTATTCCAATTTTTTATATGTATTGATATTTGCTTTATGACCAAGGATGTGGTCAATTTTAGAGAAAGTTCCATGGGGTGCTGGGAAATATGTATATTCCTTTGTGTTTGAGTGGAAGGTTCTTTATATATTTATAAGTTCATTCGGGTCGCAGCATCTGTTAGATCCCTTATTTCTCTGTTGAGTTTTTGTGTTTGACCTATCCAAGGGTGAAAGTGGGTACTGAAGTCTCCAGCTATTAGTGTGTGGAGTTTGATGTGGGAATTAAGCTTTAGTAGTGTTTCTTTTACATATGTAGGTATCCTGTGTTGGGGGCATAAATATTCAAGATTGAGACTTCATCTTGGTAAATTTTTCTTGAGATGAATAAGTAATGTCCATTCTGGTCTCTTTTGATTGACTTTAGTTTGAAGTCTATTTTGTTAGGTATTAGGATGGCTACAACACCTTGTTTCTTGTGACCATTTGATTGGAAAGTCTTTTCCGAACCCTTTACTCTGAACATGTGTCTGTCTTTGAATTTGAGGTATGTTTCTTGTATGCAGTAGAAGGATGGATTTTTTTTTTTTGTATCCCTCATGTTAGGATGTGTCATTTTATAGGTGAATTGAGTCCATTGATATTAACAGATATTAATGACCAATTATTGTTATTTCCTGTTATTTTTGGTGGTAGCTTATGTGTATTTCCCTTCTTTGGGTTTTTCTTCTGTGTAATTACTGATTGCTTGTGGTTTCATGGGTGTATCTGGTTTCTTTAGGTTGGTAATTTCCCTCTAGTGCTCTATGAAGGGCCAGATTTGTGGATTGGTATTGTTTAAACCTGGTTTGTCATGAAATATCTTGTTTACTTCATCTATGGTGATTGATAGTTTTGCCGGGTATAGTGGTCTGAGTTGGCAGCGATATTCTTTTTGTGTCTGTATAACATCTGTCCAGGACCTTCTTGTTTTCATTGTTTCCATTGAATAGTCTGGTGTTACTCTGGTGTGTCTGCCTTTATAGATAATATGGCCTTTTTTCTTTGCAGCTATTAGTATTTTTTCTTTGTTCTGTAGGTTTAGTGGCTTGATTATGTGGCAAACAGACTTGGGGGGGGGTCCTAATCTATTTGATGTTCTATAAGCTTCTTGTATCTTTATAGGCATTTTCTTCTTTAAGTTAGGAAAGCTTTCTTCTATGATTTTGTTGACTATATTTTCTGTGCCTTTGAGCTGGTGTTCTTCGATTGCAATTATTCTCAAGTTTGCTCTTTTCATGGTGTCCAAGATTTACTGGATGTTTTCTATTATGACCTTTTTTGGATTTAGTGTTTTCTCTAACTGAAGTATCTATTTCCACCATTGAATCTTCCACTCCAGAGATTCTCTCTTCCATATCTTGCAGTCCGCTGGTTATGCTTGCATCTGTAGTTCCAATTTGTTTCTTCAGGTTTTCTATTTCCAGCTTTGCTTTGGGTTGTGCCTTCTTTATTGTTTCTATTTCAATTTTTAATTCTTGGAATGTTTCTTTCACCTGTTTGTTTTATTTTTCTTGGTTTTCTTTATTTTCTTTCAGGGATTTTTTTTTCATCTCTTCCAATTTTTCATTTGTATTTTCTTCTATTTCTTTAAGGGAAATTTTTTATCCTCTTTTAAAGCTTCTATTATCTTCATAAAGTTGTTTTTAAGGTCATTTCCTTTTGTTTCCTCTTCATTGTTATGCTCAGGTCTTGATGTTGTAGATTCACCAGCTTTTTCTGGTGCTATCTTGCTGTTCTTTTATTGTTATATGTATTCTTGCACTGACATATGCCCATTGCTTCCTTGGTTCACTCTTAGTCAACTCTTGGTCAGCTCTTAATCAGTTGTTTCTCCAGTAATTTCAGGGGCTGTTCTTAGTTGGCTGCAGTCCAAGGAGCTGTGTGTCTCCTCTTGTGGCAGAGGTCATTCTTTGTTGGCTTTTAGTTGGCTCTTAATCAGCTCTTAGTCAGTGTGAGCCCAGAGGCTCTGGAGTCTCCAGTGTCAGAGTGTGATGACACAGATTGTGGTTTGAGCAGGGTTGGCCTATGGGATGTCCCTCCAGCTGTGTTTTACTGGGATTTGGGCTTAGGAGAGGGGCTCTCCCATCATTCTTTGGTTTAGGATGGAGCTGGGTGTGGCTGTGTCCTGGTACTGGGGTTTAGAGACCATGGTCTCTGTCTGGCCTGAGAGCTTGGGTGCTACTCACCTCTTAGTCAGCTGTGGACTAGGAGGCTTCGTGTCTCCCCACTATATTCTTTAATAATCCCAATACTGCTCAAGTGTATTGAGAAACTCAATAATCTCCTGTAAAATAAAGAATAAGTTGAACATTTCCAATATTCAATGGTACAAAATAAACATTTCAATTCCAAAATGGAGGAGTGGGAAATAAAGAAAGACAAGACCAAGATTGTCATGGAATGCTTGACAAGCACCAGGGAGGAAAGGCTTTCTTTTGGTTAATAAGGGTATGGTCCATGATCGCTGTGAGTCACGGCAACAGCAGCAAGAAGAAGGTGGTCCTACTGCATCCACAGTCAGAGAGCAAATAGAGATGAATGCTTGCCCTCAGCTCACTTCTCCATTTGATCCAGTTTGAGCCTTCAGCCCACCAAATGGACTCACCATGAGTAAGGTGGGTAATTCTGCTTCCTTTAAGGGACTCTGCAAACTCCCTCACAAACATACCCAGGAGTTTGTCTCAGTGTGATTCTAGATCAGTTAAGTGAACAATCAATATTATTTACAACAGACAGTGCTTCCATCTGTATCTCAGAGATACCAGGTGATATAATTCCTGGGGCAACTCTTGATAGTTTAATGATATTGATACCATTGTGATACCATTGTCAAGATATTCCAACTTCACCCTCACAGATATAGTTGTAGAAGCCATTTCCATACTTACCCACTGGGAAGATTAGAATCTCTCATTCTGGCCTTCTGCTTGAACCACACATTATTCTTCTTATGCATTTCCTGAGAATGCCTATCTTCGTAATTTTCATCTCTATCCACCTCAACTTTCAGAGACATCTTCCTTTCTGTTATTATGGCTCCCCACTGTTGACAGACTTTGTTTCCAGACAGGAAGCCATGATGTTCCCTAGTCATGGAAACCCCTTTTTACATAAAAAAAAAAAAAGCTCCTCCTCTGATGGGCTTGGTAAATATCTCAGTAAATGAAGCACTTGCCACACAAGTGCTGAGACCTGAGTTCGATCCCCAAAATTCATGGGCATGGCATGTTGTAATGTTCTCATAAGCCTAGATGAAGGGAGGCAGAACTAGCCAGCCACCCTCATTGAATTAGCAATTTTTGATTGAAGACCAAGGAGAGATTCTGTCTCAAAAAGAAAAAAAAAAGTAATGGATGGGCACCTGAGGTAAATCATTCAAGACTGATCTGTAGTCTCCACATGTATGTAAACACACACACATACACACACACATGCACACACACATGCATGCACACACATACTTCTTAGCTTATCCTAGTTCTTTAAGAAGGTTTGACACTGTTGTAGTTTGAGAAGAATGTTCTACAGGGGCTCACAGGTTTGAATACTTGGTCCCCAGATATTGAACTGTTTGGGAGAGGAATGAGTGGTGGGACCTTACTGAAGAAGGTATGTGGAGGTGGGGCCCAGTATCTCTCTCTCTCTCTCTCTCTCTCTCTCTCTCTCTCTCTCTCTCTATATATATATATATATATATATATATATATATATATATATATATATATATATATATATATATATCCATCTTGTGGATCAGATGTAAGTTTTCAGCTACTAGTTCATTACCAACCCAGTGTGACTGGCACTACTACCTACCACAATGCTCATGTACTAACTCTCTGAAACTGCAAGCAAGCATTCAATTAAATTCTTTGTTATATAAGTTACTTTGGTTATGGTGTCTCCTCACAGCAATGAAACAGTGGCCAAGATGATGGCCTGCTCCTTTACGGTTTCAGTATATAAAGACAAATGTGGATTTTTCTTGGTGTAAGGGATCCTTGCAGATATTGCTGAGTTGGTTTATAAACACTATATCAGAATCCATGTTTTTATAGTTATATTACTATTCTCTGTGTATAATATTTAAGGTGACAATATTAATCTGGAATAATCATGTACACATCATTTAATTCCAAAATTCTGAGCCCAGATGCCAAGAACATCCATATTCTCCTAATATTGACTCCTGTTCTTGTCCAAAGAACTCACATTTCAGCAGCATACCAAGGGGGACATTTAGACTTATTTCTCTGCATGGGACAAGAGAAATAAGAGTGTAATCATGCTCTCAGAGTTAATAACAGATGCCCATTCAGACATTTTGTCAGAACCTCTCAGTGAGCATATGTGTCTCACTAATTCCTTGGTCTCATCTTTCTTCTAGCTTCTGCTGGAACACATTTTATGCCCAGGAGAAAACACATCAAGCAAGAGAAAGACTTCAGGCAAGAGAGACTTCAGCATTTCTATAAACAAAACCTATTCTAGCAAATTCCATAGAAAATTGCTTCCTTTCACAGGAGAGCTCAATTTTTAATGGCTTTCAAGGAATCTTTAGAAACTGACTAATTTTTAGGAACTTGGTTTGACCAGGACATAAACTTCATATAAGGAACCCTATATATTTTCTGACCTAGGAAACTACCTTTCAAAATAAGAACAATTATGAGTCTTCTGTATGATATAAGGTATTTTATTTGAAACACTTATAAATTTCTAACCAGCAAGTTCAGAGAAATTCCCTTTCTCATTTTCACACGTGCTGTGAGATTATGCTCTTGTGCATTGTAAGTATTTGTCCCTCCTATTGGTTTACAAAAATTCTGATTGGCCAAATGGCAGACAGGAAGTATGGATGAGGCTACCAGACTAAGATAATTCTCAGAAGAGGAAGAGAGAGCAGAGCAAAAATGCCAGGTAAACACAAATGAAAGAAAAAAAAAAATGCTGCTCTGAGAAAAGGTACTAAGCCACTTGGATAATCATTGCTTATTTTAAGAGTAAGAGTTAGCAAGTAATACACCTGAGCCATGGGCTAAATGGCATGTAATTATTATAAGATTTTGTGTGATTTTTTTTGGGACTGCTGGTCCAGATCTTGAGCCTAGGCCAGGCTAGACACCTTCATTACACCCACAGTCACCACCTTTTATTGTACTCATAGCCTTCAAGTTTCCACTAATAGTTATTTCTGGTATATTATGGTTAATATTTATTGTCAATTTGGCAGGATCTAAAATCATCTAGGAGACCAACCTCTGGAGGCATCCACGAGGAAAGGTGTAGATTGGGATAAGTGAGGTGGAAAGACCCATCCTAACAGTGGAAGCTACTGTCCCATGGTCTGGGACCCAGGACTTAACAAATGGGAGAAAGCAAGTTGAGCACCAGCATCCATCTATCTGCTCCTGACTATGGAAATAGTGTTAGCTTCCTGCTCCTACCACCATTTCTTCTCTGTCACAAGACACCATCACTGCCTACCTGGGAGCCTGGAAATCCCTCTGTAAACTAAGTTGGCTTCAAAATCAGATCTGCTGGGATTAAGGGGGTAGGTCACCACGCCTGAATATGCCCTGTGCTGGGATTAGTGTGAGTTACCACTCTCTGATCCTCCTAGACTGACTGTGGGTAGATTCCTCTGATATCTGAGTCTGGTTTTTATTAAATTTGAAACATATCTACATAGATTATAAAGTTAGCCTTTCTGAACTCAAAGCAGTTGCCCATTGAAATCCTGAACACATATCTATTGTATAATGTACATATCTTAATTTTCTAAATTTTATAAAATGAAATACATCCACCTGCCAGATTTCATTTCTATGCATACCTTAAGGATTACTTCCTGCTGACAATGGAGTTTGATTATAGAAGGAACAGGCGGGATACCTTTTTACAATTTATTTGACTTGTTACCAAGTGATAGAGAAATCTTTTTTTAATCCTTTGCTGTTGATGTGATGCTTTTTTATGAAACTCTGAGGCCTCTAGAATATTTCCTATTAATAATTTATTAATTTAATCATTACCTTGTGCTAAAGGACCTGGCAGATTCATATGGGACTGAATGTGTGTTATATAGAAGGGATGAATTCTAGCTCTGATTATTTCTTGTAACAGAAGAAATAATGAAGTTAATTCTGACTCATCATTAATAAAATCAGCCATTTCAATGTATAGAACAACTCTTTCTGCATACTGAGAGTCAGTGACTATGTTAAGAGGTTCAGTAAAATCCACTAATACCATCACAATAGCATATAATTCTGATTTTGAACAGAATTATAAGGGCTTTGAGCTACTTTACTTATATGTTCTGATTTTTAACCTGCCTTTCCTGATTTGTTTGCATTGATATAAAATGTAGGGGCTCCAGAAATTGGTTTATCTCATATAATATAAGGAAGAATCCAATTAGTTTTCTCTAGAAATTCTTTTGATTGAGGATATTTTTTGTTATATCTCCCAATAAATTACTGCAGGATCTTTGCCAAGGTTCACTTTCTACCCATAATTGGTCAATTTCTTCTTTAGTTAAAGGTACAAAAATTTCTGCTGGGTCCACTGCTACCAATTGACGAAGTCTTAATTTTCCTTTAAAAATAAGTTCAGAAATTTTTTCCACATATGTCTTTAATTTCTTACTCGGTTTATGTTGAAGAAATATCCTTTCCAATATAACATTTTATCTTTTCATTAAAATTCCTGTAGGAAAATGCTTTGAGGGCAAGATAACTAGAATGCAGTTAAGGTCTTGATCCACACAATCCACATGTGCCTCCTGTAACTTCTTTTCCACCAAAGCCAATTCTTTCCCAGCTTCAGGTGACAATTCTCTCAGACTATTTAAGTCCTTGTCACCATTTAAGGTTTTGAACAAATTATTCAGTTCAACATTTTTTATTCCAATAGTGAGTTGTGATGTAGTGATCTTTGAAAATATTGTGTCTTCAATTTATCTCTCCTGATTTATATCTTTGGGTCTAATTTTTTGTTGGACTATTTTGTAACCTAAATTATTAACGGAATCCCCTCTTTGTATTTTTTCTGGGGCAATTTGTAATCCCTAAGGAGGCAAAAATTTTTTTCTCCAAACATTTTCTCTAAGGTATCAATATTTGAATTGGTCAACAAGAAATCATCAATGTATTCATAAATTATAGATTGTGGGAATTTGTTACATATTTGTTCTACTGGCTTTTGTACAAAATACTGGCACATAGTGGGTCTATTCAGCATTCCTTGAGGGAGTACCCTCCACTGATATCTCTTTACAGGCCAAAAATTATCATAAGTGGGCATTGCAAAGGCAAATTTTTCTTTGCCTTGTTCTTATAAAGGCATTGTAAAGAAAAAGTCTTTTAAATCAAAAACTATAATAGGTCATTCTTTTGGTAACAAAGAAGGCAAAGAAATTCCAGACTGTAGATAACACACTGGATGGATCACCTTGTTTATCACCCTTAGGTATATTACCATTCTCCACTTTCCAGATTTCTTTTTAATAACAAATACAGGAGAATTCCAAGGGCTGGTTGATTCTTCTATATGCTGAGCATTTAACTGTTCCTGTACCAGCTGCTCTAAGGCCTGCAATTTCTCTTTTGTTAAAGGCTATTGATGAACCCATATAGGCTTCTCTGTTAGCCATTTTAGAAGTAGTGCTGTGGGTGTTTTTGAAAGATCAGCAGCTGTTTTGCCTTGTTTCTCTATAACCTGAATGGTCTGTGACTGTTTCTCATAATACCTTCTAATGTTTTTTTTATATAAATATGTATTAGTTTATGGTTTATTTCTGGTTTTGGAGAAATTTTTATCTATGTGTGCCATTGTTGTAGTAAATCTTGTTCCCATAAATTTATAGCAATATTAGCCACATATGGCTTTAATATTCCTCTCTGTCATTCTATTCCTATATACTCAAGGATCTTGCACTCTGTTTTACCTGGGATAACAACCCAATTCCCAAAAACTGAACATTTATCTCCTGAAGGGGCCAACTTTGATGCCATGACTCTGGTTTAACTATTGATACATGTGTCTCTGTGTCCAATAATCCTTCAATAATAACATCATTTATTTGTACTTTTAATTTTGTCCTTTGTTCACTGATAGAAGCTTGCCATAATATTTGTTTTATAATTTTTCCTGAGTTTTTTTTTTATTTTTCTATAGATTTTCCATCATTCAGTATAGTATGTCTTTTAAAAATCGGTTTTTATTTTTTAATTCTTCTGGGAAGGTTTTTCCTCCAAAATGTCAGGGTAAGATTGGACTGGATTTAATATGGGGGCTTTTGAAAGCCCCCTTGGGGGATTTCTGAAAAAAACAGAAAGTTACCTTGTCTGTCTGTTGCAATTAGGTTTCTTGGTCTGGGGAGGCCAGAGATCCAGACCCATAGACCTGCATCCCCAGGCCCCTTAGCCACCCTCTGCTGATCAGGCCCCCTTACTGCAACAGATGGCTTCCCAACATGAGCCAAACACCCATATAAAGCCAGAGAAAGATTAGAAAAAGTTCTAGACCACAGAAACTGAGCCAAAGCAACTTCCAAATTGTGTATCTGAAGCGGGTCATTGTACAAAAAAGCTCGGCATCCAGCCACATTCAAAATGGCACTTGCAGACTAGCGGCAGGAAATGTAAGCTACAACCAGGCAGGTTCCTGAAGTCTCACAGAAGACTCAGTAGCATATGATTGATTTAAGGTTTCTGTTTTCTTTGAATAAAAAGAAAACAAAGATGGTTTCTTAGAAGCAGCATTTTCTTGGGTCTGCTTTGTTTGCTGGTGGTGAACAGAGATGTGGTCTCTTTAAGAAAACTTACTGATTCAGCTTTATCTGCAAAAACTATGGGGCTCTTTAAAGAGTGTTAGTACTTTAAAAGCTCTTCTGGTTGGAAAATAACTAAGGATTCACAATAAAACAGATTCAGATATTTTTTAAAAACCTGTAAATGGGTTACAATGTGTGTAAAAGGTACATAGACTTCAGAGAGAAAGGAAAGAAGGTTAAAAAAACTCTTTAAAAAGAAATATAATAATAAAAATATAATAAGCAATGTAAAGATGGAAAATAGACAAATTTTAGATTTTGGTTATTGTGTTTTTTTTTTAATTTTTTAACTATTAATGAGCTAACTGTAAAAGACAATGGATTGCAAAGGCTGATAAGTTAAACAAGAATATATATTTTAAAGGTATTTTGATTTTAAAATTTGTATCAAGGATTTATTGCTTTGAAAGAGTTCTGCTTTTGTTCCCACAGAAGAAGATGAGAACCTGTAGAATTCTTCCAGGCAAATATGGTTTCATCAGCCAAGACCCCCTGAAATAAAAACTCTGATGGGAAGAGATGGCCATATCAGCTTCAGGGCTACAGGCTATGATCCAGTCTCAAGAACCCATGAGATTTTCAAAGTCCCATAATCAGCAGGAAGTAGTAATGGAAAACTAGGCCGAAGCTCCCAAAATATTGTTTATAAATGTTTGTTTTCATTATAAATGGTTAATAGTCATAGTTCATCTCTTTCTAAGAAGAAAAGGGGGATATGGTATATGAATGATTTTTAAAATATTAGATTATTGAATTTACTTGGATCAGGAAATCAGCTCTTAATATCAAAATGTTTTACAAAAAGTATGGATTTTGGTTTATTGATACAAATTTAAGGTCAATTATTTTATGCTGTATGTATTTTCCTACTCTTGTTTAAGATATGATGTTTATATAACTGATTTAAAGTTGTAATGTATAATTAAGAAATGCATGTTAGTTAGATTTTTAGGTATACAAAAATATAATTCAATTAGATAGATAATCTTCAAACACTTCAAAGGCCTACAGAATATGGAATTTAAAATGTTTTAAGAATTTACACTTTTCTGGACAGTGAGATAGGTCTGCTCCTAGCAGCACCAATTTACTTCAAGAGAAAAATGGGTGTTGAAGAAACTCCATATGGAAATTGGTTTCTGTGTGGCATCGGTTAGCCACTGGACATGAACCTGTTCTTATATTGACTGTTTGATAGTATGTTGTTTAAACTGGACATGCAGGTTCCATAGGAAGATGACCTCTGAACTTTGGCAGAACAAGCCGAGATGGTCATTCAGGTTCCTGCTTTGCAGAGAAAACTGTCTGACATTCTTCAGGACTCAAGAAGTGACTGATGAATGGGCAGAGCAGATTTTCTGCTTCACTGAATTGAGAAGAGACACTGGGCCTGTAGGCTGAAGATGGATGCCCCAACTTTAAAGGAACTTTGGGTGACTGTCCAGGCAGATAGGTATCATCTCTGTCATTTCTAGATTTTAGAAGTTGCTTGCATTTCTGGTTTACTTGGGTAAATATATCCTTTTGTGGTCTTTGATGTAGTTGAAGATTAGATAGTTATAGGTATAGTTTTTCTTAGTTATTTGAAAGGCATATTGGATATGAAACTTTAGATCCACAAGGATAAGGTATATAGTGTTTTCTTTTAATTTTGCTAAATACAAATAGACTAGATATGTAACTTCAATTCTTGCTTGGTGACTATTTTGTTATATGTAATTTTGTTGTTAAAATTGAAACCTTCCCTTTTGGTTAGACAGAAAGGGGGAGGTGATGTGGGAATGTCTTTCTGTATGCTGTGAATATCAATCTTTAAATAAAGAAGTTGTTTTGGCCCATGACAGGCACCATAGAAAAAGTAAGAGGGGAAATCACAGCATAGGTAGGAGAAGCAGGGCAGAGTCAGAGACAGGCTGAGCCAGCCACCCAAGAAGAAGCATGTAAGGAACACAGGTGAGTCATGGGCCACGTGGCAAGAAAGATTAATGGAAATGGGTTGAGTTAAGATAAAAGAGCTAACTAGTAATGTACCTAAGCCATAGGCCAAACAGCATAGAGTTAATATAAACAACTGAATCATTTCTGGGGGCATTATCAGTGGCAGGTGGCTATGGGGTCTGGGGCTGCAGGTCTGTGGGACTGGACCTCTGGCCACCTGGGACCAAGAAACCTCATTGTAACATCTGTCCCTTATTGATCTACAGTTATTCATCCAATGTCTCCCTTTTCCACACCTTCTGCATACTCCAGAAGGGAGGGGCTTTCTCTTGGGATTATTCCTAACAAAAGCACTATTTCTGGGAACACCTTGTTTACAATCTCTTTTTATGTGACCTTGGCTTCCACAATTGTAACATTTAATATTTTGACTTTTCTTATACCTCTAGATATAATCTCTTCTACCCACTAATCATTACCATAATAAGACTCTAGATCAATTATCTCACAAATCCAATCTTCCAAGGGTGCTGTCCTTGCTTTTAATGGCCTAAGTTTTTCTCTACCTTGTGCATTAACATTCCTAAAAGTCAGTGATTCATTTATTATTTGCTTGGCTTCTAAGTACGGTACCATTCTGTTTACTGATGCAATTAGTCTGTGCAAAAGGTCTGTAAAAGTTTCTTTGGGGCTTTGAATTACTTCCATGAATGATTCAGTTTTCTTTCCTATTTCTTCAGTTTGATCCCAGGCATTTAAAGCTGCAATGTGGCATAAACCCAGAGTATGTTCATTGTATAAGGATCGCCTTTCAATATAAGCATAATTTTCCTCCCCAATAAGTTGGTCTTGGGAGATTTCTATGCCTCTGGCCCTGCCTCTTTGTTCTATTGTTTTAGCCTCCTCCTTCCACCATGTTTTCCACTGTAAAAGTGTCCCAACCTCAAAAAGAGCAGTTACCATATCTAACCAATCTTTAGGGGTGATCTGGTTATATGATGATCAACTATTTAGCATTTGTTTTACAAAAGGTAAGTGCATCCCATATGTCACAATTGCTTTTTTTACTCTCCTTAACTCTAGCATTTGTACCAGAGCCCAACTACCTTCTCTCTCATCTTTATCATTTTTTAAAGGTTACTGGATATATTAATGTTGGATGTTTTGTGTAATTTTAGATGACCATGCTGAAATTGGTTTTTTGTATTCCTCTGTTTAAATTTGAATATCTTTGTGTTCTCTCTTGACGGGCTTTTCTACGACTTTTTTTGGCATTTATATTAATTGACTTTTTAAATGATAAGACGGAAATAGTCAAACCAACAGTATTCATAATAAACAGTATGATAAACATTATGATGATAATCCCATCTAATTTATTTATCTTTTCCTTTACTGGTTCCAATATCAAATCATCTAAAGAAAGATTACAGAAAGGCAAAACACCCTCCATTGCCTTAAATATATTCCCCTTTTTAAAAAATAATCTGTTTTACTCACCAATCTAGTTGTCAGTGATGATTCAAATGACTGTGAAGTGGGGCAGCTACCTAGTGTGATAGCAGCCTAAGGAGGGGTCCAAAAAGAGAAGAAAAAAAACCAACCCACCAGGAGGAAGAGGCCACTTCTGAAAAACCCAGATGAAAGTAAAACAGAAACAGGTGTGGCCAGTCTGCCTAAGACTGGAGGTTAACTGAGAACAGAAAGCCTAGCCAGCCGGCAAATACTCCTCCAGCCAAGTGTTGTCCTGGCCAGCAAGCACCTTATTTGGGGAGGGGGGGTGAGGAATTTGTGCCCCAAAGTTGGATGCCAAGTGTTGCACAAATAAAGGAAACTCAGAGCTAGTTAATCAGGGAAAGGCTGAGATATCAAAGAGAGGAAACACCACAGTCAGATCTCACCCAGCTGTCTTCCACTTCCTCAGCCTCACTCCTCCTGGCTTCTTCTGCCTCATCTGTCTTTCTATGCCTGCCTTAAATAACCTTTTTACCCAGTTGTTTCAGATTCAGATTAAAATTAAAAGTGTGGCACACTACTGCCTGCCTAGGAGCCTGGAACTCCTTCTGTAAACTAAGATGATCTCAAACTCAGATCAGATCAGATCAAACTCAGGAATTAAGGGCACAGGTCACCACTCCCAGTCATAAGTAGGTTCTCACTCCTGGGTATTTCCTGTGCTGGGATTAAAGGTGTAAATCACCACTCCTGGATTGACGATAGGTAGATCCCTCTGATATTTCAGACTGGTTTTTATTAAATATGAAACATATCCCCACAATTGGACCTTCTAGAAAAATCACCCTTGAGTTGGGCCCTTTGACAATGAGTGACTGAAACTATCAGCAGTTAATTCTTGTATTGCTGAAGTCCATACTGAATTCTGCCTAAATTTTGAGTCTGAAGGAGCCACAAGGCAATGATAGGAAACATGAGGTCATTCACAGCTCCTGCTAAATAGAGCATCCCACTGAAAATATCACAGTGTTTCCTTCCAAGAGAACCAGACTTTTCAAACAAACACAACTCATCACAAAGTTGAATTTGAAATGTTGGTTTCATCAGAATATACCAAACACCTATTCCATCCTAAGATCCTTTTCTTGTTCCGGCTGTGAAATCAATTTGAGTTGTAGTACTACAAGCCAGCCTCTTTACTGAACTGCCTCAGTGTCTACCCAATGGGCTCTTGACCAAAATAGCCAGGACATAGACTCATTCAGGTTATACATCAATTCATCAACATGAACTTTCACTGATTCTTGCCATTGTCAACTGCTCTACATTTCAGAAATGTAAATCATGTTATAATATACATTATCTCTTAGAGAAGCAGCCATGTACCTAATTTTTATACTGAGTTCCTTCTAATGAAGAACAATATATGTATCCTCACTTGAATAGAGTTATTTTAGATTGGGATTTGACCTCTGTGACCTCAACACTTTTAATGGATCACTACCCTTGAATGTTTTTACTTCTTAACTATCACCTCCATGAAACATGGTTTCTTAAAATAAAGTCCATTTCAGTAGAAAGTGTAAGATAGGGTTGTAGAACTATCACAACCAATAAAATGATTGAGAGTCTGAGTTCAATCTCCAGAAACCACATGAAAACAGTGAATTCGGGGTGTGTATTTGTAATCTTAGCCCAAGAGAGGCAGAGAGCAGAGGAAGGCAGATCTCTGGAGCTTGCTGCCACCTACCCTAGCCTAGTTAATTAATTCTAACTCAGCAAGAAACTCTGTCTCAAAAACCAAGTTGACAGCCCCCGAGGAATAACTGTAGCTATTTTCTGGCCTCCACATGTATGCACATGTATATAGTAAATGTGAACATTTATATACATGGGACTGGGAGGGGGAAAAGAAAGTAAGCCTTGTGCCCTTAGTATCACCCATAATTATGACTTTCCCCAGTATGCAGAAATCACTAGTCTTCTAGAATATTGAACTGGCCTTATAAGAATTCAACTGTAGCATAGCCTTGGAAAAGTTACTATGAAGAATTTAAAAGTGATCTTTATGGTTGTGAACCCACTACCAATCAAAGACTGTTTCTTTGACATCCAAATACAAAGGTAGAAATTCCCAGAAATGAAAGCAAGAGTGTTCACCCTTACTGTAATCCCAGAAAAGCAAACTGTACAATTCCTCTTCCTGCCTGTAATCTTGTGATCTGATGGTTTAGGGGCCTTTGATCCTAAACAGCAAGGTTCTCATGAGGTACACAGCACTGGCTCCACAGGACTTTAAATTGATCTGAGCACTTGGCTAGCCAGTCAGCCAAAAGGTGAAAACAGTGGTTACTGTATAAATTTAAATGGTATTTCTTGATTATAAAGAAGAAATAGAAATGTTTTTAAATAATGGCAAGAAAGATATAACAAAACAATAATCTAGCGTATTCCCAAAAGTGTAGTAATTCCATAGCTAGTGGGAAGTTACTAGGTGCTGAAGACCCAATGTAGTCAGATGCAAATTCTTCCAAAGAATGTATTCAAGTCATCCCACTGGCTGAAAAATGTTGATCAGGTCAGGTTTTAGTTGAAGGCAAAGGGAATTTGGAATGGATAATAAAAAATTATAGTAAATTACAAATTCCAAGTATGATCTTAACCAATTCTGTTAACTAGAGTGTGATAGCTATTTAAACTCTTCATTGCTTACACACACACACACACACACACACACACACACACACACACACACACACACATACACACCAGGTTATTTTTCTCTTTTATTTTATATAATATGCTTGGTGATAATTTAGTCTTATAGTGACAAAATACTAAAGAATAATTATGACTGATATGCTAGGACAGTGGATATTATTTGGAGTTAGGAGCTGTTACTATTAGGATTTTGTCACTTGTCCTATCACTGACAGAATAAGAACTTTTATGTTGTGGGAGAGAGTCCTTATGTAGAAGAATATTGGGTTTATTATTTTCTGGAGGTTTAAATATAAGCATAGATTTGTTTCTAAACATTGTGAGGGTAAAGGGTGCTCTGTTCTAGATAGTGCTGTGTATGCTGATGGTCAGCACCATCACTGTCCACTTGAAGCTCTACCCTGCAGTCAAGCCTGTCTGTCTCAGAAGCATGTTTCACAAATTGTCTTCAAATATTGTTCCTATAAACATTCTGCCAAGAATAGAGTCTCTAATGATACTGGAAGGCAAATAGAAGTTGGGGCATACAAATGGGCTTTGCTTTTTAAAAGCAAGGGTCCCTTTCTTCAGCTTTCAAGTGACCTGCAAGCACAGAACAAACCTTCTGTATCACTATCCTTTACCAAAAAATATTAAAAATAATTTTTTTAGTAGATGAATACATTAGGAAATCCATGGATTAAAAAGAGGATAAGTAGATGAATGCTTGCATGCATGCATCATGAATGGATGTATGGATGCATGAATACATGTATCCATAGATGGATGATGGATGAAGGAATGCATCAGTATTTAAGTGGGCAAAAGCTAAAACAAGAATTATATCATACATTCAAGGAATTTGATACCCGAAGGGAATTTTTAATGAATGTGAGATCAAGTGATGGTTTTGAATTTTCTTTTAAAGATAAGTGGAATGCATCAAATGTTAAGAGAACATTTAAAATTAAAAAGAAGTCTCAAGAGAAGAAAGCTCAGATTTGCTGAAGAGTATGGTGATAACTTTCAATTTGAATTGAGAATATATGGAGCAATGTTAACTCTGCAGGTAGAGGTGTCTTGAAAAAGGAGAGCTCTGAGCCCTTCCTCTAGTCTCAGGTTTTGCTCTGTTTCATTTCTTTTTAATTTTTCAGAAATTTAGGTACCTGGAGAGACTCATTGGGGCTCTTCAGACCACAAAGGTTTCTAGCCAGTTGGGTGAATTAACCACAAAAGGGAAGCGGGAGAGGAGAATCCCTGACTACTGCAAGTATTCCCACAACAGACTAGATGACTGGGTCCAGAAAATAATTCTGACATGGAAAGGATTATCAGATTGGCTAAAAGGTTGGGCAAAGGAAGGTCTGAGCCCTTTCCAAAGTACACCCTCCTAGACTAGATCCCTGGCCAGGTCAATAAAAACTTTCCTGCAGAAGATTCTAAATATGACGGGGGCTAGTGGGGAGCTATTTCTGGATGAGGCTCCAATCTCATTGCTCTTTAATTCACAACACATAAGGAGTTGACTGCTCTGCATATGCAACAGTGGGAATGATAGGAAAGGTGTCTGCTAAATAAAGCACCCTAATTAATAAAGCGACTGTCAAGTGCCTGCCATGCTAATTTCATCTGGTTGTGTTCTCACATGGAACCCAAATAGGCAACCATCTCACTAAGCAAAGTTGTTGCTAAATTAACTTTTAGGAGAAAGTGCAGAAACTGCAGTTATTGGGGGGGAATGACAGAAATTGAAACACCTTCTGAAAGTCAGAGTCTCTGCCTTTGATCTTCACTTTTCAAAGTTTGCCTCAGCCCTGCAGTCCCCTGAGATGAGAACATATTGGGAGTGACTTTTCCCCGTATCACTCTAGAAAGCCTTCTACATCAGTGGTAGACTCAGACCCAAAGGTGTCCCTTCTGCATGAGCTCTCCAAGCAAGACCAGTGCTTAAATATCCCCCAGTATCCTTGCCTTCCTCTAGGTAGCTGGGCCTCCAGCCTCTGACTGTAAAGTCTAAAAAGGGGTCAGAAAGGTTATCTGTGCTCTAGTTTCAGACACTAAGGATTCTTTGGGCTTGTTGGTCAGCCAGTCCAGCCTAGTCAGAAAGCTCCAAGTTCCAGTGAGACACTGTGTCTCAAAAACTGTGGTGAAGAATGACTAAGGAAGATACCTGAGGTTGACATCTAGCCTCCACATTCACACACACACACACACACACACACACACACACACACACACACACACACACACACACACACACACTTGAGGAGGCAATCAAAAGACTCTGTATAAATTGAGATGAAACTTGAAAATGCTGCTTTAGGCCCAAAGAAGGAATACAGGAGTTTAGTAAAGACAAATAGAAGATGACTACTTGCTTCCTCAGTCTGAATGCTTGCTATAATGCAAATAATAATTTATAAAAGTCTTAGTCACCTCTTTGCTCACATGGTGCATGAAGGGGAGGCTTTCTTAAAATTTCAATGCTGAAACCCTGTCTTCCCAGTGGGAATCTCATCTAAAACTTTAAACCCACCCTATGGGATGGAACTGGAACTCTGCAAATGTACTCAGCTTAGATCCAGAAAATATTGGTACAGTCATAGTAGGAAAGTCACAGCATCAGGAGACTGAGGAATCTGGTCACATTATACCAACAATCAAAGAACTGTGAATCCATACCTACTGGTATTCAGTTTCTTTACTTCATTTTATACAGTCCAGGATCCTCTGTCCAGGCAATGGTCCACCTACAATTAACATGGGTCTTCCCATGCCTATTAATGAAATCAAAATAATCTCTTACAGGCATGTTTAAGGCTTATCTCCCAGGTAACTCTAGATTTAGTCAGGTTTGCAGCACTAACCTTTACAGTTATGTAATGTTAGAGAGGCTCCTTTGCAAGTGAGAACCTCAGCTTCCTCGTGGGTAAAATAAAATGCTAATTAGTTTAAGTCAGGGACAGGTGGGAGACATTCATTTAGCTTGGCTACACAAACACCCCTTTCCTAACCATGCACTTAGTAACCTGTCAGCAACATGAGACTCCACACCTGCATTGAGCTCTATGTACACTCCCTTCAAATAATAAGTTACTCCCTTTAGCCGTCTCTTAATAATTCCCCTTTCTATTCAAGCATGTTCCTGGACATATCAGTGGGCTGATCCAATCCAAACTATTTCAGGTATGTAAAAAGAAGACAAACTGTGTTCTCTGACTGAACTTTCAGAAGTCACCCCTATCTGAAATCTCTTACCTATGTGATTTAAAATCAGAAGGCTCATGGGAAAGAACATGTGCAGCAGAGAAAAGCTTACATAACAGCTCTGTCAATCAGAACAGAACCACCAAAGAGCTTCATTCTTTTGGAAGCACAGAAGAAAGCCCTGGACAAGAGCAAGAGTCCGTGAAAATATTTGGGTGGCCTATTGTGTCTTGGCAGTGTGTCCAAAAATTATACTTTCACTTTCCTTTCAATAAAATTTGTGCTACTTTAATTTTTCCGTGTGAGTCTTTTCCAATTCTTTGAACAAGGCAAGAATCTAGACTCACCCAGTTAGGGACCACTGGTAAAACATTCCTGCAGGGCTTATCAGGAGACGCCCCTTAAACTCCTTATGGAATTGACTCATGCTATTCACGGTCATAGTGCTAATCTTCAATGACTGCCAGGCACAGAGAAGTGATGCAGTATTTAATGTTTATGAGCATATGCAGAGCACCTAACTTCCCATCAGTACTTAGTGTGTGTTCATCTGGGTGCCTGGGAAGGATGGCAAATCCCAGCAACTCCATCCTGAAGAGTCATATGGGAGAAATGCAGTGAAAAATTTCATGAAGATTCTCCTGCAAGGGCCACTTTTATGTCATTCAAACCAAGATCTGGGGAGACATCCCTCCCCAAGAAGCCGAAACCAGACTCTCTCATGAGAAACCATTAAAGGTCTGAGACATGGCATGCAGATGAAGTGAACACACCAGAAACAAGATGGGAACAACCACCAGAATTGGCTCACCCCATGGACATATTCCCCCACATTGTTCTGACATGGATTTAAGTCTTAGACCAGCAATTTGATTAAAATGTGAGGCATGGAATCTGAGGAGATGGTTCAGTCAGCCAAGGCCTGCCATGAAAGCATGAGGACCTGAGTTCGGATCTCTAGCACCCACATAGGAAGGCCAGTCATGATGCCAGAGAGATAGCTCAGCAGGAAAAGTCCCTGGTTACCAAGTCAATCCCCAGAGCCCACATGATGTAATGAGAGAACAAACCCAGTAAGTTTTTCTTTGGCCTTCCCATAGACACCATGGCATGTACCCACCCACATGCACAATTACACACTTACATATATAGTCCACATACAAGTAAATATAGAAAATAAAAGGGGGAGGTGAACAGAAGGGCATTGCCTGTAATCCCAGTGACATAGAAGAAGGGGACAGGTAGACCTCTGGGGCTTGGTGACCAACCAGTCTACTGATTTAGTGAACCCTAAGTTCAGATAGAGACTTGTGCTCAGTGCTTGAAAGTGTAGTCATCATGGTAGAGAAGGCATGGTTGTAGGAGCATGAGGCAAGTGTCATATCAAATCCACAATCAGAAAGCAGGGAAATGTGAATGTTGGCACTAAGCTCACTTACTTCCTTTCGTTCAGTCTGGCATGCCAGCCTATGGGATGGTGTTGCCATTCTCAGGGTAGGTTTTCTTATTCAGTTAAACCTTTCTGTAAACATACTCATAGATGCATCTAGAGGTGTGTTTTCATGCTGATTCTCATTTTTAATAAGTTTGGAGTGAAGACAAACCATCAGAGTATGGATCTGGAAGGAAGTGCATCCATTAATAGAGACATCCCTTTCCCTTTCTGCTTAGTGGTAACATGGCATGGCTTTCTGCCAGCAATGCCTACTATTTCCTATTCAGTGGAAGAGCATTTATAGAGAAGATCAATATTGAAAACAATAAATTGTCTACCTTAGAGTAGATCTGGGCAGAGGGTCTATTTGCTACATAGACCAGAAGGGTGGTTTGAAAGGACACTTGTAAACCTGGAAGAATCTGATAAGAGGTACTTTCTAATCTAGTGACTCACACATCAATCAAATATGACTCTTCTATCTCAAAAGATAGCTGTGTTAATGCAGGCTTGTATTATGGGGATGTAAAGGGGGAGAATGTGCTCAGTAAAGAAGAGAAGCAAAGATGTAAGCCAGAATGCCATGAGTGATGAATCTTGGGGGACAAGAATTATTTTTTTCCTGGAAGGACTGGTGAGTGATACCCATTTTACCATGGCTAAGGCAAGTCAGTATTGTCCTGACATTATGACATAAAATACAGACATAAAAATCTCATACAAACATTTTGGGCCAAGACTGAAATGAACCCAAAAAGGTTACCATCAACAATGTAGATATAAAAATAACAATCTGCAATATAATTATAAATAAAATGGCCATTAACTTTTATAATGCCTATATATATTTATGTAATGTCAAAGCTTACACATCACCAATCTTTATATCAACTTTTATCTTAGCATTCTAAGAAAAATGTCATGTTTCCTGGAGGGCTTTTACTTCTTCTTCAAAATAATAGGGAGAGTGTGGCCATAAATATCACTCAAATGTATAGATCTTATCTCTTCATGTGCCAATGGGTTCAGGTTGTGTATATAGACATGCTAATAAAGACATAAATAACTCACCAGAGTTGACAGAAAGGCCGAAGCACCATTGCCAGAGTGACCTTTAGCAGAAGCAGGTACAATTTTACAATAGCGGTCCTTCACTTCTCTCATCCAAACTAAGAGATGTGGGAAGAGGAAAGCCACCTTCACCATTCCTTAGAGGATTGCCTAGCACATATAACATAGGGCCCAAGGTCACCGAGTCCCAGACTCATCACCCACTAGCCGGACCTGTGAATTTTCAAAAGTTTACTGTTTATTTACTGAAAGTCCCAATTGGCTGGAACTACACTCAGATATTCAGGGGACTGTCAAACTATGTGTAGACCTCAATAAAGACAGCTGTCCTGAAAAACAATATTCTGCATGCAAATTAGGCCTGGGTGGGATTGGGTACAAATCCCGGCACTTTCATTTGCCAGGTATGTGACTATAAGCATGGCACTTAAGGTTTCTGAGGCATACTTCGGGATTAGAACTTATCTGTGTACTACCACTGTGCAGATGACTTGGGTCGTGCCACCTCGCATGATGGATACCATACCCTCAACTCTCAGGGTTTCCTTCTACTCAATGCTAGTACTCCAGCACCCTTGTCTTCCTTGGATGTGAAAAGTCAACCTACTTTCTCCCCTCTGTTTCTATCAAATTCTTCACAGATGTTGTCATCCTCCAGCTGTGCTGACCTAATAAAACTAAGATTCTGGTTCATGGTCTCAAAGGGTTATAGTTCATCATGATGGGGAAGGCAGGGTGGAGCCACTGAATTTATCATAGTGATAAGAATATGTTGTTGGAGACTCCTCATATCACAGCTGCTCAGGAAACAGAAAGAAAGTAAGAACTAGGGCTGGCTGAGCATAACCTTCAAAGACCCACCCATTTCTAATGACCTACTTCCACCAGCTGGACCCTACCTACTGAAGGTTCTGCAGCCTCTCAAGACAGCACTATCCACTGGGGACCAAATATCCTAAGAAGGAGGTAATGAAGACTTTTAAGACTCAAATCATAAAAATTATTCCATAAGAAAATTAGTGTAAAGCTCTGGGCATGGTGTTTGGCATATGAGTAATTAATAAGAAGTAGATATTTATTTTCGCTCTTGCTCAGCATGTTGCCACTGAGTGAACAAATCCAACAGAAAATATTGTTGCAATGAGGCATATACTGCCACAAGGGACAGCTTGTGGGCACAAGCAAGCTTCTGACTGGCTTGCCAAGGCCCTTTCTATCCCAATCACTTTCTAATTTGCAGCCCTACAAATTACCCATCACATCGGAACCAGAAAATATGACTCCGCCAAGCAGTTGCCTGTGTAGAGTCTGATAGGACTCTAGAAATAGGGCTGCCTTCCTCCTAAGCCAGAGAAGGTGTCCTGTGTGCACATGGGAGGGTTGTTCAGATAGCAACCTGTGTTATCTCCTTCATGCAGGGTCTGTGGCAGTGCAAGGCCTGCTTTACTTCTGAATTTTTGACATAACTCTGTTTTTCAAATTTGCCAGCACATTCCAAAATAAAACTACTTACTAGGTTGGAGAGATGGCTTAGTCAGTGAATGGTTTGCCACAGAAGCATGAGGACCTAAGTTCTGTCTCCAAGAATGCACATAAATGTTCTTATAGTCCCAGGACTTTGGAAAGACAGGGGAAGGTACATCCCCAGAGCCTACTGATCAGCCAGTTTTCCTGAATCAGCAACTCCAGATTCAGTGAAAGAGATCCTGTCTCAAAATAGAAAAAAAAAATAGGTGTCAGGTGATTAAAAAAGGATACAGTGTCAACTTCTGACCTCCACATGCATATGCATACATGTGAGTATGTGCACTCACAGAGAGAGAGAGAGAAAGAGCATGTACCATGTACTGGCTTACTGGTAGAAACTTCTACTTTTCAGGATATCTTCTGGATTTCCATATCTGCTTCTTGGGCAGTGATCATCATGTCCAGAATATTCTCTCCCACCTTGGAAACAAGACTGACCATCACTGTAACTCACGGTATAAGAGAAAGGAATATAGGTTAAGGTGATCTGATAGCAAGGACAGAGTGATAATACCAAGTCTACTTTGAAGGCAAGAGCAGAGTCACTTGACAGGACTAGACTGGGATTACTGAGTGCCATTGTTACTGTAACATGTTTGAGGGAGCAGAGCATGTTTCACAGGAGCCACCGGCAGGTAGAAGAGAGCACAGAGCCGGGACTAAAGTGTGAACTAGCTGAGCAAGTGGAGAATGTGAAATCGCACGTGGATCCTAGGCAATGTGTCTGGGTGCCCACAGGCTCCTTTAAAAGTCATTCTTCATTCTGTTTAGGAAAACCTTACAAGATCAGGGTTACAATGATCCTGTTTTACCAATGAGGAAACCGAGGCTTTAAATGGATGAGTCCCAAGCAAAGCAGCTAGTAAGCAAGAGATCAGGATCTCACATCCAGTCTGCTTCCATCTGTACACCAGGCCTTTGGAATAAAGAAGGGGAACAATTTAAAGCATTCATCTCTCAAAACCTCCAAGATTACCACAAATTTTATTTGTATGTTTATTTATCAGAGAAAATGTCAAATGTTTGGGAGGAGGGTTCTTTACACTGCTTTCTACATTTACAATGCTTTTTATGTGAATTTCTTATTAATGTGGCAAAATTCCAGACAAACACAACTGAAAAAAGAAAGGGCTTATTGTAACTCACAGGTTGAAGGTAGAGTCCACAGTGACGGAGAAATAATAGTAGCAGAAGCTTGAGACAGTTGTCAAATTCCATCCATAATCAGGAAGCAGAGAGCGGTGAACACTGTGCTCAGCTCACTTTTCCTTGTTATTCAATCCAAGATTCCCACCAATGGATGGCTGCCATCCACAGTTCGGATGCATCCTCCAACTTCAAATAACCTAACCAATAAAATCTCTTACAGAAATGACCAGAGGATCATCTCCTAAGTTATGCCACATCCTGTCAATTTGACAATTAATATTAATTATCACATGTATACAAATATTATCAGAGATCAAATTCATCCATATAATAGCAGTGGACCCATAGGACAACCCAAACATTCCTCATTTCCAAGTCTCTAAGTCTTGGCCTCTGAGTATTGTACTGAAAGTAACCAGAGAAAACTGGTTGGGGGTTTGCCATGAAAGGAGGCGAGACAAGCTGCTTTTAAATTGAGTGTCCTGACTTAAGATTCTGAAATACTTCAACCAAAAGACTTTCTCAGTTTGGAGTTCAGTGCTTTATGTCATACAACGATTTGGGCTTCCTGTCTATCTGCAGTGCAAAAAAAAAAAAAAAAGTTGGATATTTTTGAGATCTTTTATCAAAAAGACACCCCTCTCTGATTTGCATCTAAGCTACAAAAAAAAGTGAACTGAAGAGAGACATGCTTATACCAGAGGAACATTTTGGAAAAATCTCAAAACCCATTTCCCCTCTGCTATCCATGGAGAAGGGTTTGTCTGCTCTTGAAATTATGCAAGACCAGAAAGGCCCACGGCTGTGAGCTCAAGTGATATGTATTGTTTCCAGTCTGAGGCATTTAACTCATGGCAACCTTTTTCTCCACTCAAGTATCCTACTTCTTGGGCTGTGTGTCACAGATGGTATAGCCATGTGATAGTGCAACCTGCATCATCCCATAGACATGACAGACCGTGAAAAAAGCAAAGCCTCTGTTACACCACTGTGCTAGTCTGACTAACAGGAGATAGTTTTCTTAAAGAAGCAGAGCCTAAGACTAACCTGTCTGTGCCATTTTATGGTCATTGCCATGAAAGCTACACAGGCATGTCTTACATCCATCGGGAGAGTAGGTGAGCTAAGTTTATCGTGCTTGTGTGTACACAGCATATCCAGCTATAGTAAGATATAGTAAAGCAGTAAAGCAGGCAACAAGCTGAATATTTTTTTCTTTCTTAACATTTATTAAGTATTTACTTTGTGCTGAAGAATGTTAAGACAATTCATTCTTTTCCTTTTATTTCTTCCTTATTTATTTATTTTTATTTATCTTTTACATTATTGAGAATTGGACTAGCTCCCCTCCCTCCCCGCGCACAGGAGCACACATGCTAAGCAAACACTCCACACTAAGGCTAAGTGGCCAGAGCCCCTTTTTACATTTTATTTGATACAACATCACACTTAGTTTCACAGCCTGACTTTGAACTCACCCTTAGGCCAAGAAGACCTTGACCTTTTTATCCTCCTGACACGGCCTCCAGAGTATCCACGCTAGCAGACCACTGCCACAGACCTGGCTATAGTATTTCCAACTCTATAGTATTTCTGCAATTAAAATAAATATTATACATAGGTCAACACAGAGTTTTGTAGCCATTAATGCATAATGTTTATGGTCTGCTTCTAAAAATAAAAATATTAAGAAACTTAAGTTTTGGAGACTATTCACATATGTGAACTGAGCTATAAGTCTAGATGATACTGATTTCAAAGACTGTGAAATCATGTCACCATGTGACATGAATCTTCCTACTCAAAGTACTCTGACTTAATGATTAAACAAATCATAGGTATATAGATTAAACAGACAGATAGCTAAACACAAAACATCATGGTGTCTTCCTTTAGTAGGAAAGCTAAATTATCTTGGGAAATCTGCAGAAATATACATATACATGTAATATATGTGTGTGTTATATATAAGTATATATCTATGTATATATATAAGTTATAATGAATTACATATATATTATATATATAATGAACAGTTAAATAAATATTGAGACTATTTAAAACCCCTGTTTCCTCACACTTGTAACCCATGTGGCTGTGAGCAGCTCTTCTTTCTTTTCTGTATGGTGGTGGTAAAAGTAAAATTCCCTTCCTTGTGTTTTGTGAGGAATCAGTGGGTTAGATTGGGAGAGGCTACTGACAAGGCCTTAATTTTGTTATTTGTAGATAGTCTCCAAAGAACAAAAGGAAATAAGAAGCCACTGTAGGCAAAGGGCAGCACCCTCATGCCCCTTCCTCTGATAGAAGTATCTCCTTCATCCTCTTCAGATCACACCAACTCCCTACTCCATGAAGGAGAATGGTTGGTGGGAACAGTATCTCCTGGAGAAAATGGCCCCATCCTCCCATCTAACTAGACTGAGAGAATTTTATTTCTTAGACACAAGGCTAGGTCCCAGCTATGAGCCACTCACCAGGAGGTGGGGCAGTAGTTAGAACACACATCTCAAAAATAACTGCAAACTCCCTTCTAGCTTCCAACCCCCAAGCCTGCAGGCAATGGCAGTGTGACTCCCCGTGCAGTGCCTTGTTCAGCACTGTTTAGGGTTTTCTCTATGCTTCTCTCAAAGGCACCTTGTCACCTTGACCTTGTTAGTCTCTCAGCTGAGAAAATGCTAATTATAATGGCATAATTACTATAATACTAACACTTGAGATCACTGTTCTTATCATTTATGTTATTCACTAGCCCAGGAGGATAATGTGCATATGATGAAGCCCTTGCCTATGATCAGAAAAGTTCTATGGACATCACGCAGAAATAATGGTGTCTACATATTATAAATGAATAAGGAAGTACTAATACAGTCAAGTCCTGGATGGCATGGATGTGTCACCTAAAAATCATGTGTGGGAAACTTTCGTGTGATTCTTCCAGGAAGATGTGAACAAACGTCTATTCACTCCAGATAGAGCACTGATAAAAGGCTAAAGAAATATATTCACTCAACATAGCTCAGTGAACCAGAGAGTTGAATGGGAAAGCAGGTCATAGCAAGCGTCATTAAAAAGCCCACTGAATGTAGAGGACCATTCATAAAAGCAGCATTTTGTACAGCTTGAAGATAGCTCATCTGATTGGAGTGCTTGCTTCCAAGGCTGCTATGTGGAGAGGGGTCTTTTGCACATTATAGCTATTACTTAGGAAGGGGTCCTTTGTTCACTATAAGTTTCAGGAGCTTCCTGAGACTTGCCAGATAGTTTTTAGTTCCCGAGCCCTGTGAGTTTTCATTACTTCCTGAATCTTAAAGATCTCTCCTCTGAAAGTGAATGCTTCTGTTCAAATTAAATAGCTATACCCCAGGAAATGTAACAGTGTTAGGAGATAGAGGCTCCTGAGAGGCAATTCAGTCATAAATCCTCCAACCTGAGGAAGGAGATTAAATGATTTAAGGCTGCTGGTGCCATATCCCTTATGTTTCAATGGGTTTCTGGCCTGCCTCATCCCATAGATAGGACTGCCTGCCACCACTTATCTGGCCCAGCAATCCCAAAGTCCCAATGAAACAACTTCATGCTGTTTGGCCTATGGCTCAGGCATCTTGCTAGTTAGCTCCATCTTAACTCAACACAGTTTCATTAATCTGTCCTGTCATGTGGCCTGTGGCTTATCTGTGTTCCTTACATGTTGCTTCTTTGGGCATCTGGCTTGATCTATATGTGACTCTGCCCTACTCCTACCTATGCTGATTTCCCCACCTACTTTTTCTATGGTGCCTATCTTGGGCCGAACAGCTCCTTTATTTAAAGATTGATATTCACAGCATACAGAAAGACATTCCCACATCACCCTTTCTTTTCCATCACGTGGTGCTATGCCGCAGTTAGAAGGTAGTCACCAGATACCTACACTTACATACTTCACCTTTCAACTTTCAGAGCTGCAAAAAGCTGATTTCTTTTCTTTCTAAATTACACAACCTATTATGTTTTATTACAGAAGCACAAAGAAACCAGCAGATCCTTCAAGTAACTACTCCATGGCCAACCTGGGATATAGGTTGAGCCGAAGAAACACCCAAGTTCTATGCCCCAAAGTTTCCTGTTTTGCAGTCACAGGCATGGCTGGTTTCCTGTGTTTACCTGCACAGAAGCTGGGAGCTGTAATCCCAGCAATATAAGATCATGTTTGTATTAGTTACCTTTCTCCTGATGTGATACAATCCCCTTGGGGCGGGGAGAGAAACTTATGGGAGAAAGAGTTTATTCTGGCTTACAGCTCCAGGAAATCATTGGAGTGAGGAGGCAGGGAAGCAGGAGAGAAAAGCCAGCTAGGCACACTGTACCTGTACTCAGTAAGCAGGGAGTGAACAGGAAGTACAGCTGGGCTATAAAATCTCAAGGTCCACCCTCAGTAACCCACTTCCTCCAACAAAGCCTGACCTCCTAAACTTTCTACAACCTCTCTAAACAACACCATAGTCTGGGGACCAAGTGTTCAAACACACAAATCTATGGGGACATTTCACATCCAAACCAAAATATTGTGCTTCTCTGTGGCTATGGCACCTAATAGACCACTGGTTCTCCACCTTCCTCACATTGCAAACTTTGACCTCTGCAAGTTGTCCTCTGACCTTCACATGCAGGCCACAGAGCAGTGGTTCCCACCCTTCCTAACGCTATGACTCCTTAACACAGCTCCTTGTGTTGTGATGAGCCACATCCATAAAATCATTTCATTGTTACTTCTTAACTGTAATCTTATTACTATTATGAGTTGTAATGTAAAGATCTGTGTTTTCTAAGGGTCTTAAGTGACCCCTGTAAAAACATCACTCAACCTCAAAGGAGTCATGGAACCTCAAAAAACCACCACCATAGTAGAGGGCTTGGAACAAATGGAAAGAAAGAAGGAAGGGAGGGAGGGAGGGAGGGAGGGAGGGAGGGAGGGAGGGAGGGAGGGAGGGAGGGAGGGAAAAAGATGGATGCTTCTTATAGATGGCGAATAATGAGCTGAGATGCAGCTTCCATGATACAGCTGCATTATCTTTCCTCAGCTGCACAGCCCATGGAGAAGGTCTGTTTTGTGTCCCTTCAAAATGATGTAAAAGACCATTCCCTGGACCTAATGGAGTTCTCTTAGAATTTTATATGCACATTAATTGCTTCTAAAATTTTATCACAGGTTATTTCCTCTGCCTTTCCTTTCACAGCTAAAAAGAAGTAGAAAATTGGTCCCCAGTTCATGGTCCCAGAGGGTTTTCTGTTCTTTGCTCTATAAATTCAGTTTCTGGTGAAAAAATGTGAGAAATTGGCCAAGGAGAGTGAATCTTCTGTGTGTTTGAAGAGTGCCATGGAACAGCCTGAGGCAGGAACAAAATTTCTTTTGTGCTTTAGTGTTTTATCTTTTAATAATTCATGCAGATTTTTTTTTACATTTCAGTCCTTAACATATCTGTATTTGGTTAATATAAAAATAATGATGTAAAATTGCTTGGGAGTTACATTATTTTATTTTGTCTCTTTCAGTTTTAAGAAGACGTGCTGAGTCTTATTTCTTGTCCTGACTCAAAGGTGTGTCACCCAAGTTTAAATGTCAGAGATGGAGATTGCTTCCCTCCACACATGTCATCCACAGCTTTCTCTTCTCTGAGTTTTTCTGCCCAGCCCCTCTTCATCCATCTCACTATTAATATTCCATAGTTCTGTGTCTGGTTCTGGCTTATTATCCCAAAGATTTATGTGTTAGACAGTTGGTCCTTACTGTGTCAGTGTGAGAGGTAGTGAATCCATTATGAGAGTGAACTTAGTGGGAAGCAATTAGGTCATTGTAGGATCAATATGGTTGTTCTTGTACAAGTCCAGTCAGCATCTGTAAAAGAACAGACTGGCCCCCTTGTCTCTCTGTCTTCCTCTCTTTAAGGGTGAGCTCTCCACTTCCATGTGCCCTGCCACCATGATGCCAATCCCAGAGCTGAACCATTGGTTGTGGAACCTCCAGGGCTGTGAGCTAAATAAACTTTCTCTGCTTTCTACATATGACCATAAATAATGTACTTTGAGCATATTTCCCCCACACCCCACTACTCTGACCTCTGACTCTTTCCTCTTCCATTAGTTGCCCTAGTCAATTTTGTGTCTACTTTCCTGTCTTCTGTACATATATGAGTTTATGGATCTGTAAGGTCTAAGATCCACAAATGAGGGGAAACTTGACATTGGTCATTTTGAGACTGACTTAATTTTCTTAGTGTAATTACCTCAAGTTGCATCCATTGTCCTGAAAATGACATAACTTCATTCTTTGTTACAATTCACATACATTTACAGATGTACCACATTATTTTCTTCATCCATTCTTCTACAGTTGACCACCTGGGTTGGTTACCATAACTTAGCTACTGTGGATACTATTTCTTTATGTATGAATAGGTGCTGAGCTTTGACTCAGGAATTTTAACCAAAGCAAATTTCCTGTGCCTCTCTAACATCATTACAGAGACCAGTACTCAGAATGCTTCAGGATACAACAGACTGAGCCGCAGGCCTGAAGTTGGGGAGAAGTCACAGCATCTTTGACCCACAGCTGCCGTCCAGTTTGAGTGGCAGAATCATTGTGGTGCCTTACATTCTCTTCCTGTATTAACTGCAGCCACTCAGCAGCTTCTGTGAAGAGTGAAAATCCTATAGTCTGCATCCAGCTTGGACATAGTCCTGTCTCTTCCAGAGCCTCTGTTCTTATGTAAATCTGTGGTTACCTACATTTACAAGCATATACCACAGGCATGTAATTTAAATAAAATATATCTTTTTTTTAAGTGATTGTAAGATAAATTGTGTGAGAGAAAGGAGTCCTGAGTCAGGGATTCTTCCTTGGCCCCAAAGCATTGTGAATATGGCTTTCGTGCCAAGCTAGATAGACAGAAGTTATATTTCTCAGCCATACTAAGCATTGCCAGAAAAATCTTCCCCACCTAGCTATGCCTTCTGCTGGGGGCTTTAATTTATCTTTTGAAATAGTCCATTGTTCAAACCATGAAAATCAGCATCTGAGACACTGGCATCTTGCAAGAAGTAGTTGCAACTAGGGTTAAGCATCACTCCTTTAAGAACAAAATTTGAGACTGATAATCATAGATCTTTATGTAAATTACCATTTCTAAGTATAATCCTTCCTATGGAGGATGTGGTCTGTTACCCATATCTGTCCCACTCCTGAAGGCCGAGTGGCAGCTCTGGTCCTGACAGCATTGACAGGAGACAGCACGTGAGCCACCAGAGTGCCTGATGCACAGGATGGGCCAGTGAGCTGCAAAATTAAACTCCTCTTTTTAGAAGCCATTTGTGTGTTAAGGAAGAGAATAAATAAGCTAACACCATGGCCACTTAAAAAATGCACTCAGACAGAGAATTTATTTGACTATTTCAGACCAATGTGGGAAAATGAGCTCTGTAATTGGAATGGTAATGGGATGAGATAGGCATGGGAGGTCAGGGCATTCTCGGAGGTGGTGTCCTCCTTAGGTTGGCAGCTCAAGACAGAGGTTTATACAAAAATACTAGAAAAAAGAGAAGACTTCCTGGATAAAATATTGGGTCCCTGGGCACAGAACTGGTCTGACCTTCTGAATATAGCATCATTATTGAAACACAGTGGAATTGCTTCAAAATTAATGGCAATGCTTCATTGTCCTTGGTCATATCTTCCTCTGTCTTCCCTTTCCCTGTAAAATGCAGGCCACTTGTCCTGCACTCATGAGCCCACTAATATTAAAAGTATATACATGTCTTGGCTCTTTCCCAGATGATATTAGACTTATTGTGGTGTTATCTCACTGGCAAAACATTTATTGAGAGATTTCTCTATGCCCTGCACTGAGCTGACTCCTTGATGAGGACAGTTGCTGTCAGGGAGGAATTCCCACTGTACTTACTAGCTCAGCAGGTTCTTGTGGGTTCTAACAGAAGAGCCTTGGAGTCAACCAGAAAAGAAGAAATTCAGGGAGCATCTAGAGTGGTATGTAGCTCTCTCCTCTGAATTAAACTTTTCACACCTGCAGGAAGGTTTCTTGAGACTCCGGAAGTAAATGAAACCTTTAAAACTCAGAAAGTAAACAAAGTTTACAAGGTTCCAAAAGTTCCTTAAGCTTACAGCAATTGCTGAGAAGAAGAATCTCTGACCAGTGGAGTTAGCTATCAGTTCTTCAAGTTGTGAGCGATTTTCAGGGATTCAGCTGCCACAAGACATCACCCATTCTGGATTAGGCTTTTCAGCGATTTAGCCACTTTTGAGTCATTTGTAATTCTGTAAGTAACTCCAATAAATAAACCGGCTCACTAAGCTAGATTAATATTTCATTTCTTTGGTCTGCCATTGGTGTTATATGTGGAGTGAAAACACATTTATCTATGTCTGACAAATAAAAATTGCAGAACAACCAGAAAAAGACCTTGATTCAGAGGTTAAAGACTATAAATCTGCATTAGCCCATTGGCCAAAAGATCTCAGTTTTCTAGCATTGCCACAGCCTCATGACAGGTAGAGAACCTCAACATGAGTGTCGGTGGGGAAGCCATGGGAAACTACTGTATATCCTGACTTAGTACCCACTAAGCATGTTCCAAGTGCTTAGAACTGCCATAAGCTCAGGAGCAAAGGAGATACTGGGAGATGCTATCCTAAACTTGCATGACAGGCAGCCTGGTGAATTAAAGATCAGGCCTCTCAGTCCCTACCCCAGCTGCCAACTGATAAAAGTTATGACTACATAGATTAAAGTCAAAGCCTGGGCCTCAGCTCTCACAATACAGGCTTGACCACCTATCCTCAAAAGTTGAGTTAAATAAACAATAGGAAAAGTATGAAAAAGATTGGTATGAAAGAGAGACAAAGAGAGCTAGTGGTCTTCGAGTCCATTCACCAGGCCCTGACATAAGGCTTAGGTTTAAATGGAGGTAAAGAGGTGTGCTTAACTAAGCAGAACCAGTCAAGAGGTCATCTTGCCACCAATAAGCAACTCACCATCGTCTAGGCTCCAGGGTCTCCTCTGACCAGTCATAAATCTCCCTAGGAGACAAGTTCCTCCTCCACCCCCAGGACCTCAGTCTTTCCTTCCCTCGGCACAGATTCCAGCTTCCAGAGTTTATTGTTTCAGCAGTCTAACACGCAAGGGAGGCCATGAACGTCTCTTTAGATGTCATCTTTCCCGCACTGCAACACACAGAGTATCTCTTTTATCTATTTCAAATAAGTTGTGTTGAAAAGAATCTCTGACTCTTTCTCCTGCTCTCAAGAATCTTTTCCTCCTATTGGGTTACCTTGTTCAGCTTCTGTATGAGGTCTTACTGTGTCTTGTTTCTAGCTGGGTGGCTTCTGTCACTTGGAGGCCTGCTCCTTTTTCAAGAGAACATTGAGGGAGAGTGAATCTGGGAGAAAGAGGAGGTAGGAAGGAAGTTGGGAAGAGTGGAGGGAAGAGAAACTGGTTGTGGTGTGTTGTATGTGAGAAGAATCTATTTTTAATAAAAAGAAAAGAGATTTCATCTATTCCTCCTTCTCAGAGCAATCCATGTGTCCTTCTTAGGGTCCTCCTTGTTAGCTAGCTTCTCTGGAGCTAAGTTATAGTCTGGTTATCCTTTGCTATACATTTAGTATCCACTTATGAATGAGTACATATCTGTGTCTTTCTGAGTCTGGGTTACCTCACTCAGTATTATATTTTCTAGTTCCATCCATTTGCCTGCAAATTTCATAATGTCATTTTTTTACAGTTGACTAGTACTCACTTGTGTGTATGTACCTATAGCCAGAAGTTTTATATCACTTTTTAAAAATCTATTCTTTGGTTTAGGGGCATCTAGATTGTTTGCAGGTTCTGGCTATTATGAATACTATTGACATGACCATTGTTGAGCAAGTGTCCTTGTGGAATGATTGATCATCCCTTGAGTATGTACCCAAGAGTGGTATTATTGGGTCTTGAGGTAGACTGACTCCCAATTTTCTGAGAAGTTGCCATTGATTTCCAAAGTGGCAGGACAAGTTTGCACTCCCACCAACAGTGGAGGAGTGTTCCCCTTGCTCAGTGTCCTCTTCAACATAAGCTGTCATCAATGTTTCTGATCTTGGCCATTCTGACAGGTGTAAATGGTATCTCAGAGGCATTTTGATTTGCATTTCCATGATGACTAAGGATGTTGAGCAGTTCCTTAAATGTCTTTTGGCCATTTGAAATTTTTCAGTTGAGAAGTCTCTGTTTAGCTCTGGAGATCATTTTTTAATTGAATTGTTTGGTATTGATGTCCGGATTCTTGAGTTCTTTATATATTGTGGAGATCAGCCCTCTGCTTGATGTGATGTTGGTAAGGATCTTTTCCCATCCTGTAGGCTATCATTTTTGTCTTATTGGCTGTGCCCTTTGCCTTACAAAAGTTTGATGAGGGGCAATAGAGGGAAAGGGATGGGGGATGAGAACATAAAAGAACAGGATGCTTGAGCTGAACAGGGGTTGAAGAGTGATGAAAGAGATATCGTGATAGAGGGAGACATCATGGGACTAGGGAGAAATCTAGTGTGAGAGAAGTCCCCAGGAGTCCACAAGGATGAGCCCAGATCAGACTACTAACTATAGTGGAGAAGATGCTTGAGCTGACCTATCTCAGTAATCATATTGATGAACCCTAACTGTCATCATAGATCTTTCATCCAGCAACTGATAGAAGCAGATGCAGAGATCCACAGCCAAGCACCAGTCTGAGCTCCAGGAGTCCAGGTGAAGAAAGGGAACAGAGATCATATGAACAAGACGATCCAGATCATGAGGAAAAAGTCTGCAGGGAAATGAAGCCAAGCTAGTGGGAACTCACTAACTTTAGACCAGCAACTGTAGAGCCTGTTCGGGATTGGACTAGGACCTCTGGATATGGGAGACAGTTATGTAGCTTGGTCTGTTTAAGTAGCCCCTGGCAGTGGAATCAGGATCTATCCCTCGTACAAGAGCTGGCTTTTTGGAGCCCTTACTCGTGGTGGGTCACCTTGCACAGCTTTGATGCAGGGAGGAGTGGCCTGGACCCACCTCAACTGAATGTACCAGGCTTTGCTGACTCCCCATGGCATGCCTAATTGTTTTTTGGAAAAGGGGGATGGAGGGATGGGTAGGGAGGAAGGTTTTGGGGGTAGTTGGAGGAGGGATGAGAGGGGGATCTGGAGTTGATATTCAAAATGAATAAAAAAATTTTAAATTAAAAAAAAGAACAAAACGATCAAGAGAAGAATGAAAATTCCTCTTTCCTTCTCTTGGTAAAACGGGAGGCTGCCCTGCTCAAACATTTCTCTCCAGTTCCTTGTTTTCCACCATAGCCCTGCCCTTCTCCATGTGTATACAATTCATTGAATGCCCTTTCTTGGTTAAAATGAAATTAATATGGAAAAGCACAGGCTTTAGGGATGAGAGATTTAAGCCCAGCTATGGCACCCACCTTGCTCAGAACCAACTATAGATCCTCTCAGTTTTCTCAGGACTAAATGAGAATGATAATCCTACAGGTTCACTGGAGGGCTGAAATAGCCTGAAACCTGTGAGATGCTCAGTATGGCATGTGTCACATCCCACCTCCGAGTTGATGTAGCCATCAAGGTTCTTTCATGTGCTGAGGCTCCTGTAGTAACTACTGTTCAGTTTCTTTATCCTCACTGTAAAGTAAATAGCTACATTCTCACACAGTTGTCCTGAGATACCAGTTCCCCAAAGGTCCCTAGTAGGCACTGGGAAGTTACTGAATGCCTTTCTCCACAGAAGTATATGTGTTCATTTTAACACTTGGTAGAAATTGTCATTTAGTACATGCGTTATCACAATTTAATACCAGCAGTACAAAAGTAGAGATAAGGAATTCCTGGGGCTCACTGGCCAGCCAGCTTAGCCAGTTCAGCAAGCTCCAGGTAATGATACACTTAGTCTCAGAAAACGTGGTCAATAGTAGCTGAAGAACAATATCTAAGGTTAACGTTTGGTTTCTATGCACACGTGAACATATATATATATATTAGTACACACAGGAAGGCACCTGTAAACAAAACCCTGAGGTTCTGCCTGGTGTGGCATAGGCTGTGGAGCTGATTCAAGCATAGCACTGCCCATTCCATTCTCACTCTCTTTACAACCAGTTTCTATGAGAATCAGCTCCAGTCCAGGTGAAAGGCGCACATATTCATAACTTTTCTCTTTGCTGAAAGAAAATATCCAACAAAAGAGCAAGGTAAAAAAATGAAAGGATTTATTTGAGCCCTTGGTTTTGGATGTTTTAGTCCATCATGGAGGGGGGCCATGTGGGGCTGCATGTCACATCATGGCAGCCAGAAAACAAAGAAACAGACAGGAAGCTGGGACCAGGACTAACCTTCACAGCCCCACCTGAACTGTGACCTACTTACTCCAGCTAGACCCTATATCCTAAAGTTTCCAAAACCTCAGAAAAATGGAGCCACCAGATAAGGACCAGAAATTTTAACAATTTAGCCTATGAAAACCATCACAATATTCAAATCATAATATAATCCATGCTATCTTCTTATATAAATATTGGATGGTTACATTCCTCTTCTGATGGCTGCTCCATGAGAATGGTGGCTTCTCTAGAGGAAGTGATTGCTTTGAAGTGATACCTAGTAATGAAGGGATGTTACAGGGTTTACTGAGACTTCCTGCAATAAGAACCCACACTCCATAGGCCAATGTGTATTTCTATGTCTGTTAAAATTTAGAAACTGGGTCAATGACGGCAGCATAGGTTCATGAAGCTGACTCAGAACACAGACTTGAGTATCCAAAAAGAACCAGCACTGAGTCATTCCTGAAATGTGAGTACATTCTTTTATGTCACTTATATATACATGGTCACCCAAGTAAACAGAGAAATCATTCAGAAGCTTATTGCAAGACTCTCTGAACTAAAAGCAGAATATCAACAAGCCCATATTCCTTCTAGGAGACTCTGAAATAAAGTCTCTTTGCTTATAATCCCCAACTTCTAAAAGCTATCTGGACCATGAGCTGACCCAGCCCTCTGAAGTCACAATTAGTACTGAGAAGGAGCCAATGGAGTAGTGAATGGAGATAGAAAATGAGCCACTACAGGGAAACACACAGGGGCAGAAAGGGCTAAGGAGTTAGACTTGTCCATTATATTACCTGATAAGAGTCAGTCCTAGGAGGGAGAAGTTGGCAGTGTAGATGTATAGTCTACAGAGACCCAACTACATGTTCTACGGAAGAAGAGTGCACTTGGAGTCCAGGGACAAGAGCTTAATATTTGACTAATTTACTATGTTCTGGGCCTGCTGCCAAGAACTGTTGAGTTTATTCAAGCTAAGAAAATCTCCCTCCCTCCCCCCACCCCTCTCTCTCTCTCTGTGTGTGTGTGCACGCGCACATGGGGGGGGGGGGTGTCTGTGTACGCAAGTCAGAGAACAACCTCAGATATCATTTATTAGGTGTCATTCACTTTGAGACAGGATCTCTTCCTGGCCTATAGCTCAACCAATAGGCTATGCTGACTGGATAGCAATCTCCAGGGGCCTGCCTGTCTCTGATTCTCTCATGCTGAGATTACAAGTGCATGCCACCACACCCAAATTTTTACAGGAGTACTAAAGAAGGAACCCATGATCTAGAGTGCCTCACAGTTATGGTTTCTCTTGTGAAGAGACAGTATGACCATGGCAACTCTTAAAAAGAAACCATTTAATTATGTGTCTTACAGTATCAGAGATTTAGTCCACTATCTTGGTGGAACATGATGGCATGCAGGCAGAAATGGTTCTGGAAAAGGAGATGAGAATAGAGAAGGAGCTGCATCTTGATCCTGTAGGCAATAGGAAGTGGTCTGAACACTGGGCATGGCTTGAGCATATATGAGACCTTGAAGTCCTTCCACACAGTGACACATTTCCTCCAACAAAGCCACATCTACTTCAGCAAGACCACATCTCCTAATAGTGCCACTCCTTATAAGCATATGGGGGCCAACTACATTCAAACTAACAGATAAACCTTGCACAGAAAGCAATTGAGTTATCTTCCCAGCTTCCACTTAAGGAAACCTTCGTACTATATAAATGGAGTAGGTATACTTATTCCCTTAGAGGGAATCAGGGACTCAGAGATGTTAAAGAAACTCCTAAATGCCACCCTGCTGAAAGCTATCAGTACTGAGATCCAATGTCCTTTTTTTTTTCTCTGCTGTATAACTTGGATATCCAATTCTGAATGTCCAACCTCCTGAGAAAGCACTGGACACAAAAGATACTGTGATTCCAGAAGTGCAGCACCAGGCTAGGTTTATCCATGTTTTCCAAACCCAAGGCTGGTGTATGCTGTTGAAGTAGTCTTCCAACTGAGTTACATCCCAAGCCCAAGGAAATATTTCTGATATTCTGTACTATCCTCAGAGGGGAAACTGAGTCTGCCCATGAGAAGATTTAAGTGGGCACCTGGGTGTCTCAGGACACTATACAGAAAGAGAACACACTCAGTCACAAATGGAAGCATGTATGCTTCTGATGAGATTACTGTAAAACTCAGCCACTGTGAACATGCATACAAAAGTCTGGTAGTGCTGTATAGTAAAGAGACACAGCACCTGCAAAACACTTATACTAAGTACCAGATGCTAACAGCATTCAGAGCAATCTGTTATCCTTACCAGCAGCAACAGGACTCCCAATGGGCCTAGAACAACAAAATTAATGGATTGGAAAGAAAGAATCTAATGTATAAGCATTCAAATTTCTGCAGGCTGGCAGACTCACAGAGCTCATTGGGTATGTCAGTGATGGGATATGAGGGGTATGAGGCAGCCAGGAGGAGCAAGGTGAGAACAAAAGAGCAGTAGGGAGTAAATAGACAACTGGTCAACCCACAGCAGCTCCTCCAAGAAGGCAAAAGTCCATTTCCAATGAAAAGTTTCTTTGCACTTCAATGAAACAAATAGTATTTACACAAACAGCCTCTGCAAAAAAAAAAAAAAAAAAAAAAGCCATAATGAGAAAGCAAAACAACAGAATTCTATCTAGTTCACCCACTTGACAGTTAAATCATTTTATATTGAATTCAGGTTTCATGGCCCATTAGAGGTCTGGAGGGGGGAGAATTCTCAGGGATACTTCTGTACTAATGAGTGTTTTGCAAATTGTTTTTCTAATACATTTGTTCAGGTTTTTCTCTTCTGGGAATAACAAGATCCTTTGGTTTATGGAATTTGGTCCTACATTTGAGAAACAACAGCAGCTATTTTAATTGAACCTAATTTATTTTTATTAGTACAGAATGTTGGTGTATTCTCTCTTTGAGATACATTTTTGACAATGATAAGCAAATGATGCTATCAGTCAAACTATCACAGCCGCCTACACATGTCTCTGTGCATCTTTTGAATACCCTCTGACAAATGTTCCCTTGCCTCCCCCATAAAGATGTGGGTTTTCTTTTGTGAATTCAACAGCCAGAGTAAAGTAGAACTTACAGAGAAGTCTGTGTCACCTACTAACTCTCTTCTATAGATCCACCCTCTGGAAGAGTGGATCCCCACAGAAGCATTCTTTTTTACCCAGGGCACTAATGGTCAACACCCCAGACCTTTCTCAGTCCTAGATGACAAGTTCTTCTTAAAAATCTCCCCTACAGCCATCAGCAAGGCATGTGAAGCTATTACTCACAAGTCCTGTTATAAATCAAGTTAAGTTGTGGCTAAAAGAAGCTATCTTTTTCATTTCCTGTAAAGGGTTTGCCTTAGCTAGAGAGAGAGACACTACACTTATAATCATCTAGAGAACCTATATTAGTTACTATTCTCATTGCTTTGACAAAAATAACTTAAGAAAGGAAGTTTTACATTGGATCACAATTTAAGAGTTTAGCCCATCATTCCATCATTGCAGAGAAGTCATAGTACAAGGAGCTTGAGGCAGTGGGTAGCCAGGAGACTAAAAATAATGAATTCTGATGCTCAGCTCACTTTCCCATTTTTATTCATTCTGAGACCTTGCCCATTGAATGGTGCCATTTATATTTGGGATAAATCTTCCATGCACAGTTAAATCATTCTGAAAAATCAGACATACCAAGATATGTATTTCCAAACTGATTCTAAATCACCTCACATTGACAGCGAAGATTAGCCATTGCAGGAGCCAATAAACTGTTTGATTTGAGCCCAAAGTGCCTACTGTTGGCAATCAACACATGAAATTTATTAATTGCCTTCTCTACCTGCACTTAATGTTATTCTAAATTCTGGAACCACAGCAGAATCAAAGCAGAAACTCTAGGTATTCTTCAGGCTACCTTCTCATGTGTGGAAACAAACCAAATATACCATGTCAAGTGACAATAAGTGCCCTGAGGAAAAAAATCAAATATCACAGAGAAAAATGTGGAAAGCAAAAGAGAGCTACAGCTCTTTCCTACTTCAGACTCTCTAGAAGGCACTAAGGCAGTACACTAATGCTCAAGGGGAAAAAAATGCAATTTGAAGAGAAAGGGGGAAAGAACAGAGGGGAGAGACAGGAAGGGGGACAAGAAGAAAATGGGTGGAAGGGAAGGGGAGGAGATGAAAGTGAAATAGAAGGTGCTGTGTAGCAGTTTTCCTCCAGCTAAAACATCCCACCTGAGAGAGGCTCATAAAATACCTCATAAAGCTCAAGAAGTTCCTGAAACTTAAAGACTGACAAAGACTCCCCCAGTGTTATATAACAAGTAAGAATTGCTGAGGAGAAGAAATACAGACCTGCTGGGTTTCCTGTAAGTTATTCTGAGAGAGACAGGGGTGCAGTGTTTGTGAGCTGTCACTCAAACTGGTGTGGCCTTATTGGTTTTGCAACTTCCATGGAGCCCTAGTCCTGTAGATAACCCCAGTAAGCTCATCTATTTGTCAAGTTGGACTTCAGTGGAATTGTTTCTTTAGATTATGGTCAGCCCCCTCCCCCAATTCTGGTGAGAGGGAAAAAGAGGAGAGAGAGAGAAAGAGAGAGAGAGCACAAAGACTTTGAAAGGCACAGTGAATAACTAGTACTTGGTCTTCAAATCAATAGGCAGCTGAGGGATTGTTTAGAGTGTGGTAAGGAAGGTCCCCATGGCAACTGAAGGAAGCTTTGCAGAAGAGCAAGGGTAGAGGGAACAAACAATGGAGCAAATGTCATGGTCCCTTTCATTAAAGATCCAGGACTCAGCAGAGTGCAGGTTCTGGGAGAGACATGATCTAACGCAGGTAGCTGAGAAGGCTCCCAAAAAAGAATGAAGTTGACTCGATACAAAGTGGAAAGGGAGGTAGGTAAAAAGGTAACTCATCTTCCACTAAGAAACAAAATTGGTGAGATATTCTCCCTGAGAAAAAAAGTCATAACATGAAAGAGATTTCTAAGAGGTCATCATAGTTTTGTCAAGTTCTCCTCAGCTCTGGCTCTAAAAATATTTTCATCCTTTCTTCTCTGATGGTCCCTGAACTATGTGAAAAGTTACACTCTTCAGGGTTTTTTAAGGGAAGGCACAGCCTCTATCTATCTATCTATCTATCTATCTATCTATCTATCTATCTATCTATCTTTCTCCCTCCCTTGCCCTCTCTCTCTCCCCCTCCCCCCTCTCTCCCCCTCCCCTCTCCCCTCCCCCTTCCCCTCCCCTTCCCCCCCCTCCCTGGCCCCCTCACTCCAAAGTCTCTTTATTCTGCCACTAAGACTCAATGCCCAACCATGACCCTCTCCATGGTTATGAGGTTCTCTCTTCAAATGAGGCTTATACTGAAAGGTAATTTTATATCAACCTCTTTCTCTCAACATGCTGCATCTAACATGTATTCTCTGTCATGACAGCATCTCTAGTCCCACCACTAGCATCTCACTAAAACCTACCAATGCCTATCTCTTCATATCTTCTCATATAACCTGGGTCCCTTTCCCGCCACACCGCCACAGTGCCAGGCTTATCTCTCAGCCTAATTCCATTCGTCTCAGTTTGTCCCCCAAAGCTAAGTCATATCCCAAAATCCACACTGCCTTCTCTCCAGACCCTGCCCGGTATTTAACTAAAGCCTTTAGCCTTTTTTTTTTTTTTTCATTGTATATGTTCCTATGAGTGTGTGCATGTGCACTACCAATGTGCTGGAGCTTACAGAGATCAGAAGAGATGGATCCATGGACCTGGAGTGACAGATAATGGTGAACATACCATGTAGGGTATTGGGAACCAAGCCTGGGTCCTCTATAAGAGCAATAAGCACTCTTAAGCACTGAGCCATCTCTATAGCCCTAACGTTTTTAATAAAAATGTCTTTTGTTTTTGGCAGCGCAACAGCTCTTGAGTGCCAGTGAGACTTTGATCACAGCTCCCACTGACCTTAACATTCTTCAAACAGGACAAGCATACTCTTGCCTGGGGAGGGTTTCTTTACTGTTCCTTCAGCCTCAACTACACCATACCCCTGCCTGTCCCTCAGTGTCCTTTCAATAAATGCCTTCTCCACTTGTTCAGTTCACAGTAATCCCCCGTGCAGCCTTCCCTAGGCATTGCTTTGTTTATCTAACATATCATTGTGCAGAAGGTAGAGACTATAGATCCTCTTATCTCTCCTTCCTCGTGGCCTGCCTGTGTCCCATGCCATGTCCCAGAGAGGTTTCTCTGATCAAGACCCCAACAGTAGTTTTGGTTCTTGTGCTCCTGAAAGAAAATTTAACAGGACACATTAGCAAATGAAGTAGTCAATAGTTTAGTGAGAGCAAGAAAGGAATAGGAATGTGCTCCTTAGGAGAGCAAGCCAAATTGAGCTGCCTTGGCTTTGACCCTGGTATACAAGAAGATTATGCTTTTCCTCCACCTGTTAGCCCCTCCTTTGAGTCTTCTCCAAGGTGAACACTTCTAGGAATTCAGTACAATTCTGGGGCAGCCCAGTTTACTCAGAGTTCAGACTAAGTAAGTATGTAAGATGCAAGGGTAGGCACAGGGATTTAAGCACCCTAAAGCTGAAAGTTTACTAGGGAGCAGGGCAACAATATGCTCTTATGCTTGTTCTAGAGCAGAAGTCTTGAAATTGCTTTGATCTGACCTGACTAGCATAGATACCATCACTAGTTCCCCTTACATTGTGTTCTGAGGTTCCTGAGCTCCAAGAAACCAGATGAGCAGCCTGGGAGAAATTAAAATGCATCCACCTCTACAATCTACCCTAGAAAAAAAAACAGCCCCACTGCATACAGTTCACAGATCTCAGCTGAAGTGCATCCCTGCCGGTTATCTTTATACATAGATCACTAGCTGACTAACACTATTGTCTTTACATCCTGCTTCAGGGCTTTGAGCTGGTCCACCCATTGGTCTTTATGCCTTATCTTTGGAAAACTATTGGTCAGTCCCTCCTGGAGCAAACATTCTGTCTAACACCTTCTTCAATTTACTGGATCCACACAGATTAAGACATTGCTATTCCTGGGACAGTGATGGTTCATTCTGCTTGGATCTCCCTCTTTATGGTATCTTTACAAGGCTTGCAACTGTAACCTCTGCTGGAGAAGTGTACATGAATATAAAGTCTCCTGCTTCTAAGGTCACTGCTGATAGCCACCACAGGACTGGGACACAAAGAGGCTTGTGGGCCGAAGAGCATCTAGCTGGGAAAGCTGACTTGAAAGGGGCTGCTGTTATGGAAAACCAGAAGGATCCATTCATTTTCCTCTCATGTCCTCTCTCTTCCTGGCTCCCAACGGGCACTAATGCAGTACACACCAGAACAGTAGAAGGGGACCTCACCTCTCTGCCATCTGTCTTCTACCGTCCACTGCCAATGGTCTCTGTCTTTGGAGATGCAAGTCAGGCCCTCTCTTGGGTACCTTGCTGTTAACAGAGTTGAGGGTCTTGGGTGTGGCCACCCTAACACTGAGGCTCGCACTCAGCCTCAATCAACCAATTCAACAAGCAATAATGAAAATCAGGAAAAGAACGGTTATTCAATGTGGCTACATTGGGAAAAGGAACAAAGATTCCCAAAGCAGAATAAGTCTCACTCAGTACCTGTGCCCCCCCCCCCAGCACTTTTCACCAGCCCTAAACGTCTCCAACCCAAGGCCTGGGCTTCTGCCTCACTTCTCCCGGCTTCATATAACTCAGCCATTTTGGCAAGGTGCCTTTTTGGTCTCTTGACTCACTCTTAGCCATTTGGCAGGTAGCTCTCTCTTAACCCGCTTGCCCCTCCCCCCCTCCTTTCTCATCTCAAAGTCTGGTTCAGTCTGAACTCTTCCAGATGCCTCTGACTGTTCTCTCCCTCACATCTACACTAAACCTTCTCCCCAATCACCCCTAGGGGTGGTCATATAGAGTTTAAAGGAAGGAAAGGAATGAGATGCCCCATTGTCTAGGCTTCTGAGAGTCATCAGAGCTGTGAAACATTTTCCTGAAAGACACTGCTCCTCTGGTTAGGACCAATCATCCAGATACTTCCTTCTCAGACTCCTGTGGAAATTACACTTTCTTGAAAACCATTGTTTCAATCTGACATCCAAAAGAAGGAACAGAGTGACGTTTTAGAATATCTTCATTCCTAACAATACAACACTCTGAAGAAGGTGAGTGTGTGAGGGAAAGAGAAGGACCAGTGACCCTCTGTTCTCCGACTTGGAGACCACAGAGACACCCAAGCACTTGCCTCCCTTGCGGAGAACATGGCTCCATCCTTTTTTCAGGTCAAGTTGGTCCTGCCATAAAAAATGACCTGTGAAATGGGTGTTGGCAGTGAGAAACAGCAGGGGCCATGAGCACAAACAGCTCAAAATGGTTTGGGTAAATTATTTCCATTAACGTGGAGAATGAACTCCCAGGACACTGTGCCTTTAGTGTCTCTGTGTTGTTGTAGAAATTAGAGTAGCACTAACCACTACAGAAAGTCCCTTGCCACCCCACAGCCATGCCATCCACAAAGAGGCCCCCTGAGCTCAATCTGGGCTCACCATGGGAGGCTCAGAGCACCTAAGGAGTTTAAGTATAGGCACAATCAAAGCTGGGGTTGCCACCTCCGAGAAACTTCAGCAAATCTATGGGGGCAGAGCAGGGCCAGGTCTGCTAACAGGGACCCTGCCCCCTCCCTCTCTAGTACCTGCCCCCAGGTGGTTATTCAGCTCCTAGCAAAGGAGAAAAAAATAAATCCGTCTATAGCAGCAGCCTTTCTTGAATCAACCCCATTTTTAAACCATAGCCACTTGGGATTAGGAAATGAGGGTGATTGGCTTTTAATTGGCCTCTGTGCTAAATTAATGGTGAGCGCTGGAAGAAAATCGTACTTATTTTTACTGAGAGGTGAAATGGTCCTTTTCATCCTTTTATGGGAGAAAGAAAAGAAATCAGAAGTATTTCAAATGGAGCAGAAGGAATAAAAGAAGAGGTAGAGGCAGGGGTAAATGTTTTGTCTAGTTTGAATGCAGTCCTTTATTATAACCTCTCTTAATTATGAATTATTATTCCAGTTATTATTGGAAATAGTTGTCAAACTGCTAAATTACAATGTTCTGGTTGCTCTGCTAAGGAGAAATGATTTGAGTCAGAAAGCAAAAGCTAATTTTGCCTTTGAACGTCTTCGGTAAGGCTCTGCACAGCATAGAGGTCCCACACCAGGCTGAAGAGAATGGGGTCTCTCTCAATGGAAAGCAATGTGTCCTTTCCTGCATCCAGTGGCATGAAAAATGTGAGGACAGTCTTGCTGACAGTGAGTGGAACTCCTTACTATTAATCCCAAGAAGACTGGCCAGGACTGTAGCTCAGCTGCTAGTGTGGTCACCCAGCATGAGTGAAGCTCTGGGTTCCATCCTTGACACCACATAAAAGTGACATCTCAGTACATATGTCATCCCAGCATGAGGGAAGTAGAGGCAGGAATATCAGAAGTTTAAGGTCACCTTCATCTACATACTAAGTTCAAGACTTGCTAAGAATGCATGAGACCATCCAAAAATATGTGTTGTGTGTGCTTTCTTCTTTTGGGGAGGAAAGAATGTCTTTGCATTCTAAGGTAGAACTTTTGCTATCATGCCTGCCCATCCCACCTCTCCTTCTTCTTCCTGCTTTCTTCAGATTCTTTCCAGAAGACTCAAGGGAAAATTCTGACTCAACTTCCTGAGTTTTCTGCCCCTTAAACAATGAATATTATCTGAACCTAAAGGAGAGTATTTGCAGGTGGGAAAAGCACCCTGCACAATCAGGTAAATCCAGGCTAAGCTTTGCCCTGTTACAAGATGCCCAAGTGCTGCGGGCTTGGAGTTGTCCAGGTGAGCTTCAGTTACAAATTCCTACCTGGAAAATTTTGGAAAGCTTCAGAGTGTGTGTGTGTGTGTGTGTGTGTGTGTGTGTGTGTGTGTGTGTGTGTTTATCCAACTTGAGAACTGCCTTACATGCATGAAGCCTGCTGTAGTTTGAACGTAAATGGATCCCACAAACTTATATGGAGTAAGACTTTTAGGAGATGTGGCTTTGCTTGAATGGGTGTTGCCCTGTTAGAGGAAGTATGTCACTGTGGGGGTGGATTTTGAAGTTTCCTATGCTCATGAGCCATCCAGTGTCTGAGTCAACTTCCTATTGCCTGCAAGATGGAGGACTCTCAGTTACGTCTCCAGTACCATGTCTGCCTGTGTGCCTCCTTGCTCCCCACCACGATGATGATGAACTGAACCTTTGAAACTGTAAGCCGGCCACCCCAACTAAGTGTTTTCATTTATTAGAGTTGCCGTGGCCACAGTGTCTCTTCACAAAAATAAAAACCTCTAACTAGGACAAAGCCCAAGGCCTAGTCATGGAACTGAATCCAGAGGGCACCAGCTGAGCATTTCTGGTTGTAGCATCCTGGAACAAAAAATTGGGCCAAGATCTCATGGATAGCTATAGAAACAGAGGCAGTTTATAACGAAGGAGAAATTTGCACTCCTGAGAATGAAAGTGGACCAGATTGTTCAGAAAGGTTAAAAGCTAAACGATGTTCAGCCAAGAGAGTAATGATCCTTTATGGGTCATTCCCCAACTGCACACCTTGGCTGGCATTTGGAGACTGTGGGCTTTTCCTGTGGATCTTCTGTCCTTGGAAGCCCCTGACCAGTGCTTTCCAGTCTTCCTCTTGTGTGTTAATCTTGATAGCACCCCACAATCATACTCTCCTGCCGCACAACTGAGCACAAACAGTTATATCTTTTTACACATGTACATAAAAGATTAGTGCTATCCACAGCCAAGGGCACTTTTCTCAAGAAGAATCCTTGCTGATAGCTGAGAAGTAGATTGTGGTCTTACAGAACAGGAAGTTATTAGTTATTAGTTATTATAGGGAAGGGGTGCAGTACACCTGTGCTGGAGAACCATTGTCTGTGACATTGGGTCAAGAGGAATGAACTATAGTGACAGCACATGGGATCTGCTATTGTGTTGTTTAGGAACATGGCTCTCAGCCCCAACATCCTGGGTCCCTGTGGAAACTATGACTTCCAGAAGTATGCACTATTTTCTTATTTGTTTAATTCCATCATTCTACTTACATGATGTAGCTACCTTTGTTACAAGCGATTTCACTATTTATAATTTAACATTATAAATATATGTTTGTATATAAATTTATATAAAATATTTGTGTGAATATAAATAATAGAAATATATGTATATAATTCTATAAATTAACAAATATATATTATATTTTGGTTCTTACATACAGTACCACTTCTGCTCTACCTATATGTGTGTGTGTGTGTATACATATATTACATATATATATAGAGAGAGAGAAATGATGATGATAAACACTATTCTAGACCTCAGGCTTTCAAGGGTAAACAAAATGCTTGATATACCCATAATCACAGAACCTAAGTGTAGAATGAAGTAGATGCAGTCAGGATACATTCAGCAGCAGGAAATCCTGACTCCAATGCCTGGGATTTCAGTCTAATGTGTTCCTGCACATACCAAAATGTCCAGAGACAAAACTCCCACTCTGGGTTCCAGAGGTCTGCTTTGATTCTCTGACTTTCTCCTGGCCCTGTTTAGGTCTAGTTCTGTGTCCAGAGCACATAATGGTAGTAGTAGGCATTACTCCTGGCGTCCAGCCTCAAAGATGGTACTCTTTAGCCAGTAAGGGGACTCAGCAGTAAGAGTGCTTGCTACCAAGCCTGATTGCCTGCGTTTGATCTTTGAGACCAGCATGGGATGAACATTGACCCTTGTAGGTTATCCTTTCTCATCCACATGCATACCACGCCATGCACACATGCACACACACATACTGTGAGGGACAGTAAATGGGAAGGAGAAGACAGAGTAGAAAGTGGGCATACTCCATTTTCTAGAAGATAAACAGGTTTGGCAGAGAGAAGCAATTTCTTTACAGGCATATGACATATGGCTGTTACCTAGCTTCCAACACAACACAGCTGTCTAAGCCTAAATCCAACTCTTGCTACTGTTCCTGGGCCCTCCACAGTTTAGGAAGAAAGGAAAAGCAGATGAGGGAGCACTGTTTTAGTCACCACTGACTCCTCTATGCCTAGCACAGGGTCTGCCACACATGTTCACTAATGCTTCAAGAATAAATATCAGAAAACCAGCAAAGTCCAAAGGGCAAAGGATATTTATTGCGAAGTGGACAAAAGGTGTGAGTTTGGATTTGCATAGCTAATGAAAACTAAGAATTGATTTCCAATTGCAATTTTGTAACTAATGAACCATCTTTTCAACAGCTGTACCCCAAATCTGCCACTAAGAGTCCTGGAAAGGCCAGCACGGCGAGTAACCTTCCCCATAGCTTTCTTCCTTGTTAAAATTCCCCATGAATGCTTGTTCTCAAGCAAGATGTGAAATTGCTGATTTCTGCTCTATCTCCCCTGATTTGCACAGAGCTGCCCTTTGAGATCCACAATGTGCAATTGTCATGCTACCATTAAGTCTTCCAAAATATCGATTTCAAATGTGAATTCCCATCCTCACCAATTACTCAAAAGAAATGCGTCATGGGAAAATGGTATTTCTCCACTCTTTGCTTGCTTGCAGGCACAGTAAGTTCACTGATAGGCTTTAAGGCGGCTGGTGTCTCAATACAAACTTAATAAGTGGCAAAGGTGGCCGCTGTATTCAGGAATAAGGAGGGGACTGTCCTGGTCTGGGTTCAGTAGGCACCATGTCTGCAGTCACCCCCCACCCACCCAGCCAGCCAAATAGCTCATGCTGCCCCAGCCACCCTGTGCACTCTGAGCAAGTCCATCCCATACACTTGTATGAGCTCTTGGGAAAGAAGTGGGCTGGTTTCTTCTACTTTTTGAAGGCAGAAGTTCATGTAACACAGGCTAGCTCAAACTCTATGTAACGTGGCAACATTCAATTTCTGTTCCTCCTGTCTCTACTACTAGAGTGCTTAGATTACAATAATGAACTATCATGGCCTGTTCACATAGTGAGCATACATTCATTGACACCAGAAACCTGAATGCACGACATACACATTCTCTCTCTCTCTCTCTCTCTCTCTCTCTCTCTCTCTCTCTCTCTCTCTCTCTCTCTCTCTCTCTCTCACACACACACACACACACACACACACACACACACACACAAGATTCAGGTATGTGCAGAAAATACCAAATCTGACAAACATGCTATATTCACTTTCATCTTGATAGCCCTTCAACACCTTCTCCAGGCGCTATTAGCCTTTGCATTTACATCTCATCTGGGCAGCAGTGCCCACAGGGGCCTGCAGTATGCCTCTGCTTTGGTGCTAATTTCAAAGACATTGCTAAGTGCATCTAAAAGCTAAGATCATAACTGCTTAGTTCAGTTCCTACCTTTCTCTGGATGTCTGTGTGACCAGAAATAGATGTGCTTGGCATATTCAAGTGTTGTTTAATAATCTGTCTACAAAGAAGGCTTCTTGGGGATGAGGAGAAGTAGAGCAGGGTACAGTTTACAATTTGTTTGTTATAGAAGGTGAAGTGAAAGATGAAAGGAGATGGAAAAGCTGTGAGGACTTGGATCTGCAACCAGACAGGGCAGAACTCTGCTGATACAGCTGCTGACTGTCTCTCAAACATAAACACAACACATCTCCCTCTTTGATGCTAAAATCCCTCTAAAGAAGAGTGGTTCACCAGCCCCTTCCAGGTCAAAAGACCCTTCCACACGGGTCACATATCAGATATTCTGTACATCAGATGTTTACATTATGATTCATAACAGTGGCAAAATTATAGTTACAAAGTTGCAACAAAATTATTTTGTTGAGGGATGAAGGTCACCACAAGATGAGGAATTGTATTAAAGGGTCACAGCATTAGGAAGGTTGAGAACCACTTCTCTAGGGGCTGTTCTATGACCCATAGCAGAAGTTTCCAGCTGCTCCTTTGGAGTGTGCCAATACGCTGTAGTCACCTCTGTGGTATGCTGCAAGGAACTTGCTGTTATCAGAAGTTCAAATTTAGACCTGAGTTTTCTGTTTATAAAGCAGCAGCATGCTCCCTAAGATACCACTCTCTCCTGTCCTGCATTCTTGAATCAGAGAGCACACAGGGAACATAGAGGTTGGAGCATGTTGTGTGAGATTTTTCCTGGGGAGACACAACACACAATCTACTCACTTCAAGAAGAAGTCCATGATAGACCAAAGTAAATGGTTCCATCAAATGCTACCATAGCAAACCAGTGAGTTTTTCCTAGGGTTACTAACAGGGGTGTGGGTGAGGAGTTACTCCGAGGAGCAGACACAATTTTACTTGAGTTGTATCACAGAACAGCCCACTCCAACACAGATGTCAACTCTTGAAAGTTGCAACCCTGGGGCTGTCTGCAGGCCCCTCAACAGTTCTTCACCCTCTCCACATCGCCATAGACCCTGAAGGTAATAAAGAGGCTTTGGGATGTGACTCTCTCAGGGATCAGGTTGCTGACCAGAAGGATGGTATTCCCGGCACCTGTCAGGCCTAGAATGGCAATGCTTCCAGCTGCCAGAAGCTTCAGCAACAGATGTTGATTTCACACGTGAGATCAGACACACACTACCAGTGCTGCATTAGAGTTTATTCAGGAGAGTTGCCAGGCAAGTACAAGGGCAGAGAAGCAGAAGAGAAAAGAGACTGTCTCTCATTTAGTGTCTCCTTTTAAGAGTAGAGGTCACCACAGATTTACATAGCCATGCCTAGGGGCGTGCCCTCCATATAGGGCTCCCTGTTGGGTTTACTACGTGTTCTGCCAGTGCCATGTTGGGTTATCGAACTAGCACATTTACCACATAGCTGCTATGTACCAGTAATCCTTACAGCAGAAGCTATGTCCAGGCAGCACTCCGTGGACATTAGGGACAGCGGGCCTGTGGCCTGAAGGAAGGCAAAGGTGGGAAGGAACCCGGCTCTTGTATATGGAGAGGATGACATTATGCTGGGAGCACCACAGGCTGCAGCCATGGTCTGGTGCAGAGAAGGTTGGCTGTTCCCAGAGGGCAGGTGGAGCTGAGTGTAATCTCTGTTCTTGCTGTATTTGACCTCAGGATTGGTGAGCTTGGGGATGTCAATGTGCAGTATGCAGCAGGCATTGTAGATGTTCTGGCCATCCAGAGATAGCTTGGCATGCTGAGTGCTCACAAGGTCATACTGCAGCAGTGCTTGGAACTTGTTGTTCTTGGTGAATGTGATGACCTTCAGGACTGTGCAGAACCTAGAGAAGATCTCGTGCGCATCCAGGGTCACTGAATATAAGAGGTTTTCCACAATAATCTCAAGCACCAGGTTCTGGCTTGCCAATTCCCACATTCATAGAAGTGGCAGAGTTCAGTGCAGACTGCAGAGTTCATGGCCTGCAGGACTGCCTGGGCCTGGTTGGGTGTGCTGTGGGTTTTGAGCTTCTTGTGAAGAACAGGATGTCGATGAACTGTCCATACAGCATGGGCACCACTGACCATGGTGTTGGCAGCCTCCTCTGTGTAAGGAGATAGGTGACATTCTCAAAGGGCAGCCTCAGAGAGATGACTTCTCCCTCAGTGACATCACTGGGTTGCTTGCAGATGTGGATGGCTCTGAAAGGGATCCCTGCGCTCCTCTTATCACCTGTGAACATTCCCTTAGACTGCTTATGATGAAGGGGCTGTTGCTGATACTTGTGGAGAAGAGCTTGTCAGATCTTCACTTTGTACTGTGTCTGGGACCACGTTATATATGACGCACAGAGCAGACTCACAGAGACAGAGTCGAGGCACAGGAATTGAGAACTCAGTTTTTGCCTCCATCGCCAGCTCTATATCATCTAGTCTGCCTATAACCTTTTGTTTGATATTTTCCCAGTAAGGACTTTATTAATGTATTTTCATGATAAAAAGTTTCATTATGACATTTTTATAGGAGTATATAGTGCTTGTCTCCCTTTTCTGCTATCCCCTTCCTTTTTCCCAATGGGCTCCTGGTAATCTCACATCCTTTATTTTTAATCTAGATTCCACATATAAGAGAAATATGATATTTTTCTCTCTGGATTATTTCACATAACAAATTGGTGTCCAGTTGCATATGATTTTTTTTCCTGCATGATGATCTTATTCATCATGGCTGAATAAAATATATAGGCATGTCATGTTTTCTTTACACATTTATCAGTTGATAGGCACATAGGCTGATTTCATAACTTGACAATTATAAATAATTCTGCAGTAATGTGGATGCACACATATCACTATTGATTAATGACTAGCAGTCCTTTAGGTATATACTCAGTGTCCCATCCATTTCAATATGCCCTGGATTTCACCTGTACCCGCAAAATTCTCCATGTATACTTCCTAGCTTATTCTTTTTTAAAATGTGTGTGTGTCTCCCTGTGTGTGTGTAAATGTATATCATTACATGTAATTCAACATGTAGCGATATCCAGAGAGACTAGAAGAGGGTATTTGATCTCCTAGAGCTAGAGTTACATGATTGTGACCTGTTCTACATGGGTACTGGAAGAACAGGAAGTGCTCATTTTCACAGAGCCATCTCTAGCCCCTCCTGTACCTTATATAATGACAAACCCCAACTGTAATTGTCTACACTTAACCTTTCTCTAGAGATCCACTCCTCATATAGCAGCCTCAAGCTATATGATCCCAGATAGGTTGGATTGAGATTGGCTCAATATGAGTTTATACATAATGCCAGAAGATTCCGAATTCTAGCTGGTATTTAATGAAGACTCAGAACCAGACATTGGGGAAAGCTGGAATATCAGAGAGAGGAAACAGACCACAGTCAATTCTCACCCAGCCAACTTCTCAGGGTAAAAGCTAACTTCAAAAGTCCTCAACCTGGCTCATTCCTACTCACTATCTGCCTACACCTGCCTTAAAAATCTTCTTCACTCGGTTGTTTTACTTCCGGGTTCAACTCTACATCATAATCCTAGAGTTAGGACTAACAGTGTGAACAACTACTATTTGGTAGTTAGGCCTTTTACTCACAGAAACACAGAAAGATCTGGTCTCTGGAGTTATGGAATTAAAGGCGTAGGCTACCACTTGATCTGTCCTGTGCTGGGATCAAAGGCATGAATTATCACTCTCTGACCCTCCTGTCTTAACTGTGAGTGAATCTGTTCTCTGGCATTCCAGACTAATTTTATTAAATATAAAATATATCACCACATACTAGCTATTTAAAATTGACTACATACTGAAATTAAAATGTTTGAAATGAAATATTAAATTAAATATTTTAAAGCTAATTTTATATGTTTTCTTTTTATCAGCTTAATATGGCTTTCTGTGGATTTTAAAGTTTTGTGTGTGTCCCATGCTGTGTTTACATGGGCAGCACAATCCAGAGAACCAGTCTGGCTTTCCTTGGCCTGCCTCTTTCTCCACAGGCATCTCAGAGAAACTTCATTCCAATACGTCAGATGCTGCTGTTCTTCTCTCGTCATACCCAGGACAAGCGTCTGCCTCTCCCTTATTCCTCCACCACGGGCCCCTAATTTCTTGGCTACAAGCTAAAGAATGAAATCATGAGTTGACTTTTTTGTCTGTGTCCTACATGGGACCCATTTGCAAGGCCAAGTGGTTCATCTTCTGAAATGTAGCTTGGCCATGGGCACTTGTTATGGAATTTTCCTAGGGAGATATGAATAAACTGGGAATTGACCACAGACTAAGGAAATGACCCCATTCCAGTCTATCTTAGTGAACCAGTTAGTTTATGGTGTTTACTTGTAGTGGCATGTGTGGGGTTTATTTACAAGAGTGTGGGTGATTCAATGGCAAATGAAAAACTAAAAATCCCACCCCAACTGGTTGACAGCTCCTGAAAGTTGTATCGCTGGAGCTCCCTACACAACTCTTAGATAGACAAGGCAGAGTCTCTTCTCACCAGGAATTGTTACTGTTTATATAACCTTGAAGGGGGGGTGCACTTTTTGAATCTTACAAATTTCAGGAGCTTCCTAAACCCTGTAAGTTTGCTTTACTTCCTGCCTTAAGTATCTTCTTCACCCAGTTGTTTCATTTACTTCCTAAAATTTAAAAGCCTCTTTGTCTACTCAGAAGATGTTTCCATTGGGAGGACCTAGGTACACAACAGCACCTCTCTTCCATTCTGTCCAGGCACCATCATCCTCATTGTATATAACAGAACACAACACATGGGTCTTCCATTGTCTCCTTTGATCCTACCATACATCCCCTACCTAGCAGAGCAGCAAAATGGTCATTCTAGTTGTGGATAAGGCAAACTCTGACAAAACTTTAATACTTTCAGTTGCACTTAAAATCCAAGTCCTGATCATAGTATACAAACCTCTACTATGTGTTTCATAGTCTGACTCCTGTTCACCTCTCTACTTTAATGTCCCACTTTCTTCCTGTTTCCAGAATCTGTCATATCAACTTCAAGTTTTCTCTGCTCTGTGGCCTTTGTACTTCTGTTCTTTCTGTCTGAAATGAGCTTTGTGCATCTCTTCAGAATGGCATGACACATTAGAGAGGGTTTCCTGGAAATCCCATCTAAAATAGAGGCCACCTAAGGCTATCAATCACAGCATCCCATTTTTCCCTTACTAGAACTTATTATTCTAAAATCTGTCTGTGTATCTGTCATTAACACTCTTAAAACTTTATCATTCACTACTAAACACTGATGCCTCTTGTTTTTCCCACATCCATATCACTCTCCATCATCTTGGTTGACATAGGTGCCCTAAAAGACTCCCAGGAATTGTTTTCAAGGTTGAGGAGGGTATCCATGGCCTGTGCATGCTACAAAAGTACTTCACCACTGAACTACAGACTCAGACATTTTCTTTTTTCGATATAAGGACTCCCTATATTAGACTGGCCTTGAACATGTGATTTCCCTGCCTCAGCCTCCCAAGTATCTAGGATTATAGGCCCATGTCATCATGCTCAGCTTTAATGTATATCTTTCTTATTACCTCTCTCTCTTCCTCCCTCTCTTCCTCCCTCTCTCTCTCCATCCCCTTCCTTCTCCCTCCTTCTCCCTCTCCCTCTCTCTCTCTCACTCTCTAATAAACAAACAATGAACACTATAGTTGTCTTTTATTTGGTTTCTAGCACTTGTCACTCACAAGGAGATACATACACGGGTATTTGGAAAATTCACACTGACTCCTGTTGGTGTCCTGGTAGCTCATGCCAGCTACATTTCTCAGAGCTCATTGGTTGCTTCAAAACACATTGTCTCAGTGTTTCATGGCGATTGGAGTAAACACCATTCTTCATCATTGGTTATCAGTGCTCTCCTTCTTTCTGATGGCCCTTGATGTGCGTGCAGAGGTAGGTAAAGGACAGACCAAGTATGCACAGGGAACCCTGCCTGTGTTCTTGACACTCTCATCTTCTGGGTTAACACTGGTTGAGGTCAACACCATTCCCACCCTTGAAGTCTAGGAAGTAACTCTCTTTCCTAATAATAAATTCTCCTTTCTTGTCAACCCAGCCCCTTTGGACAGCTGCTCTTCGCACCAGAAGTCCCTCCTAGTGCAGACCTCCAGGAGGAAGACCCAGGCAACCTCTGCTACCTATGCTGATCAAGAGCTTAGGTTTTCAAAATGTGGCCTCTTCACAGCATAATCCTAGACTCAGAAAATGAAAAGTAGAGGGCTGGATTCAGTCAGTAGAGTACATGCCTTCCATGATGAAGACCTGAAACCTACATTGTAAAGGCTAGATATATAATGCATATTTATAATCCCAGCACTGGGAGGAGATACAGAAAGTTCCCAGGGCTGAGTGAACAGTCACTATAGTTGACTTGATGAGCTCCAGGCCTAGACACAGACCTCGTTTTAAAAAAAAAAAAAAAAATGTGAGTGACCCTGAGGAATGACAGCAAATGTTATCTTCCATGAAGGCATGAATATATTTGAATAGGCATATGTACCTGCATGCACACACATGCACATACATACACACACAATGGAGGACAGACAGACAGAGACAGAGAACAAGTATTAATCCCTCTTTGCAAAAATACTGGTTCCCACAACAACTGTGGAACAGGTACACACTCTCTACTTTGGTTGACCAATGCTTTGTTCCAGGAAGAATTCTCTTGTGTCTTTGGGGACACTGACATGAAAAATTCATGTAAAGCTTAGTATATGTATCAAGCAGCTTCCTAAAAACTGTGTGTGAATCACATTTTTTAAAATTGAGTCCCATTTCCCTACTGACTATGGCTATCTGCTCATAGACGCTTTCCTTCCTCCATGATTTATCTACAATTGGCAGCAGCAAACTACAACCCTAGCTTCATAGCTCTATCTATCCCAAGAGGCTCATCAATCAATCATCAGAATTTCTATTCAGAGCCTATTATGTGTAAGACATTGTTGATGATCTATAAAGAGAATAGGAAATCCACCAAAGACACTGGGGGAAGCTCCTATCTGAATCCTCTACAAAACCATATGAATAGCCATGTTCTTACTTATCTCCTCTGTAAATTATCAGGTTTTTCTCAAAGAAGTATCTGTGTGCTGAACAGACTAGGTTACCATAGAAATGGAAAGGCATAAAAGGATATTTAGAAATGGAAGGACATCTATAAATCCTCACTAACAGCAATTGTGATTGTTGGGAGCAATGATTGAAACTATTCTGTGTTCTGAGTTGGGGGGGGGGGGGCTCAAACAACACACCAGTCTTCAGCTTCAGGCAAAACAAGAGCAAATTAAGAAAAAGTTAATAATACCCAATATAAACAAGTCTGGAAGGACGACTTAATTTTCTTTTGTGACAAGAAATAAATCCATACCACTGATAAACCTCCAAGTCAACCTCCAGTTTCTCTGTGGTGTCAGTTTCTCCCAGCCCTGTCCTGGTGTTATCTGTAGCATCAAAGTGGCTATGTGACCAACTTCAGCAGCAGTTTCCCAGCTTAAAAGGAAGTGATCCATGAAGTTTTAGCTACTCATTGTCATCTGGACACCCAGAGGACTCTGGGCATCTCATGAAGACTAAGAAGTATCAAATGGTAACTACTGGAAACAGCAAAGGCGGCATTGTAATAGTAAGTTTCTGGCCTATCTGGCCTGTGGTTCAGTCCCTCAGACCCTCAGTCCTGCAGTCCCACAGAAACACACAGACACTTACATTAATTTTATGCTGTCAGTCTATTGTTCAAACATATTCCTCTTGCTTATAAACTAACCCATGATTAGCCAAGTACCTTCTCTCACTCTTTCCTCTGCAACTGCTCGTATCTCTGGTGGTGTCTCTTCTGGAGTCTTTCTGGCATTATTGCTCTTCTCCTGCTATTTCCAGAGTTTTCTTAGTCTGGTAGCCCCACTCAAACTTCCTGTCTGCCTTCAGCCAATCAGTGTTTTTATTAAACCAGTAGGCAGGATAATTATTTACAATATAACAGGACATAGTTCCACTACACGGCATATTTGAGATTTGTTGTGCTTGCAAACACCAGAAATGAGCTCACATTACCTTAATAAGGACAAGACAATGGGGTGTTGCAATAAAAAAAAATAAGATTTTAATCTGTGAAGTTCAAGATCAAAGAAAATAAGTCCCAGAAGTGTTAGAGGTGGCAGGAAGGTTTTCTTCTGGACCCCTGGTCATACCAGCCTCTTAGCTGCCTTTTTTCTTGGTGAATCTATTCCTCTGTGCTTCCTTAGAAGCCTGCCCTTTCTGATGCCCAGTATGTGGACACCAAAGCCTCAATGTCTATTTTTTAGGCTCAAGCTACCTCAAGAGATGCTGCCTCTCTTTTGGTACAGTTCCATATCATAAGAAAAGCTGAGCTTTAGCATAGCTTTCACAGATGGCTGCCATTTAGAGTAATTAGTTGAGGCTGGGGGTGGATGTCTTCTTCATCAACTCTGAGTGTCATTACAAAATGCCATGAATTACATAAGTTAAAAAGCAGGCACTAGAAATGCTACCAGAAAGGTAAGTGGGGGATGAGAACCTCCTCATTTTCTGTGTCCTCACATGGCCTTCTCTCCATGCATGTAAGGAGAGAGAGGGGGAAACCCTCTGATGTCTCCTATTATAATATCATCAAGATATCCTGCCCTCATGGTCTCAACTAAGCCTACTGGTAAGCAGGAAAGACAGCCAGGGGCAAGGACTGGGTCTAAACTGCTCCTTAATAGAGACAGTGAGGTGGATGAAGTAGTGCCCCCTGATTTTAATGCCTCCCAAAAAGATACGTTCAAGTTCTAATCTCAATATCTGTATGTATAACCTTATTAGAAACAGGCTTTTGTAGATTAACTAGAGATGTCTAGAAGAGGTCAAACTAGACTTAAGATGAAACCAGAATTCAATGGCTGGTAGCCTTATGAAAAAAAGGAGAGAGTAGTGAAGTAAACGCACTTGCTGCTCCTGCAGAAGACCCAGCTTCAGTTCCCAGCATCCACAATGGCTCACAGTCATCCATACCTCCAGCTTCATGGCATCTGATGCTCTTCTTAGACTTAAATGGGCATCAGGCATGCACATAGATACATGCAGGCAAATTATTCATGCACATAAAATTATTAGTTAAATAAATCTTTTCTTTAAAAAAGAATAATACATGAAGGGACCCAGGCCAGAGATTCTACTTGTTATCAAATTCAGCAGTACTAAAGGAAAAAGTAAATCAGTAGTCTTTACTGCATGTATGTATATATAAGTTTTTTGCATATAATGTGTGTATATGATTTTGCATGTGTGTATATGTGAGAGAATGCTTGTGGAGGTCAGAGACTACTGTCAGAGATCTTCCTCTATTACTCTCTACTATGCATTTGGGGTTTTTTCCCTTGTGTGTCTGTTTCATTTTTAGGCTTGAGGACCACTTATTAGAATTTAAAAGGAAAACCCCAGAACAGATGAGCTGTAGACTTCTCAATCCTGAACACATAGCTCCTATACATATACATACACACACACATATATAAATCTATATACATCATATGCATACACATATTCCATATACATAACATGCATCATATACATGTGTCTATACATCATACATGTATACATCTATATGTGCTGGATGGAGAATTGTTATTTTTTTCTCTCCTTACACTTCAGAAAAGCCTTTCCTATCACATTCTCTTTCAGAAGCAGTATTGTAAGAACATTCAGCCACAATCTATTTCTCCTTCCTCTCATTCATTCATATTCTTTCACTCTGAGAGTTATAAAACTGCAGTCTTTCTGGGGCCACCATCCCTATCCTTTACTTATTAATTAAAACTAACTTAGACTCCAGGGTTCAGGATTTTTTAACAATACCTTTGTCCCTCCCTTAATCTCTCTGAGCTATCTCTACTTCTCTCTTCACACCATCCAGATGAAGCTTAAGTCTATGGAAGCTCAGCCAGGTGCCTTTTCCAATCCTCTGCCCCAGTAGAAATAGGCGAGCCAGGCACCTGGAGCCACTACATGTTCTGATTCACACCTTCAAGGGAGTCTACTTCTGGCAAGAAACCCCATGCCAGAATTCTATGGTAGGCTTTCTTTTGTTTGGTTGGTTTCATTTGGTTTGGGGTGGGGGTTGCCTGTGTCACTTTTCTCTTGCTCTGTCTCTGCCATGACCACATTCGCTCATGAGATGATTTTGCCTCCTACATCAGAGAGAAAGCAGATGCTACTAGACAAGAAATACCCACAACTAAACCCACACAGCCTGCTGCAATGGAGCCCATCCATCTCTTCCTCCTTCACTCTCATGTGGGATGTGAGCTAACACAACTCTTCTGCCATCTGCTCTGAGGGTCTCACCCACACAGACTCTTACCGACATTTCTCCACGTTCATGCACTGTTCAAGACCCAGCTCTGCCTCACTGCATCTGCCCACTTCCAGCTGCGCCTTCCTTGATGGTATTTCATGGATATTTTTGCCATAGTGGATCTTTCATTGAATGGATTGCGGCTTTCCTTCCTTTGGTTCTCAGGATCAGACAATCCTGGCTTTTCCCCCTAAATATAAATCTGGTCACATGCCTAATTTAGTAAAATACCTCACAAAAGCCACTTAAGAAAGGAAGGCTTTATTTGGCTTATAGTCCAAGGGTACTATCCTTCATGGTAGGAAAGGCATGTTGTCAGGAGTCTGAGGCATCTTACTGTATTGTATCCACAGTTAGAAAACAGAAAGATGAATCTTAGCTTTCTCTTTTTGATTCAGTCTAGGACACCAGCCTATGGAATGATGCTGTCCACAGCTAATGGGTTTTACCACTTTAATTAACCTAATCAAGAAACATCCTTACAAATGTACCAGAGGTTTGATTCCAAGGTGATTCTAAATCCTGTCAGGCTGACAATAAAGACTAACCTTCGTGTATAACTACTCTTCTCCCTGCTTTGTTCTGAACATAGAAAGAGGCATTTAATTCCCCTCTGAGAGCTACTCACAGGACACAGTTCACTTCAATTGTAATTAGCACTTCCCACATGAAACAAGCATGTTCAGAACAACTTGTGAGGCCCTCCAAGCAGAGCCCATGCCTTGTTCATCTCTGTAGACCACAATGGTACCTAGGAAGGATTTGTGTAAATAAATAATTTCAACTAAATTATACTTAAGACATCTTTTCTTAATTTACAACTCTTTTATAATATATTCATATATATGCATGATACAAATTTGGAAGTATATATAGGCACACATATTCCATGGCAAGCTATGAAAATCCAAAGACAACTTTTGGAGTCAGCTGTCTCCTTCCGCTTTGTTGGAAGAGGACTCTTTTGTTGGTTTCTGCTGCGCTGAATACATCTACGCTACCAAGAACTCGGCATCTTCCTTTCTTTAATCCATCTCATGTGAGAACACTGGGATTCCAGAAAAGCACCCCCATATGGTGCTTTGTTGATTGGTGGGTTTCTTGGTTCATTGCTTGGTTGTTTGGCGAATGGGTTGGTCGGTGGTTGGTTTTATCATGAGTTCTAGGGGATCAAATTAGAAGAGTCAGACTTGTGTGGCAAAGCACTTTCATTTACTGAGGCATCGTACCAATCTAAAGACGTTCGTTTTAATGATCTAATATTTAGAGGTTCTGATGTCTCCTTAGATGACAAGGTATCCTCACTACTCAGTGCAGGAAATAAAAGTGACATAATGCCAAGATGCTAACTATGCCTTCTGAGGCTGTGGGTGCAGAATCCGTGAGTAAGGCTGGAGTTAAAAAGGGGTTGAAGAGAACTTAGGGAGATCAGGGAGCCAATGATATGCAAGCAAGATTATCTGAGTTCAGTCTCTAGAACCCAGACACTGGAGAATGTTCTTATAAACCCAGACAGGGTAGGTATAGACAGGTAGGTCTCTGAAACTCGCTGCTCAAACAGCTAAGCCTAATTGGTGAGCTCTAAGTTCCAACAAAAGACCCTCAAAAACATAAGGTGGATGACTCCTGAAGAATGATGTCTGAGATTGATCTCTGACATACAGAGAGAGGAAGAGAGGGAGGGAGGGAGGGAGAGGGAGAGAACAGTGTAGATAGCAGAAGGGGCACAGAATAAAAGCTTTTATTGTGCTGAAGTGTGTGTTCTAGATAGGACCCTCAGCCTTGCCTTCTTTCCTCTCATGATGACTTTTAAGAGTCACCCAGAGCATGAACACTTCTACTTGGCAGCAGATGGCAGCAGTAATAAGCCACTATGGCATGCTAAATACTGACAGGTGGCACAGAAATAGGATCCTCTCCCCCATTAAAAAGACAACTTGTCTTAGAGATGCAGCAAATGGATGGAACCCACACAGAGACACGTCTTTCTCAATGAGGTGCAAATCTCCCAACACAACTTCAATAACTCCATCTGCAGCCCCAGAGACACACTTCTACCACTGAAAAATTTCCATGGAGTTGCCATGAGGTTCCACTGAATCATTAGCTTAGCTTCTAATCCCGGACTATAGATATTTGGTTCCATGGAGATCAGAGAGCCGCAGATGGTCCACCAACCGTTGGTGGTACCTTGTTGGTTCGCACTCATCCTCATCACACCTGTCTTTGAACTTCCACACTGTTTTCTAACAACCTATTAACATCTCCAACACCCCATGACCATGAGCTCTGTGAAGAAAAGTTCTGTCTTAACCAACTCTGATTTTCCCGGATGTCTAGTAAAATGTATAGAACTCTATAGGAGGTTTGCAGAATGGAAAGAGCAAGCCTTAAGAATGCTTGGATTTGAGTCTTTACATCCACATTATCTTGCCTAATGTGTTCGGGTCTCTGGACTTCATTCTTCAGATGCAAAAGTGTATACCTGCCTGTAAAGTGAGTATAAGAATAAAAATTATCTTGGAATGCACATAATTCCCAGTAAAATTCCCAACATGCAATAGCAGTTTGCACAGATTTAACAGTTTCCAGGGAATAACACTGTACCCCATGAGTGCTAGTTAGTTTTAATTGACTATTTGATAGAACTTAGAATTATCCTCTAAATCAAGTTTCATGGGCATGAGTGTAGGGTGTTTTTTTTGGTTGAGAATTGTTATAAGCAGACCCAGAATACTGTGGTCAGCACCATTTCTAGGGTGGTGTATAATGGTGAACTATTTCAAAATGAGGAAAGCTAGAAAACACACAAGCAGATCATCATTCATCTCAATCTCTCTCTCCCACTCTTTCTCTCTCCCACCCTCCACCTTCTCTTCAGGCTAACTGTAGATGTGATGTGATTAGCTGTTTGGCATCCCTGTCTGGCCTTCCCTTCAGTGATGGGCCTCCTTTGTCTGGTTGTTTTTTTCTCAGAATATTCTATCACAGCAACAGAAATAAAGCTACAGTCACACCTTGGTAGGGATGCAGATAACCAATTTCAGGCTGTGCATGTGTAGAGGCAAAGGGCATATGGGAAAGCTCTGTATCTCCCTCTAAATTTTCTGTGAAGCTATAAAAATAGAGAACAAACAAAAGCTTAAAAAGAGAAAAGTTATCATTCTTTTTCCCAATAAATAAAGCACTCCAAGAAATATACAGAAAAAGAAGAACATGGACATGGGATAAAAGAAAAACACTTCTGCGTATGGCATGGCATGCCGACATGCCCAAGGCACTTTTTGTGTGAGTGGGGTGCACCATGAAGGCACTGATCATTTGTCTAAGAGGTTACGGATTTTATATCTTCCATCCATCTGAACACTATCAGCCATCCTTCCACTCCTGACACTGCTCTGGAATGTTATATATAGGCTGCCATAGAGACTTACATAGGCAGGGAACCCTAAGCTGAGAAAAAGGAAGCTACTGCTGATCAGCCAGCTGTCATGGAAACATCACTGGAGCAAGAGAAGTATGCACCAGGTATGGGACCTGGTAGCCGCATCTCTCTCTGATGGAGTGTTGATTGCTTTGATCTTGGAGATCTTTGATCTCTGGAGAGCCCAGGTAGGTTGTTCATTCTCCAGTTAACAATGTCTTATGCCTGTACATATATAAGCAGCACTAGTTGGATGCAGTGGATTGTCTGCAAAAGAAAGCATGAAGTTGGGAGGTGGTATAGATACTGTCCTGGGGAAATGGTGAACAGTTATGATCTAAATGCACTGAATTCATGTATAAAACTGCCAGTAATAAATAAAAATTTAAAATTTAAGAGAGAAATAGCATCAACTATCGTAAAGAAGAAAGCTATTGGTCCGAGTGTTTGTGAAAGGAGCCCAGAGACCTGAGGGTGTCAGAGTGAGTGTGTTAAATGTAATCCTGAATACAATGTGCCTAGAACAGTGTCCTGTGCATTTAATAATTGGTGGATACTTTTAATCAATCAATTTTTTTTACCTCCAAAATTTGAAATCTCTTAGCAAATGTCTTCTGAGTCGAGGCTGAGGGGACAAGGAAAAATCATTTCTCCAGCACGGTCTCTGCTGGTGTATTTGTTCTCTCTGAGGTGCCTCTTTTATTCAGTATCTGTTATTATTCTGGTCTATCCACTTCAACAGATACTCTTAAGAAGAAAGGCATAAATACAGAAATAAATTGCACTCACAGATCATGTCTAAACATCATTGCTATTTAATTCACAAAACCAGATACAGAAAAGAGAAATGAGACACTGGAAAGAGCCAGCTCCCATTGGAAGGAGAGGTTGACTCCCTCCCCACACCCCGTGCTTTTGCTTCCTGGTAGAGGACAGATGAAAATGAAATGATTCCATGTGCAAGATTTTTGCCTTTGTAATAACTCAAGAGAAGCTGATAGGTCGTAGCTGGGCAGCTGGACAGTACCTCATCCCTTCCTGACAAAAGTCCATGGAGACAACCTGGAGCGAACACAGTTGCTCATACTCACATCTAATGATCTAAGTGTCTAAAAGCCAGATCCAATCCCATACTTAGAAAACTACAGTTGGAAACAACTCAGGAGGTAAAGCTGCCACAGAGAGGAGGACCTAAGTTCGAATCTCCAGAACCCATGGAAGATCCAGACATGAATTAAAATGTGTTTCCAGAAAAAAAAATAAACAACAATAAAAAAAGAGAAACTTGACTCAGTCAGGTAGAAGGTGAGGCCTGACACCCATAGTTATTCTTTGACTTCTGCACAAATAACATAATATGAATGCTTGCACACATACACACACATACACACACTCACACACTCACACACACATGCACATGAACACACTCATGCACAAACACACACACATGTGTGGGAGATTATGTTGTTCCATTGTAAATAATTGTCCCACCCACTGGTTTAATAAAAAGAGCTGGTTGGCCAAAGGCAGACAGGAAGTGTGGGCGGGGCCAACAGACTAGAAGACTCTAGGAACAGGTGGAACAGAGCAGAATGCCAGAGAGAAGCCAGAAGAAACAGGACAACTATGCTGCTCTGAGAAAAGGTATGGTGCCTCATGGCTGAACAGGATAAGAGTCATGGGTTAGATAAAGGGTAAAGAGTTAGCAAGTTATATGCCGATCAGCCTAAAACTATTGTAAGCATCTGTGTGTCTCTGTGGATCTGTGGGTCTGCAGGTCTGCAGGCCTAAACCTTGAGGCTAGGTCTGAAAGTCCAGGCTAGAAACCTCTTACTACACATATGCACATGCAAACACACTGATGCATGCACACACGTAGGCACATGTGCATGCACACACACACACATACACACAGGCACATGCATGCAAGCACACACACACACACACACACACACACTGAGAAATATCTCTTTTCTTCAAACAAGAATCCCACTGTTCATAAGCTATCACCCTTCCCTCACTTTACTCTGCAGAGCAGCACTGCAGAGCTATTCTAATGATCAAGAGTCAGACAAAAGGAACAGAAGCAAAGCAGTGTCTGAAAATAGAAATTAAATCCGTTTATCTTTATTCTCCCAACAAAGAAAGTATGCTGAATGCATACCTGTGCTCATACACACACAAAAAAAAATGGGCAAGAAATCAGAGATTGCTTCTAGCACTCTCAGACGTTCCTTCTCTGGCCCCATAGTGCCTCTCTTCCCTGCCCCTCTGCTGCCAAGGCCCCAGGAGTTCCTTCCTACTTTGAGAAAAGGCCATTATACATAACTACTTCAGCAAAGGCAGAACACTAACATCATATTCTATGGGCAAGCCTCAGGCAGAAACCACAAGAAGCTAAAGACTTAAAGTAGGAAAGAAGGACTCTGATGATGAAGCAAGTGATGCTGGGAATTCTCCCACCCAAACATTGAGGTACAACAGTTCACTGTTATCATGAATCCACAGTAATATGTGGGCTCAGGAAGCAAGTATTGGAGCCAGTGATTATTTTAGAGATAAGAATTCTCTCCAAATAAGGATCCCTCCCCTCAAGGCCCATCAGCAATGTGGGGTGTTGGCAGTCTTCCCCCTACTCTTACCTGATCCACTTCAGTGGTTAACTAAATATATATTAATCCAATAGTTAGGGCATAGGCTACAGAATCTCTTCAGAGTCTCTGTCTTTTTTCAAAGCATGATTCTACCAACTAGGGAATTTAATAACTTTACTTTGGGATCTTCATACTCACAGCTAGTCAAAGTGGAGAGAATAAGTGACCATGGAGGGCTCATCCCTCAGTGAACACCTATATCGCATACTGACTTCTCAAGTCTCAGGGAACATTAAAAAAAAAAAAAGGTGGTTAGAAAGTATGTAAGAGCCAGAGGTTGGAGAAGATCACCTTCCGGACACTACAGGACCACTGCAGACATAAACCAGCAGCAGCTGTGGTTTCCAGTGCAGGATCAAACCAGACAAAATTTCAAGGTGGTTATGGGAGGGGCTCATGTCTTCACCTCTAGTCAGGGGGCTATTGCCAGTTGATGGCTTCTTGAGGTATATGTGAGGGGTTCCTTAAAGGATGTGACCCCTAGTACTCTCTCCAGTTGCCCAGTGGTCGGCTCCACACACATGCACATAGGGTCAGCACTAATTAGACTCTGGGTTGTGAAAAAAAATTTAAAGTTATGAAGGTGTGTGATAAGGAACTCTGGGAGGAGCTGGAGAGAAGGAAAGGAAGGGTGGAGATGAGCAAAATACATTAGATATATGTACAAAATGCCCAAAGAATAAGTAAAAAAAAAACCACATAAAAATAATGTCAAAGTTGCATCATATGAGACTACGGAGACATCTCCCTGGGTGAAAATACTTACTGAGCAAGTATAAAGACTTAAGTTCAAATCCCCAGCACTCATAAAAGGGACAGTGTGGCTACATATGACTGTAACCCTAGCACAGAAAAAGCAGGAGGAGCTAGAATGATCCAGGGCTTACTGGGTGCCAGCCTAGTTCTAGGTTCAGTGAGAGACTCTGACTCAAGGGAATAAAGAGAAGAGTAATGAATCAGGATACCCAATGTCCTCTTCTGGCTTCTGCACATGTGCATAGGCGCATACACTTTCATACACAGGTATACACGATACACACACACACACACACTTATACCATATGCACAAATATAGCCAAATGCATATATTCCTTTGAAATTCCATGCATACTTCTACTATTCAATGAAATACGCATGTGAAGCAGTCCTTCTTTGTCTGGGGTGTCACATTTCATTAATTCACTGATTGACAATGAAGTACAGTCAAAAGCTACTAACACTGGTCTCGACTCTTAAGAGAAAGGCTGTAGTCACACAGTATTTGAACTTTAACCATCCTAAGATAAGGAACCAGTCATCAAAGAACTAGTCCAAGTGCGCTAGTTTCCCTTCTCACATCCATGGAGGACATACTTAAAGACTCAGCACTCCTAGGAAACCTGAAACAAGAGGCAGTTGGTACCAAACCCTCTATACTACTTAGCATAAGTACTGTGATGCTGTGTCAAACCAAAACAATTACTAAGTGACTATATTAGTCAGTTTTCTGTTACTGTGACAAATAAATGAGATGGACTTATAAGGAAAAGACCTTCATGTTTCCTCATGGTTCAGTCCATAGTCCTTGGCCTGTTGCCCTTGCATCTATACAGTATATAATGTAGAACAACAGGCAAAGGGATGATTCTTGTCCTTTGGGGTAAAAAATAATTGCACACAAGTTTTTTTTACACTATTCAGAATGACAATTTGCTTAAAACTTGGTTCTTTATTTCTGGGATTCTCCATGTGATATTTAGGCCTCACTTGCCTGTGAGTAACTAAAATCCTTCAGGAAGAATATGGGGTGGAGGATTACTGTGCAGCTATACTACCTCAAACTTCAGGAAACTTTAGGTCTCCAGAATTCAGCCACGGTTAGGAAGCAACAGAATGTGGTCTCTGGGGCTGAAGAAACAACCCTATGGTCAATAGGGAGCATTGTGCTTGCAGAAGACTCAAATTCCCTTTCCAATACCCACAGTCTGATGGCTCAAAACCACTCCAGCTTTAAGGGTCCAGCCCCCTCTTCTGGCCTCCATGAGCACTGCACTCACATGCATATAACCAATGCACAGATAGATGTATGCACACATAATTAAAATTAAATTTTTAAATTTTTAAAAAATAAATAATAACTTGGACTCTGAAAAATTATACATACAGACTCCAGTATGTAATTCTCTATTACCCCACGCATCCCTGGAGGGCTGTGTATGAGGGGCAACATACAACCAGAGTCACAGTATAATCCAAAGGAAAGAGTGCACATATCACTAAAGCAAGGTACTGACAAAAATAGTTATTAGAGCCACAGGTATAAAGTAGATCTGTGGTAGACAGAGACATGACTGTGATTGACACATAAGAGGAAAAGCCAAGATGAGTGGTGGAGCCTGAACAGTGACCACTAACGTGAACTTGTTGGTTGCCTGTTGAGTGCATCCAGATGAGCCACTTGGGCTCATTGTAGACCCAGAGATTGGAGGACAGAGAAAGAGTCCTACTTCACTGTGGAATAGAGATTAAACAAACTGGAGTGTCTACCTCACCACCTAGAGCAAAATATGAACAGCAGGGTTTATATTTTGAAAAAGTGAGCGCCAGTAACAGGAGTTGACAATGGGAAGCAAACACCAAGAAAAGAGACTCCTCAGTTAGCAAAAGATACAAGAGCCCCAAGCAAAACCAAACTTCTTCCCAGAGCCTTTGATCACAACATGGATCAAAACCTTTGATCCACAAGGCCTTGGCTTCCTATCTGTCCTGAGGCTCTACTGAAACATGGATCTAAAGACGTAGGGCCTTGTAAACAGAAAAGAGTGCCAAACCCTGACTACCTTCTCTGCTCTTACAGATATTAGAACTGCACAGTTCTAATATAATGAAAATCATACATTACATTAAAATCACTATTATGTATAATTTTAAATTTCCTAGTAGCCACATTATTAAAGTTAAAAGGAAATTGGTGAAATAAACTTTAATATATATTTTAGTCTAATGTCTTCCAAATGCAGTAGTTTTAACATCTTGTAAATATAAAAACTTACTAAGATATTTTATGTATTTTCCCATGCTAAGAATTTTAAATCTAGTGTGTATTTCACAGTAATAGAACATCTAAAATTAGATGAAATTGTACACAACTGCAGTCCTAGCATTCATGTGGCTAAAGCTGAAGGATGACAAGTTCAAGGCAAGCCTGGGCTACATAACAAAACCTTGGCTCAAAAATAGTCCTGAGAAGCAACATTCTGTGTGGTAGCAGATGGCTGCCAGATTGGATAGCACAGATAGAAGGCAAAGAATATTGCCTTCTGGTGGCCTGCATTTGAACATTTTTATAGAGTATATTTCAACTGTAGCAAAACACAAGACAGGAAAGAACTCAAGGTGGCTCATGGTAAGAAGGGACAGTCCATCTTGATACAGAAGGCATGGCAGCAGGAGTGTGGAGCTGCTGATCACATAGCATCACACTCAAGAAGCAGAGAGTAAAGAGGAGGCTACAGAATCTGCCCTGGGTGACCTACTTTATCCATGGAAGCTCCTCATGCTAAAGATTGCACAACTCTCCAAGGTGATATATCAGCTAAGTCCAAATTTTTGAACACCTGAGCTCATGGGAGACGTTTTACTTTCCAACCAAAAGAGTCTCTGTTGAATGGGCAGGGATGATCACATTCAAAACTCATTTATTATGGAATTAGGGAGGTGACTCTTCCTGTAAAGTATTTCCCTTGAAAGCACAAGACCTGAGTTTAATCCTCAGAACCTATATTCCAAAACAAAAAAACAAAAAACAAAAAACAAAAACAAAACCTAGACTTAGTGGCACACACTTGAAGGCCCAGTTTTGGGGAGGGGCAAACTCCTTTGGTTTCCTCTCCAACCACCTAGCCTACCGGATCAAGAGCAATGAAAGACCTTGTCTTAAAAAGATGAACAGCTCCTGAGAAACACCACCAGAGTTGTCTTCTGGGATGCGCACACACACACACACACACACACACACACACACACACACACACACACGTACATGCAAACCATATGCACGCATGCACTCACACAATCACTCCTTGTAAGCTTGTCATCATCCTCTTGCAACTTGTAGCATCCTTATTTGATTTGTCTTAATTGTGACTTCAAATTTTAGTCAAAATAATTTCCATTCCCTGATGACTTTAAGAATCCAAAAGTCTGGGAAATGAAAGTTGATGGGCATGATACTGAAGGGTCCTCAAAAAAGTTTGCTGGGTGTCTCATCCATCTCGGACATTCAATGAGAAGATACTGTGAGTCCAGCTTCTTGTGACCATATGGACCAGAGAGTATCCTAGTGCTTTGGGCTTCTGGAGTAGAAGGAGATTTCTGCCAAAGAATCATTCAGGAGTCTGCCCCAAACTCTGGGGACTGTGTGGCACACAGGGAGCTCAACCCAAACTCTTGTTCCTGGTGTAGGATGGCCAAAAATATCTTAGTGAATAATAATTGGTTATTTTCTGTTACTGTAAAAAAAAATACTATGATCAAAAGCAGCTTAAAGAAGAAAGGTAGTTTGGGGCTTCTGGATCCAGGGAGATAGAGTTTATCATGACAGGAAAGGCATGGAAACAGGACTAGACATGACAGCAGGGCCAGGAAGCTAGCTGGCCACATTTTAGCTGCACCTTTGTCCTATCCACACCATCAATTGGGGACATTTCTCGTTGGAACCATATGCCCTGGTTCCACAATAAGCTCCAAATAAAGGAATCCTGAAATTCTTAGTAGGTAAGTCATCACTATAATGAAAAAACACTGGCAATTAACCTACAAAGAGAAAGATGTGCTTCAGCTCACAGTTTTGGATGTCTAGTCCATGACTAGGCATATGTGAGGCTTGGTTCCTCCAGTGAGCACCGTGATGGGAAGTAAGAGGAAAAGTCAACTGCTTCCATCATGGCCAGAATTGTGGGATGAATGTGAAGTGCCCTGCATAAGCTCATGGGTTTGAGCACTAGTCTACTGTGTGAGAAGGTTGTAGAACCATTAGGATGTAGAGCCTCCTAAAGTGGGTTACCAGGGGAGGGCTTCGATGTTTTAAATCAGAGCTCATCTCCTGTTACTCTTTGCTTCTTGACTGTGGGTGTCAATCCCGTGCTTCTACAACTGTGCCTTCCCCACGTTGATGGGCATCACCCCTGAATTGTAAACCTAAATAAATCTTTTCTCTTTTAAGTCGCTTTCTGTCAGAGAAATGAGAAAAGTAACTAATACACCTAGCACGTGCACACATGCACACAAACACACATACACACATACATACACACACATACACACACACATGCACACATAAATGTGTACATGCATGCACACGCACACATGTACACACACGTGCATTCATACAAACACACACATGCACACATACATACATACATACATATGCACACACACATGTGCACGCATGCACACACAGACGCACACGCATGCACATGCACTCATATGCACATACGAAGAAGAGAGACCAGACTTCCATAGTCCCTTTCAAAAACATCCCCTACATAGTAAATATGAGCCCCCTCATCCAAAAAGTCCACACCATTTCCCTATAGCATTACCATCGGAGCCAAAATTTTAATATTAATACATGGTCTTTAGGGGACATTCAACATCTAAACTATAGCACTTACACATCTTTTATTAGGGAAGCAGACCAACCAAAGTCACTTTCCAGGAATTGATGGACTATCCTCTGGTGTGGCTGAGATAAAAGAGTTTGTTGTGGTATAGGCCTGGAAGCAAGTCGACATTTTTCTTCTTTATCCTCTTCCCAAAGCAGGTTATGGGACAAACATTCTTGTGAGGAATTGTTTGATTCTGGCCTTCCTGTATACTCTGCCAACAGGTTAGCAAGGCATGGGGAAGTGGGTATGAAGGTGGGCTGTGAGGCTCTGTCGGTGGGGGAGCTGCAGAAAAGCACTGGAGTCACACATAGCCCTCTGAATGCTGTCTGCTTGGTGAAGTTGACAGGGCCCTCGCCCTCCTGCATAGGGAAAAGGGTTTTATCATGTGACAAGTTAGTTATAATTATGGAAGAATGTAAAGAGTAGGAGAAGGAATTCATGGCTCCACCCCTCCTTGGGAGGGTCTGTAGGCAGTTAATGGTTGCTGGGGAAGAAGACCTATTTTCTTTATTGGCATGGCACTGTTAAGTCACCTGTGTTCCTATATAGACTCCCTCACCTCTGAGAGACAGGAACTAACCCCACTGGTTCCTTCCCCTCCCTCAACATATGCATTTACACTAGATGGAAAAGGAGAAAGGATCAGAGGCAGGGATAAAAGTGAGGGAAAGGGAGTGAATATGACCAAAGTACATCACTAAGCATGTATGAAGTGTCAAAGGCCAACTCGTTACTGTATGTGATTAATATATGCTAAAAAGTTATTTCTCAAAGACAGCCAGAGTGGAATACAATGTCTGCTTCAAGTGCCGTTTATACAGAGTGTTTCCAGATGCACATCTCTGTCCCTGGTCATCCTCCTTACCCCCTCTGCTCTCTGGTTGTCTCATCTTCATGCCTTCAATCAGTAGCTCAGAGTGAAACCGTTAGACATGTTTGACACTCTTCTCTTCCTCTCTCTCCCACACCCGAGCCATCCAAGCACACAGGAGGTAGGCCATGTAGAAGACCGAGCTTATTCACAAAGGGGACTGCTTGCCCAAGTACCCATGTGTCAGACTAAACGGAGATTTTTAATCCTCTCTTTGCCTGTTGTTATAATCAAAAGGTAACCGTTTCACTGGCTTCTAAAGAGGGTAACAGTATTCAGCACTTAATTGATAATCCCCAGAGTCCAAAACTTCTGCTAGAAGGAATAAGTTCCATGCCAGCTGAGACACATAGTGAGCTCAACACTAGCCTGGAGTATGGAGGAAACGCTGTCAAAAAAACCAAAAAACAAACAAACAGGTGCTTAGAGGGGCTTGTGCTCCCCCTCTGACTCCACTCCCTGGGGACTTCCCTGAACTTTGATAGAGGAAGACCAAGCTTCCTAGTCTCAGCAACACACACACTTACACTTACATACAATCTATCAACTCCTGTAAGACAGAAAAAAAACTGACACTAAAACATCTTGGATTCAATAAACGTAATAAATTTGGGATGAGTATATATATATATATATACATATATTTGTTCTGGTAAGAGCCAAAGGCATGTATGGCAGTAGTTACCTTCAGGGAACAGAACGTAGGAAGCAAGCCTCTCGCCTTCCAGAGCTCTCTACTCTACGTGCCTCAGCTTCTCCAACCTGGGAAATACACTTAGTAACACACAGTCCATGCAGGCCTATTCTATCTTAGGTGCTTCTGTGACTTTTACAAGGGCTCAACCCATCTTAGCATCATTAAAAATAAAATAAGTCAAGTCTGTACTAAAGCATGTCATCTTCATCCTCATCTTCCTCCTTCTCAGTTCCTTCCCATCTAATCCCATTGAAATTTGCAGTTTCAAAGATCTCCTCAAACAGGGCTCTCCACAGATAGCCTAAATGAAGTGCCTGGAGCCCTGGCCTAGAACAGAAACAGCTTTTTCTGTTTTGCCCCAGGAGACAAAGCTGCAGGGAGACCCATGACTGTCAACTCCTGCACCACCATAAAATACTTGTCAAAGCTGAGGAACCTGCGCAGGACCAAAGTGAATGTGGGTGACAGCTGTATAACCTGTGCAGTTGGAGGGAACTCCTCCCCCAGCAGTAGGACCAGGACTTATCCCTAGTGCATGAAATAGCTTTTTGGAGCCCATTCCCTAGAGAGGAATGCCTTGCTCAGCCTTCTTACTGGGGGAAGGGGGCTGGTCCTGACTCAGCTGGATATGCCAGACTTTGCTGATTCCCCATGAAAAGCCTTCTCTCTCTGAGGAGTGGATTGGGGGAGGGCAGATAGAGGAAAGGTGGGAGGTGAACAGTAAGCTGGAGGAGGGAATGGAGGGGGAACTGTGGTTGGTGTAAAATGAAAAACAAAACCATTTTAAAGAAAAAAAAAAAAAGATTGATTCAATGCACAAAAAAACTTTGTCAAAATAGAACAATTTATCATTCAGCCCTTCAACCAGTAAAATGTCACCCTACTATATGATTCTATTAAGAGGATACTTCCCCATGATACTTCAAAAAACTCCATGTATATAAATATTTGTGTAACTTTCTTAAATAGAGAAAACAATTGACATTATTCTGTGATAATATGTGAAGATATAATAAAAGATTCAAAAGTTTCGGAGATATAAGAGGGATCTAACCACAGTCAGTCTAGGAGGATCAGAGTGGTGATTCACACTTTTAATCCCAGCACAGGGAGTATTCCAGGAGTGGTGATTTATGCCCTTAATCCAAACTGAGTTAGAGGTCATCTTAGTTTAGAAAAGGAGTTCCAGGCTCCCAGGCAGGCAGTGGTGGGGCCACGCCTTAACCGGGCAAAGAGAGTATTTAAGGCAGATGTAGAAAGACATAGGGTCAGAAGAAGCCAGGAGGAGCCAGGCTGAGGAAGTTGAAAGACAGCCGGGTAAGATCTGACTGTGGTGTTTACTCTCTCTAATATCTCTGACTTTCCCAGAGATCTGTCTCTGAGTTTCCTTTATTCGAACAACAATAATATATTGTGTTTTTAATAAAAAAATACTATGAAATATTAGAGGACAGAGTCACCCACAGCCAAGCCATGAAGGTGAACAGTTTTTAGATCCTTCAGAGAACTAAGGGTACCAAACCTCTTCCCCAAACTGGAGACAAACATGGATGCAAGAATCATATGTCTCAGAGCAAGACACACAAGAAGAACCCTCAAGGATCCTCATGGAGAGCTTCCCACAATAAAGAACGAAGAAAAAAATGCATCCGTTTTTGGAATATATTTAAAATGATCTGCTATGTTCCACAAAATCCCAAAAATGAAAAAGGGTTTCAGCCACTGGTATGCAATGCCTTTCTGTTCATCATAAAATTATGTGCAAAGATATGAGAGTAAATTATAAAATCCCAACAGCATGGTTGATTTTTCAGACACAAACTTATTCAAGCTGATGGGTTAAGATTTGAATGTCACAGCTAAGGCTGCACAGAAGTAAGCTTTCCCGCTTGCCTCTGGGAGTGAAACCTGGCATCACTTTTCTGAAAGCAATTTGGAAGCTCAAATCAAATATCTCCACACTGCTATCACCATGACCTGGAATCTGCCCCTATGCAAATTTATCCCAACAAAATAATGAATGGGCACAGAAGCATATTCTCTGACAGTTAGAGATATTTATCAAAGTCCTGTATCTAATAACAAAATGCAGAGGACAGTTCCCACACCTAATAATAGCAATTCTGATAAATAAATTGTGACATGTGTATATGATGGGCTGCTAGCCAATCATCTGAAATGAGGCTACAGGGGCTTCTTGGCAATAAAGGATGTTCATGATACATTAGCAAGTGGTAAAAGACAAATTGGCAAACAAGATACCTAGCATGATTCCATCTTTTTTATTTACTAAAAGAGAGCAATGCAGAAATGTTAATAGTACTTAACTCTTGGGAGCTTGATTTACAGTTGACTGTTAATTTACTTCATAATACCATATACATTTTATTCTTATTAAGTTTTATATATATATATAAGCTGATTTATAGAAACACTCAAGTATGGTATTGTTTCGAGTGCTATAAATATAGATTGGTATTTCTAAGTATTATTTTATTTTAACTGACTCAAAATTGTGCATATTTATGGAGTGCAGAGTGATTCTCTGAATCTGTTTACATGAAATGATCAAATGAGATAATTAAGACCTCCCTTAGCTTGAACATTAGTTGGCTCCTTGTAGTAAGAACAATCAAGTCTTCTCATATGGCTACTTTGAAATATCACTATTCTTAATTATAGTCACCCACTGTGTAATAAGATGCCTCGTTTTTCTACATCAGCAATATAGAAGATCTTTAGGTACAATTTCTCTGGTAATTAAAAAGTAAGTAAAATTATCAGGTTCTATGTAGGCAATTATATTTTCTGGAGGAAAGAGAGAGGTTTTCTTCAGTGGTGTAGCCACTGGCAAAGTACCCATGATCCTATAAATAACTCCTCATCCCTGCTTCTGTAAACAACCCTACTAAAACTCATTGGATCACAAAAGGAAAGTGTAAAATGATAAGTGATAGGTGTTGTTATTCTAATGGTTTCTCTGCTGATAGCAGTCTTACCTCCTAAGTGCTAAAATGAACCAACAGGACAGACCTTCTCTCTGCTAACACTAATGGCCAACAGGAAGCCATGTCTTTCCAGAAACCAGCTCAATCATCCAGTAAATATCTACTGCCTTGGTGGGCTTGGCGCATAGTCCAGAGTTTGAAGAAGGAAAATAAAAGTGATGTTCATTTGTTTCGTTAGAATAATTTAATAGGAACAATCATGCAAAAAATGGAAAATGTCAAGATTGCTATTAAAGTCCTTCAGCAGGAACGTGGGTCTAGGCACAAACATTAAATAAGAACAATCTGGAGGAAGGATTACAGAGAGATGCACTTCTTGGAACAGGCTCAGGACTCAGTCACCCACCATGGCCTCCAGTTTCCAGTGGACAGAGAGGAGCCTTGGTCTTCTAACAGTGAACGGTCTGCTTTCTAGGCCAGGTGCATTGCTAGGGCCCAGGGAGTCTGAAGTGAGTAGATAGATACCCTCAGTGACTTACTGTTGTCTGCCAACATGACAGGATCAGGAATAACCTGGAGGCAAGCCTCAGCGTATCTGTAAGGGACTGTCTAGATGACCTTAATCTAGGAGGGACTATTTACCATAACTCTGGAAAGCATCATTCTATGGCCTGGGGTCTTGAATGAATGAAAAAGGAGCAAGGGAACTGAGCACCAGTATTGGTCACACCCTGCTTCCTGACTACAGATACAATGTGACCAGCTGCCTCACAGTCCCCTGACATCCCCACCCTGATGGACTGTATTCTCAAACTGAGTACCATAGCAAATCCTTCCTCCCTGAGGCTGCCTTTGCTAGGTATTTTGTTGCAGCAACAAGGAAAGTAACTAATATCCTTTCCCCGTTCTTAGAGATCTATAGCCGGAAGTTTTTCTGTGCCCCACAGCAGCTTGGTCCCAAATAAATACACAGATGTTTATATTAATTACAAACTATTTGTCTCAGGCTTCTTGCTAGCTAGCTCTTGCATCTTAACTCAACCCATTTCTATTAATCTATGTTCTGCCATGTAACTTATGGCTTACTTGTGTTTTATTACATCTTACTTCCCTCCACACACACAGCTGACAGCATCTGTCCTAATTCTACCTCTCTCCTTCTCCCTCCCTCTCTGCTTAGATTTCCTGACAGGCTCTAAGCTGTCTTACCATAGGCCAAAAGAGTTTCTTTGTTAATCAATGTAAGCAACACATATTCCAAAAGAGTTTCTTTATTAATCAATGTAAGCAACACATATTCACAGTATACAGAATGACATCCCACATCACAGATCTCAAAAACCCATAAAAAGAAAGGAGGGCCTGGAGAGACAGCTCAATGTGTAAGAATACTTGCTGCCAAGCAGGAAGACCTGAGTTCAAGACCCCAACCTTTGTGTAAAAGCCAGACATGGCCTCATGTGGCTACAACAGGTGACTCCTAAGAGCTTGCTTGCTAGTCAACTTAGCTGAAGTGTCATTCTTCAAGCTGAGTGAAAGACTCCACCTCCAAAAACAAGGTCAGCCTGAGGAGGGAAGCCTCACCCTATTGACTGGGGTCCAGATTACATAAAAGGAGGAAGCTAGTTAAGCATGACTGCCATCTTCTTTATGACTACAGGCACAATGTGAGCAGCTGCCCTCTCCTACTACCATGGCTTCATCACCATGACAGACTATGCCTCCAAACTTGTAGCGGAAATACCCCCCCATTAAATTGCTTAAGATGTGCTTTATCACAGCAACTGGAGAAGTGATTGATAGACTACTGACCTTGAGTGCAATGGCCTTCCAATAAACCATACCTGAAATTTTATATAGAAAAAAATATCAGCCAGTAGAGGGAGAAAGGGGATGCTTCTCTCTTGGGGTTTGAATGGCTCACACATTCGGACACTTAGTCTCAGGTTGGTGGAGGTTTGGGGAAGTTATAAGGTGTGGCCCTATTGGAGAAGGATGTCACTAGAGTCAGGCTTTGGGGGTTGAAAGATTTGTGCCATTCTACTCCTGTCTTTATGCTTCTTGCTTTGTGATTGAGATGTGAATTCTCAGCTCCCAGATCCCAGCTAGGGGCACCATGTCTGCCACCTGCTGCCATGCTGTCTCCATCACTATGGATCCTAATCCTCTGGGACTACAAGCCAAAATAAACTTTTTCAACTACTGGTGGCCTTGGTCACAATGTTTTATCACAGCCACAGAGAAGTGACTAACACATGCCCCGAGATTCTGCCTGACTTGGTTTGGGCCCTTCCTCTCACTTTTCAGTAAGACAGAAAAGAACAGAAGGTATAGTTTTCCTCTTCCTAATTCTGGACACTTAGTTCTACTTTGCAACTTCTTTCAAGGTCTTTGCTTCTACTTAAATTAAATCTGTGCAACAAAATTACTAGCTGGCAATTTTTCAGTGGAAGAGAACCAAACAAGCCCTGGAATCCTTGTGTTTCGGTGATGTCTGTTGACACCGGGTGGTATTAGGCTGGCATTCCTAGGTGCTCAGGGAAATGGTTGAGGTAGGGCTCAGGGAGCAGTAAGTGTCAAGGTGAGTAAAATTAACCCTCCTGGACATGAAGGGGCCATGGGAGAAACTAAGTAAAGAGAAGGGGATCTAAATAAAACAAAAGAGGGGGAAAAGCAGATGCCACCACGGAGGCTCAGGCAGGATATCAGGAAGAACGTTGTGATGGTTAACACTGACTTCCAGCCTGACAAGATCTAAGTTACCAAGGAGAACTGATGCTGAGAATCAGAGAGGGAGTTTCTAGATTAGGAAAATTAAGATGAGAAGCCTGCTCTCACTGTAGGCAGCACCATTTCATATGCAGGGGTCTTGAACTGAGCAAAAAGAAAAAAGCCAGCTGAGCACCAACATTCATCATCTGATATCTCTGATATCACTTTTCCTGCCACAATGGATTATAACCCCCAAAGCGGGGAGAAGGGTGAACAGATGCCCTCCTGTCTTTCAAACATAACTGAAAGCCCTGCCTCTCGCAGAACATTCCTGCTGTCAGTTGTTTCCAATCAGAAAGGCAGGCACAATGCCAATGCCAGCTCATGATACCCCCACGAAGGCACAAGAGCATGGCCCATGTTCTCTATCCAGCCGCTAACCTTTCTGCTCGATGGAAGCAGAGGCTTCCAGGCAGGTAAGGCCATCACAGCAGCTTCTCCTGATGTAGCATGAAGAGGAGGTGAGGCTGTGTCTCCACCTCCTCCTTCACTCAGGAAAACCATGAAAGTATCAAAAGACATGTCTTGCCACCCTTCCCTCCTCTCATACCCTGCCTGACAAAAATGATGGTAGAGATTTAATGATCTTTATATCACCAGGAGGGATAGCCTAAGATCAGCGCAGCACCCTGGTTTATTTAAGGCACTGTGTCAAGGCCAGCGGGTATCTGCAGCTGTTGTGAGGTTGTGTTTTATCTCCGTGGTTCTAGACACTCCTAACATTCTAGGAAGATGTCTTACCACTTATCTGTACCCTGATTACCATTATTAGTAGTAGTAGTATCTCGAGACATGGTCTCACAAATTTCTCAAGTTGTCTTTAAACTCACTCTATACCTCAACATGGCCTTGGTCTCATCATGCTTCTGTCTCAGCCTCTAAGGTAGCTAGGATTACAAGCATGTATCACCAGGTCTGGCTCAAAATTCTTCCAGCGTAAGAGAATTATACCTTACTTATTTAAACCACACTGAGTTTTCTCTGGACACATGCAGCAAGTCCAGGCCTGATGAAAAGGTGTTAAAACTCTTCAATATGATAAAATACAGGCTTTTACAGAGAGCACGGAATTTAGGAAATAGCACAAACTCGGTATTATTAACCCCATCTGTGTGTGAGAATGTATGAGTATGTGAGCGTATGTGCATATGTATGTGAGAACGCACATACATTTGTGTGTATATGTGTTGTGTGTATCTGTGTGTGTTTATGTGTGTGCACATGTGTTTGTCTGTGTTTATGTATGTGTTGTGTTTGTGTATGTGTGTATTTGAGTGCTTATATGTATGTTGTGTTTATTTGTGTGTATTTGTGTTTATGTGTGTGCACATGTTTGTCTGTGTTTATGTGTGTATTGTGTTTGTGTATGTGTGTGTATTTGAGTGCTTATATGTTGTGTTGTGTGTATGTGTATTTGTGTGTGCATATGTGTTTATGTGTGTATTGTGTGTGCATTTGAGTGCTTGTGTGTGTATTGTGTATGTGTGTGTATATGTGTACGTTTGTGTATTGTGTGTATGTGGGTATCTGTGTGTATTGTGTGTATGTGTGTATCTGTGTGTATTGTGTGTCTCTGTGTGTATGCATGTGTGATGTATGTCTGTGTGTATGTATTTGTGTGTGTATGTATGTATATGTGTACGTTTGTGTGTTGTGTGTATGTGTGTATCTGTGTGTATTGTGTGTCTGTGTGTGTATGCGTGTGTGGTGTGTGTCTGTGTGTATGTATGTGTATTTGTGTGTATGTGTTGTGCATATGTGCGTGTCTGTGTGTATTGTGTGTCTCTGTGTGTATGCATGTGTGGTGTGTGTGTGAGAGGGTGTATGTAAGTGTGTGTGTGTACAAGTGTGTGTATAAGTGTGTGTGTATCCATGGAAGCCAGTGATCAATCTTACGTATCTTCTTCAATTGCTTTCCACCTTGATTTTTGACTCAGTGTCTCTTACTGAACCTGGTACCTACCCGTTTAGCTAACATGGCAGACCAGAGAGTCCCCAGGTACCCTCCTACTTCAGCCTTGCCAGCACAGGAATTACAAGACAACAGAGCACACACAACTTTTTTACATGAGCACCTGAAGTAAAACTCAGGACATCAGGCATCATGGGAAGCACTTGTGGACTGGTCTATCTCCCTAGCCTCTGATCCTGCTTTTTATCAACCTTCTCTTTGAAAAATAGAACCTTCGCTCTCTATGATGCTCTCTAAGGCTGCTCCCTAAGCCAGAAGCCTTGATAGGAAGTAGCTCTTAGAATGGTGGCTAAGCTCTTTCCATAGATAGCTGCTATCCATGTAAACAGGCTTCCCTATGTCAGGGAGCAGGAGGCAGAATGCCAAAAGGAAGGATGAGGTGAGGAGTTAACAGTTGTCAATGCCCTGGGGCCAGAGCAGCAATAAAGGTCCATCACCATCTCTCCTGGACCAGAGAATAGAACTCTGGTCTGAAAGGAAACCTGGCATTCCAGTTTCGTTGTGCAGTTCACCTGGCCAACAGACTATCCCTAGAAAACAGGCTTGCCTCAAGATAGGGGGAATAATTAGCCTTTTAATGAGATACTCTACTTCCTTCCCAGAATTCCAGGCTGGGAATAATACTTACAGGGTCACAGTCATGCAGCTCTGTGACCCTGCCTGCTTTTCTCCCCTTCCTTCTTTTCTACCTCTCCCTTACTGAGCATGGTCTCCCTTACTTTCCCGAAGCCCCTCCCACCATGCACCTGACCTCCATGGAGCCTCAAACCAGGTATTTTCCCCTCCTCTCATTCTTTCCTCTGGAAAACTGTTGAGATTTACAGCTTGCCTTCCCTGGACCACTTTTCTTTTAGATTCTAAAAAATTGTTGTTAAGCTCCAATTTGAGTCATTTCTTAAGTTATTTTAGCAATGAAATGAAGACTCCTAAGAGGAAGAAGAGTTAGAGACAGACAAGAAGACAAGAAGAGCGCAGTCTACGGCTCCCTTAGCAGGTATCCAGCCTTAGAGTCTCCCCATCTGCAATGGAGAAAGCACTTACTCCAATTTCTCTAAGTCTTGACTTTCTCTCTTTCCCAGACATTCAGTTCTTCGTTTATGCCAGGAAATGAGCTCAGTGATCCCACAGATGATCACCAGCACCCTGTTACACTCTGACAACCATGAAGAGACTCCCTAAAATACCAGAAACACTGAGAAGTCAGTGTGTGATGGAGATGTAGCCTGTTTCCTCTGGTCCTTCCCTCAGAGTCATTCCAGTTCCCAAATAGAAAGAGCAGGGGAGGGGGGGGACAGTAATTAAAGAAAGCAGTCACCGTTAAATTTAGAAGACAAAGTCAACTCCTTAGAAAAGAACTAACCTTGCTGAGCAGCGGGAGCAGCTCCATCCAGACAATCATGGGGCTTGTGTTTCTTCTCTCCCTATTACCACACACACAGTCTCTCTCTCTCTTTCTCTCTCTCTCTCTCTCTCTCTCTCTCTCTCTCTCTCTCTCTCTCTCTCTCTCTCTCTCTCTCTCACACACACACACACACACACAAACACACACACACTTCTGTGTCTTCCCCTAGGGTGGGCACTTCCAGAAAAGGAACTTGTTTTTTCTCAGAAGTCCATTTTACCAGAATTCAGTCTGCTATACGTAGATTACAAGATGCAGGAATACGTATGAGGGTATGAGGGTTGCGGAGATGGCGCTGTGACTGACAGTGCTTGCTGTATAAGCATGAAGGCCTGAGCTCAAGTGCCCAGAATGCACACAGAAATCTTGACATACCATGTGCATGTACCTGCAACACCAGAGCTGTTGGGGCAGAAGCAGGAGGACCCCTGGGGCTTGCTGACCATCTGACCTGGCCAAACAATAGCCAGATCCAGGTCCAGCCACACACACCATCTCAAGAATAAAAGGCAGAGTCATAGAGCATGATGGCCAAAAACTTCCTCTAACTTCCACGCTAGCATACACACACACACATACTACACACACATCACACACACACACACACACACTTACATACACACATGCATACACAAACATACACACACAAAGGCACATATACACAAAGCACACACACATGCATGCACACTCATATGTACATACACACACATACATACATACACACATGCATACACACAATGCATACACACACATACACACAGATACATACACATATGTGCTTGCACACACATGTTCATGCACACATCCAAGCACGTACACAAAAATCTGTAAAGGAACTAAAAATATTCTTAAGAAAGCTGATAAGTTAGCACTGGAGGAATAAAACAGGATAACAGCATTCTGAGCTTGATCCCTATCTAAGGAGTCTCTGGTGCCAGTTTAAGATGACCCAGCTAGAGTGGACCACCACCATCTATAATTCTTCATGTCCTATCTATTTGATTACCACAAATTATCTCTAAATCCTTATTTTTATTCTGAGTAGGTCCAGCTGGAGCAAGTCCCCACCATTATCTTTACAGCGCAGCTGGAATCGACTGCCTCAGTGTTTGGTCCTCATTACTGGAGGAAGCGGGAGGTTGGTTGGTCTCTCTTGGTTCTCACTTTCTGCTACCAGGAGCAGAGACTGACTACAATGGCTACTCCAATCAAATGGAGAAAGGGAGGTCCCGAGGATGGACAGCTGTGGAGGGAGATAAGGTGCTCTTCATGCTGCCATTCTACTCAGCTCTGAAAAGCCTGTGTTTTGTGGCACCACAGCCAGCCAGCAGAAGGAACTTGCTACTCTGTTCTCCCTTAAAACTCTGGCCCTCAGAGATCCTCAACCCAATAAGCTTTGAAAGGTGACCAGAAAAATGGTGGCTGAGACATGCATGGATTCACTCAATATGAAATGGTGTCCCTCTTTAATCTGGTTTTGTATTTTATCTTTCTTTTATGTACCTTTAAGCTATTTTATTTCATCCGCCTACTCTCTGTCCTTCAGCGAGTGTATTTATATTCTGCAATGAAAAGAAAGATTTCCTAGCCCAGCCTCTAACAGAAAGATTTTCCATGGGAAATGGAAGTGACCTGATCTCATCTTCTTGCTCCTCAGAAGGAAATGAATCCTCCTTTGAAGTCACCTCTGTGGGCTCAATCTGGTACCATTCGTCCCCTGCTGAGAATCAGTGCTGTGACAGACAACTCTGCCATCATCACAATCGTCCCTGCTTTTCAATCCGTGAACTGTGCCAAAAGCCACATTACACATGTTCATTCTCATCTTCCACTCTGCCAAGAGACTACAGTTACTCCTTCGTGTTCTGTATTAAGAAAAAAAAATGAGGCTCAAAGAAAAAGATTGTACCTCTAAAGGGCAAGAGGCCAAGCCACAATTTCAGCCTCTAGGTCTTATGGACCCAATCTGATGTGGATTCTGTTCTGATGTTGTCCCAACCATCTTTTTTTTTTTTTCCTAACCATCAGTAACTAATAATAAAAACCAGCTTCTCTTTTCTGTCTTCTTAGCCACAGCATTCCTGAGAGTGGTACCTAAACCTGGTGTAACACTTCTCATGGAGCATGGAGGGGTGGGCAAGAGTCCTTTGTAATGCACACTATGAAGGCACTTATATATTTTATTTCTTTTTTGAGAATTTTATATGTGCATACAATGTGTGTTGATCATATCCATCCCTTTATTTCTTCCAGTTTCTCTCAGATGCTACCACCTCTCCCTCTCAACTACATACCCTCATCTATTTATAAGGCACTGAGAACAATCAGTCTTGCCCTTTGTACATGGGTTTGGCCCTTCCGAAGGAAGATAGGTACTCACATAAGAGACCACATTCCTGAAGAAAACTATGCCTTCCCCAGCAGCCATCAACTGCCACTATTATGGGCAAGATCTTGTGAGTCTCACCCACAATATCTATGCTGGAATTTCATCTGGTTTGATCTTGTAAAGGCTATCATTGCTGACAGTTTGTAGGTGACATCCTCATCATGTGTAGGTTTCAGTAGTCCCCCTGGTCTCTGGCTCCCACAGTCTTCTGACCTACTCTTCAGTTGCTTTCCCTGAGCTATAGGACGTCCATTCAGAGCTAAGCACTCCCTAGTCCCTTTGGCCAGTTGAAGGTGTCTATATTAACTCCCCTGAAAAAGGAGGCTTCTCTGGTGAGAGTGAGAGCCACACTAACCTCTGGGTATAAGGACAGCTATTTCGGAGGCAGTTAGTTAGATACTATATCAATTCAACAGAATATTAGTAGTAGGTTAGCCCCTAAGGCAGTGGTTCTCAACCTGTGTGCCTTGACCCCTCTCGGTCACTCACATATCCTACATATCAGATATTTACATTTCAACTCATAACACTAGAAAAATTACAGTTACAAAATATTATCAAAAGTAATTTTATGGTTGGGGATCAACAACATGAGGAACTGTATTAAAGGGTCAAAGCATTAGAAAGGTTGAGAACCACTGTTCTAAGGTATATGCCCCCTCCAGTCGTGGTAGGTGAGTGATTCTCAGTGTGTTAGCTTCTGCTTCTCAGAGGTCGGGCTCTCTAAATACAGCAGCTTAAAGATTCCATTCCTGTCTCCTTGACAGTCATCATGAGCTCCAGGGTCCGTTTCCTTGGTTGAAAAGCAGTGTGAATAAGCCTTCTAATATTGTGTGGGAAGTGTATTTACCACGTACAACAGCCAATTTCCTCCACGAATTGCTAGAGAAACCACCATGTGCTCACCTGGAGACAATTCCTTCAGTGTGTTTGCCAACTCCTCTTGCCTGTCCTTGGGCCTGTGATTCAATTGCCTGCATAGAAACGTAAGTCATTTTTCCCTTTTTGTTCACTTGTGTTTTTTTTTCACTGCCCTTGAAAGAATGACCTCTCCTTGGACTTGTAAAAGAGTTACAAGGGAGTTAAAAATATTCAGCTTCATCCTAAAAGATAAAGGTTTGGAGGGACTAATTACACACCTTATAATTATCAAATATCAGCATCTCAAAGACTTCACCACCCTTCATTGTCCTAAGTCCTAACAGTGTAACACAGTGAACAAGTCAAAGGCATGCTTTTCTTGGTTGGAGTATAAGCCTGACAGGCTATGACTTTAGTGCATCTGTATACAGGCTTGCACTGTGCCTGTCATTGTGTGCTCTGTGGGCATATGCAGAGGGATATGTGAAAACATGTGGGTATCCAAATTTCTAGACAGGCAGCCTTTTATCTCACATGACCTGCCAACACCCAAGACTCTCAATATAATGAGAATAGAGAAAATCAGGATACCAAAGGAACAATCCAGTTTAGAGATACTATATTAACTGTGTGTGGAAAGGGGCATGCAGCACACTTGTGTTATGATGTGCATGAGGAATTTAGAGAAAATCCTGCAAGCTTCCTGGGGTCAGTTCCCTCCTTCCACAGTGTGGGTCCCCAGGACGAAACTCTGATCCTTGGGCTTGGCAACAGGCACCTTTACCTGCTAAGCCATCTCAACAACCCTCTTTATGAAGATGATGATAAAGATGATGATGATGAATTTATTTTCTTAAACAACTTTCAGCAAATGTGCTGAACAATGTGCAAGCATCTGGGTACTACTGTGTAGTGTGAGAGAATGCTCTCAGGAATGCAGGGGTCCCCTAAATGAAGAAAAACAAGTCTACATTTTTACCCCCTAAAAAGGAAAAAAAAATACCATAGCCCCTCTGGCACCTCATCATGATGGAAAATAATACCAGCTGGGCTTTCCACCCATGCATTAAAAATTAGAATTTTTAATGTGATACCTTGGGGGCATTTTTCGCTGTTACAGCTATTTGAGAGCTGATGAAAGCCTGGATATGCAAGAAGAGAGATTTTGCTTTGCAGTCCACAGAGGTCCTTCACCTGCTTTTATTCTGAGATTTATGTCACATGACTGTGATGGGGGGATCTGGTGCCACCCATCTGAGCAGCCTGACCCCCGGACACTGTGTACTTGGCTTGTGTCTCTACTGAAAGAAAATAGCAAAGAAACCAGTTCAAGGGGTCTGCTTTGGGTCAAGAAGACTAGGATGTTCTGCAGAGTCACCACATCCAGCCTGACCCTGGGAAAAAGGTATTCTGAATGGCAGCATTAATAACAAGGAAGCACGGGAATGTGGAAAGTGCCACCATGATGGAGCCAAGAATGTGAAAGGTGCCACTGTGATGGAGCTGGGAACATGGAAGGTGCCACCGTGATGGAGCCACACAGAGGCATGGAAACATGGAAACTGCTACCGTGATGGTGCCAAAAACACCATGACAGAGCCACATAGAAGCATGGGAAGGTGGAAAGTGCCACCATGATGAGCCACTACCAGGAGCCCATACCCTGCCAGACCACATCACACATCTGAGCCTCACCCTCTTATGGTCATGGAAGCATTGGGATGAGTACAAGCTTAGGACACTGCATGCCAGGCTCTGGAGATGGCTGCACTGGTAGATGGCTTGGAGTACAAGTATACAGAACTGCGTTTGATGTCTCAGAATCCACTCGATGATAAGAACCAGGTATCGTAAATGACCTTGTAATCCCAGTGCAGGGAAAACAGAGACAAGAGAATCCCTGGGGCTGGCTAATCAGGTAGCCCAGTTGAACTGTTCCAGGCCAGTGAGAGATCTTGTCTCAAAAACCCAGGTGAGTATGAGGAACAACACCTGGGGTTGTCCTTAGGCCTATACACACACACACTCTCTCACAAACATACATACACATACACACACTGAACATATATACACACACTACATACACATATATATATACTCACTATACACACATATGCACACACACACTACACAAACATACAAACACAAACATACACGCACAAGCATGTATACACACATGCACACAAACACACTACATACACAAACAAACACTCAAAGGGGTAATTAGTTCATGACACAGTAAAAAGTCTCTAATGCAGGTTCAAAGATGCTAAGATCTTTTGGGAGAGTGTGGAGCTTTTTAGAAGAGTTTTTTAATCCCATGAGTAGGCATGTCTGCATGTCAGGGGTTGAGATGAGTTCAAGCCCCAGAACCAGAAAAGACACATGGAAGCAGCTCTGAGGAGAATCAGAGCCTGTGTAGCAGAAGTCAAAGTTTCTTCTTAGACCTTTCTAAAGTGGTTTCCTAGCATAAGCCCAGCCAGACCCTCAGATTCCCAGGCAGGAAGCAGAGTGGGGAGAAGGAATATGAGGCCACCATACCCATAAACTCACCTCTGAGCTGAGGGCTCCTGGCACCTAAAGTTCTGTTATGAGCCATAGCCGGTGTCTCATGCCTGTGTCCCTGTACCTGTGACGGGGGAAGGGCTGCTGGAAAGTGTTGAGCCTGAGTGACAGCTGCAATCTAGCATTACATTCTGACTAGCAGAGTACCCATGAATGTGACAGTGCCCTTCTAAAGGAGGTTACACGCTCACTACAGAGCAATAAGATTCCATGAAAAACCAGGAAGTGAGCCCTCACCAGACAGAATCTTCCAGATGTTTGACATGGACGTCCCAAGCTCTAGTACTGTAACAATAAAACAGGGAGAGCACCTACAGGGCACTCTCTCTTTGCATGTCTGAGCTTCCTTGAGACCAATCTGACTTCCTAAGCATTGCTCTACCTAAAAAGCAGATGGCCCATCCTGGGGTAGCGTCCTAGAGGGGACAACCTGACTGTGCACTACCCCCTCTATGGCCCGTGGGATAACAGCCTTGGCTGAGAAGCATTACCTCTGTAGAGCCCTTGTCTAGGCCGCTCCTCTTGATAACCCCAGCCTCTCTTATTCCCACAGTTTATAGTGGACAGTCAACCCTCTGTTACCTACTGTCCCATTTCTGTCCCTTTAATGGCCTCAAAGCCCAAATGCTCCAAGCCCTATGTGCCCAACTCCCCTTTGCAAAATGTGTAATAATGTCCCCTCACTCAAAATGCTGCAGACTTTGGAGAAGTCCTGTTGTGATTGCTCATGTCCACTGTGCTATTTAGAGCAAGACTCTAGCTGCCATTCCATCCATCAACGCATATTTCACAGGTCTTTGGAGCTAAGGTCACACAACCCTGCTGCCCAGCCCTTACTTCGGCCCCATTAAGCTTCTAGCCTTGGGCTTCGCCTAGAGATACCCACAAGCAGTTTCTCCAGTTTCTAACTTTTTGTGGCAGTTCGAGAGCCTGCCTCACTAGTGGAAAGAGGCTGAGATATGCTGGAAACCCTTGTTAGGATTCTGTCTTAGCCCCTGAAGCCACACCTGGCCAATAACAGCTGGCCTGGCCCCGCTCTAAGTTCTGATTTCCAGCTCCAGTTAGGAAGGAGTCCCTCCACTGCTGACCCTCCCTCCCTTCTCCCATTCTACAAGAGGGCAAGCTCCTCAACCCACCCCCCTTTTTCTCACTTTTTCTTCCCCCTTCTCCATCTATCTCTTCTCCCTCTCTTCATAATAATTAAGTCCCCCCACATGGACCCAGTCTAAGTGTCTCCTGCCGCACCACCCACCACGCCCACATGGGACATGGGTCCTTGCTCCATTCATCACCATCTGCCAGCCGGCTACAACAGGTAAGCCCGAGATCATAACACAACAACTCTTAGGATTGTAGACAGGCCAGCAACCAAATGTACTTAAAGGGAAACCTAGCTGAAAAAAAGCCAGAGTCCTATCATCCTCCCTGGAGATTTAACATCATTTAACTAAGAAAAGAGGCTGCCAGAGAAAGTGATGACCAATCACTGGCAGTAAAATTTCCAGGCTTCTGATTTGTAGATAGAGTTATGGTTTGAGTCCGAAATCCCTGAAAACTGTCTGATTGTGATAGAACACCCATCGGTGCATTAGTGCCTGAGAATATCTGAATGGAGGGGTCCTTAGAGAGACAGCAAAAAAAAGCTCCTATGTAAGCCAAGATGAGTGATGTCCTTGTAAGGGAAGGGCATAGACACACACAGTGGATATTGTCTGGAGAACCAGAGAGACGACATCATCTAAGTCAAACAATAAGTCAAACAACATAGACTCAGGAGAAACGTGGCCTCCTGGCCCCAGGCTTGCCATCGATTGTGAGAATAGAAATTTCTGTTCTTTAAGCCAAACAGCCTATGGTTGCCTATTATGTCAGCACCAGAAGACTAGTATAAAAACCAAATATTCCAATTCAAAATCCAGGGCCCTCCAGAAGAGGTAAGGACAAAAGCTTAATATGTAGGCTTGACATGAGCCTACGTGTGGGAGATCTGCAGACCCTCATACATTGAGTTGTATTGTATGAGACACATGGCAAGTGTGTTTTCTGTCCTGATGTCAACAAATGTAGTACTGAAGCTGAATGCAGAAGGGTGGCTGATTCTTTCCTGAGACAGAAGCTCAACCTTAGGTAAGATCTCCAGTTTAGGGGTATTTCTCCTTTGCTTGCTTGTGGCTGCCCTCTGCCCCACCCCAATGCTCCAGAGACTACAGGCTAAGCCCTTTCTCTTCATGAGGTTTTGTGGTGATATGTTTCAAATTTAATAAAAACAACCTGAGATATCAGAGGACAGATCCACCTCCTCCGGTCTTTGTTTTGTTTTGTTTGTTTGTCTGTTTTTTTTTCCAGACAGAGTTTTCAGTGTAACAGTCCTGGCTGTCCTGGAACTTGCTTTGAAGACCAGGCTGGCTTTGAACTCACAGAGATTCTCTTGCCGCTGCTTCCAAGTGCTGGGACTAACAGTGTATACCACCACTGCCTGCCTGGGAGCCTGAAACTCCCTCTGTAAACTAAGATGACCTCAAACTCATATTTGATGGGATTAAGGGTGTAGGTCACCATTCCCAAATATTCCCTGTGCTGGGATTAAAGGTGTGAGTTACCACTGTTTGATCCTCCTAGACCGACTGTGGTTAGATCCCTCTGATATCTCAGACTGTTTTTATTAAATTTGAAACATATCCCCACAAGGTTTGAACAAGTCATTAACTTTTTGAGCAGATTGTTTTATTACTAAACTAGAATAAGAGTCAGGGAGATGGATAAGGTAGTTACATGCTTATTGTGCAAGCATGAGGATCCGAATTCCATCCCTAGCATCCACATAAAAGTCTAGTTATGATGGTGTGCATCTGTACTCCAAGGACTGGAAGGCAGAGACAGCTGGATCACTGGGACTCAATGGACAGCCCATCCTAGCCTAATTGGTGAGTGGAAAGGTAATGAAAGACCCTGCTTCACAAAAAAAAAAAAAGTAGATATCACCTAAGGTTGACCTATGGTTTTCACATCCACATATACACAATGTATGCATGTGAACCCACAGATATACACACACACACAGGATAACACACACACAGGGTAAAATCCACCTCGTAAGTGGTTATTTGAATTCTGTCTGGAACAATATTACAAGTTGTGAGACATGGTACCAATAGAAGACAGTATCCAAATTCTAATCTTTGTATTTCAATGTATGAGTTTATCAAATCCTTTTTCCTTAGGTCTCTTTATATCAACAGATATCATCACCCTTACAAAGAATGCCATACTTTAGATCCCTTTAGAAGTCACCCTCAGAAAAGCATTTGAATGCCAGGGGTTGTCTGGGATGCAGCCCAGAGTATCTCAGCAGTGATGTGGGGGCATCTACAAGCCATGGAAGACACCCTATAGATTATCACCATATGAGGTACCTTTGTGTAGCTTGGAGGGATGCTAAGAAACAGTGGACAAATAGCAATATTGTGAGAACTTGACCGTGTGGAGGAATGCTAAGAAGCAATGGACATACTGCACATACTGTGGGAAGTAGAAGCTTTTCGTTGACAGCTCTCTAAGACATATAAATACCTGAGAAGAGACTGTTCATTCTGGCATCTACAGGGGGCAGAATTGTTTCTAGTTACCTGAAGGAGATCTCAGGAAAGGTTGTTGACAGTGTTAAATCAAACCAGAACACATTGTAATAATAAGATCCCAGTATATATTGTCATCTGTCCTTAGAATCCTCTTGGGATGTGAGTTGTTCTGAAACATAAGGAATTTTTCCATTACTCACAAGTCAAATACCAGCTCAGCTCACATAGCCATTTACCCACATATTCTTCTGCTGGCTTATGTAAACTTCCTATTCCTCCATTTCTTTGTACATATGTGTACATGCATATGCATGTATATCACTGTCTTGGAGCTAGTCAAGTAGACAAGGCTGTCTGGCCAGCAAGTTCCAGAGACCCACCTGTCTCCACCTTCCCAGTGCTGAAATTATAGGTGCATGCTACCATGTCTAGAATTTTTTACACAGGTTCTAAAGATTGGTCAGATGCTCATGCTTGCAGGTACTTTATCAGTCAATAACCCAGCTGCTTTCTTCCATTTGTATTCATTTTTTTTTTTGTATCTCATTGAAAACTGAATCCATTTCTTTTGTGGGTCACCATATTTGGCTGACATTGGAATGTTCTTTAGATACCCACTCCAGCAGATCCCTACCTAGAATACCCATATTTGTGTAGTTTTCATTACAAGGCATGATAAGCTATGTATAGTAACAAGTAAGTAGCAAACTTCAGTTGTTTAATAACAATGTCCATTCCATGCTGATCCTCTGTAGAAGTAGGCAATCTCCAGGAGCTTCAGTGAGTCTTCCAAACTCATTGTAGCAAGGGAGACTATGAGAGAGAGCCACATGTGAGCATGTCATTGCCTCATCCTGATTGACAAACATAAGTGTGCCTGACCTCACTTCTTTTCCTAGAAGTGAGTACAATCTAACCTCAATATGTGAAGAAGTGTGATGTCCCTGTGATCCAAAAGGAAGAAAGACTAGCTGACATATAGCAGCAATTTGGACAGTTCACCCTCACCTCCCACCCCACTATGGTTCATCATTTTCCTCTGAATTTAAGTCTTTCACTCCCAAAGGAGGCTTCTTAAGACCCAGGAAAAAAACATCTCATAAGTCTCAGGAAGTTCCTGAAATTTACAAGATTCATGAGATCCCACCTCCTCAAGATTATAAAAGCAGTAACAACTACTGTGGAAAATAGACTCCTCTACTCTAGTTCTACCTGTTGAGCTACATAGAAAACATGCAAGGAACTCTAAGAATTTATCTTTTGTGAGTCATCATCAAGACGGGAATGGACTTTTAAGTGATGCAGATACCTTTAAATCATGATACTCCTGTAAATAACACCAATATACTTATTGTGTCACCAAATTGAACTTTGGTGAAATTAGAAAATTTTTTTGTTCTACCCTTGATGCCCTGTCTGGGGTGAGTAGATATTTGTTCACATCTTCCCAGGAAAAGTCACTATCACTCCCAGGGAGATGAAATAGCCTTGTGAGAACTCACTGACCACAAACCACAGTGCAGTAATAATGGCCCATAAGACCTCACACAGAACCAAGAATACAAAGTTAGATTTCCTCTAGGACTAGGTAAGAGCACAAACATTTGTTCTGAATATTCTGATCATTCAATAGAGCCATGTGTAATGACAAATCCCTCTGTTTCAGAATTAAGTTTCTCATTTTAACAATGTGTAATCCACACCATGCATGTTATTTATCTAATGCAACATTGGCACATACACATGCCAAGATGTCAAAATGAATGTCCAAAGATGTCACAAGCTCATCAGGAGGTTCCTATAATATGTGACAAGTAACAGGCACAGGCAGGCCAACTCCAATTGGCAGACTTCTTGTTTGAGATGATGATAGAAGAGACTATGCTTGAGAAATGTCCAGGATGCTACTTAACAGCCAGGCAGGAGTCATCCATTGCCTAGTACCCACAGTGCCCAGAGGACATTAAAACAGCAGCAAAAAGTCCACTGAGAATTCAGTCACAAAGTCCTACAGGGAGGATGATAATAGGGTTCTGGCATTATGAGAAGGCACTACAGCTAAGGATAACACTGGTTCAGTATTAACAAGATCAGTGTGGACCAAACAACAGAAATGTTGAAGAAACAAATGGAGCTGTCAACTCTCAATGGTTTGGTTTCTGATGCTCTAGTCCTGATTCTTTTCTTGATTTAGAAAAAAAATTATTTTTATCAGTATAGATACTTGAACTACCTTTTTTAACCATCAACATTGAAATGCACTCTTTGCCAGATTCAGTATAGCCTTCATTTCTGAGCTGTTCCAAAAGCCTCTCAACATGGAAATCCCAGCCAAGGAGCTCTGGGAACCTGTCCCTAGCCCAGGAAACCACACACATCAAGCAGAGGAACTAGTCCAAGAGACACAGGGATGGAGCCGGTGATCTTGCCCCCAAATGGAGAATGGAGACAGCTGCCTCACCCTGAGAGCTGGCCAAGCCACAAGACTTATCATTCCTACCTTTGGTAACCGTTTCAGCTAGGAACCATCATAAACCAAGCCCATCAATCCATCCTTATGCTTACTGCCCCAATTCTTCTCAGGGCAGCACCTGTCAATCAAACATTAACATCCCAGCAAGGCAACACTGAGTCTGACATAGGACCATTTAAAGAAAAAGAAAAAAGCTACCCTGCATCTATATAAGGCACTTAGAAGCAGGAACTTATATCAAGTAATAAAATTTTAATTAGCACTCTAACATGTAAGCCCTGAGCTTGGCGTGAAGTAATACATTTGTCCAAAGCGATCATTCTTTCAGGATGAGAGAGTTACCCACTTGGCTAAAACAATGAGCTGACCCATCTAATGGATTTATTCAGCTAGAATAATAGTTTTTGAGTCTTGGAAGGAGCAAGTTTTCTTAGTGTGGAATTCAGTGATTCATTCTCTTTTGCTTCTCCCTACAGGCTCTTTTAAGGCCGAGTCCACAGAAGCCTAGTGTCCCCTTATTCTCAGCATAGCAGCAACTGTCCCAGCCAGGGGTGGGAGTGAAGTCTGAAAGGGGGGGGGCCATCTTAATAAATTTACACATAGCTATGTCAAAAAAAAAAAAAAAACACAAAAAAACAAAACAAAACAACAACTGACTAAAGCAGCTTAAGGAAGAACTGGTTGATTCCAGCTGAAAGTCCATTACAGTAGAGAAGGCAAGGTGGCAAGAACAGGGGTTGGCTGGTCACACTGCATCAGGATTTAGGAATTAGAAAGAGGACACAAAGTAGGTCCCAGATAGAAAACATCAGGGCGGGCCCATCCCTAGTGACACACTTCCTCCCAACCTTTTCAAACAGCGCCACCAGCTGGAAAGTAAGTGTCAAACTCTTGAGCCTACAGGAGACATCTCACATTCAGACTGCAGATAATTATGTGTTCAGGTCTTGCTTCTTAAGCATTTTGGCTAGTCATGGTTTTCTGTTATGTTCTCCATCTTTGCCAAGAAGTTTCTTTGATGAGGGGTGAGAGCTATACCTACCTGTGGAAATATAGAGAAGACAGAGGATGCAGTTTGGAATTATGCTGACTTAGTAAAATGGTGGTAGTATGTTCACCACTAAGATCCATGACCTCATTAGCCCTAAGTAATTAGGTAGGTTTTTAGTCCCAGGCAGGATTTCCCTCCTGGTGAGCAGGACTTACATCCAATAAAAAGCTGTTAGTTAGCAGCATGACATGAATGTGTGACTATTACACCTTTAGGGATATCTGATGATACTGGACATTGCTATGGTTCATAGGTATCACACCTAGGAAAGACTATTGGTGCTTCTCTCCCTTAGCAGTTTTCACAGCACCTTCTGGCACCATGAAAGCAAATCCCCAGAGAGAAGATTTGTCTTCAGCAACAGAGACTTAACTTCAACCCTCAAGAGGTAACAACCAAGGGCAACAGCAATAATCAGAATTGTTCTGAGCATCCCTTGAACTCCCCTGACAACAACTGGAAAAGGGTTACTCAAGCCTGGCATTGTAGTTTTTATTAGTCCATGGCTCTTAAGGGGAGCATTGTCAGCCCACATGGCATAAATTATAGATGTATACAAATACACCTATATGTATTATATGTAATTTTAGGTACATAAAAAACAACATGATTCCTATGGCTTTTTCAAACATTTTTAGTTTTATTTTTCCCTTCTCCCTCTCTCCCCTTCAATATTGATCCTAATTAATCCATTTTTAATTAAAAAATAAAATGCTAGCCTCACAGGCACAATATATGGGCTCTAGTCCTGGCCCCTTCAGTTTTTGTGGGAAGCTCTGTGCAATCACATCACTTTTAAAACTTTGAGTGGCTGTTTGCTTATCTGTCCCAGTGAAGTTGTTATGTATGGCCAGAAAGGCATCCTTAATCCACTCCCAACCTGGGCTTATCACTCTCTAGTATGAAGGGTCTATAAGACTGGCCATGGACCAAGCTCTGAGTCCAGTTGAAGAGAAGGTAGGGGGATTATTTGAGCAAGAGGGGATAAAAACCATGATGGGGAAATCTACAGACAACTGAACCAAGCTAGTGGGAACTCACAAACTTTATACAAATAGCCATGGAGCAAGCCTGCATGGGACCAGACTAGGCCCTCTGCATGCAGGAGACAGTTGTGTAAATTGGTCTGTTTGAGGGGCCCCAGGCAGTGGATCAGGATTTATCTCTGGTGCATGAGCTGGCTTTTTGGAGTTCATGACCTATGGTGGGATGCCTTACTCAGCCTTGATGCAGGGGGTGTGGGGGGCTTGTCCCTGCCTCAAATGAATGTACCATGCTTTGCTGATTTCCCATGCCAGTCCTAATCCTTTTAGAGAAGGGGATGGGGTGGATTGGTGGGGGAAAGCTTGGAAGGGGAGTGGGAGGAGAGATGTGAGGGGGATCTGTCATTGATATGTAAAATAAATATATTTTTTTAATAAAAAGAAAAGAAAGGACTGGCCATGGAGCCTGATCCTTGTTACTACTTTACTGAGGGACTGCTTACCACCTCTGCTAAAGAGACAGTTCATATCTTTTTAACCAGAAATCAAAAGGGTGAAGACGGAAGGCTGTAGAACTGATTCAGTCTATAAAATGCTTATAAGACAAACCGAGTCTTATAAGCCCAGATGAAAAGGTGGGTAGCATGCACATGCAATCCCAGTGCTAGAGGAGAAGAGACCAGAGGACCCTAGGGCCTTCTTGGCCACGCAGTCTAGCTGAATCAGTGAGCTCCAGGTTCAATGAGAAACTCTACCTCAAAATACAAGTTTGTAAGCAATTGAGGATACATCTTTCAGTGACACTTAACCTACACACACACACACACACACACACACACACACACACACCAAAGATAACACAGCATGGAGGAAGTACAGCATGTAGAGAGGGAGGCTAAGGACCACAAAACAGTGAGGAGCTGAGCTAGCTGCACTGTCTGGTAAGATATGAGATCTTGTCTGTGACCCTCTCTGTCCAGAGTCAGTTCTTGCTTTTAACTAGTGTGGTGTTTTGAATGAGAATGGCCCCCATGGGCTCACATATTTGAATGCTTGGTCAACAGTTAATGGAATTGTTTCAGGATTAGGAGCTGTGACCTTGTTGAAGAAGGTGTGTTAGTGAGGGAGATTTTGAGGTTTCAAAAACCCACATCATTCCCAGGTTTTCTCTCTGCCTCATGCTTGTGGATCAAAAAGTAAGCTTGCAGCCATTGCTCCTGCACCGTGCTTGCCCGCCTACTGCCTTGCTCACTGGCATTATGCTCATGGACTCTAACCCTATGTAACCATGAGCACAAATTAAATGTTTTATTTTGTTAGTTTCTTGGTCACGGTGTTTGTCATGGCAATAGAAAAGTTACTAAAACAATTGCTTTGTATAAATCCACACCAGTGCACACAGTGACAAAACCAAAACCTTGCAGAGAGACAGCTGACACAAGAGTGGAGAGTAAGTACTAGTGAGCCAGGCATGCCAGGTGTGAAGAAAGCAGAATATTCTTGCCTAACATTGACACTTGATGTTATGCTGCTAAAGAAAAACTTGCTGATAATATAAATCCAAGAAGTCTCATTCTCTAAATAGAACATACACAGAGTATGCAAAGCCAAATGTTAGTATAGCTTCCTGCTGCCTTCTCCCAAATGCTGCCATGGAGAAGTGCATCCCTTGCCACAGATGAAATTAAGGTTTGACCGAGTTTCTCAGAGATCTCTATAACCTTCAAGGGCAGCAGAGAAATGATCTGTGGAAGGTAAAAAGGTTATCTAGCACAACACAGCTCAGTAGCCTATGTTAGTTCAAACTTTAAGAGTCTCAAGCTGTTTATTTTAGACATATTTAAACATATCACAATCTGGTAAAAAATTATTCTTGTGATAACTAACCCAATTCCAAGTGCACAACAGATCATCCCTAAATTCCTTTGAGGAACAAAGTCAGCTAAATGTGGATCAGAATGTGACTACATTGAAACTCAGTAAAGTACATGTGACATCTTCCATAAAGAAGGGTTCTAGTTTATGAGACGGGTCCAGCGCTGTAAAGCTTCAGCCACACTGGTTGCATAAATGTCATGAGGGTAGAAAACACATCCAGTCCAGCCTTCTGGGAAGAAAACACGTTTTCCACTCCTTCCTTTAATGAAACAATGCTGTATACTTAATAGTTCAGGTTCCCCTAGTTCATGTCTTCAAGCACAAAGATTTCTATCCCCCTACAGAGCTTCCCATATCTCTCAGTAATTTAAATGTTCTAGTGTGTGAGGTCTCACATGCATAGAAAGCAAAAGTGAAAAGGCCTGGGCAAAATCAGGAATAAGGATGTGAAAACAGTAGCAGGTATGGATAAACACAGAGGGACTGCCTCACCCACCTGTTCTTGGATCCCAGGCTCAGAGCCCCTCTCTGACACCCAAGTCAGGTAAGACAAGGTGGTTTTCCTTGCATGTACAGTCCTTTGATGACTGTGTTCTTTCTAGTCTCACATTGTTAAGAGCTGACCCAGCTTCCAAGAAGCAGACCCTGATACATTGCTGGTGCCTGGTTCTCCCTTGATCAACCCATGTGCATTTCCTAATGCACATGCCCCTGCCATGCTGCTTTTTTCTGGCTAGCTCAATACTCTTCTTCCAGGCAGAGCATGAAATAGCTCTGAGACAATGCTGTTCTACAAGTGCTCATCTCCTAGCCCATGAGACATAAACATGTCTTTTGAGAGAAATAATCTAAAAACATGGTTGTGAGTGTTACAACTCTGGGAAGGGGGTGAGAGGTATCCTGGCTGTTTGGAAAGTCAGGCTATACCTGGAGCTGTTAGGGTGGCTCTGATAGCTGGAGCTATAATGGGACAGCTCAGCTCTGGAGGGAAAGGTATCCTAACTGACTGTTAGGGAAGTCAGGCTATACTTGAAGCTGGGGTGTGGTGGAAGATGACCTCCCTGCAGGACACAGCAATTATGATCCTCTCCTGCAGAGTCACTACTGATGGGCTTCACTTCACCCCCCTTAAGGGGGCTTCCCAGCAAAGCTCTGTTTCTTCTTCTTTCTGGCCCATGTTGTTACTTTTTTGTTTTACTCTGCTAAAGGGGAAACCCTTGCAGAAATATAGCAATCTCCTCCAGCTCCTTTACTTTTTTCTGCTTGCAAGATTTTTCTCTTCATTCCCCTAAAGTATGTCTTAGCAAGTTCTTCTCTGCACTGGCAAATCAAGATCTTCATCCAAGACTCTTGAGAAAGAGATGTATTTGGAAAGGAGTTCAGGAGAGTGACTTTCTCTACCAGGATGGGAAAGAACAGCCCACCACTAAACAGGCAGAGGGCTTTATATAGGGGATCTTAGGGGTGGAGCTTCTCCATTGATACTCAAAAATTAGTTGGTTATTTCTGCTCAGGAGTTAGTTAGTTTCGTTGGGGGGAGGGGGGAGACAGCTCTGATTTCAGGGCCAAACTGTTTCTTTCATTGGCCCTTTTTGCTTTTGGACTCTGATTCTAAGGCCAGAGCATATTTCTTTCACTGGCTCTAATTCTAGAAACCAAGTGTGTTTTTTGGTACTAGTTTCATTGTCAGGCCATGTTTCTTTGGTTCTCAGATAAGGAATAAAGTGTTTCTTTCATTGTCTTAGGTCTCAGATACAGGCTGTGCTTCTTTCACTATCTCTGGTTTGGGGCTAAGGTAGATTTTTTTAGATAGCCTCATTTCTCTACAATGGTGACCTGTCTCCTTCAGTGAGTTTCCAAGCAGCAGCTGAAGGCCACACAGGCCCAACTCTGCTGATTCCATGAACACAGACAAAGTTCATGCTGTGTCTTGCCATACAACCTTTGCCGTCTTAGAGGTTTGTCCAAAATGTGGGATGCATACACCCCAAAATAATATGAATGCTGCCTAACACAATATAATAAACTTACAGCATTGAGATCATTTTGTATGATTTTTTAATGTAACTTGATCATATTTACCTTCAGTTGTCCTGTGCCCCTCCCCCTAGAAGCTCCCAACATGTCCATCTCCTCATTTCATGCCTTCTTCTTTAACCCACTGTATTTACTAACGGCTCTTGTTGGCTTGATCTCGTTCAGGTCTTGAGCATATCACCATGGCGCCAGTGAGCTCCTGAGCACAATGTCTATATCCTGTCCAGAAGACAATTCATAGCATCCCTCTCATTCTCTGGTTCTTACATTGTTTCTATGCACATACCCTTCTTCAGTGTTCCATGAGCCTTGGGAATGTGAGCTGATACAAATATTCCATTTAGCAGTTGAAACTTTTTTATTTTTTTGCAGGACGCACCTGAAAAGTGAACTAAGCAACACTTTCTTGTCACTACAGAAAAAAACTTTAAAAGTCCAAACTGTCCATGGGAAAATCTTCCAGTCTTTGCTCTTTTGCATCTGTAACCACTGGGACACATTTTAAGAACTGGGTAGCTGGATCTTTACTACCTATTTTTAATTATTCTTTGTATGGTTGTTAGGATGGTTAAACTTTTGTCAACTTAGATCATCTAGGAAGAAGGACTCTCAGTTTGGAAATTGCCTTCATCAGATTGACCTGGAGGAAAGCATTTGAGGGCATTTTCCTGGTTAGTGATTGATGTGTAAGGGGCCAGCTTGCCATGGACAGTGTCACCCGTGGGTTGGTGGTTCTGAGTTTTATAAGAAAGCAGGCTGAGCAAACTATGGAAAGAAACCCAGTAAGCAGCATTCCCCCCTGGTTTCACATAAGATCTTCCTCTAGGTTCCTGTCTGGCTTCATTTCCTGCCCTGAGGTCCCTTGGTGAGACACAAAGTAAGTGAAATAAATGCTTTCTTCCCCAAGCTGCTTCTGGTCATGGTGTTTTATCACAGCAATAGACATACAAACTAAGACTGACTATAATCAGGAATGTGTCAGTCAAATAAACCCTCTCCACCCAAGCTAATTCTGGTCATGATCTTCATCACAGCAACAATAAGCAAATGAGAACAGTACCCTTTTATTGTCCTCAAGTATTGAAAAGAAATTGGTGGTCCAGGGAGATGGCTCAGTAGGTAAGGTGCTTTCCTTTTTTTCCTTACTTATAAATCTCTGGCCTTAGCTTGGCTTTATTTTTCTTTTATATATATGTATATGTTTGTTTTTTAAAAAGTCTTTTTTGTAACTATCCCCCTCCTTGACCTTCCTTCTCTTCTCCCAATGACTCCCAGTCAGCCTTCAGCCTGCCCATCCCTATCCCCTGATCCTATCCCCCAAAAGGGCAAGAAGTCCCAAGGTGGGTCAACTCAACATGACCTTCGGTCAAGTCTGATTTCCTCATCCCCATATCAAGACTGGACTAGGCACTTCTCTGCAGGGACTGGGCTCCAAGTTGTTAGCCCATGAACGGGAACACAGTCTGCTCCCACTCCTCAAGGCTTCACATACTGCCCATGCCAATCCAGAGTTGCTTACACTTGGGAGGTTTAGCTCCTTTTCCCATAGTTCCCCAGTGGCTGTTCTTAATTCAGTGAGCTCCCCAGAGTTCCAGCCAGACACCTCTGTAGGACTCTTCCTCATAATCTCTATCCCCTGCTCATACAGATTCTCCTCCCCTGCTCTCAGCTGGACCAGAAGCTCTGCCTATTGCTTAGCTATGGACCTCTGCTGCCACCTCTATTCATTGTTGGATGTAGGTTCTGCAATGACACTTAGATTGGCTATTCATTTGATTATAGGAAAAGTCCTGTTTAGAGACCCCCTCCACTATTGGTTGGAGACCTAGCCAGGGATATCCTGTGAATTCTTGGGAGTTTCTTTAACACCAGGTCTCTTTCCAACCCCACATTGGCTTTCTCTATCAAGATATACATCTCCCTTTTTTCTCCCTCTTTGTTGCTCCTCTCACTCAACCATCTCCTCTCATAATTTGTTCCCACCTTTTCTTGGCTGCAACCCGTTATGATCCCAATTTTCTAAGGAGATCTCTATTTTCTCTTCCTAGGGATCTCTGGATGTCCATCCTAAGTTTCTTCTGATCCCCAGCTGCTCAGGGGTTGTGGTTTGCAGCTTGGGCATTCTTTACTTTTTGTCTAAAATCTACTTATTAGTGAGTACATCGCATGCCTCTCTTGATAGACTTGTGATACCTTGCTCAGGAGAATATTCTCCAAATCCATCCATTTGCCTGCAAATTTTAGGATGTCTTTTTTTTTTTTTTTTTTTTTTTTTTTTTTTTTGCTGCTGAGTGGTAGTACTCCACAGTAGTAGTAGATATACCACAGTTTGATAATCCATTCTTCACTTGGCATCTAGATTGTAAATAACCCAATTAAGAAATGGGGTTCAGAACTAAAAAGGGAATTCTCAACAGAAGAATTGCAAACGGCTGAAAGGCACTTTAAAAATTGCTCAACATCTTTAGACATCATAGATATGCAAATCAAAACAACTCTGAGATACCACTTTACTCCTGCAGAACGGCTAAGATCAAAAACACATATAACAGCCTATGGTGGAGAGGATGTGGAGCAAGGGGAACACTCCTCCATTGTTGGTGGGAGTGTAAACTTGTATAGCCACTCTGGAATGCAGTATGGCTATTCCTCAGAAAACTTGGAATCCATCTCCCTAAGGATCCAGCAGTACCACTCTGCATCTCTGGAATGAATCATCATGGTGGATGATTGTTTTGATATGTTGTTGGATTCAGTTTGCCAGAATTTTATTGAGGATTTTTGCATCAATGTTCATGAGGGAGATTGGTTTGTAATTCTCTTTCTTTGTTGCATCTTTGAGTGATTTGGGTATCGGGGTGATGATTGTGGCCTCATAAAAAGAGTTTTACAGTGTTCCTTAGGTTTCTACTTATGGAATAGTTTGAGTAATATTAGTATTTTGTATTAGTATTCCAGAATGTCTGGAAGAATTCTGAGCTGACACCATCTGGTCCTGGGCTTTTTTACTTGGGAGGCTTTTAATAGCAGCTTCAATTTCCTTTGAGATTATAGGTCTGTTTAGGTCATTTATCTGATCTTGATTTAATTTTGGTAAGTGGTACCTGTCCAGAAAGCTGTCCATTTCTTTTAGGTTTTCCATTTTAGTGGAGTATAGATCTTCAAAGTATGACCTGATAATTCTCTGGATTTCCTGGGTATCTGTTGTTACACTTCTCATTTTTTTTTTAATTCCATTAATTTGGATTCTCTCTCTCTCTCTCTCTCTCTCTCTCTCTCTCTCTCTCTCTCTCTCTCTCTCTCTCTCTCTCTCTCTCTCTCTCTCTCTCTCTCTCTCTCTCTCTGCCTTTTGGTTAGTTTGTATAAAGGTTTATCTATCTTGTTGACTTTCTCAAAGAACCAGTTCTTTGATTTGTTGATACTTTGTATTGTTCTCTTTGTTTCTATTGTATTGATTTCAGCCCTAAGTTTGATTATTTCCTGCCATCTACTCCTTCTAGGTGAGTTTGCTTCTAATTGTTCTAAAGCTTTCAGTTGTTCTGTTAGGTCTCTTGTGTGAAATTTCTCTAGGTTTTTCTAGTATTATGAGTTTTCCTCTTAACACTGCTTTTATTGTGTCCCATAAGTTTGGGTTTGTTGTGGATTCATTTTCATTAATTTCTAGGAAGTCTTTGATTTCTTTCTTAACTTCTTCCTTGACCCAGAGGTGGGTCAATTGAGAGATGTTCAGTTTCCACGAGTTTGTAGGCTTTCTGTGGTTTTTGTTGTTGTTGAACTCTAGCTTTAAACTATGGTGGTCTGATATGATACAAGGAGTTTGTTTGTTTGTTTGTTTGTTTGTTTTTTATCTATTGACATTTGCTTCATGACCAAGTATGTAGTCAATCTTAGAGAAAGTTCCATGGGGTCCACAGAAATATGTATATTCCTTTGTGTTTTGGTGAAAGGTTCTGTATATATCTATTAAGTCCATTTATGTCATAGTATCTGTTAGATTCCTTATTTCTCTGTTGAGTTTCTGTTTATTCAAGGGTGAAAGTGAGGTAATGAAATCTCCCACTATTAGTGTGTGGGGTTTGATGTGAGGTTTAAGCTTTAGTAGTGTTTGTTTTACATATGTATGTGCCTTTGTATTGAGGGCATAAATATTCAGGACTTCATCTTGGTGGATTTTTCCTGAGATGTATAAGTAATATCTGTCCTGGTCTCTTTTGATTGATTTTAGTCTGAAGTCTATTTTCTTAGATATTAGGATGGCTACACCAGCTTGTTCCTTAGAAATATTTTATTGGAAAGACTTTTCCCAACCATTTACTCTGAGTCTGTGTCTGTCTTTGAAGTTGAGGTCTGTTTCTTGTATGCAGCAGAAGGATGGCTTCTGTTTTTGTAACTATCATGTTAGGATGTGTCTTTTTTATGGGTGAATTGAGTCCATTGATATTAAGGGATATTAATGACCAATGTTTGCTATTTCCTATTATTTTTGGTGGTAGCTTATGTGTTTTTCCCTTCTTTGGGTTTTTCTTCTGTGGAATTATTGACTGCTTGTAGTTTCATGGGTGTATCTGGTTTCCTTAGGTTAGAGTTTTCCCTCTAGTGCTTTCTGTAGGTATGAATTTGTGGATAGGTATTGTTAATTCTGGTTTTGTTGTGAAATATCTTGTTTACTCCATCTATGGTGATTGATAGTTTTGCTGGGTATAGTAGTCTGGGTTGGTAGCCATGCTCTTATAGTGTCTTTATAACTAATATCTGACCAGGACCTTCTTGCTTTCATTGTTTCCATTGAATAGTCAGGTGTTATTCTGATGGGTCTGCCTTTATAGGTAATTTGGCCTTTTTTTCTTTGCAGCTCTTAGTATTTTTCTTTGTTCTGTAGGTATAGTGGTTCGATTATTATGTTGCAAGCAGCCTTTTCAGTGGGGGGAGGGGGTCTAGTCTATTTGGTGTTCTGAAGCTTCTTGTATCTTTATAGGTGTTTCCTTATTTATGTTGAGAAAGTTTTCTTCTGTGATTTATATTTTCTGTGCCTTTGGTCTGGTATTCATCTCCTTCTTTGATTCCAATTATTCTCAGGTTTAGCCATGTCATGGTATCCCAGATTTTCTGGATGCTTTGTGTTATGACTTTTAGGGGTTTAGTGTTTTCTTTAACTGACATATCTATTTCCACCATTGAATTTTCCACTCCAGAGATTCTCTATTCTATCTCTTGCAGTCTGTTGGTTATCCTTGCATCTGTGGATCAGGTTATTTCTTCAGGTTTTCTATTTCTAGCTTTGCATTGGTTTGTGCCTTCTTTATTGCTTCTATTTCAATTTTTAATTTCCAGAATGTTTCTTTCTCCTGTTTGTTTTCTTTTTCTTGGTTTTCTTTATTTTCTTTCAGGGATTTGTTCATCTCTTCCAATTTTTGTTTGTATTTTCTTCTATTTCTTTAAGTGAATTTTTTTACATCCTCTTTAAAAGCTTCTATTATCTTCATAAAGTTGTTTTAAGGTCATTTCCTTCTGCTTCCTCTTCATTGTTATGCTCAGGTCTTGATGTTGTAGAACCACCAGCTTCTTCTATTGGTGTCTTGTTGTTCTTTATATTGTTATGTGTATTCTTGCACTGGCGTCTGCCTATTGCTTCCTTGGCTCACTCGTAGTCAGCTCTTAGTTGGTTCTTAGTAAGTTGTGGGCCCAGGGGCTGTGTGTCTCAGTAATTGCTGGAGTTGCTCTTAATTAGCTCTTTGTCAGCTGTAGACCAAGGTGCTGCAGGGTCTCCAGTTTTCCGAGTGTGATGATGCAGTTTGCACTTTGTGTGGGGTTTGGCCAGGGTTTGGCCAGTGGGACATCCCTCCAGTTCTGTTTTGCTGGAGATTGTGCTGGGGGAGGGTGGGTTCTCTCAACTTTCTTTGGTTTAGGGCAGAGCTAGGTGTGGTTGGGGTGCTGGGGGCTATGTCCCTGGGCTGAGCTTCAGAGACCACAGTCTCCAGTTGGCCTGGGGGTCAGGGTGCCACTCATCTCCTAGTCAGCTGTGGAGCAAATGGTCTTGATAAGGTGCTTTCTACAGGAGCATGAAGACTTCAATTCATTCTGCAAAAACCCATGTAAAAATGTTTTACAGGGTGAGCTGCACTTATAATCCCAGCACTGGGAAGGTAGAGACAAGAGGCTGTCTGACCTTCCAAATCTGCTAGCCAAAGGCCATTGAGAAACCTTATCTCTGAAATCAGAGTGGATAATGACTCAGGTAGGCATTGGAGGTTGATATCTGGCCTTCATATGCATGTGTATACCTGTACACATACCCCAACGCATATACACAAAAAATGTTTCATATATTAACATTTATATATGCTTCAATTTCAAAAACTGATGGCCAATTAGTTCCATAAAACACATGAATGCTGAGTATTTTTAATAACTTACTAGACATGCAAATTTAGTGATTTATCATATAATTTTTGAAACCAATTAGAAGAATGATATAACAATACCAGTCAAACAATTGGCTGCTGTTTAACATTATAATAATCTGCCTGACAGTTTGGCATTGTATTTCTTAGCAGTCAAAATGAGAAAGGATTGCATATGAATTATTCAACTTACCTAGTCTGTAATAGAATATTTTAACAGTTGTTTGAGGATAAAATAATGCAAAGATTTAGTGCTCAGTTTCAGGAAGATGCTACCACAGATCTTTTACACTGGTCATTCAGTGAAGAATAGCAATAACTATGAGGAAGTCACTACAGTAAATACAAACTCCATCTAAAGAGAACTTCCTAAGGCAACACACAAGTAGGGATTAATGCTAGGACTAGATCCTGAAAATATCATCTTAATGATTTAAGATATGTAAACAATATAACTTATAGCAGCAGAAACTGAGTTCTCACAGTACTGGAGTCTTAAATGGCCAATCTAAGGCACCACAAGTTTTAGTTTCTGGTAAGGGCTAAGTCCTAGTTCAAAGATGGCCACTTCCTCCCTGGGTCCCTGTATAGTAGATAGAGCAAAGTATCTCCCTGGGATCTCCCATGCATAAGCCCTCTGTCTCTTGACTACTCACTTACCAAAGTCCCTACCTTATAAAACTATCACCTTAAGGACTAGATGCCAACAAATGAATATTTTCTCTGTATGTCTCTGTCTCTCTCTGTGTCTCTCTGTCTGTGTGTGTGTGGGTGGGTGGGTGTGTGTGTGGGTGTGTGTGCACATGTCTGTTTGTATTCATGAGCATGCAGGTACACATGTTGGGGGGTATGTGGCTATGAACAGAGGAAGATGACAACCTCAACTATTATCTTCCAGGTGCTGTCCATCTTATGTTTGTGAGGTAGGATGTCTCAATGCCTGGATCTCATCAAGTAGGCTAGGCTGGCTGGCCAACAAACCCCAGAGATTTGCCTGGCTCTGTTCCTCAAGCTCTGAGATTACAAACATACACTAGCACAGTGAAGTTTTTGGTTTTGTTTGGTTTTTAGCTTTATGTGGATTCCCTGGGTGGAATTCAGGTTCTCATGCTTGTAATAAGACAAATGTTCACCAATTAAGCTATATCCCCAGCCCCAATACTTGAATATATATGCGAAATAGCCAGGGGTCCTGCAATGGAAGACCATCTGCTTTGGCCATGCTGAACCCACCTCATCCTCTAAGCATGCTAGAACTTTTCTCAGCATGGCTGATTAAAATGTTTAAAAGAAGGGACTAATTAAGACAGAGCTTGCTGAGAAATTCAGTAATATCCAAGATTCCTCATCTATAGAAGCATGACAAGTGGTTTCCAAATGTTTGGCCCTGGTAACTCCCTCAAGAGGAGAGGCTTGTGCCCAACCTTGTTTCAGTAAGCAAAGAGGTAAATGTCAAATACAATCAAAAACATTACCAAGTGCCATTAGTAACAGCTGCCTGGAGGAGGTGATGGGACTGGAACAGCTTGTGTCCAGCAGACTTCCCTGCCCAGCCATTATGTATGAACAAGACTCACTCTCAGGGCCTATGCTGATGTTCAGTGACAGGTGTCTGGACCTATTCCTCGGATCTCTTTCTCTCTGGCACATGTGCTTTGTGTCCACCTGCTGGGATGGCAAGCTGCCTGCCATGGCAGAGATACACCATCCACTTGGCCCTGCCAATTAAATGCAGACTTAATAGGAAGAGGCAGAAGTGTGGCCCCAGCCATATGGGATTGCTCCCATACCCAGAACCCAGCTGAGCCTCCTGGAAACAATGAATCGTGTATTCTAATGGCCTAATGGCTAGAGGAAGGGTCCCCACCTCAACCAAAGAAGCAACCAGAAGAATATTATAAAACTACAGAGCCTTTCAGATGAGTTCTTCCTTCCATTCGGGGGATGAGATATATAGATGCCTTTACAGGTTGTGTGAAGCATAGCATAAAACAGTGGTTGAGGACCAAGTCTTCATATTCATCAGATGCCAGTAGATCCTAGTTGACAAGTTGACAAAGCCCATTGACAGCAGGATTTAGTTGGAGGATTTAGCATAACAGTGACTCACAGTAGGGTCTGAATGCATGCTCTTGTGACCAGTGAAGGAAATTAGTAGGATTCAGGTATGTTATCATCCACTTGTTTCCTCATGGCCTTCTGTAGACTTCTGCTACAGAGAGAGACATTATAGACCCTTATCCTCATTTTGAAATAAAACATTTTATTGTGTACATGTATAATCCCAGCTCTGGGAAGGAAGAGAAGTGGATTCCTGGGGCTCATTGGTCAGCTAACTTAACCATCTTAGTAAATGTCAGGCCAGAGAATGACCTTGTCTAAAAACCAAGGTAGACAGAACCCAGGGAATGACATTCAAAGGTTGTAATCTGTCTTACACACATACACACAAACAAAACAAGTCTTTTAAAATATCCTTAAAAGGGGATTTCTTCACTATAGAAGACAGAAGCATGAACGCATTGGCCTATCATCGGAGAGTTTACTAACTGGAATATGAGCTCAGGGCTTTGTTCCAGTGACCTCCTGACATGCCTGGATACTACCATCTAAAACAGTATGCTTCCCTTGTCCTATAGGAAGCTCCAGAAAGTCATAGCAATAAGACAATGGAGGGAGGGTGGGGGAGGGAGGAAGAAAGGGAAGAAAGGAAGAGGGAAAAGAGAGAGAAATTCTATGCAAGGGTAATCCCAGACCAGCAAGCCGGCACAGTGGGTAAAGGCATTTAACCTCAAGTCTGATAACCAAGGACCCACATGGCGGAAGAAGAGAACTGATCTCCATAGTTGTCCTCTGACCACACAAGTATCACCCTCCTTCCTATACACATAAATACATAATAAAAATAATTAAGAAACAGTAATCTCAACTTTTAAATTGAGCAGAAGCATGAACTTCTATTTTCATAATCTTCCCTCAAATATAAACCTTATAATTAGAAAACAATAAACAGTTCACTATTTGACTGAATTCTTCATCTGCCCATCTTCCCAACCTAATCTTAGATTACACTCATCAGTAACTAATGTGTCTAGCTTTTATGTATTCATGCAGAAAGACTCAATACTTTAATTGTAGATGTTTTAACAATGTGCCTTTATCTGCCCCTTGTGGTGTCACCCTTTATTTAGACACAAACCATCCAAGAATTTTTTTAGATTCCCTACAGCAATTTCTCTTTTAAATACTTTCAGTGACAAAGTTACTTTAAAGTAATAAGTGAGCCAAGGAGACGTAGCATGAAATTACATTCCTTCTCTGGAGCCTTTGTAATTAAATAAAAATGTGTCACTTACAAGCTCATAATCTTAATGGGTGGATTATCTGGAAGCGATTTCTGGCTTTATTAGTTAATGGTACTGATACCATGTTCCTTAGACATCTCTTCAGTGGAGAGAATCTGCTGACGTAATGCGCATTCCTTGTTAAAAACACTGGTGTTGGGGTTGGGGATCCAGCTCAGTAGGGTAAGCACTTGCCACACAAGTATGAGGACCAGAATTCATATCCTCAGCTGTCAAGTAAGATCAGACGCCCAAAGCAAACAGGCTAGCTGACTAGCTGAATCAGCAAGGTCTGGGTTCAGTGAGAGGCCCTGCCTCCACACACAAGGTATAGAAACTGAGGAAGACAATCATCCAGTGTCAACTCTGACCTTCACGCACACCAGTATATACGTTTACCCACAAGAATTTATGTGCACATGCAAACATGCATTCACTACACACACACACAACATGCGTTGTTCATTCCACATGAAGATGGGAGCATCAAGGAAAGGTCCATAGCCTTGGGATCCAGGAAAATTGGGATTAAATCTAACTGGCATTTCCTACCTGAATAACCTTGAATCTTTTACTGGCTTTTTCTACACATCGGTGATTTTTGTCAAATCGATATAATGCCTATTTACTGCTTTCATAAGGATCAAACAGATTTGTACAATGCATACCATGTAATTGAGGGATTTTAAACATTTTATTTTTAATTAAGTTCAGACTTAGGTGTGTGTGTGCGTGAGCATAAACACACATGTGTGCCAGTGTCCTAAAGAGGGCACTGGGTTCCCTAGAGCTGAAGTTACAAGTGGTTGTGAGCAGTGGAACATGGGTGATAGAAAATGAACTCAGGCCTCTTCAAGAGCAGCCAAATAAGCTAACTCTTCAAGTCAAGTGTTTTTATTATTATGATCAGTGACACTAAGGAAAGACAGAGCACTAACATCTCCCTTAAAATATATCCTAACATGTTTACTCAGAGGTAAATTATAGAGATTACTGTGGCCCCACACCACAGGAATTCTAGGGAATGAATAGCTAAGCATGGACTTTTTTGAAACCTCAAATCATGCAGTTTTCCTGGATAAGAAAACCTTTGCAGTCTAAGCCCCTTAGTAATAGAGGAGAACCTCCATGAGCAAAAGCATTTAAAAGCACACTGTTAATTGGAAGGAAATGAGGGGTAAGAAGTGGCCATCATTGTTATGGCCCGGGATATGGTGACAAAGAGAGAGATTATTGGGGTAGTGGGATGGGCACTGAGTGTTGGCAGTCTTCAGGGGTTACCTGGGATTCTAAGTGCTGGCATGGCCTCAGATGGAGTTGAAATGTCTCTGAAAGCCTACCTGTTGAGGACCAGTTCGTAGGGTAACACTAATGGACAGTGGTGGGAACTTTAGGAGATGGAGCCTGATTGGAGCTCCTTGGGTCATTTGGTAGCCCTTAAAGGAGCTGTAGTACCCCAGTCCCTTCTTTCTGATTTGCTTATTTGTTTAGATTTTTAAAACAAGTCCCATGTAGCTAAGGCTGACCTCCTACTCACTATGTAGCTGAGGTGAGGGTAACCTTGAACTTTTGATCCGCCTGCCTACACTTTCTGACCTCCAGCTAGGATTACAGGAATGTGCCATGGAGACTGATTAAATGGGGTACTCGGAGATTATATGACACTAGGCTAGCATTCTATCCACTGATCTGTATCCCCAGCCCCCACCCACAGACCCTCTCTGTTGTTTGCTTCCTGGTGGTGACATGTATAGTTTTGCCACACATTATTGCTTCAACACAGACCTGGAACCATAGAACCAACTAATTATATACTAAGCTCCAAAGCTGAGAGTCCAAAAAGTGAACCTTTTCTCTTTATAAATTGACTATTTGTTATAGTGACAGAAAGTGAGTAACATGGGAAGTTTTAATTCAGTTTCAAGCCTTGGAATAGACACAAAATTAGTGTGAGACAGAAGGAGTCATATACAAGGGAAGGACATCTGGAGGGTTTGAATGAAAATGGCCCCATAGGCTCACAGGGAGAAGCACCACGTGCAGCCTTCCTGGAGTAGGTGTGGTCTTGTTAAAGAAAGTATGTCTCAGTCTCTTCCTTCTGGCAGATCTAGACGTAGGAGTCTCAGATCCTTCTCCAGCACCATGTCTGCCTTTGTGTTGCCAAGCTTCCTTCCCTCATGATAATAGACTGAACCTCTGAACTGTAAGCCAACCATAGCCAAGTGTTTTTATAAGAGTTGCTGTGGTCATGGTGTCTCCTCACAGCAATAGAAACCCTAAGACACCACCTCAGAGTCAAGTAGGGTGAAACAAGAGGAATCATACAAACCACGAGAGGAACATTCTGCCTTCAGCAGAAGGAACAAGAGAGACACAGGAAGAATTCCACACTGATCACGTTGAGCCCAGTGACTTATAGCAACATACTGCTCTTAATACATAGACTGGGGCAAAGGTCATCTCCCACTAAATGGATTCTGTTTGAAAGGAAATTGATGGGCTAACCTACAGTATATTGTAGAAGAAAGGCCCATCACACTTTAAAAGTTGAAGGGAGATAAAACCTGTCAAGTCTCCCCTTAGAATTTGCCCCATAAATTAAAAAAGAAAGAAATTACTCACAACCTTTGCAGCACCGCCCTACCACCACTCTGCTATCATCTCTGCCTCCCTTTCCACAAATCTGGGATTTCTACTAAAAGCATCTTTCATAAAAATCAATTTTCAGAGCAGATTGGCAAGAAGGATGTTGGTGATAGATGGTGGCAGCTTCTGTTGCAGAAACCATTTCTGTTGACACCAATCACAGGTGAGCCCCTAAAACTCAGCCGCAGCCCTTGTATCTTACTAATGCCAGATACTTGGGAGCCTTCCTAATCAAACTCCTGCCATCTGGAGAAAAGGAAGGTCCCATGTAAAACTCAGTCATCCAGGAAAGAGACCAATAAGTCTTTCTGGAGCCCAGAAAGGTGTGCTCAGATCTGCACTGAAAGCTATGGAGTGCTGTAGGCTCTGTTCATACATCCTTTGCCATGTATTTACAGAAGTCATAGTGTCTTAGACATTCTAGTTACTCTGTGGGATAGTCAACATAAATAAAAAGTTCCATTTCTTGACAGATGGTAAGAGAGTTAACAGTTAGGATATTGCAGTTCATAAGTGCTGTGAGGGACAGAACAGGGCAGTGACTCGGGGAGGCCAAGTGCTTGGCTATAACGTGTGTTTGGAGAATTAAAGTGTCTTAGCTGCTCACGGAACCCTGGATGCTTCATGTATGCCATATCTGCTATGGAGGGAGTAGCAGCCCACTGCTTGTGGGTATCACAGTTCCTCTCTGTCTTGTCACTCCCTAGAATCTCCTCATCATGCATTTTGCTTGTCAGTTCACTGGGACCACACATGCCAGTCCTCACTGAACCTGTCTTCTCACTGTATACTACACTGACAGTGCCATGCACACCTCACAGGATCTCACAACATCTCAGATAAATGATGTTGTACCCTTTGCTATAGCTACAAGAGACTTAGCACCAACATACTATCTACACCATTTGAAGATCTCTATTCCTCCCAAATCTCTACATATTTTCTTCACTTTTCTCCCAGGTATTCTCACCAGATTGTTCACCTGATTACTTTTTAATATTTTTCTATAAACTTCAAGTTTTTTGAAGAAGTTAACTAAAGAGAAATAATAGATTTATGTGTATGCATATGTAGTAAGACAGGCCCATAGGGTGGAGGAAATTGGCTCAAGCCAATTGCCAAGGCATGCCCATAACATATATCCTTATGAACCAACCTGGAGTCTGCCTGAGGATCTAGCAACAAGCACTGTCCAGAGTTCCTGATTGTACCAGGCATTGAGGAGCAAGCACATGATGTCACCTGATCAGAACTTAGCCTGGGTGCTAGAAGGAGGGTATACAAGGCTCTCCTCATTGCTGAATAAATGAGTCTGCCATTTGCTTTTCACCTGACTCCTTGTGTGTGAGCTGTTTACTCTAAGCCTCTTCACCCTTCCCCTAAGGGAGCCATTAGGACCCACCAATATACATCCGTGTCTATATACACCATAATGTTGAGGTAGATTATAATGTAGAGGTTATCTGAAAACTAATTCTGATTTTATGGCTTACAGACATTCAGCATTAGCAAGGGAGATAGCTCAGTCTGTAAAATGCTGTCTTGAAGACTTGAACACCTGAGTTTTTTCTCTGGAACTCAAGGAAAACAGTAGTGTGTATTGGCACACACTTCAGTGTATAATCTGCCTGCATCATCATTGAGTTCTCAAAGTAGCCTCCACTTGGACTGTGAGTCTGCAGACATCTAGAACAGTTGAGCAGTATGAGAGCTAGACACACAAGGCTCTCCACAAGATCAAGTCATGTGACCAAGATCAAGCTACTCAGAAATTGGCAATAATTGCTAGCTACTCTGGGTAGTTTTATGTCAACTTAACACAAGGTACAGTCAGACATCAGGGAGGAGGGAGACTCGGTTGAGAAAATGCTTTCATAAGATCCACTGTATATAAGCCTATAGAGCATTTTCTTAATCAGTGATAAATAGAGGAGGGCCCAGCCCAGTATGGGTAGTGTCACCTCTAGGATGGTATTCCTGGGTTCTATAAAAAATCAGGCTGAGAAAACCATGTAGATGAAGCCCTTAAGCAGTACCCTCCATGACCTCTGCATCAGCTCCTGCCTCCAGGTTGCTGACCTGTTTGAGTTCCTGTCCTGACTTCTTTGAAGGATAACTAGTCATGTGGAAGTGTAAGCCAAGTAAACCTTTTCCTTCCCATGTTTGCTTTTGGTCATGGTGTTTCATCACAGGAATGATAACCCCAACTAAGACACTGAAAAGTACCTGTTTTCCCTGCTACCTGACTATTGCTCTAAAGCATAGAATGTTCAGTCCTAGGGCATGATATGATAGAAAGAGCTAGAAAATGTAGAAAAGGAACCGCAGACATGAAAATATGAGCAAAGAGTTGCTCCTGTCTTCTCACAGGTTAATGAAGAAATGAAAGTAACCATTCTTCTACCCAGTTTATACCAATGGAAATGATCTTTTCATAATTAAAGGGACAATGGCTAATGTCACATGTGTTAAATTTTGTGTCTGTAATATGTGACCCCAGAAATTGAGCTCTTGGGAATTGCTGAGCACAGAAGAAAGCTCACTGTGGCAGAGATCATAATCAGTATAAGTTTCTTTTAATAATAAAACTGACCAGCGAATTAAACCTCTAAGGAAAAAATTATATGAAAAGAATTGACTTAGATTTTAAAAAATAAAAAACTCAGAGAAGCAAAAGTAGAAACTATTAGAGACCATTTAATTATTCCTTGGAGAGTTTTAAGCAAAAAAAAAAAAATTAAGTGAGAAATAGATTTAGGTATTGATCTAATTATTATTCAAATATTTGTATTTAAACAGGAAGTAGAAGAGCTCAGTGGAAGAAGAGGGGATCAGGAATGGCATTCTTGGGGCCAAGCACAAGCAGAGTTTGTACTGTTATATTGTCAGTCATATCTGTTTGCTTGGCTAGTTGCTGTAGAGTATGGAATGTAGAAGCTGATGCTGCCCTAGCACACCCAATCCATAGACCATCGTTCAGACAATCCTTCCAGGAACATCTTCATCTCTCAACCATATTTTAAAATTTCTAAGCCAGAAATAACATAATATAGCAAAACAGACAGCAAGGTTTCTACCTTTAAAACCAAAGTCCTCCTAATACATAATGTCCTTCAGAACACATGCTCATATGTGCTAAGCAAGTTTCTGCCCATGGAGAAGTATCTCCAGATATTTTTGTACTTTTTATTTTGAGACACAATCTTACTAAACTGCCTAGACTGAGAGTGAACTCACTCCAGCCCAAGAAGGCCAGAACTTATGAGTCCCCTTGACCTTAGGAGTGGCTAAGATTTCAGGACCTCACAGTCATGCACGGCTAAACCACCATGCCATTTTTTTTTTAACTTTTTTTCATTGTGTTTCTTTGTTTAGGGTTGCAGGGGGTATTTGTGTGTGTGTGTGTGTGTGTGTGTGTGTGTGTGTGTGTGTGTGTGTGTGTGTGACAGAGAGATAAAGAGAGAGAGACTCTTCATTCATGATTACTCTCCACTACTAATTCAGACAAGACCTCTCACCTAAACTCAACACTTGCTGATTTGGCTAATCTATCTAGTCATTTCCTAGTCTAGACAGAGATCCCTTGTCTCTGCTTCCCAAGTTCTAGAATTGCTGGTAGCCAACATACTTGCCAGTTTTCTGAGAAATCTGAATATCCAACTTCTGGTCCTGATGCTTGCCTAACAAGCACTTTAGATGATATCTTAGTGTCCTATTGCTGTGAAGAAACCCCACAGCAACACCTCCTAATCCTTTTAAATGGTGTCACTGGATGGTGACCAAGCATTCAAATATAGGACCTGGGGGCCATTCTCATTTAAACCACCATAACCATAGAGCCATCTCCCCAGCTCCTGAACCACCTTGCTACAATCTTTCTATGCACAGACAGTTAGAAGATGTTTACAACTTTTTTCTTACCAAACTTAAACTTATTTGAATCCAGCTTGACCCGATTGGTAACATTTCAAGGCTGTTTCTTATCTGAATGCTTAATTTGCACAATGTAGTAATAAAGTAATTCCAAGATACAATGGTCAAAGAGATGGCATCTCCAAGTGTTGTCCCCTCCTCGCCTGCAGGGAACAACCAGGTATAATTTACTAACAATAGTAACTAAATAATAACTTCACCTTGCACTCACACTTGACATACAAAATTCCAGGCATGTCTTTGACATCATGTTTGAGATGAAGAAAAGTACAAGTAAGACCCTCAATGCATGATTTCATGGCAGAAAAAATACTCCGTAGAATGTTCAACAGAGCATCGAAAGAGCACCATCCCCATGACAAGAGCAGAAAATCGGGGCCAAGAGATGGCTCAGCAGATAAACATGATTATCACTAAGCCATATGACCTAAGTTTGATCTTCAGCATTCACATGGAAGAAGGAAAAAATTGACTCCTGGAAGTTTTTCTCTGACCTACACACACACACACACACACACACACACACACACACACACACACACACACACACACACACACACCACAAATATAACAAAAATGTTTCATGTAACAAAGCATTAGTTCATTTCTGAGACTATATCATAATAGGTATGTAAGGACAAGGTGTCCAAGAGCTGTATTAGTGAGAATTGTCACTCAAAACACTACTTTAAATAACAGTAACAGGGAAAACTAGAGCTGGGAGAAAACTGGACTCAGAAAGATTTAATTATTTGCTAAAGGGTTCACAGTAAATTTCTGTCCTCAGAACAGGATCCAGATAAGATAAATTTGCCCATTAAACACCATCTTAAAGAACTGCATGTAGAACTCAGGAGATGGTTCTGTAGATAAGCACTTAACTTGAAAACAAGAGTTTGTTTGATTTTTTAAAATTTATTTATTTATGTATGTATACAGTGTTGTGCATAACCACCAGAAGACAACTTCAATCACTGTCCACCTTGCTTTTTGAGACAAGGCTTACTCCTAGACCTGGAACCCATTAATTCAGGTAGGCTGGCTGGTCAGCCAATTGCAGGGATGATCCTGTATCTGCCTCCATGGTGACAGAGTGTGAGACAATCCCCAAGAAAGACCAACAATCAAGTATACAATCAGCAAGAGCAATTTACTGTTTCTAACATGTTGGGGTATCAAGTGGCTACCACAAAAGTTTCTTTTAAGCAGAATTAGCAGAATTACAGGAGGGAGGAATTAATCTGGGACTGATTGGTAGAGTAAAGATTCATCCGGGGGTTGATTGGTTGGAGGCTCTAGTGGTGAGAGACTTTGCAGTGACACAATAGGAAAAGCTATTTTTAGCTAACAGAAGATTAGGGGTGCCTTCTGAGTCAGCAAAGGGGTTGTGGGGTGCCTACTGAGACAGCAGAAGGCTGTGGGGCATTTGCTGATTGGTTGCCTGTGAGTTGTGGTCTTTCCAAGAGCTGCTTACTCAGCTCCAGCCAATTCCAGTGAACCAAAACTATGTCCTGGTCTCTGTCAGGACTACTAGAAGAGCTTATCAGGCTCTGGTCTTGCTCCCCAGCCCTCTCACCTGGGACTGGGGTCACACCATACCTGGATTTCTTTATGTGGTGCTAAAGATCATACTCAGGTCCTCATGCCCACATGATGAGTATGTTACTGATAGAGCCATCTTCCCAAACAGAGGAAACAAATTCTCAATATTCAAGTTACAGTTTTAGAAATAGATAACAGCGTAAATTAGGATCCCAAGGATTCAGTTTACAACAGATCAGCAAGATTGAGATCATCAAGGATGGAGTTAGAGTGCTGCCAAAAGAAGACAAATGAGAGGAAAGAGGAGAGAAAGAAGAGGAGGGGAGAAGGAAGGGAGGAAGTACAGGAGGTGGGGACTTCAGGTGTACCTCCCCTCTCCATCCTAGGATATGGTCTGGCTTTAGCGTGCACAGGTCATAGCCAGAGCATTTACTGTCTGGAAGACATTGTTTCCTTATATTCATCTGCTACCTGTCACTTATATTCTCTGTACCGTCTTCCTCCATTATCCCTGAGCCTTGGGTAGGAGGATGACATAGACAACCCACTTAGTACTGAGCCTTTCACAGTCTCTTATTCTCTGCTCCTTGGTCAGTTGTGGGTCTTCACCATCTATCATAAACAGAAGCTTCTCTGGTAAGGGCTGAAAGGTACATTAACAATTTGTAATAAGTCATTAGGAATATGTTTATTACTGTGTCTATTGGAAATAGTTCATTTCAATTTGGAGTGCTTTGGTTTAAAATTTCAGAAGTGCAAATACTTGAATTTAGGGTCTTAAATATCCAGGCTTTCTCCATGTTTGGTACAAAGGTGCTTCTAATCACTTCATGCTATTCTTTTTCCTCCAGAACAGGGGATAAGCTCAAAACAACAAATCACTAGTGAGAATATATATTCCCATTATCCATCTTTTTATTATTCATGCCATGCTTAGACAAGACAGAAATGGGCCAAAGAAACAACTGGGATGATTAGTGGTTAAGACTGCTTGCTGCTCTTCCAGAGGATCTGAGTTTAGTTTCCAGCCCCAAAAAGAAAGATTCAGCAGACTCTAATAACTCCATCTCCAGTAATTCTGAAGTCCTTCTTTGGCCTCCATGGGCACCCACATGCCTCTCTAACGAATAAATAAACAAATAAATCTTTTAAAAAGAAATAAGATTTAAAAAAAAAAAAAACAAGATGAGAAATGCCTTCTGTGACAAGTCTAAACAGCTGAACATTTCTTCAAAAGACTGTTAGGGTCCACAAGAAGTCCCATTTTAAAAAACACCAGTCATGTATGCAGTCAGCAAGATTATTTAATAAAAAATTTCAGCATGCCGGGTCAAATCATCTGACAAAGAGGCAAACAGTGACCCTGAGAGAAGCTCTGAGGCTCCTTCTAAGCAGAACTAGGAAAATTTTAGTTGTGGTTAAATGTACTTTGGGGTGATGAGGTGATCTTTCTGCAATGGAAAGAACGCTAGAGCAAACCAGCATTCTTTACCCTTACTGGTACAGAAATCATTTTATGGTTGGCTCATAGCATCAGGTCAGCAACTGTGGTTGCAATTTAGGGGGTCTGTTTGACCGAAAATAGCAAGAACACTTCCTGCTTGTGGCCAGGTAGGACCCTGATTGGCTACAGACTGAACTGGACATGCTTCCTGAGGGTCTCAATGAATCCAGACATGAGTCAACAGGTTGGTGGGGTAATACAAGCAGAAGTCTTAGCAAACTGGCCCCTGGAAAAAATGGACAAACAAACAAAACAACCAAATAGCCCTGTTAGGTTCAGTCTAGTTACAAGAGGGATGGGCATTTCAGAATCCCCAGTGAACTCTAGGAAAAGAAGATAAAAATAGGGAAATAAAATAGATGTTTAGAAACTGATGCCCAGGGCACTAACTACCTTGTCCAGGTTACACAGAAATCAAGTGGCAAAAGTAATAACCAGGCCCAGGAAATGTGGTTGCAACACTGCTACAAATCACCCCTTACAACAGCTCTCAAGATAATAAGAAACAAGAAAGAAAGAAAAGAAGAATCCTAAGGCATAGACAGGATTGCTAATAAAGATCTATATTATTTGACCACCATTTCTTATCCAAAGCAATTGAGCTCATTTTCATTAACAGCCCTGTGTCAACCTGGGAACAGCACCTAGTGAAAACTAGTATCTTCTCTTCCTCCTTCACAGGGAGATTAGAGTCATTAAATCCCAGAGACAATGATGGCTTAATTAAAAGGCCATTGTGGTACAGGAGTGTTTCATCTGGGAGAGCTAAGCCCTACTCATTAGAACCCCAGGAGTGGTCAGCCAGGTGACTACTAATGGATATTGGAAAGGATGTCCCAGTTGGAGGCTGTAATTCTTGGAATTGAGAATGTGTGCTAGACCTCCACACACCAGTAACTGAAACACTAGGGAGCTATTGGCAGTGGCAAAAACACAGCAATGCAGACTCCCTGCTTCCAGGAAAGCTGGTAACATGTCCACAACGGAAAGAATGCTAGAGCAAGCCAAAAGAGACCCTCTGAAGCTGGGTTGGGGGCTACTTGAGCCACATGCACATGCAGCTGCCTCACCTCACCTCACACCACTACAGCAGGGAAATGACTGGTACTCTACTAAAAGATTCTGTCTGTCACTTCTTAATTCTCCTTCACTGAAGCAAGTTTACCAAATACTCAAGGCAATGAGTGTTACAGGTACTACCTCCCATATGGTGAACACACACTCACCTTTGCTCCTTCCCTTTCCACCCAGGGAATCAGAGACAACACTGTGTGGGCTACACATCAAATATACATAAAACCTCTAAGAGGAGTCGCACCAGTGCCTTGTGGGACTAAACCTTCCCCAGGGCCCTAGCCATGCCACTGCCTATCTGTGGCATTAGTAACATTTCAGATAAATCTTTTACTTCAAAGGATAATTCACATCAGTGTCCCTTGAAATACGAGACCATACACTAAGCACAATTCTTTGAGGAGTACACCTCATGTGGGAATGCCTTTCTGTATGCTGTGAATATCAATATTTAAATAAAGGAGCTGTTTTGGCCCATGACAGGTACCATAGAAAAAGTAGGAGGAGAAATCAGAGCATAGGTAGGAGAAGGGCAGAGTCAAAGACAGACCGAGCCAGCAGACCAAAGAAGAAATGGGCCACGTGGCAGGACAGATTAATGGAAATGGGTTGAGTTAAGATGAAGGAGCAAGCTAGCAATGTGCCTAAGCCATAGATCAAACAGCATGAACTTAATATAAGCGTCTGAATCATTTTGGGAGGCTTAAGAAGCAGCGGGAAGCTAAGGGGTCTGGGGCTGCAGGTCTGTGGGTCTGGACTTCTGGCCACCCAGAGTCAAGAAACCCTACTGGAACATACACTCCTAAGTATACTGACTCTAAAGTTAAACTTAAAAGAGAGTAAACATATTTTTAGTGTGCTTAGTCCAAGTTTAAATCATATGTGTAAAAAAAATAAATAAAAGAGATGGGCAAAAATGCCTCTGGGTATGCTCAGCTCACCAGAAAGTTTTAACTGAAAAGAAAGGAAGGAGTACTTAGAAGGTAAATTAACATGAGTCTGTTCCCAAGGGTCCCTGCCTCACTTAACCTCTAACAGAAGCAGCTGGGGTCTGAGAAAACAGCACCAAATGAAAAATGGGGTACCTACAGCAGAGAAGACCCTGCCCAGAGGAGAAGTCATAGAAACACTTTTTCACATCCTTTGGTGCTGTCTGATTCACAGAGAATGGACATTAACATCCCCTTGGGGAACCAGGATGCCCTGGAGGTGAGTGTGGCCCCATCTCATCAGGGGGAAGCTGTCAAGATCATAGCACCTCTGCGAAGTCAACAACAGTGCAAAGCTGGTCCTGTAGGTGGGCACTGTTGTCATGGCTCATTCTGCTTCTCCTGATATAGCACAATCTAACAGTTTATAGCTCAAAACAATGGAGGTTATGAGGGCCTCCATGCCTGATATGCAAGAGAAAATATGTTGGAAGGAATGCCCTCCTAATGTTCAAAGCAGAAACTAAACTTGTAGTGAGATTATGTTCTGGTACTTTGTCTCTACTACTGGTTTAATAAAATGCTGAGTGTTCAGAAGGTAGATAGGAAGTGTAAGTGGGGCTACCAGACTAAGAAAATTCTGAGAACAGGAAGAGCAAAGCAGAGATGCCAGCAGAGAGAGATACCAGCAAAAATGCCAAGGGAGACACCAGCAGATTCAGAAGAAAGAAGTTGAAATGTTGCTCTGAGAAAAGGTACCAAGGCATATGGCTAAACAGAATGGAAATAGGTTGAGTTAAGATGAAAGAGCTAGATAGCAATATGTCTGAGCAATGGGTCAATCAGCATCAAATGAATATAAGCTTCTGTGTGTTTCTTTGGACTGATGGTCCAGATCTTAGGGCTAGTCTGGGCCAGAAACTTCTTACTTAATAAACTAATGCTGACTCTCTGGATGATGGATCATTTATAAGTTTATTTGCATCCCAGGGGAAGGGCTTACAATGTAATCTAAGTGTATATATGCATGTACTTGGAGTCAACACAAGAAAATGGATGAGCAGTAGACAGCCAATGAAGATTAGTAAGAGATAAATGAAACAAAGTATCAATGCAGAAATTATCTTGGCTGTTGTATAGCTAGTTCCTCCAAATCTAAACCACCTCTCCTGGAGGAAGGAAGGAAGGAACGAGACTCATAAAACTCAAGAAGTAAGTCAAACATGTAAGGCACAGGGAGTACACAAAACTTACAAGTCTTAGGAAACTCCTGAAACTCACAGGCTTCTCAAGGCCTGGACTCAAGATTATAAAAGCAGTTTTTAAATATTACTGGACAGAGGAGACTCTGTTTTGTAGACTTGCCTATAAGTCCTTACATGGTCTTGGGTGAGTTGTCAACAATACTGGGATCAGCTTTTCTGTGGTTCATTTAGAGTCACTGTTGCTCCTTTCAGTAAACTCAATACTCATTGGTGCACAAAGCTAGACCTGAATGGAATCATTTCTTTAATCTGTCTCCAGTGCCCTGAGGTGAATAGCTGTTTGTTCACATATTCCCCAGGGAAAAGGCACACAACACTGATACACAAGACAATGTGGAAATAACTAGATGGTATAGGGACCTTTGCAAAAATACAAGTGCCTTGTAAGAAAGAGGTGATAGCATTCACAGGCTGAATTTCAGCCTTAATTTACCAATTCAAATAAATGTATAGTAAGCAACTGCTGAATGAAAGTAAGTTCTAGAGTCAACACAGAGACTCACACTGATCAAAGTTGTGAAAATAAGCAATTTTGTAGTACTCAGCCATAAATGAGATATCCATATCACACTTCTACCCCACAAGGATCAGGGATCATTGTGGAGAATGGGATGGAAAGACTATGCAAGCTGGGAAACTCAGAGCAGCTATGGTTGCCTGCAGAAGAGGAGGCCAGTTAACATTCCAGCATAGATGGAGGGTGGACTCCTGAGTCACCATCCTTAACTGAGGAGCCATTGACAGTTGAAGGTTTCTGGGGGAGGGAGAGTCAACTTCTTGCACTGGTGTGCCCCTCATACAATGTTCATCTCCTGTCAATGACACCATACCTTTGTACACATAGACAACACTAACTCAACTCCGTATTTATTTTTATTAGATGCATCCCTTGATAATTTTATATATCTTGACAGAACACATTCTAGTTATTTTTACTTCTTTGCCATCTCAGTAGATTTCCTTAGAAAGGGATCTGGATGTTAGAAGGAACTTCTGGAAGTAGTTGGAAGGATAAGAATTGATATAATATAAATAATATTGTACACATGTATGAAATTATTAAGGAATAAAATAAAAAGTAAATAATAAAACATGGTAATGGTGTACTAGAATTATATTATGCCTGTTTTTTTCATTAATCAAAATAAAGACAACAGTACCTACTTTTAGGCTATGAGAATTTAAGCAAAATGCAAAGTCTATAACCCATCACCCATGCTCTATAAATAGTGGCAGATTTTGTAAGTTCAACTACAGGTCAGTGTATGAATAGTTACTGTTCTCATTGCTATGAACAAATGACTGACAAGAATAAATTTAAAGGAGGAAAAATGTATGCTGATTACAATTCAAATGGACCCCTATCATGGTGGGGAAGGCAAGGAACAAGAGCAGGAGGCAGCCAGTCACACTGCATCTTCCTTCAAGAAGAAACGAGCTAGCAGGAATGGGGTCAGGCTGTAAAACCTCAAGTCCACCACCATAATTCACATACTCAGCAAGGCTCCACCTCTTAACATTTTCACAATATTCCCAAACAGCATAGCAAGTATACAAATACATGGGCCTACAGGGAATGTTTCACATTCAAACCTCAACAGGGTACATGCAAGAATCAATACTCATGCTGACATAGATTCCTCCAACTCAGAAGCTATTCTGTAAGAAACAGAATTAAGGTGAGGATCTCCCCACCACTCTGCCTTCACAAGCTCTCCATTTACCCATATCACAATCCTCATAGCCAGGGTCTTCACATTACTGTGTGATCTTCCTGCACTATGGGAGCCATATGAACAGTAGGAAGAAACACAAACCTATTTATTACTCAGAGCCACCCCTATTGGAAACCATCTGGTGCTACCAAGGAAAGCAGTGTTGCCCATTCCTGGGTAAACAGATCTCAACTTGTCAATAATGTAGAAAGAGAAATCAGGGGTAACTAACTGAAAGGCATCCCAGTGAGTGAATGCTTGCTTATAATCCCAATGGTGGAGACAGAAACAGGTAGATCCCTACAGCTGAATGGCCAGTGTAGTCTACCCAGAAAGTTCAGGTTACTGAAAGACTATCTCAAAAAATAAAGTCAGTAGAATCTGAGGACTGAAACTCAAGGTCGTCTTCTAGCCTACACATGTACATGGACACATGTGCATGCACACTCATATACACATACATAGGAGCATGCATACACATATACATACACTCAAAAAAGAAAGAATTGTTCATAGGAGATAGTTGGTCATGAGCCCCACAGTGAGCATTACTGTCTTGATATAAAAGCCCATATTAAAAGGAACACCTGACTTTTGTCTAAGAAAGGACAAGTGATGAATGTCCTATACACAGAAGAAAAGGTTGCCAAGGGAGGGATGATGCTTCTCAGCATTTCAGGACACCCAGGAGTATAAAGTGGTTTATATGAAATATAAGAGTCAGCCACTAGGAATGTCAAAAGTTTGGCTTATAAATGAATGAGGAAAAGAAAGGTGTCCCCAGGAGGGAAGAAACATTCAAATAGAACTATAGACTTTCAAAGCTGGAAGGGACACTGGCAATCAATCATCCACCAATAACTGAGCAACAGACCAAGGCCAGAAATGTAAAGTAACTTAGCCAGAGAAATCCAGCTACAGAAGACAATGCCTCTTAGCTTGTGTCCTCTAGAAAAATAGGCAAAAGTATTATTGCAGGTGGAGTGTGTGGGGGTGTGTGTGTCTGTGTGTCTGTGTGTGTCTGTGTGTCTGTGTGTGTGTGTATCTGTGTGTGTGTGTCTGTGTGTGTGTCTGTGTGTGTCTGTGTGTGTGTCTGTGTGTCTGTGTGTCTGTGTGTCTGTGTGTGTCTGTGTGTCTGTGTGTGTCTTTGTGTGTGTGTGTGCTGGGATTTGGGGCTTTATTTTGTATTTTATTTATTTATTCTTTGACAATTTAGTGTATGTTTATAATGAATTTTAGACATGTTACTCCCATTGTTCCCTCTCATCTCCTTCCCTCTTGCACTGAAATCCTTTTTCTTCCTAAAAAGATCCCTTCCTACTCTCAACTCCTATGTTTCTGATTATTACATGTGTGAACTACTGAGTTTGACTAACTGCATGTAAGTTATTTTCTGGGGTCTGGGTAACCCACCAGTGGTTATACCACTGAAGAAAAAGACAATACCTCTCCTTGCCACCATTAACTGTCTATAGTCCCTTGGGAAAAAGATAGGAGGGGCCTCACAAGCCACTCCCCAGCTCATGATGAAATGTTGATGGGTACAATCAGGTGCTGATCTAGCATGAGTAAGCACAGCTGGATAAGTTCTTGAGTGCAATGTCATGTCATGTCCAAAAGATATTTTTGACAGCAAAAGTCCTTGCCATCTTCTAGCTCCAATATTCCTCAAATCTTCTCTGCAATATTCCCTGAGCCTTGCTGGGGGTGACATGGATGTTCTATTTAGGGCCCAGTACTCCACCATTGCTTATTCTTGCACTAACCACTGTATACAGCAATAAAAAGCATCTCTCATCAAGGCTAAAAGCAATATTAATCTATGGTATAAACATAAGTATTTAGAAAGCAATTTGACAATGAGTCCACTTATAAAATCTCCCTAAGATCTAAGACCTCACCAGCCATGGATCTTGACCAAATTTATGCTATTAGGCTCAGTCTCCCTCCTGTGAAGCCATAGCCAAATCAAATCAAAAAGAGGTTGGTTAAATTCACATCATTGTCTTGCCACTATTGTGTCAATGGACACATGTTGCCTAGCAAGTCAGTACTACAGCTAGTGGTATGACAGGGCACCTCGGCATACTCTTACTGATGCCATCACCTTGATTGGGATCCTATGGAAGATGGTCCAATTCTAGTCTAGGACCCAAGGTCAAGACACCACAGCTGAGTTATCCTATCTTCTATTAAACTACATGCTTATGCAAAACCTTCTCTGTAGTAAGAGGTTTCTGGCCTGGACTTTCTGGCCTAACCTCAAGGTTTAGACCCACAAACCCACAGTCCCACAAAGACACACAAATGCTTACAACAGTTTTAGGCTGATTGGCCTAAGGCCCAGGCATATAACTTGCTAACTCTTTACCCTTAATCTAACCCATGACTCTTATCCTGTTCAGCCATGTGGCTCGGTACCTTTTCTCAGAGCAGCATAGTTGTCCTCTGTTTCTTCTCGCTTCTCTCAGGCACTCTGCTCTGTTCTTCCTGCTCCCAGAGTTTTCTTAGTCTGGTAGCCCCACCCACACTTCCTGTCTGCCTTTGACCAATCACCACTTTTTATTAAACCAGTGGGTGGGACAATTATTTACAATGGAACAACATAATCCCCCTATACTTCTCCAGTTAACAGGTTATCTCAGTTTCTGCTAAAATGTTTGCATCTAAAAAGCCTCCTTGTAGCTACCAAGAAAAATGCCAAGGAATGGCTTTGCTTTCAGAAATCCTGTGCTTTGGAAAATGTAGGGGTACACTTAGGTCCAATTACCTGAATGTAGTCCCAGCCAGCTGAAATAAAGCCTTTCAGTTGGCTATGAACTATGTCTGAGTGGTCATCTTAGGTGGGCTCCCTGTAACAGTGGGATGAGACTTCATGGCTTTTTTCTACTAGAGCCTGAGGAACACATTCCAGAACCATGGAAGCCAGACAGCAGGAAGGATACTTCCAGCTAATTCCTCTGTGTTCTGTATCCAAAGGACATGATGGGATCTTCAGTAGTAGAGTCTTACCATCATGATCTGATAGGAAACCAAAAACAATGGCAATAGTCTGTATTATTTTGGGGACTCTGAGGGCTTCCTGATGAATGACTTGGAAAAGAATGTCCCACATTTAGCAACGGAAATACCAGCTAATAACCTATGATTTCTGGAAGGAGTAGTGTCCAATTATGCAAGATACCTCCATTAAAACTCTTTTATTAATTATGTTTTAATGGGCATATTAAAAAGATATCTTCAATGTTCCTTCCATACATCTTTAGTTTGAGCTATGACCATCCCCATCCTCTGCCCTACCCGCACCTTGCTTTTTCAATATATGGCCTCTCACTGACCTGAAATTTGTTAAGTAGACTAGACTGATTGCTCTCAAGTCCCAGAAATTCCTCTGTCTCTACCTCCCCAGTACTGGGATTACCTAGATTTTCTGCTTATGTTCTAGGGGCTTTTAACTAGGGTCCCCATGCTTAAAAGGCAAATATGTGACTAACTGGGATATCTTCCTAGACTCCAGAGGGGCATTTTAAATGCTAATGTTAACAGGAAGCTATACTCCTTGACACTTCAGACAATACCATGTCCTAGCAATATCTTGAGATGGAAATCCTTCACAGCAAAAGTGCCTTTAAGCTGCCTTTGATGCCAATATGTAGCAAAAGGTCTAAAAGAAAACTAGTCAACTTTAAAGGAACATTTAAGCAGCAGACCTCAAGAGTCCAGAATCAATGCTGTCTCCTTTCTACCAAGCTGCTTCCGACAGTCCTATAGGAGATTCCATTGACAAATTAGGCACAGGGCTTCTGAACTGTCTGGGAATGTCAAAAAAAAAGTGGCAGGTGATAGCCAAAATATATCATTGTCTTTTGCAACCAGGTATATTAATAACCCAGGGGACCCTAGTGATCAATTTTATTATTCTAGGCAGGCTGCCTGTGCAGTGTCATGCTTCTCAGATGGAGATGGGCAGGCTCCTAAGGCAGGCAGCTGGATACTGAAAAATCACTCCATAAATACGAATCTATTTCAGGAGCATCCATTTTACTCTAAGGTATCAGGGGGGAATCTATGTGAAAAGAGGTAGAACAGAATGCCAAAGTGATATTAATTTTTTAAGATAAAAGTTATAGCTTTGAGGGGTTCCCACACTGATGGGCCATTCAGGTAGTAGTCGCTGGACCTCCAGGTCTATGAACCCACTCACTCTCTTATACCCTGAAGGTAATTTTGAGGGAATGGATTTAAATGTGTCAGTGAAAGAAAAGTTCTTTGCAGTCAGACGGACCTGGACTCAGACCAGTCTCCCCAGTAGAGTTGCTGTGAATGGGTTCTATTTCTGACCCTTGGTTTCCTAGATGGTTGAAGGCAGATGTGTGAACTCACACATGTTATCATTCACTAGAACGAATACAGAAGAAAACAAACAGAAGGCAGATTTCTTGGCTCACAGTTTTAGTCCGTGGTCATGTGACTCATTGTGCTAGGTTTGAAGCAAGGCAGCATGTCTTGGAAGTGGGCGTGTTTGACAAACTTCTCTCCCCTTACAAGCAGGAAGCAGAGAGCATCATGAGAGCCCTCCTCAAAGAAAAGCTTTCAATGATGCATTTCTTCAATCCAGGCCCTAGCTCTTAGGAATCCATTCAGTAAAATCTCATCAGGAAATAAATCCACAGATGAGATTAGAGTCTTTTCTTGTGTTAACTTGACATAAGCTAGAGTCATTTAGGAAAAGGGAACCACAAAGGAGAAAATGTCCTCACCAGAGTGGCCCGTGGGCAAGCCTGTGTGCATTTTCCTGATTGATGATTGATATGGGAGGGACCAGCTCATTGTGGGCAGTGCCATCTCTGAGCAGTGGTACTGGGTACTGGAGGAGAACAGGCTGAGTAAGCCAGGAGGGGCAAGTCAATGAACAGTGTCCCTCCATGGCTCTGCTTCCATTCTTGCCTTGAACTCCTGTCCTGACTTCCCTCAGAAATGGACTGGGACCCAAGAGTTGTAAAATGAAATAAACCCATTCCTTCCAAGTTACTTTGGGTATACAGGTATCACAGTTAGAAACCCTAACTACGACAGCACCCAGTGACCTCACAGTGATTGGATTAGCCAGGTGGAGATCACAGCTGTAACATATGAGCCACTTGGAGATATACAAACAATAGAAGTAGACAACTATGCCTATTTCACAGTAGGATGATTGGGAGACTTAACTGAGCTAGTACCACAGAATGTGTAGTACAGAACTGATATATGAGGATTGGTTGCCTCCATCCACACTCATATAAGAAAGTAGCAAATGGAAACTCAGACAGGTTCAGAAAGAGGCTTAAGAAGAATTCTGTGAGTTATGAACTATTGAAGAAGACAGAAGCTATTGGGTAGGAAGATAACTCAAATCAGTGAAGGACCCACGTAACCAAAGCCAGGTATGGCAGCCCAGGCTTCTAATCGCAGTTCTGGGGAGGTAGAGATAGGAGGATCCCTATTCAATGGCTATCCATGCTAAATGACCTAGTGAGCTCTGGGTTCAGTAACTGACAATGTCTCAGAAAGTAAGATGGACAATGCCTTGGGACTGACACCCAAGGTTGATATCTGATCTACACACATATAGGGCATATATGTACCCATATACACATGCACACACATATAAATACACAAACAAAAACATTAAATAGCCAAGTGTGGTAGTTATTAATGGCTTGGGTCATTCCCTGTCCACTTCTCACATATCCATCCATTCTGTGTGACATGGGTTCTCCTCCTCTGATATGACCACATTATTAGCTCTAACATAAAAGGATAAAGGTAAACATGATGTAAAAGGGTCTATGGGCTGGGCTCCACCATCACCTTGAAAAGGATGTGGTAAAGCTAACCTGTGAGACACAGAGGCTCAGGAACATGTCTCCCCAAATTTCTAAACAGGGCCAGGCCAGAGGAGTCTATATCCAGCCAGTGTCTACCACGTGGGCCCTGACCCCATACACCAGAACATGGACCAGATGAAAAAAAGGTTATTTTGTTGGTGGTGGTGTCATTGTTGTTGACTATCACTTAGATATTCTTTACTATTTGTTACCCACCAATACTGGGGGATGGGGGTGAGTCATTACTATGACCTATACTGTGCCCTCCAAACTTAACCCTAGTCCACAGTACTTTACAATGTGACAGTACTGGGAGGTAGAACCTTCACAGAGATGATTACATTTAAATGAGGCCATAAGGATGGGACCTGATCTACCCTGACTAAGTTTTGTGATAACTTAGAAACTGGAATCCTCCCCTGCCCTACTTCATACTATGCACACAACCTCTCTTCAAACACAGCAACTTGTTGTTCTAACATTTAGCTCATTAACAACCTCCACACATGCAGGCATGAGAAAGCACATGTGAACACACATGTATACATATTCATTACTACACACACAAATAACTAATTAAAATATGTCTAATCAAGTGGTAATTTCTCTGCATGCATTGTAATAGGCAATTGAAAATCATGTAGGTGAATTTTTGTGCTGTTAAAAAAAAAAGCTCACTAGTTTACCTTCCACTTTAATTTATCTTGTCCTTGCATAATTTTCTTACATGTGATATTTAGAAAATATTGGCTCATTAAACTGTACAGCTCTTCCAAGTATAGATACACTCCATACTAGTGTGTGTGTGTGTGTGTGAGAGAGAGAGAGAGAGAGAGAGAGAGAGAGAGAGAGAGAGAGAGATGTATACATGGGGAGCACATATAAATGTACCCATGAGCACATGTTCTGAGGCCAAGTGATAACACTGTGTGCCCTACTCTATCACTCTCTACCTCAGTCCCTTGAGACAATGTCATCAAACCTTAAACTTGGCTGAAGCCAGCAAGCCCAGTGAGCCTCATGTCTCTACGCCCCCCCCCCCCCCAGCACTGTTGCTTCCTTACACCCAGCCATGCTGGGCTTTTTGTGCAGGTGCTGGGCCTCAGACTCCTCATGTTCAGTCAGCATAATCTCTTGAGCTCTGAGCCATCCCACTACTTCCCCACTATATTTCTTTAAATTATTGCCACTGCCATTTTGTCAGTAAAATAGTCTATTTTCCTTTACAGATAATCTGTGGCATCAACTGTCTTGGTGTCTTGCCTCAATTCATGCTGAAATATAAGCAGTTTTATAAGTAATTTTGTATCCACATGAAAATGTCAGTAGCATAAAAATGAAGCAGCATCTTCCTGTGATAATGAAGGTGGGTTTACACTCAGGGTCCTTCTGAAAGGGTGTTAGGATTCCCTATTATCTCAAACCTTTCCTTTGGAAACCATTGTGCTAGGCAATACTACAAATATCCATAACTATATCTTCATTTTGTTTGCAGATTTTCAATTGTTTTCCTTAGAAGTTCTTTCTCATGAGCAGAGGAGAGGGGAGAGATGGAAGGCAGCTAAACAAGGCCTTTGTGGCTATCACTCCTTAATCCATCACCACTCCCAGGAAGGGATGTGTCCCACCAAATCCCCTCTGCAGAACAGAATGTATAGTCATAACTGGCTAAAAGTCAGGAACCCTCCCTGAAAAGAAGCTGATGCTTTTCTAAGTAGCTTCCAATTTTCACGTCATCACCAAGTTCCTTCTTATCATTCATCAACTAAGTTAATTAGCAGATAATCGCTACCCCTAGAGCTGTATGCTGCTCCAAACTCAGCAGATGAATTCATTTTTTAAAGCCAGCTCTTTAGAATGTGTGTGAATATGGGCTTTTGTCTGATCAGAGCAAGATTTCAAGGCACAGACCTCTGAGGGACACCTGCAAACCATACATATACCTCAACAGAGGCAAGTAAGACCATAAGTGGCTAAGCAAACCTTAGACAGTCAGTCTTGTGCTATGCGGGTATGGAGAATCAAGAAAACCAGGATCTCAGTAGCTCATGAGAGCTTGTAGTTAAAAGTCAAACCCCAGCTCCCCTGAACAGCACACTTCTGAATGCTATTGACTTAATTCAGTTTAATATGAGCTTCCCAGCATCAGTTTTCTATCAAGTGTAGTTTGCTATGATGTTTTGCTTTTATACACTGTAAATATTTGTCATTGTAAATAATGGTTTAATAAAATGCTGATTAGTCAAGTAGCTACATAGGAAGCAGAGGTGAAGCAACCAGACCAGGAGAATTCTGGGAAATGGAAGAGCAGAGGGAGAGACAACAGCAAGACACAGAGGAAGCAGGATGAGAACACTGCTCTGAGAAAAGGTACCCAGCCAGGTGGTTAAAATTAAATAGAAATATGGGTTGACTTAAAGTATAAGAGTTAGCAAGTCATAAGCCTGAGCCATAGACCAGTCAGCTTGTAATTAATATAAGCCTGTGTATGTTTATTGGGGCCAACCGAGCAGGACAGAGGAACTTTTGACAACAGTAGTTGGAATTTTTCTTTGGGCCGCATAAGCATATTCAAACATACTTTGTCAATTTAGAGGTTTTTTGGATCTAGACCTCGATTTTGCATAGCAAGGCTACTGCCAAGGAGCTCTGGTAACTCACCCAGTCCTCTTGATTCCCTGAGAGCATGAGCCGAGTTTACCACTCCAGTTCTAGGAAGTTTCTGAGCCCCCTTTCCTGAGTCCCCATGAGCAGAGAGGGCCAGGTGACAATTGTGACAGTACCAGCTGGAGTGATCTCTCCTTCAGTGTGGTCCTGCCCCATGTTGGATACCATATATAGTTGAATTTTTCTTTGGTTATGAATAACAACATGGAGACTTATTAATTATGAAAGCTTGGCCATTAGCTTAGGTTTTTCCAATTAGCTCTTATAAATTAAATGAATACATATTTTTTATTAATCTACATTCTACGATGTAGCTTTTAACTCTCTTATTCTGTAGGTCTGATACATTCCACAACTCAATGGCACCTCCTCTTCCTCTCTCTGCCAGGAAATCCAACCCATCTCTCCCACTAGATATTGGCCACTCAGCTTTTTATTGTAATATAGATTCTTGCAATGTACAAATACTCTGCAACAATCAAGTTATGAAAGAAAAGGATATGGTTTAAACAAGGAACAAAGAATAGGCAAATGCAACATCAAGCATGGAGTAGTCAGGGAGTCTGAAAAGTAAAATAAAGGTTGCTATAAGCCAAGATGTCACAGAGGATGTAAGCCAGCCCAGGAAAAATGAACCTGATTCATGTCAATGAATGAGAGGAAAACCCCCAGGCCTCCAACGGAGGGGACTGGAAATAAGAGAAGGTCAACTGTACATGTGTCTTAGTTTTATTTCTGCTGCTGCGATGAGACACACCGACAGAAATAAATTATCTATAAAAGTTTTGTTTTAGCTTACCATTCTAGGTTGTAGTCCCTCACTATAGGAGAGTCCACAGAGCAGGTCAAGAGGCAGAGGGCAATGAATTCAAGCAAGTATGTCTGTGATCAGCATTCCTTGTCCATTCTTATATAGCTCAGGATCCCCTATATAGGGAATGGTGCCACCCACCGTGGATGAGTCTTCCTACTTTAGCATAATCCAGATAATCCCCCACAGACATGCCCAAAAGTCCTTCTCCCAGGTCAGTCTAAGTTTTGTCAACTTGAAAAATAGCACTTATCATAACAACTAGCTATCAGAAAAATGTGAATCAATACTACACTAAAATCTCATCTTACCACAAAGTGACAGGCAATTAGAAAACATATAACAACAAATGCTGGACAGGATATAGATGAAACTCTAACCCTTACACACTGACAATGGATATGTGACCTGGTCCAGTCCCTATAGGGCTGCTCCTATCCTGGTACTCCAAGTCAACACACTGCAGGGGTGCTTTCCCATCAGCACTTCTTGAAGCACTGCTCCTAGTCAAAATGAGACAAATTAAATGTGGCACACAAAATGGAATGTCTTCAGCCATAAAAAACAAAGTTATATCATTTAAAACAAAATGACTACAACTGGAGATAGTCACATTAAGCAAATTAAGCCAGCCTCAGAAAGATAAAGATTGGGTGTTTTCTCATTTATGGTCCCTACATTATATAAATACATAAGATCATGTATGGGTATATGACATACAATTAGAAATAAATTGTCTAGAGAATTAAAGGAGTCTATGGGGAAAGAGAAAGGACAGGAAATGGGATGTTATAAGGCAATGAGGAGAATGTGTTCAAAATACAACATATCCATGCATGTATAAGAGATAAATAAAGATAAATAAATAAGCAGGACAAGAAAGCTAAAAGAAGAAATACAAATACACAAATATACAATGAGCATAGTCGACATTACTTGTCCCCTAAGAAAGGAAAAATGAAACAGTAAGATGAAATGGTTTAACTCAAAAGTAAAGTTAGACCTTTGTTTCAGCATGATGACAGCGTATGTGCCAAGGACACAAGGAAATGGATGCACAGATATCCTGGTGAGCAACCATGCAGCAGTACCTATGGAGCATACCTCTGCAACGCGTATTGATGGAGGTAAATGTGGAAAATCGGCCCACAGTATTTGTGGGGGATTAGCCTTCCTCTATGGCTGTTCAAGTTCTTAGCATTCTAGGGCAAGATGTGTATATAATCTACATGGATCTTTCTTATACATTAAATCCTTTCTAAATTATTTACAATATGTGACAGAGTGTAAATGTGTATTATAAAGTGTGTACTGTACAAACATGAAAGCAGGATCTTATGGACTCATCTAGAACTGAGTATGGTGGGGCACACCTATAATTCCAGAGCTGGGAAGGCAAAAACCTCCTGGGCCACTGGCCAGCCTGGCTGCTGAGCAACAAGCCAGTGAGAGAGCCCATCTCAGGAAACAAGGCAGACAGTTTCTGAGGAATGACATCAAACATTCTCTGTCCTCCTCACATACACATACCTGTGCATGTACACCTCTGTATACACACACACATATACATGTATGTGTATGCATGTAAATAACATATCATAGACTGATTTTATAAGTGTAGGGGTGTCATGTATCTGTGTGTCTGTGTGTGTGACAAGATCTGGAAAGCAGTGTGTATTGTGTGGACAGAAGCTGTCTCTACGTGGATGAATGTATTATGAATAGTTTAAAGCTCTTTGCATTTTATGACTTTTCTGCAATAAGCCTTTGAAAGGTGATCAGAAAGCATACTCTTGCCAGGGAGTGAGACAGGGTATTCCAGGTGGGAAACAGATGAGCAAAGTCACAGAAGCTCAGAAGTGAAGGTTGAGTAACAATGACAGTGAGAACCAGTCAGGTGATAGAAGAGAGGCCCACACCAGTCAGGCTTAGAAAAAGCACCCAAAACTGCATGAATGTGAAAGAATCCCCACTCGGCTACAGATGGTCACTCAGTCCACTGTTCTCCAGGGCAGAGACAACTCATCCCTTACAGCACAAGACAACTTCAGCCCTTGCAAGATGCCAAGCCCACACTCCCTGCTCAGGTGCAGTGCTAGGCTCTGGGCACCCAAATCTAAATTGGGTGGTCAAGCAGCAGATGATCGCATGTGCTAGAGTCCTACAAGAGTGGTCTGATGGTTCAGCCCCACAGCAGCATAATCTGTGATGTGGTCAATTCCTTTTTGGTTTGAGTTTGGATGTATGTCTGCATTGTGTTTGTGTATGTGTGTCTGTGGGTATGTGTCTATGTATCTTTGTGTGTGTGTGTCTGGGTGTTTTGTGTGTTTGTGTGTATGTCTCTGTGTATGTTTGTGTATATGTGTCTGTGGGTCTTGTGGGTCTGTGTGTGTGTGTGTGTGTGTGTGTGTGTGTGTGTGTGTGTTAAACCTTTGGTATCCCAGTCTAGCTCTGCCTTGCTTTTTGAGAAAGGAACTGGAACTTGCCTATTCAACTAGGCTGGTTAGCTAGTAAACCCCAGGGATCTACCTGCCCCCACCTCTTTGAGTACTGGGATTCCAGGTACCATCGTGCCTAGTTTGGGGTTGAGGGGGAGAGATCTGTGTATATAATGCCAGAGGTCAACATTGTAAGATTGTCAGGTATCTTCCAATTTCTCTTGACCTTATGTACTAAGGCGTGGTCTCTATACTCACCCCCATCTTTGTGTGGTCATGATAAAATGGAGCATTGCTGAGGAAATGACTTTCTTAGGAGTAATGAGGAACACAAACAGAAATCCAGAAGAGTTCTTACTGTGGTCATGGGGCAGTACATTGGTTACATCCTCTCCTCAAGTCTCTATTCTTCAGCAGGTCCAAAATGTCCCCAGTGATGCTGCCACTAGCTTGGAAACTACATCTGAGCCCCCTGTTCCAGTGCTATCTTTTCCAACAAAGGCAGAAGAAATGCCTGGGTGGATGGTGGTCGGCAAACTACAGTTCTCCCTGGAAGCTCTGTCAGAACAGCCCTAGAAATCAGAACAAGATTAAAACAGTTGGGACAGGGAAGTGTTTAAGCATTCCATGACACTTAGAAGTGTCCAGTGGCTGGAGAGGTGACTGTCAGTGCAGCACTTGCCTTGCAAGCTGAAAGGCCTGAGTTCGATCCTCAGAGTCCAAATAGAAAAGCAGGCATGGGTGGCATATGCTTGGAATCCTGGAGATAATTAATAAAGGGAAAAGATTTTCTTTTTAAATTAGCTACAATCTCCCTCTTACTGTTTATATTCAAATGAAAGCAATTATAGGGCAGAAACCTGCTGAGAAATCTGACAATTTATATAAAATTAACATAACAAGAGCTCAGATCAAATGTATTTCTAAAAGCAGTCAGCCACATAATGAGGTGAAGGAAGGAGCAGGAGGATTCCTGGAGCTGGCTAGCTGGCCAGTCTGGTCTACTTGATAAGCTCCAAGCCATCAAGAGATTTTGTTTCAAAATATAAAGCAGATAGTGTCTTAGGATCTAAGGATGATACCTAGAATGGCTAGAGTTGTCCTCTGTTTTGCATGCATGAGTATGCGTACACACACATATATATACATACACACAGACACACATATACATACACACACATACAGGCACACACACGCACACACACACACACACACACACACACACACACACACACACACACGGGTATATATTTTAGCATTTATAGATAATTCCTGAATCAGATCTTGCTCTTTGGCTGAAGCTTTGCCTGTTACTTCTTAGGGGCCACTGTGTTGAGAATGTTCAGAAGCCATACAGCCCACAAATACTCATTATGTGGGTTTATTCATTACGTGGGTCTTCCCAGAAAAAGCCTTTTCTAAGGTAAGCAATTCATGGGACCCTGAAGAGAAAAGGGAAACAGCCACCTAGTTTGGTTCCTATACCTTAGACTTGTGCTCTGGGTCCATCTTAAGACTGATATTTTATAAGGAATAACAGTCTCAATGTATTAACAAAAGGAAAAGAGGCCCTGAAGAGATGACTCAGTGGTTAAGAGTACAAACTTTCATAGAAGACTCAGGTTTGGTTTCTAGGACTCACAAGAGAAAACTTACATCTGTCTGTCACTCCAGTTCCAATGGGACCAATGCCCTCTGGCATCCTCAAGAATCTATACATATACAGTATACATAACTCACTCTAACACACACACACATAAACATAAATAAAAAGAAATAAAGAAATAAAGCATCATGAAATAAAAAATTAAACAAAAGGAAAAGATACAGTTTTTGAAATTAAATGTAATCTCTTCCTTCTGTCTGAATTCAAATGTAAGCAATTATAGGACAGAAGCCTGTTAAGAAGTATGACAATTTATACAATATTAATGTAGCAAGAGCTCTGAGCAAATGTATTTATGAAAGCAGCTACATAGCCAGACAGTCTCAGTAGGAAGCTGTTGTGGGGAGGGGACCCTCCAAACCTGTGATTCTTAGTGGGTATTTCATTTTTGTTTTCATTTAAATGATTATGCATCTTGGGGCAAATTACTTCATGCTTTTTCATAGCAGGAAAAGCGAAGAAGAAAATAATGCACACTTTGAAGGAAAATCTCTGTAAGAGTCACAAAGTGATAAATGCCCCCAAGCCTGTTTGCAAATGCAGGGGATGAGACAGGATTTTAATGAACTGTGTCACATAATCTAGTGGTTAATGAGCTGGAAGAACCTTTGTCAATGGCAGAGATTGTGAACTAACTCTTTCAACTTCAAGATCAATGTGAGTATCCACAGCTCCGAGTTACCCCAAAGGGCACTCTGAGGAGAGAAATGGTTGTCAGAGGTTGCATGCTCTGTAGATCACAGCTGCAAGGCCACTGCCCGCTCTGTGTTCCTCTTCTTGTATTTAAGTCCTAACTTCAAACACAGAGAGCTCACAACAGTTTGGAGATCAAACCACAGAGCTCCTATGAAATGATGGTACAAAATGGACTGAATGACTCTAAAGATATCTCCCATTTTCTTAGAAGCTATGTGGGTCTGTCTGCTGATGTGAACCACTGGGAAGTGCCTATGTCCCAGATAGTCCTAATTCTTGACTTAAAAAGATTTTGGCAATGAACTGTTAACCATGGAGAATTTTACAGAGACTTAAAAGAATATTAGATTTAGAGTTCGTTTTGTTTTAAAAGGAGAAAAGGGGATATGTAGGGGTATTGTGTTGTTTCATGGTAAATAATTGTCCCACCTACTGGTTTAATAAAAAGCGCTGATTGGCCAAAGGCAGGCAGGAAGTGTGGGTGGGGCTACCAGACCAAGAAAACTCTTAAGAACAGGACACACAGGCAGAATGCCAGAGAGAAGCCACAAGAAGCAGAGGACAACCATGCTGCTCTAAAGAAAGGTACCGAGCCACATGGCTGAACAGAAAGAAACATGGGTTAGATGAAGGGTAGAGAGTTAGCAAGTTATATGCCTGGGCCTGAGGCTGACCAGCCAAAAACTATTGAAAGCATCTGTGTGTCTCTGTGGGTCTGTGCGTCTGTGCGTCTGCGGGTCTGCGGGTCTGTAGGTCTGTGGGTCTATGGGCCTAAACCTAGAGGTTAGGCCTGAAAGTCCTGGCCAGAAACCTCATACTACACTTAAGCACCCTAAATTCTGCCTTCTATAATAACTTTTAAGACTCTCTCTCTCTCTCTCTCTCTCTCTCTCTCTCTCTCTCTCTCTCTCTCTCTCTCTCTCTCTCTCTGTGTGTGTGTGTGTGTTTGTGTGTGTGTGTGTGTGTGTGTGTGTGTGTTCTTGTGTTCTTGTGTTCTTTTTAAAATTTAGAATCTAAATCGATTATCTCTAGGATGAGAAGTGGGGTTTTTATTTATGCCTGATGTCTCCAGAGAGGCAACCAACCTAATGTCATCCTCTCTGGTTTCCAAGGCTATTTGCTCTTCAAACTTGTTTTAACAGATGGTCTGAGAAGCTCAAGAACACCACAAGGAATTACTTCTGATGTGTTTGTGACAATTTCTTTTTCTATAACCTGTGCCACTAACCCCAAGGGCTGGGCCCATGCAACCATCTTGTACTTTATCTTGGTGTGCTATGAACTATATCAAGGGTTTTACAACCATAATATGTAATCCTTGCAATGGCCCAGTACATAGAGTCATGGTTTTCATTTTAAAGATAAAAACATTGTGACCTGGCACCAGGAGTCATACTGTAAGGGGTAGAAGCACATTTCTCATCAAGTCAGTGTGACTTCAAAGCCTGTATTTCTGCTCTGACAGCATCTGTTTGGCCCCATGAAGAGTCCAGGCTTCAGAACTATAAAGATAGCTCAGTTGGGGAAATGCTTGCCAGAATGAGGACCCAAGTTCAAATTCCCAGAACTCAAGTAAAAATCTGGGCCCAACAGAACTTGCCTATAATCTTAGCACTAAGGAAGCAGAGGCATGAGGATCCCTGGGTCTTGCTGCCCAAGCAATCTAACCAAATTAATAACTCCAGATTCGGTGAGAAACCCTGTCCCCAAAACTGAGGTGGAAACATAACTCACTGAGAATTCTGTCCCTGTTCCTCTAGCTCTCACACTCTGTCTTCTCTCTCTTCAACAATGATTCTCAAGCCCTTGGTACAGATGCTGCAGATGTATCAGTTAAGTCTGAGATCCACAATGCCACATTCAGTTGAGGAGACATCAGTAACTGCACCCATGAAGTCTCAACAGTGTGCTATCTAAACATGACCTGAGCAAAGATGGCACCAACAGACATTCTAATAATGTAGGAGGAAGAAAATTCATGAGGCCTCAAGCACAAAGAACTACAGGCAATGAAGAGACTCTGTATGTAGAAAATATAATCTTCCCTAGGGAAGAGCACACACTCCAATTAGTTATTCAGTAACAAATGATCAGCCCCAGAAATTGTGTGTGTGTGTGTGTGTGTGTGTGTGTGTGTGTGTGTGTGTGTGTGTGTGTTTGTGTGTGCATGTGACAATATATGGACAGAGCTGCTTGTATTGATATTCTTATGAACACACACACGGTGTTTATGTGTGGATATATTTGACAATAATTAAAGAAAAAGAGACTATGAATTTAAAAGAGAGCGTGTGGTGGAAATTATTACATGAGAGAGTTTGAAGGGAAGAAAGGGAAGGGGGAATAACATAATTATAATCTTGAAACTAAAGATATTATTAAAATAATAACAGAGCAGAGATCAATTAAGGAAAACATCCAACATCAACCTGTGGCCCAGCAACATGGAGTGTGTGTGTGTGTGTGTGTGTGTGTGTGTGTGTGTGCACGCGCGCGCGCTCTGGCTTCTTTGACTTGGTGGAGAGAGTCAAGAAGCTGCCCTACTTACTATTAATTAAAAGGAAAGCCATTACTTAGCCAGCTCCAGTCTAGCAAGATGGCCTTTAAAGAACTGCAATTAAGCACCTAGATTTTAAAAGCAGATCCTATTTAACTTGGAACAGGACAAGATACCAGCAACCAGCTCATTAGCTTAAAATGCCATGCTACCTTCGCACAAAAAGAAGTTTTCAAAAATCCAAGTGTCTTAAGGAAATTCAAACAATATCAAGGCAGTTTCCAATGTGCATACTAAACACCACTAAAACGTTATTGCACATATGCCCACACTTTTGGTAAAAGGGTTGTCACCTTTCCAGGCACTGAGCAGATGGGGACAGGGCAAATGGCAACAGTGAGGGAGCAAAGGCCCACGGATCTGCCCCACTCCTGTCCCTGCCAACCCATCTCACTGGCCTATAAGACTCATGGGTAACTGTCAAACTAACTTCCAAAGAAATGCCTAGAAATATCTGCCTGTGGTTATTGCTTTTAAATCCCTAATATCTGCCTAGTATTTGTCTTTCTTGGGGTCAAAACCATTAGTGATACCTGCTGGACACTTCATTAAGGCTTATTTGAGGCCATTAGACATCTGCTAAATTGGAAGCAAAGCTGTCTACATAGAGAAGGACAGTAACCTGGTGCCAGCTGTGAAGGGTCAGCTAGTTCCATGTGGATATTGCTGGGCCCAGCAACTAGGGGCTGAGGTTATGGTTCAGAGTTGAATATTGTATTAGTAAGCATTCATTGTCAACTTGACAATCTAGAATCACCTGGGAAGGAAGTGTCAGTGAGGAATTATCTGCATGAGGTTGACCAGTGAACATGCCTATGAGATATTTTACTTGGGTAAATTGAAGTGACAATACCCACCCTAGATGTTGGTGGCGCCATGTGGTAGTTTGAATGTAATTGGTCCCCATAATCTCATAGAGAGTGGCACTATTAGGAAGTGTGGACTTAGAGTAGGTGTGGTCTTGCTGGAGGAAGTGTGTCACTGTGGAGGTGGGCTTTTAGGTCTCATATATACTCAAGATACTGTCCAGTGTATCATTCGACTTCCTGTTGACTTCTGATCAAGATGTAGCCAGTATCATGTCTGCCTGAATTCCACCATGTACCCTGCCATGATGATAATGAAATAAACCTCTGAAACTATATGCCACCAACTCAATTAAATGTTTTTCTTTATAAGAGTGGGTCATGGTATCTCTTCACAGCAATAGAAACCTTAACTAAGACATCCCATTTCATGGGCTGGGCCTTGGGCTGAATAAAGAGAAGAGAGCATAAGCTGTGAGCATTGGCGCATTGCTATCTGCTTTGTGATGTAACCAGTTTCTTCAAGGTCCTGTTGCCTTGACCTTTCCACAGTGATGCACTGTGAGCTAGAACGGGAAGCTGAACAAAGCCTTTCTCTCTTTATTGCTTTTGTCACAACATAAAATAAAACTAAGACAAATACCTCATCTTTATTTTTCTCCAGAACCAGTTCCCCTGGTGGGTCTATTCTTGATGACCCCTCATTAAGGGAAGATGAGCAATAACCCTGAAGCTGAAGGACGATTTTTGAATGAGGTCTTGATTTACATCTACCATGGTGCTAGCAGGAAAAACTAGTGCTTACTCTGGTCTCACAAGTTCTGGCCCATACTACGGAAAGCAATGCTCAAAAAAACTTTTGTGTTGTGATGAGCGTCCTTAAGATCACTGAACTATGGTGTTGTTGAGAGGAGGTGGGGCTGTGAGAAGTCAGCAGAGAACAGGGAGTGAAGGAAGAAGTAGGTGAGAAAGAGATAGCATCCCTACGCAGTAGATGGTAATGAGCTTGGTTCTTTCCCTGGGTCAACACCATCCCAGCTAAGGAGATGAAGTTATGAGACAGGGGAACAGAGTGCTGAGAAGGAAAAACAAGGTGAGACCCCAGGGGACCAAGAAAAGACCAGTTCACAATCCATAGACAGTCTGCCAGCTCTGGAGACTCCAGACTTCCCAAGAAAGTCCTTTCTCCTTCGATAGACACCTGGTTCCACTTCCTTTGAATCTTTACTCTCTCTGTGGCTGCATGTTCAATGCTCACCTCTGGGAAGAATCCAGACATCTAGGCAGCTGGCCCACTGAGCCGACACTAGAGTCACAGAATCAAATAGCTGGGTCTGTGGAGTATGTGAGGTCACTGGGGGTGTCACCTCTGAAAAGGATACTCCCTGCTTCCTCTTCTCTCTTCCTTTGCTTCCTGGTTCTCTTCTACATGCTCCTGCCACAATATTACCATAAACCCGAAGGCACAGACCATGTGAACGTGGACTAAAATAAAAGCATAAGACAAAATAACCCTTTTCCTCTTTAATACCTCAAATATTGTTACAGACATGAAAACTAATGCACACTTCATCTCTCCCTATTTTATTTATTTATTTATTTATTTATTTATTTATTTATTTATTTATTTGTAAGGTCCTTATATTATTTAAATATGTTTTTATTAATTTTTGAGAATCACATACATACATTCAACATCTTTTCATCCCCGTCCTCCTAACTCCTCTCAGATTCCGTCCTCCCATTCTTCATCCCCTCCAACTTTGTGTCCTCTTTTTTTCCTTTTAATTAAATTTATTCACTTATTTTACATCCTTAATGCAGTTTTCCTTCCCTCTTACCTACCCATTCCTTCCCCCCACTTCTACTGTCCCTTCTCTCCCAATCCACTCCTCCTCCATTTCTACTCTGAAAGGGGCAAGCCTCCCATGGGTATCAACAAGACATGACATATCATGTGGAGGTAGAGCTAAGCTCCTCCGCTTGTATTAAGACTGGACAAGGTAACTCCATATAAGAAATAGTTTCCCAAAAGCCAGTCAAAGCCTTAGGGACAGCACCTGCTCCCACACCTAGTCCCACAAGAGGACCAAGCTACACAACTATCACACATATGTAGAGGGTCTAGTTGTGTCCCATGTAGGCTCCCTGGCTGTCAGTCCAGACTCTGTGAGCTCCTATGAGCCCCCTTAGTTGATTCTGTACATTTTCTTGTGGTGTCCTTGACCTCACTGGCTCCTATAATCCTTCCTCCCCTCTTATGCAGGATTAAGCTCTGCCTAATGTTTGGCTGTGGATCTCCACATCTGCTTCTATCAGTTGCTGGATGAGGCTCTCTGATGATAACTGAGGTAATCACCAATCTGTGAGTATATAGTAGAATATTGTTCGGCATCATTACATTGACTTTTTTTTCCACTTGTGTTTGATTCTATCCTAGGTTTCTGAGCCATCCAGTATCTGGGTCCTGACGCTCCAGGCAGTAGCAGGGGTGGGCTCACTCTTATGGTATGAGTCCAAGGCTAAACCAGCCATTAGTTGACCACCGCTACAATCTCTGTGCCATGCTTACCTCTCCCCCGCCTCCCTTCCCATAAGACAGGCTGCAGGTCAAAGGTTGTGTGTCTGGGCTAGAGTCCCAATCCCTCCACTGGAAGTCCTGCTGGGTCACAGCAAAAGGCCAGTTCAGTCTACACATCCAACATTGTTAGGAGTCTTCTCTGAAGTCATCCTTGTATATTCCTAGGAGTTTCTCCTGCACCAGGTTTCTGCCTGACCTTCAAATACTCTCCCTTTTCAGTCATCTCTTTCAGAACTCTCCCCCTCCATCCACTCCCAAATCTGGTTCAGTCTACCCACAAGATCTCTTCTATTTTTGCTGATTCTTATTTGTGCTACCCACATGCTAACACATGGGGCCATCCACTGGGCACGGTTTGCCTAAGAACCTCTCCCAAAGAAGAAACTTTTTCTGCCCTAGACGCTGCCAACTTTCAAAATCTCCCTATAAGGGTTGGGGCTCATGTCCCCTCAATGATAGAATTGCTGACTGGCTTCACAGCTGCTGTGAGTGCATGGGAATCAGTCAACAGAAGATGTGTCTCTCTGTTCCCCCTGCTATTTAGTTTTGCCATCTTTCTGTCCTGTCATAATAGTTCCTCAGCCTAGGATGAGGGATGTCATACAGATGTCCCAATTGTGGCTGAGCATCCACTGACACTTTTTTGCCTTTGACCATTTGTAGGTCTTCCTTTTACTGTATTCTGATTGGAGAATTAAGCTGGAGAGTTCCTGAGAAACAGGAAATGTAGTGTTTGTCTGTGTGTGACTTAACTACCTCATTTATTCCTAAAAACCCCTAATCAATGAAAAGCTATCAATAGTAAAAATATTTTTATCATTTAAACAGAATATTTTGTAATATTTACAAGAAGGAAAATTATATCCATTGAACCCTGGAAATAAGTTTCAGTGATAAACAACTGAAAATAATCAGTTGATACAATTGGACTATGAAATATTATAGGCAGTGGCAAGAGGAAGTGAGGTTCTGCATGGTCTAAGCAGTGGTGGGAGAGGCTGGGAGTCATTAGCCTTTGGGAGACGGCAGAGACGGGTGAGCAACTTTTAGGAATATATTCAAAACAACAAGTGGGAAAGCGGGGATAGCAAGATGCCTACCAACAAAGCTGGTAATCCGCATCCAATCCACGGTTCAAGGAGAAACCTAACTCACAGAAGGTGTTCTCTGATTCACACACACACACACATGCACTGTGACACACATGTGCACACACACTGTTTCCCCCGACACACAGAAAAGGTTTTAGAAAAGCCTAGATCTTGGGTGATGGCTTACTTGTTAAAGATTTGCCTTGCAAGCATAGGGACCCAATTTCAATCCCCTCCCCCTGGATTCCTGCTTTTAAAAAATGCTGGGCATGGTGGCACATGGACAAAGACAGACTGATCCCTCAGACTCCCTGGTCTAACCTACTTGGTGCATTTCTGATCAAAAAGAGACAAAGAGATTCTATCTCACAAAATAAGGGTAAATGGCTCCTGAGGAACAACACCCAAGGTTGTCCTCTAGCTTCTACACACACACACACCCCTTCACATACACAGATGCACATACAAATATACATATACATAAACCATATAAGCCTTTCTTTTCCTTAAATTTTAGAAACTAGATGCTCCTGATATAGAAGGTGTGTCTATAAAAATAACTGGGTTTAATGGAGGAAGGAGGTTTTAAAATATAAGGAGGCAACACATGGGCTCCACAGAGATGCAGAAAATCTACCTCTTTATCATTTTACATGGCATGAACATGCACACGCAGCAGTGGGTTCATTCATAACACCACAAATTGAAATGTTTCCACATGGTACTCTCTGTGTCGACTGGTGTATTTCTGCTTGCAACTGTGATGCCAAAATACCACTTTGTGTTATTTATGTAGTGTGTTTGGGGTGAAAAATCCTTGCACTGGGGGAAAGAAATGTTAAGTGAAAAACAGTATAATTTCCCAAGAGCCACATGGCAAACACCATTAGCACCAGAGTTATGACTTGAGGTAAGTGTTCATGCAGAGACGCTGCCTGGCCCCAGCACAGGACACTGGCCATGGGCTGCCACTTGACTCATTTAAGAACAAAGCTGCTTTTTGTCTGCTCATCTCCATGAATCTTTTTCTATTTCAAAGTTCTTGGAAGTTTGCTAGTTCCTAAGAACTGCTTAAGTAATACAATGTTGGGCTAGGGAGGTGGTTCAATCCAATAAGCACTCGCCTAACAAGCATGACTTCAAATCTCATAACCCATTAAAAAAAATCTCTGCTAGCTTAAGATGTTGCCCATTATGGTAAAATACTTATTAAACAAATGTGAGAGCATGAGTTTGGGTTGCTACAACCCATTTAAAAGGTGTACACAATATATCCCAGCATCCCAACTATAAGACGGGAGGTGAACACAGGAAAATCCCCAGAAACTCGTAAGCCAGTTAGCATGGTATGTAATGGTATATGCAACAAGACAAATTCTGTCTCAAACAAACTAGAATGTTATCTGAGGTTATCCCTGACCGCACAAGTGCAACATGGCATACACATGTCTATACACACATACAAGCTGGGCATTGTGGAGAATGCCTATAATCCTGGTTCTGGGGATTAAGAGACAAGTATTTCTGGGGTTCACTGGCCAACCAGCCTAGATTCCTGAGTGAGTTCCAAGCCAGTGAGAGACTCTGTCTCAAAAAAGATAGCAACTCTGCAAGGACACCTAAGGCTACCTTCTGGCCTACACACAAACCCACCACCACCACCACCACCACCACCAGGTACACACACACCACCACCACCAGCACATACACAGATGCACACACACACACACATACACACACACGCATGTACACACCACATCACAATCAAATGTTTTCCTCTACTAAATATTAACAAATCTCTCAGTGGAGAATTTATACACAGATTAAAACTCCCTAGGCAATGGATCCTAAAGTGTGTCTCTGGACTGGCAGCACTAACCTCTGAGACTGTTAGAAACTCGGGCTTTGGGAACTCTTTTCAGCCCTGCTGAGGCAGAAGTCCATGTCCTATCAGGTCCTCTCCATGGAAAGGTCACTCATGGCCTCAACTCTAAGGATTTGACAGACAGCACTACATCTAAGTCCCCTTAGGGATCTATAAAAGTTCAAGTTCAACTGTAGGAGCTTATGCCAAATGCCAGCCCCAAAAGTCTTACTTACTGGGTTAAATAATAATTTCTCAAAGCTGAGGATTGCCCAGGACTTTGGGTTTCCTGTCAGGGGCTAATTAATGTGACGAGTACTACCCTCATTATGTAATAGATTCTGAAGAGTAGGGAAAGTGGGGCAACTTTATTTTACAATCCCTCAGAACTGGGAAAATGAATTAACATGCCTATTTGGCACAAAACAGTGGTTTTTTTATATTCCTAATTAAAATTCTCCATCTCCTTACTCCCCATTGGCTGAGTCCTTCAATCTCCCCAGGATCTGGTATAGCCCTCTCCTTCAAATCCCTGATCCTATTGGTTCAGGATGCAGAGCCTTATAAATGTGTATCCTGGGCTTTGAGACTCTCTTCCCCTCCTGATATATGGGCTCAGTCACACAGTTGGTAACCTTTACCCCAAGATAAGCTGAAGCACCGGGGCCAGCAGGCACCAGCTGTCCACTGAGGAAGACAGGGGCTCCGTCCTGCTTGGCTGTGATTCTTTGATGAGCCCTAAATCTAACTATTGTACCTCACACTGAGAATAGACCATAGTCATTTATTTCTTATGGTTAGTAATCCCTCCCCAAGTTTTCTCAGTTCAGAGAAAATGTAAAATCTTGAACTACCACACTGAATTAATTCAAATCTACCCAGTCTGCCTCCCACCCCTATTGCATCTACAGTTCATTCAGTGAGGGCATAAGCCAGGCCATTTTCATCATTTTAACAGCACAACACAAAATCTGACCCAGTCATAAGTATTAGAATTAGATTAAGATCCCTAGAACTCAGGTAAATGCTGGATGGCTATGGTAGCTTACCTCTAATCTTAGCCACATTAGAAGTAGAGACAGGGGATCCCTCAAGCAAACTGGACAGTCTAATGAGTTGTCGGGAGTTCTGAGTTCAGTACATAGGGAAAGGGGGGCTGGGAAAGACTCTGACATCAACCTCTGGCCTCCACACATGGCCGTGTTGATGTGACCACAGCCATGCACACATGCACACCACACCCATACATATATCAAAAAATTAAGGTTTGAAACAATGAGACTATGATTTTAAAACCTTGCTGACTAGTGACCTATCTGTGAACTTGTCCTGACAGAGACCACTGACCACCGATTCCAGATCATTCTACAATGAAATCTCAGTGGCACTAAATGAAGCATATGGCTCCTCTGTATTAATGTGACATTGTGTAGACATAACCTAAATTCAAAAGGCTCTTAAAATAGAAACCCTGCTTCCATCTGTCTCTAAAAAAGAGAAACTCATAATTGCTTGTAATCATGTTCATTTACCATTTTCTCAACTGTTTAACAGCTGGTAGGGGGTGGAGGACAGAAGGGCAGGAGGAGACACGAATAATTAATAAAAGTCATTCTCCTGCTTTGATTTCAAATGTTATCAGTGCTTAAAATGTCAAAACTATGTCCCACGTTCCTCTAATGACTAGCCTGTAACATTAACCGAATCCAGTCCACCTGCACCCTGTGATCACCCCAAAGAATTCCCAAGAATAAGCAAAGGAAACCTATTACCTTCCTTTTGAATGACTTTCTGGAGCCTTGACAAAGGGAGAATTGCTGGCAAGGAGCAGTCAGCTGTAGGAGAACAATAAAAGACAAGTATTGATGTTTGAAAATTCAAACTGACTCTTCAAGCATAGGAGTCAAACCAGCAAGACACTACTCATAACACATCTGTCTCTAGAGATACATGGAGATGTGTATTCAACAGAGATGGTGTACCTTTGAGGAAGAAGGCTCTCAGTGGGTACATCTGAAGATGCCCACAGGGCACAATTCAATTTTATTGAGGTATATCTGACCCTAGCTACTACTGCTTCTCAGACATGGGTGAGTGAATGCAACATTCATAACATTGTAATACCATCCCCATGCAGGGATAGGATGGTACCTTAGCCATTCCTTAGCTGGTTCTGAAACAAGGCAAGGTTGTTTCCCTAGCTTGAACCCAGCCTGCTCTCTACAAGTTTACTAAAGTTTACTAAAACAATACAAAGGTTTTAGTCTGGGCAGAATCGGTAGACAAAGTGCTTGTTATGTAAACATGAGGACCTGAGTTGGATCCCCCAGTACCCCTGTTTCAAAACTCCAGGCACAGTTGTAAAACATGTAATGCTAGAACCAAGCAGGCAGAGACAGGAAGGTCTCTGGTGTTCTCTGACTATCCAACCAAGCCAAATCAGTGAGCTCTACAGAGACAGCCACCTTATCTCAAAAACAGCAAGTGAGGATTGAGTAAGACAACTGACATCAACCTCTGGCCTCCACACACATATGTATGTATACACCTGTGTACACACACACACACACACACACACACACACACACACACATACACACACACACATACACACACACATACACACATACACACACACATACACACACACACACACACATACACACACACACAAATGTTAGAAATGACTGAATATATCATCTAGGATGAAGAGTAGGCCGAAGGCTAATACTATACTAGAGATTAATTTCATCATGATGATAGAAGATGCTGAATGACTATCATTAAGGTCTCTGGACAGCCAAGAGTTCTTCCTCAGCAGAGAACACTGAACACCTGCAGCCAGGTAGCTAAATCCTAGTGTTCATCCAGATTGGATGCTTCTGCTGTATCTGGAGTTCTGACCCCTGACTTCCTGTGTCAGGATACTCAGCTGCAGTTTGTTAGACATCTAATTCCCCAACTTAATTAGAGAACCTTGTCTGGTTTGCACCTGTACATGTCTTTTGCAGGCTGCTAAAGCCTCTGTGAGTTCATGTTTCAATCATTTTGTACCTAGAAGATACAGTTTCCATCTCTTCTGACTCTTACAATCTTTCTACTTCCTCATCCATATCCTGAGCCCTAAAGGGAGGGGTTTGATAAAGACCTACTTAGAACGTTCCATTTAGTCTCTCACTCTCCATACATTGCCCAGCTATAGATCTCTGTATTAGTTCCCATCTACTATGGAGGAAGCTTCTCTGATGATGAAGGTAAGACACTGATACTATAGGTAGAGCAGAAAGTCATTAGGAGCCACTTTATTGCTATGTTCCCTTAGAAGAATAATGTTTGGTTTTCCCCTAGGTCTATGGTGTATCTAGTTTCAGGTTCTTGGTCACCTGAGAAGTGTCAGGCGTGGGTTGCATCTCATGGAGTGGACCTTAAACCCAGTCATGTAGTAACTGGTTGCTCCTCCCAACATTTGTTCCATTGTTGTACCAGCACATCATTCAGCCAGACCATTATGCCAGATCAAAAGTTTGTATCTGGGTTGGTGAGTGATCACCTTCTGAGACAAGGTCTCTCACTGCTCTGAAACTAACCAGGAAGACCAAGATGGCTGTCTAGGATATCCCTCTGCTTCCACAGCAGTGGAATACAAGCCTGTCCCATCACACCCAACTTTTTCACATGGGTTTTGAAGAATGAACTCAGATCATCACGTTTCCTAGGCAAGTATTATAGATAGCCATCTCCCTGGCCCTATTTATACTATTAAAATGTTAATGACTTTTTTCCTTAACACTGTCTTCCATCTTCTCTTCTACATTTTGTTCAACTACATACAATGAGATTGTCCCTGATTGTTTGCTAGGACATGTACCTTATGGGTTAGCAGATTATCTAGTAATTGGTTTTCCTTTATTGCTGTGACCTTTCCTCTCTGTGATCATGAAATATCCCACTAAGCTCTGGCCACATTCAGCCCATATTTTTTTGTTATTGTTGTATTTATTTATTTATTGTTGTTTTTACATCCCTACCTACCACAGCCTCCCCTCCAATCCATATTTTGATGAAAAGTATTTAGTAGCTTAAACCACTTATGAAATGGAACTTGGGGCTTAAGAGATGGTTAGCAGTGGTTAACAGCACTGGATTCTCATCCAGAGGACCAGGTTTGATTCTCAGTGCATATTTGGCAGCTCATATGCATCTGTTGACTCCAGTTCCACAGGATCTGTCATCCTTTGCCAGACTCCACCGACTAGCATGCAGGCAAACTGCTGATTTCCATAAAATAAACTATTTTCTAAAAAATATGGATTTTCCTTTCACTGAACAGATGGATGGAAGAGAGATCCAGGGAAAGCAGAGTCTACCTACATCATCTCCCAGAGCGGCCTCACTTTGGCTAAGAATCCTCATCCTTCCAGACCAGATGAAGTCTTTCTTTTCTATGAAGCCTTTCTCCACCCTAAAGAGTGGATTCCAGGCCACCCTGGTCTACATAATAAGAACAGGCACATGCCCAGAACAGCCAGGGTATATATAGAGACCTTGTCACCAAAACATACATACTACATACATACATACTACATACTACATACTAACATACATACACGCATACATAGTGGAATAGGAAACAAGGTAGCAGTGGTATGGTAGCAAAAGTCCTACCAGGTCTTCTTTCTCTAAGATGTGACATGCATACCACTTTGGCACCCAATGTTCTGAATTTAACTTCCCAGTGGCTTTCTGTCTTCTTTCTCAGAGCATTGGGAATTGAGGGCCATATTTACAGAAGATGATTAAATACAAGTTATTGAAAGTTTTGGGATTTTTTGAGATTTTATTTTTTTAATATTATTATTATCACAATTATTGTTGTACGTATGTATGAACACATGTATGTAAGTTTAGATGCCTCAGAGGCCACAAAAAGACATCATATCACCTAGAAACTGGAATCACAGGCTGTTGTAAACCAACAAGTGTGGAATCTGGGAACCAAATCTAGATCCTCTGATGGGGCAGTAAACATTTTTACCCCTGAACCATCTCTCCATTCCTGAGAGTTCTGCGGTGTTGATGCTGGTGGTGGTGTTTAATTCAGGCAAATTGGTACACTCACCCCTGGATGTCAAATAGCTAAATAGGTACACTATCTTTGGAGAGTGAATTTTATCTAAACCTAAGGCAGAAGGCCTTTTTTCCCAGAAACTCCCCTTCTAAATGTCTTCCTTTTGAACTCCTTGCATATGTGCACAGAGGTCATATTTAGAATCCTCCATTTCAGCACTGTGTACAGCAGCAAGAAGATGGGAGCCACCAAAACCTACTCACAGAATAATTGTATAACTCATCCATGTTGTGCTCAAGGTGAAGAAAATGATGCCAATCCAGACACTGACAGAAAGATCTTAGAGAAAATTAAGTTGAAACAAGAGTCAGGAAATATGAATTATAAATGGCCAGACACGCCTGGTGCATTGGAAAATGCCAATAGTCCCAGGTATGGAGGAGACTGCAACAAGAAGATGGCTGGAGTCCAGAAAGTCAAGGCCAGACTAGATAACAGACTAAGAACCCATTTCTAAAAACAAGAATGAATAATGCCATAGGCAACATGTCCGACATGCCCATAGAAAAGCATGGCTGTGTTCTAGTAAAGCTTTATTTAACAACAAACAGGCTTTGAGGTATAAATATGCAAAATTTTTCTTCTTTTTTATTAAAGATGACCCCATTATAATAATTATAAATATTCATAACACATATGTACATGCATTTCAAAGGTCTTGGAAGACTTTTTAAAAATGGAATCATTTGACCACCTTCAAATAGCATGAAACTCTTTGACAGCTCTTTTTGTTTGGACATCAGTTAAATAGCAACTCTAACACATTATTTTTCTAAGAAAAGCATTAAGTAAGAATTTTCATCCCTTCACAAAAGAACAATTGATATGCACCCAAATCTTCCCGCATCACAAAAGCTGAGCCAGCCCAAACAGAGACCAAATCCAGCAAGAGCCCTGCCAAGCCAGGGGCTTGATAACTGGTTTACTCCAAGACTGCAAATAAGGAGTTTCTAAAGTAAAAGTAATTTTTTAAATATTAGTTAAAATGCAAATTTCTCCAAGATGGCTTGTCTTTAAAGCATTTGCCCTGTGGTTTCTCTTAATACAAAGTGTGTGGCAGGCTTCTGTTCAAGGTATCTGCATCTGTGCACATGGTTGATTTCAGAAGAACCAAGGAAAATAAGGGCACCACACCAGGGTACTGTAGCTTCAAAGAGGACACGGGAGAAGTGGCTGGGAAATGTACAAGCCTCCAGCTGGATGCCTTGAGAGCCTGCTCTCTGGAGGAAGGTGTAGAATAGAGCCTTTTACCATCAGTGCATTTGCTGACCCTCCCTTCTTGGATTAGGGAAGGAGGGTCACTGGAGACACACAAAGCTCAAAACGGGAGATTTCTCAGTATCGGTGGACCAAGCGTCAACAGAGGTGCTCTTGTTTCTCATAGTCCCTCTTGGGCGAGAAGACAGCTCAGTTGGTCAAGGTTCACAAAGTTCACGCCCCAGAATGCACAATCTCAAACAGGACGCAGCTGTGAAAACAGCACTGTGGAGACACAGAGTGTTCACTGGCCAATCCATCTAACCTTCTTGGTGAGTTCCAAAAAGAAAAAAATAAACCAGCACCTGAGGAACATCACCTATGGATGTCCACTGCCTCCACATGCATGTGCACACACATGTTCACATGTTCTACATACAAAATGCCCTGTGTCCAGTCCTTCATACAAGGGGTTCCTTGTCTGCTCTTCTTCCAACATCTAACTCCTCTCTTCTCTGATGTTCAAAGGAAGTGTCCCCTTCCCCACTTCTTTCTCACATTCATCCACTGTGGTCCTTCACACAGAACCCACACTGTGGAAGACAGTGTTTTTTTACTGCCTACGTCTATGTCCCAAATGAACCATCAAACCTTGCTGTTAGCCAGTGCTGCCCAACAAGAAAAGCATATGATGAAAGAATACACCCACCCCTCCCCATCTTTCTTTGTAAACTGCAGATGAACAGTGAGAAAAATAAAGAAGTATGCAGCCTTCTTTCTGATTCTTGCTTCAAGGATAATGTGATAGGCTGAGTCAACTGTGAGCTTGCCTCCAACAAGGAGCTATATCCATCATTCATGTCTTCCTGGTGAAGGCTCCTGGGGCCCTTGGGAGGCAAGCTGCTCTTTTGGTTTTGAATGTCACCTGCGGTTTTCACATTAGTGTTATTTCTTTAAGAAAGTCCCATCAGTGCTGCTCTGACAACTAGGTCCCTTTGTGCCTCAAACTTTCTAGAGAGGACCACTTCAGACCCTTGAATTGGTTTGATCAAAATGAGACAGATGGGGGCTTGGGCTGTGGCTCAGTTCCTAGAGTGTTTGCCTACCATACATGAAGCCCCAGGCTTAAATCCAAACTACAAAAATGAGGTTTGATGATACATATGTGTGATACCAGTACTTGGGAGAAGGAGGCAGGAGGATTCATAGTTCAAGGTTGTCCCCAGCTACATAACAAGTTTAAGGCCAGCCTGGGCAGCAAGAGATCCTGTCAAAAAAAAAAAAAAAAACCTTAATGAGAGAGAGACTGTGACATTATACAGACACATGTCAGATGGTGGAACCCTCTTGCTGATTAGATACAGACTTTGCATAGACAGTACTTCTAAACCCCTAGTGAAGCACAGGAAGCTGTGGATACTCTAGACAGGGACACACAGGTATGAGCTGGTCTTCCACCCCCATTCCCATGGGTACATACGGGTTTCTGGGCTTCAGAACACTCAGCTGAGCCATTTTCCATCTTTCTTAAATAAAAGTTTATGAGCTAAGTCCTTGTTGCTGCCAGTTGCTCTTTAGCAAAAGGTTTCCATGTTACAGCTGCTCAGCCTGGTCGGCTGTGAGGCACAGCCAAGGCCATGTGCAGCCCTGAGCACTTGCCAGTGTGCCAAGACCTGGAAGTTGGCCAAGCTCTGCCATTTATCCATCCCAGGAAAATTCAGCCTATCTCCAACTCTCCATGCTACTGCAGTGCTTATAATTAAAATGTCTTTGATGGAGAAGGACTGTTGCATTCCTAAGTTACCTTGAGCCTGCCTGTCCTCCACTAATCTTGAAATCTATGTATAATTTTTTAGGATCTCTCTCTGTCAGCAGCACCAGGCCTCCTCCCCACACCTGGAGACCTAGAGAGGTCACCACTAAGGCTGGCATCTGCTCTGGCAGGAAGCACCAGGGATACTTTCTGCACGTGTATATATATATATATATGGAGTACACATCTGTGCATGTAGGAGGTAGAGGTTAACATCTTCCTCTGTCATTTTCTACCTTATGTGTGGAGACAGAGTCCCCTCCTGAACCTGAGTCCCATGAACTAACTCAGCTGGCCAGAAAGCCCTGAGTCACTCTATCTCCACCCCTCCAATTCTGGGATTACAGGTGTGACCACCTTGCCACCATTTTTACCTGAGTGTTGCAGGTGGAACTGGGTCTTCATGTTTGTGCAACAAACACCTTAGTGACCAAGACACAGTGATACTTTCTGAACCTAGTCCTGAGCTATAAAACTGTTCTCTTTATAGTTTCCAGCCACGGGAGCCAAGCCCTACACATAGCCCTTAAAGTGTGAAATCTCAAACTCAATCTCTTCATCTGTGAAATAGGGACAATATTACCAAGAAATGAGCTCAGTCACATGGCACATTGCTCTGGAAGACCAAACAATAATCCTACAAAGAAAGTACAGTTCTTATTATTTATTTACTTATTTATTTATTTCATTTGTCTAATATTTCTTTGAGAATTTCATATAATGTATTTTGATTATATTCACCCCTTTTCCATGCCATAGCACCCACAATTTTGTGTCCTCTCTTTTCCAGCCGGTCAAGTTCATTTATGCTGTCCATGTCCTGGGCATGTGGCCTTCCCTTCAGCCATTTTTACTCTTCACATTTGCAGTGAGAAAGTGGAGGCTGGATGGGATTCTGTGTGTTGCTGGCACTCACGGAGCTGCATGCTGGAGAGCTGCAGGCTGGTGAGCTGCATGCTGGTGAACTGCATGCTGGAGAGCTGCATGCTGGAAACATGCATACTGGAGAGCTGCATGCTGGTGAGCTGCATGCTGGAGAGCTGCATTCTGGTGAGCTGCATGCTGGAGAGCTGCATTCTGGTGAGCTGCATGCTGGAGAGCTGCAGTGCCTTCAACCCTTCCTTTCTTAAAGTTTTCACTGCAAGAATGTCACCACAGCATCTCAGCACACATGCAGATGTGTGACAGTAACTGCACACTGGGACCAGACAGCTTGGTGCTGCCTCTTGCACACTAGGAGGTACAGTGTTCACCCTTGGTTGCCAGGTCCTGTCTAAGGCTCAGTCGCATCAGAGCTACCAGGAGGTAACTGGACAAGTCTCCAGTTTTGTACTCGTCACTTTGGGTCACCATGATCTTACACTCCCAAGCAAACAATTTGTAGGTAGGGAAGATTTATTTGGGATCTGATTTCAAAAGCTTCAGTCTACTGTCTTTTGGCCCCTTGCTGTAACTCTGTACCCAGGCAGATCATCCTGGCAGGACATGTGACAGCAAAAAGCTGCTCACCTCATGAAGCAGAGAGAAAAAGACAGACAAACAGACACAGTGACAGAGAGACAAGGACAGGTTACATCCTTCCAGGACACAGCTCCAGTAACTTGTCTTTTCCAGCCAAGGCACATTAGCTGTTTCCATCACAACACAAACTCTGTAAGAATTATGAAGCCATAAATGGACTGACCCATTGATGACATCAGTAATCTCCTGGGCCAGTCATTTTCCAAACCCCTGGCTCTGAATATCACTTGAGACCAAGTATTCAACACACAAGCCTTTGGGGAACATTTAAAATCCAAACAACACATCAGAGGTCACTTGCATCTTGAAGAATAGCCCCAAACTCCTAAAGACAACACAGCTAGATAACTCATCTGAACTTGTGCACTTTGATTTTTTTTAAAGACAGGGTCTCAAATGCCCCAGGCTGGTATTGGGCTTTCTATGTAGCTGAGGATCACCTTGAACTTCTGATCCTCCTGCCTCTACTTCCCGAGCTCTAAGATTACAGGCCAATGCCTGGTTTATGTGGTGCTAGGGATGGAAGCCAGGGCTTTGTGCTGGCTGGCAAAGAACTCTACAAACAGAGCTACATACTATAATTGGAAATCACCAGCAACTGATAAAGAAGGATATGCTTTATTTAGGGGGATTTTGAGTGGGGGACTCACTGATACAAGAGATTTAATAGTTGTGTAGATCCTGGAAGACTGGACGGGTCCACAGGGCTCAAGCTCAATAAGTCAGGTCCTCCATCCAAAAGCGAACAGGAAGGAAAGAGAATTCTGCATACATGCACCCGATCTTAAGCTGCCCTTCAACCACACCTCTAATTTTGTAGCCTCAGTGGTCACAGGTGAATCTCAAATCTACTCTGGCCAAGATTTCACACCTCTAGATCAAGGTGATGGTACCTGCTCTCCACTACAACATGCCCGTCTCCCTCTGCTTCCCCTGTAACAATGTGGTTTCTTGGTCCCAGGCACCCAGAAGCCCAGGCTCTCTGACCTGCCATGCCAGACCCTTTAGCTGCCCGCTGCTGCTCAGGCTCCAGAAATGACTCAAACGCTTATATTAACTTCATGCTGTTTGGCCTATGGCTCAGGCACATTGTTAGTTTGTTCTTACATCTTAACTCAACCCATTTTCATTAATCTGTCTGCCACGTGGCCCATGGCTCACCTGTGTTCCTTACATGTTGCTCCTTCGGGCTTCTGGCTCCTTCTGTCTCTGACTCCGCCCTGTTCCTCCTACCTATTTTGATTCCTCCTCCTACTTTTTCTATGGTGCCTGTCATGGGCCAAAACAGCTCCTTTATTTAAAGATTGCTATTTACAGCATACAGAAAGGCATTCCCACATCATTCCCCCACTAAAATGACTTTTCTTTTTGAAAGACCCATAACCTTTCGTCCTAGCTGTGGTCTCATTTCACTATCTATCCCTAGTTCCTTCCAGCCCAGTAAGAAATGCCACGTGCCCCATCCTCTCCTCAGCACCTCCTAGTTCTCTAGTACCTCAGGGACTGGGTCCTTCTGTCCAGCATCAGCCTTACTGAGTCCACCATAATGCTCCCATGGTCACCCAGTCACAACCTTACACGAGATGTCTCCATATCAGTGCAGTTGGGACTTCAGCTCCCCCTTCGTCATAATCAAGGCCCTTAGTCCAGACCCAGACGGAACTGTCCTTGGTCCTGAGATTTCCCATCTTGTGAATCATCCAGGAGATGCATCATGAAGCTGGAGGAACAAGCAGCAACTGTGTCACTGTTCCTGAAAATGAAAACAACCAGGCCCCTGTGGTGGGATTCCGGTGTCAGCTGATAAGATCCGAGGATGCTTATCCAGGGTCCCAGGCTCCTGAAGGGGGAGTGGCCAACCCCATTGATACAAGGCTGCTGGGATCTTGGGAAGGCCCGTTCTTTTTTCTTTTCTTTTCTTTTCTTTCTTTTTTTTTTTTTTTTTTTTTTTTTCTTCCCTGACCAGGAATCTAACCCAGGCTGCAATGGTGAGAGCGCAGAATCTTAACCACTAGACTGAGCCAGTAGCCCTTAAAGCCTTCCCAAGATCCCAGCAGCCTTTTATCAATGGGGTTGGCCACTCCCCCTTCAGGAGCCCAGGACCCTGGATAAGCATCCTCGGATCTTATCAGCTGACACCTGAATCCCACCACAGGCCCCAGGATAACCAATTTGTGTTACACCAAAGCAGCTTCTTATCTCATTACCTGAGACCAGGAGAGTAAAAGTTAGAGTCTAGGGTATGGGATGAAGGTTCAGTATATAAAGTGCTCATCATACAAACATGAGAACCTGAGTTCAAATCCCCAGCACCCATGTGAAGAAGGGAGAAGGGAGGAAGCAGAGGAGAAAGAGGAAGTATGCACTAAAATCTCAGCATTCGAGAGGCGGAGTCAGGCTAATCCTTAGGACTCATTGGCCAGTCTAACCAAATTGATGGGAAAACAGTATTGTTGAGAAGACATTAAAGAAGATAAACACTGTCGTTTTTTTCCCTACACATGTGTGTTCACACGAACACACGTGAACACATATAATATGACATTCCAGTCACTTTGGAGGTTGAAAACCACATTCTGAAACACTTCTCTCCCCTTTTCACAGCTCAGGCATTAAAAAATTTCCATGAAATTGACTTTAGATTTTTATTGCTTTGGTGCTTACCTGATTTGAATTTCCATACAGAACAGAAGAAAATGTGTAGAGAAAATATAAATTTTTATTTGCAAGAAAAGAACCCAATAATCACCATCTGTTACCTTTCTTTTCAAACAAAAAAAATCTATTCAGAAGAGGTGTCTGGTTTCCATGTTCTCATTCTGTTTTGAAATAATCCCCGCAAGTCTGACCTGAGGTTCCATCTCTGTTGATGTGTTTTTTGGAAAAATCATCTGTCAGTTGTCTGCAACGTCAGTATGACTTGGTTATCTCCCTTCTCAGTGACAGCCGCTAGCATCAAGGCAAGGGGGCAGGAGACACAAAATGCACAGTGGTGAAAGGGGGAGGCATGAACATGAACAGGTCCAGAACATTTGGGAAACTGGCACGGAAGAACGCACACTACCTCAACCTAACCTCCAGGCATCACAAGTCTCATGGCTTCCTTTGCAGAAGCTCCCTGCCCCATATCAGCTGGTCCAACTATTCATCTAGTGCCTTCTAGACAAATCAAAGTCTCTCTCTCTCTCTCTCTCTCTCTCTCTCTCTCTCTCTCTCTCTCTCTCTCTCTCTGTGTGTGTGTGTGTGTGTGTGTGTGTTTGTGTGTGTATGTATGTATGTATGTCTCTCTTTCTGTCTCTGTGTATGTGAACATGTTCAGGAGATATGCATACACATATGTACAAGGGGAAACCAAAGCACAACTCAGGTGCTTTTACTCAGGAGCCATCCACCATTTTTGTTTTGAAGCAGGGTCTCTCACCTTGAAACCCAACAAGCAGGCTAGGATAGCTGACTGGAAATCCTCAGGAATCCTGTCTTTGCCTCCTCAATGTTGGGATTACAAGTGTGCATCACCATGTGAATTCATAATATGGTTCAGAGAATCAAACTTAGGTCTTTCTCCTTATAATGCAAGCATTTTACAAACTGACCTATTTCCTCAACTTCCATACTGGCTTTAAAAAAAGAAGTTACACATGGAGGCCGTAGAACAATAGAAAAGTGGCCAGAGCTGGTTCTGTCCTACTATATGAGTGCCAGAGGTGAAACTGGGGTTGTCAGTCTTGGCAGCAAATTCCTTTACCCTTTGAGCTATCTTCCTGGCCCCCATATTTGCTTTTATAGCAGACCTATTTTTCAAATAAACTCATTAATTTATTAATTGAATGAACAAATTAATCCCTTCATGGAGGAAAAGCCCTAATTATCTCCTTAAATTCCTAATATCCCATTGTGTAGTTAAACCTTAAGATGTGAATATTAGTTTGGTAGAAGAGAAATCACATTAAAGCCATAATAGTCTTGGGTAGATAGAGGACTGCTGCTCAGACATCCTCCTCAGTGAGCACTATGAGTCCAGCTGATGGAAAACTGTAAACAAAGTGACCAGCCCTCAGCCATCCAGGGCACCCTTCAGCAGTTGAGACCCTTTACATAAGGCCACAGCCTTCTTGGGCTGGCCCACATCCAGCAGCTGATCCAGGCCTAGAAATCTGACTGCCTTCTTTAAGATCCCCCAGAGGGTCCATTGAAGCTCCCTTGTGGGCCTGCATCTCTCCCCATTCTCCTAAACTTTGTAAAGAGAAGGGAACAATGAACTGAACACCAGCATTTTCTCTCTATGGTGTCTTCTTGGAAGTTGACACCATGTGGCCAGCGGCCTCACACTCCTGCTACCATGCCATCCTTACCATGATAGGCTGGACCCTAAACCGTGACCTACCTTCCTTCCTAGGTTACTTGGTCGAACATTTTGTCATAGCAACAAGAAAGTAACCAATACCCCCACTTAGCCAGGACCATGTCCATCACTTCTGCAGTCCTGCTTCTTCCAAGCGCATCTATCACTCAGTATTTACCATGCAGTGAAGAGCCGAGTACACCAGTCTGAGAGAGGCCAGCTCTATTTCCATGTTCTTGTCCCACAAACATTACCTTCTCTTCACCTGAACACTGGTTGCCCTCTGATAATGAAATGTCACAGCATTTAAGACTCCTAAAGGCTTGATATTTGCAAAGATTTCTGGTTTCCAGAGAACAGACATTGCCAATACCTAGAAAGGTACTGGTTGAGAAGGACCCATTTCAAACCTACGTTTGGGTTTCTTTCTCTTTCTTTCTTTTTTAATTTATGTACTTATTTGTTTATCAAACTTTTCTTTTTTTAGAAAAAGAAGACAGCAGGGGAGCTTCAGCTTTGGGTTTTATTTTGTTAGTTGGCTATTCCTTGACATTTCCAAAAAAGCTTTCAGGGTAACTGATATTTTTATTCTAAAGGCATTTCCATCTACTCCAGCCCACTGGCTCAGGCTTAGCTAATTAAGCTCACAAAATGAGGAAGTATATAAAAGTTCATTGCAGACGTGTGGGCTGATGTGATTCTGCATGCTAAGTGAGCCTGCTGCCCCACAGGAGGCTAAGGGCAAAACACCAAAGTACATGCCCAACATATCCCTGAACAGTAGGTGAGGGGGCTTCATGGTGAAACTCATAGAGGAGAATTCTTGTTATTTGTAACCTGATACTTCATGGCTTGCTTTTCCTGTGTGAGGATACCCCCCTCTCTCTGGGACTGGGAGTGTAGGGGGTATGCAGGAATAGAGATGAGCATGCACATACACATGTGCATGCTCGTGGCATCCAGATGTTAGCCGCAAGTATAAGTTCTCAGGAGTTGTCCACCTTATTTACTATGACAGAGTCTCTCAATGGGACATGGAGCTCACCAATCAGGATGGCCATGGAGGTCCAGGGATCAACCCATCCCTGACTACCCAACACTGGATTAATAAGCACATGCCACCATAACCTGCTTTTAAAAAAATGGGGATAAAGCACTGGTCCTAATGTTTGAATAACATGTACTTCCATTGATAGAGCTAACAATATACAAAGCAAACGGCTAAAGGGGTCTCAGTAACCCTGATCTCGTAGCATCTGAATTTAAATAAGTTTTCATGGGTTGCAGAGAAGACTAGCTATCAGGAAGACAATCCATTTAGGAAATAAACGTACTAAACAGCAAGGGTCACCATTTAGCAGCCCTCCTGTACCACATGCTGTTGAATGTTATTTCTTCTCAAAGCAGGTTTCAATGGAGGTGTCATGTCTTGTGGTCCAGAGGAAGAAGCCAGTTCTATAAGATGAAAGCCTGGGGTTGCAGAGCAAGTGAATAATAAACTTGAACTTGTCTGTTCCTTACTCTCTAGTGAACATTTGGGCTTCTAAGGAAGACAAGAGTGTGGACTCTGCTAGTCTGGGCTGAACTAGCACCTGCCTATCAGGTAGCCAGGGCCATGATGGTATTTCATCATTTGTTCTACAGTTGAAATTCTGCTACTAGTGGTAATGTGGACAATATCAGCTAATCTTGTCTTTATTGGAAGGAATAGGGTTTTTGTTGCTTTATTTAGACATAAGGTCTAATGTATATCAGGTTGATCTTCAACTCACTATAGCTAAGGATGACTTTGAATATCTGATCCTCCTGCCTCTACCCTCCAAGACTGCAGGTGTGTACCACCACTTTTGGGTTACTCAGGGCATCAACCCCAGGGCCTGGTATATACTAGGCAAGTACTCTACCAACTAAGCTACATCCCCATCCCTCTTTACTGTTGATAATAGAGAAAAGGAAGTATCATCCACCCTTTCCAAACTCTAAGATCATAGACATATTCTTTCTGTTAAAGCATATGTCCAGAGTCATTGTGAAAGCTATGGCAAAGGAGTACCCATAATGAACTACTCTGAAAAGTCTTAGGATGAAGCCAGATCTGCTGTTATCTCCTTCGCAAAGCAAAGCTGGTTGTGTCTTTTCCTATGTAAACCTCTGCAAAGATACTGGGCACGTGGGCCAGTTGGTAAAGCATGTGCCTCACAAGCACAAAGGAGTGTGTTGGACATCAAAAGCTTTGGAAAAAGCTAGGCAGTGGCACACACATGTAATTCCAGTGACAACGAGGTTAGAGGACACAGACAGATATCTGGAGCTTCCTGTCTATCCAGCCAGCCTGGTTTTCTTGGTAAAATTCTAGGTTAATGAAAGACCTTGAGATTATCCTCTGATAACCACACACACACACAAACACACACACATCCATACAACACACAAATCTACCTCTCTTACTTTTGAAACCCAAGTGCGTCCATGTGGTCTGGTCCTGAAACTTACTGTCCTGACTAGACTGCTCTTGGACAGGACCTCTGCACATAGTAGGTTCACTCTCCCTATGCAGCTCCCTCCTTTCTCTTTGCCTTTCCTACTTGGCTAGTGATTATCCACTTTATACTTCAGACTAAACTATCTCTCCTTTTCCATGGGAAAGCATGTCCTGGCTCCAGCTCATCATTGACTGTCTCCACCTCTGCTGCTCATTGACTATCATGCATTTACAGAACTCACTAAGGCTGTGATTTTACATTTCCTTATGTGAATATTTAATTTACATTTGTCTTCTCCATCTGCATAAGGTTTCTTGGGAATGTTTTTCTCATTTGTCATTTACTTTTGTTTCTCTCTCCCTTCTGTTCCCAGAACGTAACACACAGTGTATGGCACATCACAGATGCTCAATTAATATCTCTGAAAAACTGTATATATGAAAAGAATATTTTTTTCTCCTGTGAAGTTTGTAAGAATCAGAAAGATGCAGAAAGAATCTGTTATTCTCATCTCATTTCTGCAAGAAAAGCACTGTGTGATTTCTGGGAGACATGAGCAAATGTACACTCACTCTGGACAAGGCACCAACAAATAGCCAAAAAGTAAAGGCATCCATCCAATTCTCAATAAGCAAACCCACGGACTTACTTGGAATGCAGTAAGAATTCCCAGTATGGGATCACTCATAGAACTGTGGGTTCCTCAAGGCAGCTTCATGACCAAAATCCTATTATAAATGAGTGGCAAATGATGAAAACTATTTCTCTGGAGCTCCTTGTATGACTTTCAGGCAGCTCAGCTAGCCACAGACACTCTTGATCCCTGAAGTTGTTACTGTTATAACCTTGCAGAGGTGGTCTTTTGGACCTTATAAGTTTCAGGAGCTTCCTGAGACTTCTGTTAGGTTTGCTTTCTGAATCTTAGTAGCTCCTCTCTTCCCTTCAGGTGGGGATGTTTCCATTGGGAGGTGATAGCTACACAACAGATGCAATCTTGCTCAGATCAATGAGGATGAATTTACCCATCAGCTGTAATTGTAGATGTGCATAAACACATTTAGTGAAAGTGGAGTTTGCAGAATTGCTCAAAATAGTAAAATTTGAGATGTAGCACACACTTTATTCATCAGAGAATAAGGTATAAAAATCATTGTCCATCACACAATAAAAGGTCAGTGGTCATTGTAGGTAACATAGCTGGTTTTATGCATATTCAGGAAGATTCCCATAGTAGAATGCCTAGTGGAAATGCAAGTCACAGAAGTGTCTTCAGAGTGATTTGGGGTAAGGGGCATAGGATTGATCCCAGGATCTTTCACATGTTAAGCACAAGCCCTACCCCTGAGCCCTACCTTCAGCAACTTACTTAAAATTGTTTTCATGAACTGATTTAGATTCATTAATTTTCATAAGAAGTTTCTTGATGTACAAACAGTAAGTGTGAAATCATGGAAACCTCAGGGACAATGGGCTGGAGAAGAAGCTGTATATTTTTCACCAGGTTCCTTCTGAGAGGCTGGATTTTAGGCTGATTGTGCAATACATTTTTGTTAGCTCAAGCTAGTTATTTTCAAGACCCAGTTGTATAAAATGGATCCCAAAATAAGTTCATTAGCACAGTGGTAGAGTCCTATTATTTCTAATTACCCTTCCTTCTCAATTATCTTGAAGTTCAGCAATTCTTATTTGGAACCTGGAAATCTGGACCACATCCTCTTTGCCCATTCTCAACATCAGGGAGTTTTCAGTAAAAGGGGGTTCTCTGTAAGGGATCTTTCTGGGTCTGGAAAGACAGTTTAACAAATTTCTTGTCATACAAGAATGAAGACCTGAGTTCAATCCCCAGAGCTTAAAAAGCTGAGCATTAGGCTGCTGAGATATCTCAGTAAGTAAGGGCACTAAATGGTCTTACAGAGGACCAGAGTCCAGTTCCTAACACTTTCACAGCAGCTCACAGTCACCTGTTAATCTAGCTCTATAGGATCTGAAACCTATTCAGGCTTCTGTGGGTTCAGATACACGTGTAGTAGACATAAACTCACACAAGTACACACACACATACACACACACAAATAAATAAATAAATAAAAATTAAGCTGTACATTGTGAACTCACTTATAGTCTAAGCACTGAGGAAGCAGACTCACTGGCCAGCTACCCTAGCCACATCAGTGAAGTGCAGCCCATAAAGAGACTTTATCATAAAAAGTTTCTTACACACACACTTACATGACGCATATAGAGAGCAGAGCTGAGGGGAATGTTCTCATAAAGCAAAAGTCCTCTTAAATCACTCCAATCACCCAGTATAATAATTAACACTGCTCTGTGCCCACATACCAACCATATGAACTGAACAGGTAAGTCCCTCCCATGAGCTTGCATCTCCAGGAGGAGAACCTATAAGGAAACAGTGCATGTTCCATGTCTGAATGGAACCAATGCTTCCTCACACCTCTCCTCAGTGCATCAAATGAATCCCCAGGCTGAGCTGCCAACAGCTAGTTATTCCAGCAATAAATACAGACCCAAGGTATGACAAATCTCCACACGATAACCATATGGAGTATATCCACACTGTGTTAGGGATGAGAAAGGAATTATGTAACAGCACACCATGGTGTAGTTGAGCTTGACTCTGTGACTCCATAAATAATAAAAGCAGCCTTAAGTGAGCTGTGACAGATAATTTACTTCCTCCAGTTCTGTGGCTGTCCACCATCTGGTGTACCAACCGCAGACAGCAGAACAGGCACCGTGAAGAGCTTCCTGCCCCCTGTTTTTCCCTGTGTGATCTTCGAACTGTGTATGCTGATGAGACAATGCTGTAGCCATTCTTGATTAGACCCTCTCCAGAAGCATGTTCCATCCTCTCATTGAGCCATGTTACCTTTGTGGGTGTTTCCATGAGTCTTTGAAGCAGATGGCAGTGACCATATTTATATCCCTAGGTCAAGCAAGGCCTCACCAAGCAACTCAGAACTACTCCTTGATGCCAAATAAGAGGCGTTAGTGTTAACAGGACAGCTGCATGGATAGGCTCTGAGTATTCATGATAGAAGACCCCACCTGTAGCAGGTCACGGAACAAAACTATCATGTTGCAATTTCCTCTGAAACTTGGTAAGATGTGGGAAGTTCTAAGGAAAAGCTGTTAAAGCAGAGGAAATAAGGGGAGGGAAGACTCAGAAAATAAATAACTCAGGAAGCAAAGAACTCAGGAAGTCTCTGAAACTGACAAGATGCACACGACTCCTCCCAACTTATATAAGCAGTAAAGACAGCCAAGCTGCCTTGATGAGGTGATGGAGCCACCTAGAAAGCTCTCTGATCTGTGTGGTAATATATTATATATTTAAGAAATTTAGTGGTAGTGCTTGCTATTAACCCCAGCACTTGAGAGGCAAAGACAGAAGGATCTTTATGAGTTCAAGGCCAGCCTGGTCTACAAAGCAAGTTCCAGGACAGCCAGGACAAAAACCTTGTCTGGGAAAGGAAAATAAAAGGGCTGGAGAGATGGCTCTGTCTTCCGATATTCCAGACTGATTTTATTAAATGTACAATAAATCGCCACAGACCTGTTGAGTCATGCAGAGAGCTCCAGGTTCCAGTTTCCTGAGCCATCACCCAGGCTAAACGGTGCTCTCAGTGACTCAGCTGCCCCTGTAAGTGACTCACCCAAAGTCCAGTAAATACCCCCAATAAACTCATTGGTTTCCCAGGTTGGATTTTGGTAGTATCTTTTACTATGGTTCCCTATCTGCCTGCATTAATAGAATGTTTCTCATGTCTTCATAACAAACACATAACAAAAGCCCTGCTGGGTCACTGACTCCTCCTTCAGGTAGCTGTGTTTTCACATTGCCCCTGGTGGGTGGCAAGTGGCATCTAGCCCCTGCAGAGCGTGAATGTTCACTCTACTGGCTCCCATGGTCCTCTTCTCACCAAAATCTCTAGCCACTGCCTTTTGAAAAGCGCTATTCCACAACTATACACTTGGCTGACAAAGCTTCTCATGCTGAAGGAGAGGAAACAATTACTGTTCACACACTTTGCTTTGCATTCTCTTTACTTAGCTCCTTCTCTGACCAGCGTGTTTTCACCCAAATATATTTTCCCTTAAGATATGGGAAAATATACACTTTACACACAAAAAAATAAATAAATAAATAAAAGCTAAATTAGCCCAATAATCAGGTAAGTTTGGAAAACTCTGTTAATGTAGATGACCACTAGTGTCCTTTGAAAAGTGTACTTTAAAAAAAAAATACTTATTGTATTATTTATTAATGTATATTTTGTGCTGCTTGTAATGTCAATATCACCAATAAAAATACTCCCTGGAGCTGCAGGGATTCCTCAGCTCATAAAGTCCCTGCCACATAAGCATACCCACTTGATTATACTCTCCAGTGGCCAGGTAAAGGAGTCTAGTGTGGTGGTGCATGCTGGTAACCCAGTGCTAGGGAGGTAAAGATGCTGGATTCCCCAGGGCTGGCTGCCCAGTCAGCCTAACTTACTCAGGGATATTCCGGACCATAAAAATCCTGTCTCAGAAAACAAGGTAGATGGTTCCTGAGGAACAGCCTCCACGTTGAATTCTAGCCTCTACACAAATGCACATCCACATGAACACATGCAGATAAACACACACAAATCTCCTCTGAACAACTGAAAAGTAGGGGCATCTGCCTAGAAGAGACCCTGATAATACAACCGCAAAATAATGCCAATCAGGCTATTGCTTACTTCTTTATCTCACAAATGTGGGTCCAGTCATCAAGAGCACACAGAGAGAAAGCCCTCCCCCACAAAAAAGGAAAAGCAAAAGGTAGAGTCAAATCTTTCCCCCTGCTACTTAACAGTTCTGCATCCTGAAGTCTAGTAAACACCACGAGGTTCTGCTTCCTCACCTATCACCTGGGCAGAGGTGAAGAAGGCCACTGCGGTTTTGGCATGCTTTGTCACCTAATGTTCCTCTGCCAGACTTGGACCCCAGTGTGATAACTTTACATATGCTGCTTGATGGAAGATGCTTAGGCCACTACAGGACCGCCCTCACAAGAGACTAAAGTAGTGGCCATGGGATGGTTGTGATGTCGTGTGAGAGCTGTGACAAACACTGCTCTCTGACCGCTTGTTTGATATGTAGTCTCTTCCGACCTTGTGCATACACTACTCCGCCTGTCACCATGAGCTCCCTGACCGAAGCTAATACTTGTGGAATACTGAAGGTGTTTTACATTTGTTTATGCTGTGAGATATTTGTTTAACGATGCAAAGGTGTGTTGCGTTCCTTTACTTTGTATTTGTTTAACTCTGTGAAGCTGTGTTACTTTGCCTGTCTAAAACACTCAGTTGGTCTAATGAAGAGCTGAAGAGTCAACAACTATGCAGGAAAAGATTGATGGGGCTACAAGACAGAAAGAATAAATAGGAAGAGAAATCTCGGCTCAAGGGAAAGGAAGAAGAAAGGGAAGCAAGGAGGATGCCAGGGTCCAGTCACACAGACACACGGACACACGGACACACGGACACACGGACACACGGACACACGGACACACGGACACACAGACACACGGACACACAGACACACGGACACACGGACACACAGACACACAGACACACGGACACACGGACACACAGACACACAGACACACGGACACACGGACACACGGACACACGGACACACGGACACACAGACACACAGACACACAGACACACGGACACACAGACACACAGACACACGGACACACGGACACACGGACACACGGACACACAGACACACGGACACACAGACACACGGACACACAGTCACACGGACACACGGACACACAGACACATGGACACACGGACACACGGACACACAGACACACGGACACACAGACACACGGACACACGGACACACAGACACACGGACACACGGACACACAGACACACGGACACACGGACACACAGACACACGGACACACGGACACACAGACACACGGACACACGGACACACAGACACACGGACACACAGACACACGGACACACGGACACACAGACACATGGACACATGGACACACAGACACACGGACACACGGACACACAGACACACGGACACACGGACACACGGACACACGGACACACGACCAGATACATAAAATAAAGGTAAAAGCTCAAAGGCAAAACACACTAAAGAGAAATGGGATAATTTAAATTAGAAGAGCTGGCTAGAAGCAGGCCAAGCTAAGGCTGGACAGTTATGAGTAATAATAAGTCTCTGTCTCCATGTATGTATGTGGGAGCCGGGTGGTGGACCCCAAAGAGTAAAGACAAAAGCCAACTAAAAATAGTGACACTGTACTTTGGAATCTCAAAACACAGTGAGCTAGATCGCTTTTCCTCTTTAAAAAAAAAAAAGAAGAAGAAGAAGAAGAAGGAAAGAAGGAAGGAAGGAAGGAAGGAAAGAAGGAAGGAAGGAAGGAAGGAAGGAAGGAAGGAAGGAAGGAAGGAAGGAAGGAAGGAAGGAAGGAAGGAAGGAAGGAAGGAAGGAAGAGACAACATTAACCTCCTGAGATAGATCCTTATTGCAATCAAAAACCAGACCTATCTTGTTGGCATGTGCTAATGAATCCAAAAGATGTGCTTATATGTTTATCGAGTTGTTGGAGTCAGAGGTTGGGCCCTAGCAGCCCTAAAATGTCCTGGAAGCCCTAGCAGGCCAATTAAATAGGAAAGGAAGGGTGAAAAGCAGAGAAAGAAGATTTATTTCATGTGGCCACCCAGGGAAGGGAAGCAATTAAGAGGTCTAATGCTCCCCCAATCACACCACAGTGAGAACTATGCAGAATTAAGCAGTCCTGTCCAAGTGTGGTCCTGCCAATCACTGACCCTTCATTATCTCAGCTCCTGTCTGTCTCTCCTGCAAGGTGCTCTGACAGGCTGTCAGAAATATTTGAAATCTCTTCCTGGGAGACAAGACACCCCAGCCTCCCTCCCTATCCACCACACCACCACACCCTGGCTGGAACTAGGCTTCGGCTTTTTACTTCCTTCAGCTTGGTTCCTGGAGAAATGCCAATTTCTTGGGGTCCCCTATCTCAAAAGTGTGATAGCTAAAGTGTGGAGCACAAATGTTTCCCATTAGAATATCTTTGCTCCTACCAGGAAAGTTACAGAATGTGACCTGAAAAATCATTTGGAATCAGAAAGAAAGAGAAAGAAAATTGTAGAACTGTGTTGCCGACATCCCCAGGCTGCAGAGCTGTCCTAAGTGCCCTGTACTACCTAGGGAGTGGCATCAACCCAATTGGCATTGCAGGAAGTTACACCTGCCTCTCTGCCTCCTGCAGCTCAGGAACTAAGTTCTATAGAGCCCCAGAATGAAATGCACTGGAAAGAAGCCATCTGCTAGCATCCTCAGTGTGTTGTGTCCCTTGGAGCATTCCTACCAGCAGCTGATAAACAAGTAGCCACAGGTGCTAGGAGGCCTAGGCTAACTTCTCTTGAGACATAGACAGACTTCAAGAGCACAGAACTCCACCCTCAACACCCCAAACCCTTACCCTTCCCCATCCCACCTTGACAACCATGGGTTTCAGCTGCAATTTTCTGTGAGGGAAACCTGGTAGAATCCAGCCCACACTGCTGCCCAGTCCACAATATCTGCAGCCCCCCTCATAAGTACTAACAGGCACCCTACTAAGAGCACTGTCCATGAATCTCTAGCTAACAGGCTTCCTGGTGGCTAGGTTTAACATTTAGGGAAGTGAGTTTATAAGTTTACAGGCTCAGACACATCAAAGTGGTGCTGGTGGTCACAATTCCTGCTTCCCATCTCTTCTATACTACCAGCTGAGGAATCAGAGTCTGACTACAAAGCCCTTCTGAAACCTTCCTCAGAGGTCTATAGGAAGGGTACTTCAACTGGGCCACATATCTCAGATGCTCTTCAGAGACCCTACTATTGCCATCTGTCTCTGGCACTGGGGCCTGAACTTTCCTCAGAGCCCTCACTAGGCTAGTTTACTCATCTGCCTGTCTGTCTCTCTGTCCATAGGGTTAATAAACCTTCTAACAAACTCCTTACCCCCGACAATCCAGTCCAATGACCCCTTGAGTCTCCTACCCAAGATCTTTGAAAATGTAAATAAGTGAAGAATGGATGACAGTTGGGTCATGACAAGCTGCTGTGTGGATGAAGCGCCTCTTGTCCACAGTTTGGTGCCCAGGGGCCAAAGGTAAGGAAGTCAATCTCACTTCTTTCTCTTGCTGTGATTAAACACTAGCATCAAGTAGAAGCAAGCATTTAACTTGGGGCTTATGGTTTCAGAAGGTTTAGGTCCGTGATAACAAAGAGCTGGCGAGAACAGCTGAGAGCTTATATCTTCATCTGCAAGTTGGAGGCAGAGGGGGCTGGAAATGGTATAAGACTTTTGAATCCTCAAAGCCCACCCCTGTGACATACCTCCTCCAACAAGGCCACATCTCCTAATCCTTCCCAAACAGGGTCCAAGTGTTCAAAGATATGAGGCCATGAGTCATTCTCATTTAAATCACCACATTCTGGTCTTCAGTCTATGTTGGAATCCTAAAGAAATAGGTTCTAACAACAGAGAAGGAATGTCTCTGCCACAGGATAGATGAACTTGCCAGCCAGAGTGAGAGCAAGCAGGCAAAAAGCAAACCTTTCTTCTTCCAGGTCCCTTTATGTAGGCTGCCACCAGAAAGTGTAGCCCAGATTTAAAGTGGGTCTTTTTATCTCAAATGATCCAGTCAGTAAAACGCTTCACAGATATGCCCAGCCACTTGGATTTAAGTTGATTCCAGGGGTGGTTAATGTGACAACCATGATTATCCATCACACCCACCCTGCAAGCATAAAGGCAGCAGAGGCATGCTTAGACCATGGCACAGAGCAGCTGGAGGGGGTCCCATGTCTGTCTAGAACTTCCTAATGACTGACCTTATTACCCAGGGTGTCCCACACCACCCATTTAATGCCTGTATGTATCCTTCAGGGATACCTCACTGCTTCCAGTGCACCCTCTTGTCTGTCAAATACGTAAATGCTTCTGTCTCTGTGTAATGACCCTGATGAGAATTAAAATATTCCAAAGAGAAACTTGTACACCTTGCTTGGGATATCAGACTGTTGAGATGGTTGAGACAATGGTCCCTACAGAATTGGAATTTCTCTAGGCATAGAACTACCACCTATGAAGCAAACCTCAAAACGGTCAGAAAGTATTTGGTTCCTCCTGTCCTAGGCTTCCATTCTAACCCACATTTCTTTATTCCACACATCCTTTAACTACTGTCTTCCCTGTGTTACATTGTGCTAAGTCTTAGAGTCACTGAGAAAAAAAAAAGTGCAATGATAGAGTTAGAAGATGACCCATGAGTGCCATCCCCTATTGTGTGAACTTGAACAAGGTGATAGACCTGGCCTTGTCAGCCTGTCTGTTCTGACCACAGGAGTCTGCATGCAAATTCCACTCCTTCCCTGGACTTCTACTTTTTTCTCTCCCTGTTTTTAAACTTGTAACTGGATGAAGTTAGACACACCTCCAAGGACACACCCAGAGACATATTTCCATGGCAATTGTAAATCATCATGACAATTATCACATATAAAATCCAGCAAGTTCCTTCATAGATGAAGTACTTCATGCTGTCAGCAACCAGAGATGCTCTAACTGATATGTTCCTTCATGGAGGTGAATGAAGTCAGGGAACTAACTGTTCTGAAGTCTACTGAGTTCTTCAGCCGCCCCCAAGCAATGTGTGGTAGGAAGCACTCAATGGCCATCCAGTAAACACTTTCATATCTTAGCGCCTGATCATTCCTGCAGAGAAATTGTCTCCGAGGGGTCTATGAACAAAAAATTCTTAAGAGCTTTGATCCATCTACAACAGCTGTCACTGAGAACTAAAAGACCACAGCAATCATAGCCATGGGCAGCCCTTCATTCACATGCTGCAAAGGTTTCCTGCCTCAGAGTAGAAGGGGGCACTTATCTGCACTGCCAGGAACTGAGCTGCAATCTCAAGACATTAGTTCTAGAAACTGAAAATAATCCATGATAAATGATCAGAGCAAGGGAGAAACTGTCAGTAGAGGCGTTCAATTAGAGAGGGAGCAAAAAAGGCATGCCAGCCTTTCTGATTCAAAGCTGCATGGATGCATGCTCCTCAAGGCAACAGCCTTTTAAAGTTTACTTCCTCCACGTGTGCTGAAAGTGTCAGTCTCCAGGCTGTAAAGATGACCCAGACTTACATTGCACATCCTTAGGATAAGACGTGATGCAGATGCATTAAAACCATCTCTGAGAATGGCTGTTCCTTGTGTTCAGTCCCACCTCCCTAGTGGTCTGCCATCTAGTAGGATCCCTTCCAAGAACACTTAAAGCAAGATGGCATGGAGACATTGTGTGGATATGTTTCATATTTAATAAAAAAAACAGTCTGAGATATCAGAGGGATCTACCCACAGTCAGTCTAGAAGATCAGACAGTGGTAACTCACACCTTTAATCCCAGCACAGGGAATATCCAGGAGTGCTGACCTACACCCTTAATCCCAGCAAATCTGAGTTTGAGGTCATCTTAGTTTACAGAGGGAGTTTCAAACTCCTAGGCAGGCAGTGGTGGTTCCACGCCTTAACTGAGCGAAGAAAGTATTTAAGGCAGGCATAGAAAGACAGAGCAGGCAGAAGAAGCCAGGAGGAGCGAGGCTGAGGAAGCTGGAAGACAGCTGGGTGAGATCTGACTGTGATGTTTCCTCTCTGATACCTCAGACTTTTTATTAAATTTGAAACATATCCCCAAAAGACATGGTGTCCAATCACACACATCCACATCCTAGGCACCCAGGACCAGGCTTCTCTGGATTGCTTCTGGCCAAGCCAAGTATGTTACAGAGCATCCCTAGCAAATTAGGCTCAGCTATCCAGCTTCCACAAGCGTAACAGAGACAAAGTTATACTGAAAAGAGAACAGGAAGGGCTATCCAGTGCAGCCAGATGAGGAAGAACAAGGAAGTCTAGTGACCCTCCTCCCCATGTCCATATTCTGAGTCCTGACAGGATGTTACGGTTTAAATGAGGGACAAGAGGGTATGCTTAGCTAAGAGGTCCTGGTTCTGGGGTCCTGACCATCATTGACCCATCATTGTCTTGGCTTCAGCCTCTCCTGCAAGGTAGTTGTCAGAACTCCATGAAACCTCTTTCAAAAGATAAATAAATACACGGAGACACACACACTTCTGTAACACCGGGCTCTAGGCCTTTTCTTACCCCCAGAATGAGACTCCTTGACAAATTTCAGTTCCTCAGGATTCATTTTTCCAAGAGTCTGATAATTGAAGGGAGGGGTAAAAATGTACCTTTAAATTCTCTTCATTTGTTCCATAATGGATGAAATACAAGGCAGAGAAGTCCAGGAAGATCCAGGGGATCCACAGAATGTCTCACCTCAAGACCAGCAACTATGACTGGGCTCTTGTCTTCTGAACAAGAAGCCCTATTCTGAGTCTGCCCAGATATTCAGAATGGCCTGAGCCAGGCAGGTGGTCTCCAAGGACCTTTCTCTATTAGGCTACACAAGCCCACCAGGCACAGCATTGGAACTCATCTCTTTCCCTTGAAACCTTAGCTTTTCCTTTCCTTCAGCCCATCAAGACCACTCAACCTTGCATTACCCTAGCACACAAACACAAAGGCAACCAGAAGAGCACAGCCCATGCTATAGCCCAGCTCAACTTAATTATAGCCATATCCACCCACTACAAGCAAGAGGAAACTCTCAACTTTTTTTAAAAGACTTTTTTTGTTTGGTTGATTTGGTTTGAGTTTTTTTTGGGGGGTGGGAGGGAATAGTGTTTCTCAGCTTCAGATTCAAGTAAGTTCAGAGCCAAATTTGTATCGACCTCTTACACTTGCTGAGAACCCTAGTTTGTTAGTTACTGTTCTCATTGTCTTGACAAAAGCCCCTTTGGAAAGGAAAGTTTTGTTTAGCTCACAATTTGAGGACACGGGCCATCGAAGGATACAGGCATTGAAATATGCTAACAAGAGCCTGAAGCAGCTGGTTACATTATATCCATATCCAGGAGTCAGAAGTCAAAGAATGATGGTACTCTGCTCCCTGTCTCATAGGATGGTACTGCCTGCCAGCAGGATAGGTCTTCCCACTGCCGTTATCCCAGTCACAGCTTCAGACAGAGGTGTGTATGCTAGGTGATTCTAGACCCTGTCAAGTTGACAGAATTAGCCGCCATACCTAGTATCAACCTTGTGTATCAGCTTCACCTCTTCAGCACTTACCTTATTGTAAGACCATGACCTCAACTTCTTCAGCCTCCTTGAATCTGTATATTTGTAATATGTGTATATATGATGAGGAGAGAGAGAAAGGGGGGAGGAGGGAGAGGGGAGGGAGGGGGAGGGTGGGGGAGGGAGGGGGAGGGAGGGGGAGGGTGGGGGAGGGAGGGGGAGGGAGGGGGAGGGTGGGGGAGGGAGGGGGAGGGAAGGAGGGAGAGAGGGGGGAGAGATCAAAAAGTGCAAAATGAGACTTGTCGTCAAGAGTAACCTCAACCTGAGCAGTTTCACCAGACTCTCCTTTCAGAAGCTGTGTTCCCCTCTACCTTCTTCCATCTCGGAAATAACATTATTTAGCTTGAGCAGTTGAAGAGTCACTTCCTGGGATGATTTATAAACATGAGTGATTTCTGATTAAAATGAAGTCATACATTTCAGAGAAGCCAGATAAAAATTAGGGACTCACCCAGAAAGTACTCGGAAGTGATCAGACAACCAAGAAGAAAGCCTGTGCATATGAAAAGGACATGCCTACTGACTGTGAAATAATTAGCCCACCTTCAGACCAGAGGTTGCAGAATGGAGCCGAATAATTTAATGACATCTGAACCAAGGTCATCCTTGGATGCTTCGTTCTTGGGATTTAGACCACTTCATAAATGGTAGTTAATGGACCATTCCAAGGAGAATCTCTGCATACCTAATGTCTTTAGGTGACATTGTAGAATATGTGTCTACTCATAGTTATATATACAAAGAAATCTATGCTCAGGTAACTTGTGATATTCCTAAAACTATAGAGAACATTTATTCCTTTTGCTAAGTAGTTCTATATACCTACTGCATGGTGATGGTTAAGCCTCCATTTCCTCTCATCAGATAACTGCTTTAAGAACATTGCTGGCTATCACACATCTCCTAGTATAAGAGAGACTTGTTATGTTTCTTGTTGCTACAATGAAATACATGACAAAGGCAACTTAAACAAGAAAGGTATGAGGCTGGAATATGAAGCATCTGGTCACATCTGTAGTCAGGAAGCAGACAAAGATGAGCACTGTGCTCAGATCGCTTCCTTTATATGTAGTCCAGGACCCCATTCCATAGGGCGATGTAGCCCATAACTACGGTGAGTCTTTTACCTCGATTAACACAGTCTAGAAACTCTCTCACACACAGGCCCAAAGGTTTTTTTTCCATAATGATTCCAGATCTAGTTGAAGATCAAGATTAACCCACATAGACAGCAATCTTGTTGGAGCTCCTAGGATGACAAGCATTCTTCACAGTTTGCATCTCTTAATTACAGTGATTTCCTGAATAGGCAACAACACGAAGCTGGGCCACACCTGGAAGGTTATCCAAAGGGTAATCCCTGTTCCCAAGGAAATCATAAGCTACTTAGAGAGATGAAGTCACTAAATCTCCCTTTTGCCTTTTGGGTAACTGAAGCAAAGGGCCACAGGACTTTGTTAGTGATAGAACCAGATATTCGATCCAGGCCTGAGCTTCTGTAGGCTCTGGACAAGATTCTGAGGCCCTCTTCACATTATTCAAAGATCATCGTTTATATGTTTCAAATAACCACCCACTGCCAGTCTCCCCCCTCTGTGCCTGGAGGCTATTTTTGCTACAATAAGTGGGGAATCTTGAAGGTCATAAAAGCTCTAATTACACTGTTTCTCAGTTCTTGTACAGTGTGTAGATGTGTCAAAGCATCACATCTTGCTCCGCTCATACAATTATGATTAATAATTATATAACTATAACAAAAATATGTAAGGCACCTGGTCACATCTGTAGTCAGGAAGCAGAAAAAGATGAGCACTGCTTTAATTTCCTATCCGGCTTCTCCTTTGAGATGCTTCAGCCCCATCTGAGATGCTCCAGGTCTGTCCTCTCTATATGAATTGGTGCAAATGCAAAGCAGCATAAGGACATAAGAAAACAGAATCAGAGCTGCCTTGATGGTCTAGAAAGAACCAGGAGTTGGGTCTCACAAGACAAAAGGACTCACCAGCTCTACAAGGAAGGAAGGTTGAAAGAAGCCCAGCATGTTTGAGGAGTCACATAGGTGGGTGAGCTGCAAAAACAGATCCTGGGGGAGGGGGGAGCTGTAAGGGAGCTCAGCAGTGGATGACCTCCTCCAGTCTTGCCCAAGGCACTGCACTCTGAACCACTTTAGTGACCTTGGAGGAGATCACAAGTCTCTGAGCTGAAGCATCTCACAGGAGAAGCCAGATAGGAAATTAAATCATATTAAGCATGAGGTGTCTTCTGAAATAAGTCTACTGAGTTTGATGTATTATAACTGGACATTGCTCTGTGGAGGAGACAGACCGTATTTCCAGGTTGCTTTATCTCCATCAGAGAGCATAACTACATCCAGTTCTTGAGGAATGTTTCAGGCAGGGGTAGAATCTGTGGTAGTAAGTCAGGTCAACATGGCCATGATTGTGTGAACCCAAAGGGCTCACCTTGAATTAGGCAGAACATGATTTGTATCATCAGTTAAGGAACCTTTATGAATAAAGTCAATGAAGGATTGAGCTCAAAGGAGGAGAGCTAGGACCCCAAGACGGTAAATGAGTGTTGTGGGGGGGGGTAAAAATTCAGCAGTTGAATTCTAGAGACTAGGTAGGAAGGAGTTCCCACTCAAGATGAGGAAGATGAACAGACTTGGCCTTGTAAGACAGACTGCAGTGTATCTCCCCTTCCTTCCTCTCTACCCTCTGCTTCTAAGCTCCTTGGAGTACAGAAATGGAACATGTAGTTCTTATGACAATCACACAGTAGCCCAGACTCTACAGATAAGACACTGAGTCAGCCCCTGCTCACTTTGCCCATAAATCCTTATATTGATTGAACTGATAGCTTGAAAGGAACTTGACTACTGAAGGTGGAAACAGTTTAATTGGGTCTAATAAACATAGCCTTGGGCTTCCTCACATTGTGAACATTCCAGTGACCTAGTAATTACAATGTATGTGTCAGCAGAAGTGTATGGAATAAGAAAGATTTACTTTGCTGAATTAAAAAATAACATCCACAGCCCCTATGAAACAAAAGGTATACCACCAAAGCCCAAAGAAAAGTATCTACTCAAAGTCCAACCTCAAGACGCATGCTTTCTTGGGTGCCTTTCTTAAGAGACTGGGGATGGATAGTCTGAGAGTCACTCAGGCTTTCCCAGCAGGGTTCACCTTCCCATAGACAGGTTTATGTGCACTCCAAGAAAGAATTTTTTAATTTGTTAGTTAAAACTCACACTGATGGTCACCATCATTTGCCCTTCATAGACAGACAGTAGGACACATTGGTGTCCTAGGATCACAGGTTAGAATTTTCCAAGTTTCTTTTCAGCTGAATATTGAGGCATCAAATTCTCAACAGAAAAATGTCTGTGAGAAAAATCACCAGAGTCAGGATGCAAATGCTGAACTCATAACCTTCTTCTTAACCTGAGTTTCTTCATCATCTCCATGGAATACAAATGGATTCTTAACTTTTGAGAAGGCTACATTGTGAATCCTACATACCAGTATTCATGGACTGGTGAGTGTGACCGTATGGCTGGAGGAATGGAGGGAGGGCTGGGCTTTGACACCCACCTTGGAAATCCAGGTGGTAAATATAGATAAGGAAGATACTACAAATGAGGTTAGAAGTGCCTTCTGAGGACCAGATGTGAGCCTAATTGGAGATAAGCCTGGAGACCAGTGATAACCTGGGACCAACAGAAACAACTAGAAATTCAAGGATCTCTGTATCAGTGAGTCAGGGATATGGCTGCATTTGGGATGAGGATGCAGGGGGTGTCTCCAGCTGCTAGTCAGCAAACAACATGCTTGCCATGTAAGCATGAGAACCTACCAGAGTTCAGATCCTTAGCACTCACATAAAAAGCCAGGCAAGGCGCTGTATGCTTATAATCCTAGTACTGATGAGGCAGAGACAGGCCAGTTAATCTTGCCTAATCAACAGCTCCACTGGGGGGAAAAAAAAAAAAAAAAAAAAAAAAAACCACACAGAGAGGGTTGACTCAGCAGTTAAGAGTGCTAGTTGATCTTCCAGAGGACCTGGGTTCAATTTCTAGTACCCACATAGTGGCCCACAACTGTCTATAACTCCAGGTTAAGGAGATCAAATTCCCTCTTCTGATCTCCATGGGCACCAGGCACATAAAGTAAATGGACACACATACAAACAAAACCCATACACATAAAAATAATAATAATCTTTAACTAAAATAAAAGGTAGAGAACAATGGAAGAAAGCAGCTATCATTGACCTCTCGCCTCCACACACAGCCCACACCCCCACAAGAATACATTAGACGGATGTAACTTGCTCACACATAACAGAATTAAGAGGGGGACAGCCTTCTGAAGCCCAGTACGAAGGACACACTCATCTCTACACACCTTCTAAGCACAGGGTATGAAGGTAACCAGAGTCCTCTGTCCCTCTAGTATATCTACAGTCCTGCAAAGAGGTTCTAAAATACGCTTGAATCTGGAGGTATAAGACAGAGAAAGCCACCTGTGTTCCTTACCAATGGCTCAAAGCTGGAGAAGAGCAGAGCGTGTGTCAATATGTGTCCAACAAACTGAACCAGCCTTTTACTGAGCACCCTAATCACAGAGCTAAGGGTCCCTATTGTGTCTCTGTGACACAATAGGTGACAGACACAATACAAAGGAGAAAGTCTATTTTGGCTCATGGTTTTTGAGAGCCATCGTCCACTATGGTGATGTGAGACCCTGCTTCAAAACAAGATGGAAAAACAAAACAGATTCCCCCACACTTGCTCTCTGACCTCAGATGTGTGTGGCATGTATACATGCACGCATGCACAGACACACTCACACACACACACATACACACACACACACCACACCACACCATCACCACAAATAAAAAAGGAAGAGAGATCAAGACAGAAATAGAAAGACAGAGAGAATTTTGGGTCCCACTAGTACTCGAGAGATTAATTTTAAGCAGTGTAAACACCAGGAGGCAGGGACCACCATTGCTGAAGGTCAATGCATTGTGCTGAGTGATGCCAGGCTCAAAGGTTATCTACTCTACAATATGGATGCAGCTTAGGATGCATCACTGTGCTGACAATGCTGTCACTCCCTTAAGGAAAAGCGCTGGGCCAAGCCCACACATATATAATACATACATGCACAATAAATAAATAATCCAAGTGGCAAAAAAAATAAGCTTGCCTAAGATGGGTAACAAACAAGAACCTCAGTTAAGAATGTATAAACAGACAACCTTAGTTTGTTACATTATTTCATAAATGTAAGTTAGCAAATTTTCATGTTTTGTTGGTTTTTAGTAGATATTTAGTATAAAGTATTTCATTATATCGAGGGGAAAATAGTAGATAATAACATGTGTTGTTCTTCCAGAGGACATTGTTGGGCCCAGTCTTAGCAACCCCCAGATAGATCCCCAAAATCACACCAACTCTCCAAAACGCAAGGACAAAGCAAGGTTTATTCCAGCTGCAGCTGAGTCCCTCCTGACTGTCACACAGCTGTACCACTGGAGAAGAAACCCACTTTCCCTACTCAAAGCAGATCAGGCTGGGAAGTGCCAGCTACTTTCTATTAGCCCAGGCCCAGAGGAAGTTTCTCTACTATCTGCTAGCTGTCTGTACTGGCTGATTGGTTTTCTTAGATGGGGAACAGATACTTTGTAGCTGAGCCTGAACGTCCCGATTACCCAGAAATGTGTTTGACCTTGGGTCCTTGGCCTTGGGGGATTAGAAAATTCTCAAAATGGGGAACTAGAAAATTCTCGGTCCCCAGAATAGCTCCAGGCCTCAATATGGAAGGACTTTGGTTCTCACTCACAGACATGAATTTAGCTCCCAGTACCCATGTCAGAAAGCACACAACAGCCCTTAGTTCTGACTGTAGAGGATCTGAAACCTTCCTCTGGCCTTTGTTGGGATCGACCCACACATTACATACAAATACAGAAACATAAAGAAATAAAAATAAATGAAGTAAAAAGGAATCCAGGAAGAAGGAGAAGTGGGAGGGATGGGAGAATATAAGTATAGATACATATTTTAAGGAAGATTAAAAAGAAATGCTTTTTAACTAAAGGATGACTTTAAATGGTAAAAGAATATTTTTGTTCTGAAGAAAAATTACTATATTATTTTCAAAAAGGAAATAGAAGGGCAAAACTGGGAACGTGGAATGTGTCACAGAGGCATGTGAGTGTCACAGAGGGGTGTGCCATAGAGGCATGTGTGTCACAGAGGTGTGTCACAGAGGTGTGTCACAGAGGCATGTGTGTCACAGAGGTGTGTCACAGAGGCATGTCACAAAGACATATGTCACAGAGGCATGTTTGTGTCACAGAGACATATGTCACAGAGAAGTGTCACAGAGGCACGTGTGACAGAGGCGTGTGTCACAGAGGCATGTTTCACAAAGGCATGTTTCACAGAGGCATGTGTCACAGAGGCACGTGTGACAGAGGTGTGTGTGTCACAGAGGCATGTTTCACAGAGGCACGTGTCACAGAGGCGTGTGTCACAGAGGCGTGTGTCACAGAAGCATGCATCACAGAGGCATGTGTCACAGAGGCATGTTTCACAGAGGCATGTGTCACAGAGGCATGTTTGTGTCACAGAGACATATGTCACAGAGAAGTGTCACAGAGGTGTGTGTTACAGAGGGGTGTACCACAGAGGTATGTGTCAGAAGCATGTGTGTCACAGAGGCATGTGTCAGAAGCATGTGTGTCACAGAGGCGTGTGTCACAGAAGCATGCGTCACAGAGGCGTGTGTCACAGAGGCGTGTGTCACAGAGGCGTGTGTCACAGAAGCATGCATCACAGAGGCGTGTGTCACAGAGGCATGTGTCACAGAGGCATGTTTCACAGAGGCACGTGTGACAGAGGCGTGTGTCACAGAGGCACGTGTGACAGAGGTGTGTGTGTCACAGAGGCATGTTTCACAGAGGCATGTTTCACAGAGGCATGTTTCACAGAGGCATGTGTCACAGAGGCATGTTTCACAGAGGCACGTGTCACAGAGGCATGTTTCACAGAGGCATGTTTCACAGAGGCATGTGTCACAGAGGTGTGTGTGTCACAGAGGCATGTGTCTGTACAGAGGGGTGTGTTATATATAGTCCCTGCTTAAAACAATGAGGCTTCTTAGTCTGCTGATCTGATTTTGATAATACTTTTAAGGACTGATTGGAAGGTTTTGTTTCATCAATATAACTTCTTGATGCTTTTTGCTAATTTATCAAACTGTAACTACTTGAGAAACTGAATCTTAACAAAATCATGATGTACTCGAAATTTCTTTGTTTTCTCCAAATTTTATCTAAATGTTACATAAAAGTTTAAGTAAAACCATTTCTTGCCATTTAAGACTTATGAAACTGTCCTCAGTATTCATCCACCAAAGCTTAGTGGCTAAAACTCAGAAAAATAATGAGGTGCAAGGACCAGCAATATTTGGCTTCTTGCTCTCCATGGTCAACTAAGACCAAGGAACAATGGGACCCTCCACAAAATGGCAATACAACTTCAGTAAGTCGTATGTTCTCCTGACCACAGAGCTCATGGAGATACCAGAGTGTACTGTAGTAAGAGGTTTCTGGCCCGGACTTTCAGGCCTAACCTCAAGGTCTAGGCCCACAGACCCACAGACTGCAGACCCGAAGACCCACAGACCCACAGAGACAAACAGATGCTTTCATTAATTTGAGGCTGATCGGCCTCAGACCCAGGCATATAACTTGCTAGCTCTCTTCCCTTCAACTAGCCCTTGATTCTTCCTGTTCAGCCATGTGGCTTGACACCTTTTCTCAGAGCAGCATAGTTGTCCTCTGCTTCTTCCGGCTTCTCTCTGGCATTCTGCTCTGTGCTTCCTGTTCTCAGAGTTTTCTTAAGTATGGTAGCCCCACCCACACTTCCTGCCTGCCTTTGGCCAATCAGCACTTTTTATTAAACCAGTGGGTGGGATAATTATTTACAATGAAACAACACAATACCCCTATAGTGTACTGTATTGCTTTAACCAAAGCAAGACTCTGAACCATCCCAACAGCTGGCAGAAGAGGCTCATAGAGGAAACTATTCCAGTCCCTAAAAACAACCCAGAAGGACCGTTACACCCCATAGGAATAAAAATTAAAAGGTTAATTTTTGAGCTACCAGTAATGCCTTAAGGATCCAATAGGAAACTATAATTGAAAAGGCAATTGGTAATATGACAATGAAAACTAATCCTTCCAGCCCATAGTCAAGACCCTCATCCTGACCAGGATAAGCCAAAGGGCTTGATGCTCTTAAACATCTTTAAAAAAAAAAGTCACTCAGTGACCAACTTCAACCTATGTCAAAGAGACATTACCATCAATGTCAAACTCCAGCCAGTCCAAGATAAACTTCACAAGTCCAAGATAAAACCATATTTTGCGGAAAGCACTCACAGTGAGACATGAGAACTTTGCTCCCTCTTCAAAAGAGATACCAAAGGTCAACTCCAGAATAGCAAATCTGTGGATCTACAATCAAATCCACAGCTTTTCAACTTGGAATTCCCCACGTGGGTGTTTTTTTTGTTTTGTTTTGTTTTGGTTTTTGGTTTTTTGGGGGTTTGGGGGGGGTTATTTATTTCACCTATGCTTATCCTTAACCACACACATTTGACATAAAAATCTTTCTAAGATAAGATATTTAATTTTTATGGCCAAATTAATTTGTCTGGCTCTGAGTGAATAAAACTCTGCAAATGGAGAGATAGCTTTGTGGATAAAGTGCTTTCTATGTAAGCATGACACACTGAGTTGGAATTCCCAGCACTCAAATAACAACCTAGGTGCGGGTACATGGCTGTAATCCTGGCATGGGAGACTTGGGGCATGAAAATCATGGGACTTGCTGGCCAGTTAGTCTAGCCAAATTGGTGAACCTCAGGTTCAATGAGAGACGGTCTCAAAAATTTAAAGTGGAAGATGATGACCTCTGACCTATACACACATGCATGCACACACACAGGGATGGTCTACATGTATATGTACACATGTGCATACAAACATGAACACACAAAAAAAACCCACACAAACATAACTAAATAAACAATTATCCAAGTCTCTGTATCTTATATCATTGCTGGGGAAAATCTCCATTCATATCTGGACCTGTCATACTCATGTTCAGATTCAATCCACTATATCTGCTCTTAACCTTCGTCTTTGAACTACATCCTTAACTCTTCATTCTCAAGTCACAGGGACCCCCACATTAGGGAATCACTTAGCGATTGGTACACACTAGTTGATAATATCTATAGGAACAAAATAAAAGGAAGCCTTTGCCTCCCCCTGCACAGCATGCTGTCCTCTGCCTGTTCTCTTCCATAGTAGGCATGCCAGGCTTCCTGCTCTCTTTCTTGATGCAAGATTTGCCAGTCATTATTCAAGTGGGTAAAGCTGTGGTTGGCTGTGTGTGAATATGCACATATGTGCACAAGTGTGTAGAGGCCAGAGCTTGGCCACAGATGTTACCCTTCAGATGTTGCCCATGTTGCTTTTTAAAACAGGCTCTGGGGCTCAAAGAAAGCTAAACTGACTGACCAGGGAGCCTAAGTGATCTACATGTTTATTGCCTTCCCAATGCATGTACCCTGCCACCCAGCATTTCTATGCATGGTCTCTGGGAGCCAAACTCAAGTCTCCACACTTGCAAACAATATTTAGCAACCAAGCCAAATACCAAACACACCAGTACACTTCTTACAATGTTCTACATGTTCAGTGCCTGTCTCTTTTCATGTTTACCTAGATAGAATTCTTCTAGAACTCAACAAATAATGCTTCAGAAGGTTATATAGCAGAGATCCTGGCCTATCTCTCCAGGACCAGATCCCAAAACACCATTTTCTATCACTGGACCCAATTGGGGGAAAATGGAACATTACAGTCAACAAAATCAGCTATTACTTAAACCAACAGGCTCTGTCTGATCTTCAAACTAGCCAGCCTTTGGTGCTCCACCAACAGGAAATACAAGGTGTCAGACTATAAAAGACAACAATCCTGTGTTCAGCTGATACTCTGGTTGGGGTTCTAACACTTCCCCAAGCCTCCACACATCAGTTCCTTGGGTTGGGCTACCACTTTCTAATTCTAGTCTATCCAGTACCCCTGTGGATCTCCATCATGTACATAATAATAGGTAGGTCCTACATGCCACCTCTGTAAAACTCAAAGAAGCTGAGAGAGAGAGAGAGAGAGAGAGAGAGAGGAGAGAGAGAGAGAGAGAGAGAGAGAGGGAGGGAGGGAGGGAGGGAGGGAGGGAGGGAGAGAGGAGAGAGAGAGAGAGGAGAGAGAGAGAGAGAGAGAGAAGAGCACTTCATACATATTTAACACTGCTCATGTGTCAGGAAAAAATTGTTTGGGGAAGATGGTTTTCCCAAGCTTAGTCTGACTGAGGGTAAGACTGTCTGTCATTAAGGCCAGGCCATTGCTAAGCACTGTAAGTTCCAACTGTAACTGTTTCAGGGAACCATATTGAAGAAGAAACACTGCCTAGCTGCTGGGTAGTAGTAACTGCCCTCATATAAACAGCCCTTTGGGATTGTGGTGAAGGCTCACCCAGGGCGTACTTATAGCACAAGTATGAGGACTTGGCTTTGATCTCCAGAGCTCACAAAAAGCAACCTGGCATTGTAGCATATGCCTCACATAAAGCATCCTGGCATCGTAGCACATGCCTATGAGCCCAGCACTGGGAAGCAGAGATAGATGGGTCCCTGTGGCTCAGTGGCCAGCCAGCCTAGCCTGTTGCTGTGCTCTGAGCAAGTGACAGACTGTCCCAAAGAACAAAGTGGATAGCATTTGAGGAATGACATATGGGGTTGATCTCTGGCCGTCACTCATATGCACATACATGTGCTTGTGCACACACATGAAAGGTGGCACTACAAAAGTTTCTGCAGTCAGAACCTCTCCTCTGTATTACCCTCTGTGGTTGTAATCACCAGGAGTCTAATGAATTCCCTGCTTGTGTCTTTTCTGCCTTGCTTCTATCCACACTGCCATTTCTACACTTGAACATTTTTGCAGGACAAAGCCTGAGTCATCAAATGGTGCAGTGTTTGGCAGGAGCTGGAAGGAAAGAAAACATGGCAGTTTAGAATACTGTGTCCTGAAAATGATTGTTCAACCATATAGTTTTTAAAGTTCTCAAACTATAACTTTTTTATATTATTTAGATAATTAATTTTCTTTTTTCTTTTGCTTTTTTTTGTTGTTTGTTTGTTTTATTTTTGAGACGGGTTTTTCTGTGTAGCCTTGACTGTCTTGGAACTTGCTCTATAGATCAGGCTGGCCTTGAACTCACAGAGATACGCCTGCCTCTGTCTCCCAAGTGCTGGGACTGAAGGTGTGCACCACCACTGAAGAACCAGAGAAGCGCCTCTATTTTTGAGCAAAAGTTTCTTATCCCCAGTTTGAGACAGGCCTGCCTGAGTTATGCTGGGATCAGAGTACAAATAGCAGATAGCAGCTAATTAACCATGGAATGCCCCAACCCAGGAGATAGCCTAGGGAGGAGTGTTTTAACAAACAGCCGGTCTAAAATAACAGAGGAAATCTGGAAAGTCCCCCAAAACGAGTTAATCAGAATTGTATCCATACTAAAAACCCATAATTGATGTATAACCTTGTGGTTTTTGCCTTTAAAACCCAGCTTGCAGAGGGGCAGGTACCTCCTCCAACCACTGCCATGCCAGTATGCTGGACCAAGGTCCTTGTTGCAACTCAGAGAGTCTTCATCCCTGGTGGCCTATTTGTGGTTCTCACAACCAGGGTACAACATTTGGGGGCTCGTCCGGGATTCCCAGAGACGACGATGACACCACCACCACCCCACCACCCACCCCACCCCTGCAAGACCCCAACTCCAAGGGTTTACACAGCCAACTGGGTAATTTTACCCAGACTGTTTGTTGTCATTATATGTCTCTGTTCCTCTCTTACTATCTGAAAGGTTGTTAACAGCATCTGTATCTGAATCTGAAAGGTTTCAGGTTTCACTTTGGTGGATGTAAAGCATACCTGAAGGGAGTGGGAGACGTCCTTACTCCTGGGTGGGGCTTCTCTAGTCTCAAGTTTGAGAGCCCACTGTTGGGGACCCTCTTGGGTCCCTGTCTGAAATCTGGAAACCCAAGAGGATCCCCATCTGAACTCTGGGGACATGAAGACCCTACTGAGCCAACTCTGTCCCATCTGTACCGTTTGGGGCATTATGGAGTTATCTAGGCTTCCTATCTGGACCTCTGATTGCCAAGGCCTCTGAACTGTGGTACTCTGTTACTCTGTTATGGGCCCTTGTTCTTCTATCTTGTCTAAAGTGTATTTCTGCTCATCTCTTGGTAGATCAGCAGGACATTGGGCCTGTGTACAGCCATTACCTTGTTTGTTTTTATCTATGAAAATGCTTTAAATTATGAGCCAGGCTAATAGTCATCTTACTCCCTTAAAAATGTTCCTTAATATGAATGTGTGAATGCATGAACAATGTGGCCACAGTATTCAAGTTTAATGTTTGGATTTGTGTGTGTGTGTGTGTGTGTGTGTGTGTGTGTGTGTGTGTGTGTGTGTGTGTTTATGCCTCCAGATAAAAACTATACATGATCATCATGTACATCATTTGGGGCCACATGGAAGTAGAAGGGATTCTGAGGTTGCTCCTGCCAGAACTGTGTAATTATCTGTTGTCTGTGTTTCATTGTAAGGAGGCAGACACCACTAGAAAGGATGGGAAATGGTAGGCTCTCTTCCTCAGACCCCTTTCTTGCTCCCTTGCTCTCTGGCCCTGAGTGTAAGCAATGGCCTACAGGACTGTGGTTATTTTTACACTTGGTGTACAGAAGAGAAAAATGGTAGGGCAGCACACTGAGCTAGTGTCACTATAGTAAGTTGTTATCTGCCCATCTGGTTGAAAAGTTTTGTTTGTCTTGTTGGGAAGTTTTGCCTGTTTCTCGAGAAAGTTATATATACTTGTTTTGTTAGAAAGTTTGTGCTTTCTGATATGTTCCCAACTTTTGTTAAAAGCATAAAGCTGAAACAGAAATGGTTTAAATATTTTTTGCTATCTCTGTTGCCAATAGCAGCCGGTCACCACCCACAGCTGCTGTGACTGCACTTATGGTCAGGAATCAGATCTTAGCAGGACTTTAAATGTTTTTTGATGTGGATAATGCTAATACGGTGATAGAAATTATTAAATATGGTTAAGATTAAAACTAGTAACACTGTAAATTGATAATTAGAAACTTGTGCATGAGTAAATTTAAAACTATGATGTGATTCCTTTTTTGGATTGCATTTTTAGTCAGCTGCATGGCTGAGTTGTCACCATCTTTGGCAACCATCATAGCTGGATTAATAACAGCCTTTTGTCCCCATGTGGCTTGCCTTCCTCATCTATGCTGGAGGGTGGGTCTCCCATAGCCTGCCCTTGGGGCTAACCACCAAGCCTGACCAAGTTTTGATTCCAAAGGTGTAGAGTCACTGCTTGTGGTTGCCAAGCCAAAGCAACTACTGTCTTGATCATTCAGATTCAATAAATTATAAATTCTTGTCATCTCTTAGAGAGGATGGCTACACATTATTAATGGTTAAGATAAAAGAAAAAACCTCTATTACTAGTTCCAGGTACTTCATTTTAGTAGTATGTTGCTACAGTATATGGATTTTTCTGTTCTTGCATAAAATATTGTAGCCATACGATACCTCCTAGACTACAGAAGGAAACCTCAAGAAAGGCTTTGGCAGAAGTTTTTGTGTTGTTTAGAAAATGAGAGAGAAGGTAAAAGACTGGAATAATATAGACAGGGAAAAGGGGAAAAAATGTCTAAAGTAAAGATGCATAGAAAATCAGAGGGACAGACTAAATAAAATAAATAAAATGTTAACCAGCCAGATTCATAGTGGGCACGGGCGGAGAATTCTGGCCTGCTGACACTAGATGGGCTCAAGTCCACAAGGAAAACCTGGGTACAAGGCACCACTGGCACCAAATCTTATCTGTGGATTAGCCAAAAAATGGTGGACTTGGGAATGGGACAGGCAAACCCATTCGTTCCTAGTTATTCCAGAGTAAGTAGTACTATTGGGCTGGGACCTTTTGTCAAAAATGAAAGCCCAAATTCATTTCTTGGGTGAAGGGGCTCACTTGTTATATCAAAATGAGAAACCAGTACAGGTGTTGATGATGGCTAGCCTGCCTAAGGAATATAGACACCATCAGAAGCCAGCAGCCTCTGAGCCAGAAATTGAAAGATGGTTGCAGATGTTTCCCCCAGCATAGGCTGAGACTGGGGGCATGGGACTAGCAAAGTGCAGACCCCCAATACATGTAAATGCAAACCCAGTCAAAGTCTAAAAGTACCCCATGTCTCAAGAAGGGAATAACACACACACACACACACACACACACACACACACACACACACATACGGAAGTTATTAACCTTTGGGATACTGAAGCTGGTTCAGTTCACCTGGAAAACACCACTGTTACTGGTCAGAGATAAATAAAAGGGTGGTAGACATACACCCTTACTGTGCCAAACCCTTATACTCTACTGAGTGCATTGCCTCTGGACTCTCAATGGTATTCAGTCCTGGACCTAAAATGTGCCTTCTTCAGCCTGCCCTTGGCCCCCAAGAGTCAGCAATATTTTGTCTTCGAGTGGCACAATACAGAAATAGGAATCAGTGGCCTTGACTTGGACTAGATTACCCCAACAGTTCAAGAACTCTCTCCCACCATCTCTGATGATGCCCTCCACAAGGATCTGAGTGTGTACAGAACCCAAAACCATGATATGAACTTGTTGCAATATGTGGATGACCTGATGACTGCTTCTTGGAATTCAAGTATGGAATTTGAAAATTCTCTGTCTTTTCCCTTTTTTTTCTTTGTGGTGACAAATGCTACTAATGTGTCTAGCAGTTTGAATTGTTCTAAAAAATCCTGTCTCCTGACTGGCTGCTGGGAAAATGAGACACTCGCATTGGTGGTCTGATCAGCTCGTGCTGATGGCTGCCTTTGTGAGGGGCGGCACCAGTGGGGATTGCCTTTGGTCATTCTGTAGCCACTGCAGCCACATTAGATTTATTATCAGGAAGAATAGCCAATGTTTTAGAGACACAGAATAGTATGAGATAAGGTATCTTACAGCTTGGCTTGTAGATTTCTTTGTTGCAAGAGTAGGTAAATTGGGGGGGGGGGGGCGGATTATATGCAGCACCTGTCTAAAGTGCAGTGAATGAGACCAGAGAGCCAATCAATTAGTTACAGGAACAGGAGATGACTAGGAAGTGGGCAGGATCAGTGCTGGGAGGAGCATTGCTTCTTATCAGGCTCCTAAGACAGAGCCAGCAACAAACCCAAGTCAATATGGCCATAAAAAATTGCTTTGTGCTATTGTCCATGATCCAGCACCTAGCGAGGTGTAGATTAACATGCTAAAACTGGCTAGTGAGCCAAAGACAGAAAAGATATGGGGGGGATTGTATCAACCTAAGACAGGAGGTTCTGCCCTATGCTGCAGAATTCTCTAAGGATGGGTAAGATGCAATCTAAAACAGGCCTAATCTGGATGACCTTTTTGTATAAAAGGAAGGGGGATATGTGGAAGTCAGCCTGCAGCCCCCAGGGCTTAACACTGTTTAATTTTTACCAGAATGAATTGATCTGTTTCCATTATTGGAACAATGCCTAAGCAGTTGCTGTGATTAAGGAATCAGGAAGTTAGCAGAGGACAAAGAAGCTGGCTAAGGTCAGGTGTTGCTTCTGAGCTGCAGAGGTTACGCAAGCCAGTATACAAGGCTTCCCCTGAACTCCAATAAATGGCATTCTTCTTTCAAGAATGATCTATGTATCTCTGTCTTTCAATCTACAGGCCTTTGCTTGATGAAGCTCGTTCAGGTGATGCAGGCATCACAAACCTGGTTTATGGATGGCAACAGTTACATGTGTAATGTATGCAGGGGCAGCAGTAACTGCATGTAGAAAATGTCTTCCCCTACTCAGGTCTATTCAGGCTTAAGAATGTGTGTCTAGACTCCATGTCTTAGATAAATTTGTTATTATTAAGATTTATGGATAAACTGAGTTATATAAAAGTTTTTAATTTTGATACGAGGAAAAGGTTTCAATTCAATATCATTATTTTTAGGGCTAAACCTGACAGAAATAAATTATGAAGCCCCAGTCTTATGAAAGCTGATGACATATTAAAGACTGTTAGGAGAACAAGTAGTCAGTCATCTTTAAATAGTCAAAGTCTTTTAATTGTAGCCATGCTAAGTACTGATGTAATTAATGAGCTTTATTTAGTCCCATGTATGTTTTCAGGGTTGAGCTTCCAACAAGTAACTAGAAACAAAGTTTTTCTGTTCAGATATGCCTGGGCAGCCCTCATACTTCAGAGATCTGCAGAACATGGCATTTAAAATATTTAGTTAAAAGCTTATTATATCAGACAGAGACTTCCAGATCCTAACAGTGATCCTGTGAAGACAGAAAAATCCTGTTTGATTCTTCCCCCCACATACACCCCCTTACTGAGGTCCCTGAAACTAGTCAAGGTTAACAAGAGTTTTGGTTCCATTGTTAAGTGGCAGCTTGCTCAGAACTCAGATTCTGGGAAAAGCTTTGTTCACAGGATTAATGCTGCTTGCTCAACTGAACACTTGGGACACACCTATAGTCACTACAATATCACTGGATCCAGTGAGAACTTGCAGATCAGTTTGGGCCTCCAAATGTAGGCACAGGAGCTGGTGTAGAAGGAGGTAGAGTATGACTATCCTCCAGATAGACAGGTCTTGACAGCTCTGAGGTAACTGGAACCAAATGACTAGATCTAAAGTTGGGGGGGCCCAGGAGGAGACAGCACCAGGTGTCACCTCAGAAGCTCAGGGACTTGGTTGCTGCCTTCATGGAGCTAGGATTGTATCGATCCTGGCAGGATGAAAGATACTCTTTTTCCTGGCCATCACCTTTGGGCTCTGTGTCATAAGTAGAATACTCCAATATATGAGGGAGTGATTAGGGACATAGAGAGAGACACTTATGAGCCAGAACTAACTCTATAAAACCCATGATTGGGTTCCACGAGGTCCATGAGAAGGGGGAAATGAAGAACCAGAGAAGTACTTCCATTTTTGAGCAAATGTTCCTTAACCCCAGTTTGAGACCTGCCTGCCTGAGCTCTGCTGGGATAAAAGTACAAAAAGGATACGGCCTAGGGGCTATCTGATAGCAGCTAATTAACCATGGAATGTCTCAGTATGAGAGATAGCCTGGGGCCATTCAATAGCCATGGAATTCTCCAACCCAGGAGATAGTCTAGGGAGGAGTGTTTGACAAACAGCTGGCAAAGATAACAGAGGAAATCTGGAAAGTCCCCCAAAACAAGCTAATCAGAATTATATCTATACTAAGACCCCTTAAGTGATGTATAACCTTGTGGTTTTTGCCTTTAAAAACCCAGCTTGCAGAGAGGCAGGTACCTCCTCTGGCCACTGCCATGCCAGTGGGCTAGACAGAGGTCCTTGTCACAATTTGCATTTTTCAATAAACCTTGCTTTTGCATTTTGGAGAGTTTGCATCTCTGGTGGTCTCTTCCGGGATCTCGGGATCTTGCAGCCAGGACACAACACCACCACCCAGTTTTTTAGTCCCCACCCCTAACCCCAGTCATTGTCCTTCACTCTCAAGATTTCACCTCATGGCTCTAGTCACCCCTATTTCATTCTTAAAACTCTGTTCTTAATTCTCAAAATTTTGCAAGTTATCACAGAAACAAAAGCATAACACAAAGAACAGATGAATGGATTAAAAAAATTGAATTACAAAGAATGTAAGAGATTTGAATAAAGCAAGAGTTAGTTTGATGTACCATGCAGTAATAGAGTCAGGGGAAATAACATGCAAATGATCCTGGGAAAATTGGGGGCCCTGTGGACAATCTTAGTCTCATTAATAAAAACGAGTTAAGAGCAGATTCAAACAGAAGCTCGCGGGCAATTTTATTCAAGTTTAAAAGAAAAGCCCCAGGTCAGGCAAGCTGTAAATCTCAGCAGCTGCCTAGAAAAGAATGAAAGAGAGACAGAAAAGCCAAGCTACTCAAGTTGAGACGGCATGGAGCTGGGCCACGTGACAGCGGGCAGCCACAGTGGGAAGGGGACATCAGAGGAAGGGTCAGAAAACCCAATGCGTTAGGGACAGCAACTTAGAAAGGAGAAAAGAACATGGAAGGTCTGGACTTGTTCAGCTGGATGAACTCTTCTGAGAGAAGACAATGGCATGTCTCCACCTAGAGGGAGATTCCATTCGTGACTGTGAAACTGTCCGCTGACCCAGTAACCCTAAAATCTTTTAGGAGGCGGGCTGAAATTGGGGAATAGATATAACACATTTTCATCATGAAAATCTAAAGATCCAGTTGCAAAGCTGTTCACGAAGAAAGAATCAATGTCTAGACTGAAGTTCTAGTCTCCACCCTCAGCCTTTAGGCAGAAGTAAATCCATAACATTTAAGAGGTTAGAGAGATGGCTCTGTCCCATGAGGACCTGAGTTCAGATCCCCAGTATCCACATAAAAAGCCACACACAGAAACACATTCATATAATCCTTATGCTGGAGAGGCAGAAACAGGAGGAACCTTGAGACTTGTTGGCCAGCCCATCTAGCTGATTTGGTGAGCTCCAAGTTCAGTGAGAGACCCTGTTTTAAAAGATAAATAATAACTAAGCAGACAATTATTAAAGAAAATTCCCAACACTGACCTCTGGCTTCTACACAAATATATACATACATGTGTACATCCTCACCCTGCCACAGAAACATGTACACATACAAAAGCAAATGAATGAAAGGCAAATTTTACTTGTTTTAAAATAATTAACCATGTATACCATTGGGGAAGAAAAGAGGGAAGGTGGAGATCTGGCACCATGTAGCAAAGCCTGTTCTGCTGCTTTCTTATTTTAATATTTATTTTGTTTTGAATTGTGTGTGTGTGTGTGTACATGTGCAGGTACCTGTGGAAGCCAGGATAGGATGCGGGTCCCTGGATCTGGAGTTAAGGGGAGTTAGCCATCTGAGGTAAGTGCTGAAATAAACCCCAGTCCTCTGCAAGAACAGCAAGTGCTCTTAACAGCTGAGCCATCTCTCCAGCCCCAGTTCTGTTTCTTTACCAAGCTTGTGCTGAGCCCTTAACTATACACCTTGTGAATTGCCAGGGCTCTCTCTTTAGCACCCAAGATGCTCTTCCTGGTACACAGAGGGCCTGGCTCCCAGGGCAGCACAGCCTTTGCCGCAGCCTCATCCACCTAACTTGAGACAAATGGATTTCATCACTCAGCTTGCAAGAATGTGTTTGTTTATGGCCCAACAGGAGACCTAAATGAGAGCTCTCCAGTGCAATTTTATTCTTTGGTTTTAAGAACAATTTTGCAATCCCTTTATAGAGCCAGCATGAGACTAAAGATGCATACAATCTCAGTAATGGAAAAGCAGAGTGGCTGAAGCTACACGGTTTCCAGTCTGGGTCAGGCCCACACTGGTGCAAGAGCCTCTCTTGCTGCTCCCAACCTAAAAGGTTTATCAGGCCTGTGCAGAAAAACAGGCCAGCACTTATCCAACACTGCAGTTTCTATCCAGGGATCTTTCTGACACAGTTTGTCAACCAAATTAGTTTGTCAAGAAAATTAAAAGCAGCTACTAAAAATGCAACCCTGAGCTGATGTATTCCTGGGAGTCTGAGTGATCCCACCCCTTTCTCCTGCACTGACCCTAGGGGAAGCCACCTTCTCCAGACCCCCAGTGCCCAGGAAAGCTCCAGGCACACATCAAACTGCTAAAGTTATGTAGTGAATGAACCAATTAGTCAATAAATAAAGCTGTTGGAGTCTTTATGTGTAGATGGGATGTACATTTGTGTGTGTGTGTGTGTGTGTGTGTGTGTGTGTGTGTGTGTGTGCCAATGTGTGTGCTCCAGTGAGTTCAAAGAATCCACTCATCTCTGCCTCCCAGGAGCTGGGAAGCTGGGATAAAACGGCATGCCACAGTAGCTCTTTTTTTTTTTTTTTTTTTTTTTTAACATGGGTTCTGGAGATCAAACTCAGGTTCTCATGCTTGTATGGCAAACACTTTACTAACTGTGCTCTTACTCCAATCCACACTCACTTATTTACATATCTTTCTATCAATTGCCGAATTTACCAGTTAAATATCCTAGTTAGGGTAAGTTGGAAATGTGAACATTTTTTAGTAAATGTACGTCTATATACATGTATGTGGGGACTATCTTATATGCGAATATTCCTGGGGTAGTACCCTCCCCTAACAGCTCCTGAACACTTTAAGAATTTGGATACTCCTCCACACACACATATTGGAGATGGGGGTGAGGGAGGAGCAGGGGTGGAGGAGGAGTGTAAGAAGTTGGGGATCTTCCACAATCCCTCCCCACCTTATTTTTTGAGACAGGGTTTTACATTGAACCAGCCTTGAACATACCTGAACAACATAGGCAGAAAATGGGGGTGGGGAGGCCTGCTGGCAGAGGAAAAGGCCAGCCAGACATAGTCTCAGGTGAGGTGAGGAAGAAGCCTGGAGTTGGCCATCTTTGTTACTTATATATGACCTTTTTTCTGTCTGTCCATCTATCAGGGGTCTTTCTAGCTACTGCTCATTTTCCTGAGCCTGCTAATTGGCTAGACTGATTGCCCAGAAAGCCCCAGAGACCTTACTGCCTCTCACTAATTATAGCTGTGCACTGGGCATTATCACCTGTGTACCAGGGATCTGAAGCCAGAAACTCACACTTGTATGGCAAGCACTTTGTCAACTAAATCATCTCCCCAGCCCCAGTTTCCTCATATTACCTGCTACTCCATCCTGTACATTTCTCTTCCTGTACCAAACTCAGGGTCACAGTCTATGTCCCAAGAAGTCAAGTCCAGCCACCCATCATTGAGAATTAAAGGTTAAAACAATCACTTAACCAATTAAAACAATTCATAGTGAGAAACAGAAAAGGGAGCGTATTCCATGTGGCCACTTTGGAGAGAGGGACAAAGAGATTTTGTGACCCTCTCCAGTCCATCTTAGAGGGGCCTTGTCTTAATCAGAGTTTCTATCGCTGCGAAGAGACACCATGACCAGGGCAACTCTTATAAGGAAAACATTTCATTGTGGTGGCTTGCTTACAGTTCAGAGATTCAGTTCATCATCATCATGGTAAGGAGAATGGCGGTATGCAGGCAGACATGATGCTGGCTAGGTAGTTGAGAGTCCTACATCTTGTAGGCAACAGGAAATTGTCTGAAAGACACACTGAGGGAAGCTTGGGTAGACAGACCTCCAAGCCCAACCACACAGTGACACACTTCCTCCAAGAAGGCCACACCTCCTAAGAGTGCCACTCTCTGAATTTTGGGGGTGGGGGTGGCAATTACATTTAAACTACCACAGTCCTGAAGTAAGATTAAACTTAACTATGGAGGCAGGGATGTGCACATCCCACTCACCTGATCCACCATGGTCTGTCAGGGTTTCTGTCTCAGCATATAAGATGGCTTAAAAACCTGTAGATGCCTTTTCCTACAGACAGGTCCCCTCTGGTTTCTCTTCTTCAGACATGAGATTCCTGGGGAAATCCCACTTTCTTGACATGCATTGTTTCCATAGTCTGATGGTGATAACAGGAAACATGGGTGCCCCTTCCAAGTACCTACTCTTCTGCCTGGCTAAACAGATCCCCTTTTCTCTCTCCTAGCCTCTTCAAGAACATAAAAGAAACCCTCTTTGTCTCATTCAGAGTGGCTCAAAATCTCTTTTTGTGAGTCTGTCATCCATGTCCTGCGATGTCACCTTCTTCCAAGATCTCTTCCTAAAGCATTTCCTCAGCAGGATGAAGTGGGGGTGACTTCTGACCTACCCTGGGACCAGACACTGCAAGATCCAGAGGCCCAGTCAGCCTCCTCCATAGCCACTCCTCCACTTCCACATGCCCTCAACGGAGACACCTCAAGTTCAAAGCTGTTTCCAGTCCCACCTTTATGCATGTGTCCAAGCAGTTAAACATATAACCCTTCAGTATCTTGGTCCCTTCCTGGTGTTTTAGAACTCACTGAAGTCAACTGGAACCTGCTATAAACAAACTCAACCTTCCACATGACATTGTGAACAGTCCACAAAATTGCACCCATGCTACATGTGGCCCCAAATCTCTCTCTCTCTCTCTCTCTCTCTCTCTCTCTCTCTCTCTCTCTCTCTCTCTCTCTCTCTCTCTCTCTCTCTCTCTCTTTCTCTCTCTCCCTCCCTCCTTCCCTCTCTCTCTCTCTCTCTCTCTCTGCATGTGTGTGTGTGTGTGTGAAATACACACAAAAATAATAATAATATTTTTTTTTTTAAGTCAGGCAACTACAGAGCAGAAAGAAACTTGTAAATGAGCCCCACAGGGTAAAGGGGCTGAACACGCTGCCAACAAGATAACAAACAGTGGCCCCCAAGACCCAGATCTCTGGGCCCACTTTCAGGACCTGGGTGGGCCTTCCAGGCACTTTGTTTTAGTTTCTTGAAATTGCCATAAGACAAGTTTGGTTAGGTCAAGATGCTTTACTGCCATCTCCTGGAAATTTATGATAATGACCACCCTGCCTTTCTGCTCCTTTGAAAGATGAGGACACACTTTGCACTTCCACGGCCCCCAAATCAGCATCACCACCATAGGATTCAAGTCATGAGCTATGATTCTAACAAATCCCCTTCACGTCCTGATGAAAGCAGTGCTCTCTACAGACATCCATGCCCCAATCATTTCTGGAAAGAGAAAGAGAAAGTAGAACCAATTTTTTTTTTTTTTTAATTGAGGGACAAGGGATAGGTTTGAAAAATCTAGCTATATGATTACTGTCACTCACTAAAATCTTGCCTGTCCTTGGGGAACCCTCAGAGTCCATCCCTGAAGGCCTCTCAGATCTCACACAGTCTGGCCTCTCTGAATGACTGTGCCCTGCTCCTCTTTCCTGGGCTTCCTTCAGTCTCTAGTGTGCATCCATCCCTTCCACACTCCCCGGGGCACATTCGGAGCTTTTCCTTAGTCTGTGGCAGAAGACCAGCTCAGTCCCGTTCACAACCCACTAATCCAAACTGGGGACATGGACAGCCTTTTCCCCTGGCCTTGCAGGCACAAGGGAGGGAAATTAGTCAAGATCCTTCTGTATCCCGACCTGGAGGGAGGCCACCCATTCTCAACAATCCTTAAAACAGCCAAGTTAATATTGAAAAGCAGAAAGGAGAGAGTTATTTAATGTGGCCACTCTGGAAAGAAGAACAAAGGTCCAGTGGACACTCTGACACACAGGCCCATCTTCGGGGTCCTGACATGAGGTTAAGATTTTAACAGCGAGGGAGTTAAGATTACATGAGCAAAAGGATCAGGATCATGATGAGGAGACCCACAGAGTAAGCTGTCTCATGCTGTTGGGAGCTCACAGACTGAAATGGCAGCCAACAAACCTTCATGGAAAGGACCTAAACCCTCTGAGTGTGGATGGCAGTCCATTGGCAGTGTGTGGAGCCTCTTGCAGTAGAACCAGAATTTATTCCTGGTGCATGAACTGGCTTCTCAGAGCCCATGCCCTGCAGAGGAACACCTCACTCAGCCTTGATACTTGGGGGAGGTACTGGGTCCTACCTCTACTGGATATGCCAGACTGAACTGACCCACTTTGGGGTTCCTTGCCCTCTCTGGGAAGGGAATGGGGGTTTGGGTGGGGAGAGGCTGAGGGAGGACTGGGAGAAGGGGAGGGGGAGCAGCGGTGGGTATGGAAAACACATTTTAATAAAAAACTAATTTATAAACAAAGATTTTAACAGAGGGACAGGGAGATGCACCTCTGTGTGGTCCCAGTCCAGTGTGGCCTCGCCTGTCACTGAGAACAAAGAAGCCACCATATCAGGGAAGCCATTTTCAATGTCCTTGTCTGGCTATCTCCCTGGAACTCTCTGCCTCAGAGTCTGGGATTCTTATACGTTATTTTGAGTTTGGAAAAGCTGGTTTTTTATGTCACTGGTCTACACTTTATGCTAACTTCTGAATCCTTCTCATCATCACCACCTGTTTTCCTTAGAGGTGTCAGTGATGAAAGTAAGGTCACAGGAACATCTCAGATGCTTCTCCACCCCTTCCCAGGAAGGTGCAGCAGGAAGCCAGTATGTCACCATGAAGAAAGTCTGTGCAGAGGGTTGGAGAGATGGCACCGTGGCTAGGAGCACTGTTCTTCCAGTGAACCAGAGTTCATTCCTAGCATCCAAATGGTAGGTTAAAACCACTTGTAATTCCAGTTCCAGGGGAACCAGTGCCTTCTCCTGGTCTCTAAGGGAACCAGGCATGCAAGTGGTACACAGACATACATGCAGATAGCACACCCGTACACAATAAATAAATAAATAAATCTAGGGGGAAAGATTTAAAAGAAATAGAGGAGTTCTAGAACAGGGTTCTTGCAGGTCTTCTAAGTTCCTCCAAAAGGCCCTGTCTGGGACCTCACAATGTATTTGTGCACACATGCGGGGAGGGCGGAGGACAACCTTGTTCCTCAGGCACCATCCACCTTTTGTTTTTCAAGCCATGGTGTCTCATTGGCATGGGACTTGCCAAGTAGGTTAGGCTGCTTGGACACGGAGCCCCAAGGTTCTATCCAGCTTCATTTCCCCAGCATGGGAATTACAGGTGCACACAAAAGCACTTGACTTTTTACAAATGAGTTCTGAGAATCAAGCTCTTGTCTTTAGCCATCCAAATAAATCATTTTAGCCAGCCTTGCCAGCCTAAGTTCACAGCTTTACAGAGCTGTGCAACTGATGCTGACTCCCACCACACAGTGGGCACAGCCTAGGAGAAGAGTGGCACCAGGGACACACTAAGTGGGATGGCCAGAGACAGCATCCATGGCGGGTGGATGGGTGAGGAAGCTGCAATGTAATGCAGGTATGTTTCTGATTCAAATTTTTCATCCTTGTGCAAGAACTGGAACAGAAGCCACTGCTGGGGGAAGAGAGACTGCAGGGTGGTACGACCATCATCTCTAAAAGAGAGAAGCCCAAGGTCATCAGCAACCATTCCCCTTGGGCTCCTGTAACCTCTTAGGACTGTCTGGCCACAGCCAGGGATCACAGGGAACTACAGGACACCACCTCAGGGCAGAAAGTCTAGGCAGAGCCCATTAACTATTCCTGACATATCTCCTGAGGATTCAAATGTCCTGAAAGATTTCAGAAGCCCTACAGCAAGGTAGAGCAAACAATAATCTTTAGATGGCTTCATTCGGGTCTGTCTTTGATGTTTTTAATTCAAGTTTCACACAATTTGGGATGGAGAAATGGTTTTATAGGAAAGGTGCTTCCTTTACAAGCCTGAGGACAGAATCTGCATAAAATCTAGGTGTGGTGGCATGTACCTGCAACCTAGTCCTGGAGGCCAGAAACAGGTGGGTCCTGGGGAATTGTTGGTCAGCCAGTGTAGTCAAAATGGCAAGATCCAGGTACAACAAGAGACCCTGTCTCAAAGAATAAGGCAGAGCAATGATTGAGCAGGACATTCTAATGTTGCCCTTGGCCTCCATGTGTACATGCATATACTGCATATGAGGGGAGGAGAAAAGTTTTTACAAAGTTTGGCATAACTGCCCAGGGGTCCCAAGGACTGCAGGACATATCTATCCATGACGCTTTAATTTCTGTGCCTCTCCCTGTGATCCACCAGAGAGATAAAAATGAATATTTTTATCCCAGGGGAACTTGTAGTCACTAGAGACAAACAATGTCAGAGTCTTGGAGAACAGAGATCTGTTCTCAGATGACAAGTATCACCAGTGAAAACAACTACCTGGGAAATCCAAGAAAGAGTTCATGAGGAAATTTTAAAAATTACTTTTTTCATTTTATATATATATATATAATAAAATAAAATATGTATATATGTACATATGAAATATACATATGTATATATGTATGTACATATTGAGAAATAAACAGAGATGGGGGTAAGAAGATCTCTTGTAGGCTGGGCTGGTTTTTAGCTTACTATGTATGTATGCAGCAGGGGGTGACCTTGAACTTCTGATCTTCCGGTCTCATCTCTCAAGTGCTGAGGTTTCAGGTATGGATCACCATGCTTGTCTTATGCAGTACTGGGGTGGAACCCAGGGACTTTACACATACTAGGCAAGCTTCTCTCCACCACTAACTACATCCTCTGCCTTTCCATTTTGGTCTTAATTCGGGAGTTATTTTTGTAGTCAGTGGGAGTCTAGAATCTGATTTCACTGTTTCCATTTGAAGCAGCAAATGTCCCAACAAAATTATTGAGTGGCCTTTTTCTTACTGATTTTCAAAGCCACTTTTATCGAGTGTTCTCAGGTTGCCTCTGAAAGGAACTAGGTCCTGAAAAGTCCAACAGGTCACCCAACCCCTAGGCTGTGCCTGCCATCTCAGCTGGCCCATAATGAAGGGCACGTGCTCTCTGCTGGTGTGGTCTTGTGTCTTGTCTTTCCTCTCTTAATCCTTTTCCTGTGCACATACAGGCATAAGTGTGTGAGGGTGTGAACACCCACGCTCACCCTTGATGAGCTGTGTGGAGGCTAGAGACTGACCTTGGGAGGTTTCCTCAATCGCTTCAGTCCAAGTCTCTCACTGAACACAGAGCTAAACTGACAGGTTACCAAGCTTCTGAAAGCCACCTACAGCACTGGGATTACAGGTACGTGCCTCAGATTTTTACAGGGCCATTGATGATCCAAACTCGGGTCCTCACATTTAGGTGGCAAGCCCTTTATCCACTTAGCTATCTCCCTGGCCACTGTTAACAATATCTTTATTTTCTTCCTTCTTCCCTCTCCTTGCCCTGCCTGCCCTCCTCACTTCCATCTCCTTGCTTTTCCTGCCTTCTCTCCTGCCTTTCTTTTATTACTTTGTCCAAGTGGATATAGACTTAGTCTTGAAGCCTGTTTTGATGCATAACACAGCCATCTATTTCAGCTGTCCTCTAAGAGAATGCGTTGTAATATATATGGCTTCCTCTGTCACATTTCCAGCAGGGTGGGCTGGGCTGACCTCTGTTCCATTTAGAAGAGATAGAGAGTTGGGACTATTAAAATCTACAGCGCTTTGCTTGACTCTTAGTGATTCATGGCTGCTAATCCCTGTGGATATATTTTTATTTTCTTGGATATATTGGATGTGCAGGTGGCATATATTGGAAAAGCCTGTTGTTTATTGACACGAGCCCAGTAAAGACTCTGATTAATCTTAAAAATAAATAGAGCAAAGTGGAAGGTCACACTCTGGATCAAGAGCTCTGACTATATCCAGGATGGCTAAGTTATTTATTTCCAGCTGAGAGAAATCCTCCCCGTGGAGGTACCAGGAGATAGATGGAGATAAACAACACACAAAGTGTGTGCAAGCCTCTGCTTGCTCCATCTTGGAATCCTGTGCTGTGCTTGACAAGGGCGGCTTAGTCATGTATACCACAGCCCTGCTATTTAAACCCAAATACCCTGAAGATGGGCCCAGGGACACTGAGAGGGAGAGGATGGTTAGTTAGTATTAAATGTCAACTTGCCACAGCCTGGAGTTACCTGGAAAGAGAATTTCAATCGAGGAATTGTCCAAATCAGGTTGGACTGTGGTCATGTCTGTGGAGGATGGTCTTGATTGTTAATTGGAGTTGGAAGACCGACCCTGAATGTGGCACTACATTCCCTGCTTTAGGTTCTGAATAGTAGATGCATTTAAAAAAAAAAAAAAAAAGTGCCAGCTGGGCGCAAGATATGCAACCAGCAACAGGACTTGCATTTCTCTCCACAAGTGACTATGGATATGAGCTGACTAGCTGCTCAAGTTTCAGCCTTGACTTCCCCAAATGGTGGCCTGTGATCTAGAAGTGTAAGCTGGATAAACTTTCCTTTCCCAGAGTGGCTTTGGGAAGGACATGTTATCACAGCAACAGAAACAAACTAGAACAAGGGTCACTGGGACCCCTAGTCCCTCTTTGCAGTGTGGTCCCACTGAATATAGCTCCTGTCTCGACTTTTCTCTGTTATTTGTTCGTTTGCCTGCCATGTTGTGGAGTGGTAGCCAAGCCTGCCTTCTTAGGGTTGCAGGGCCCAGGCTCTGACCCTAACAACTCCAGTACCAAGGTGAGACATGAGACATTTGTAGCATAAAGTTTCTGGCCAAGCCTAGCCCAGACATATGGACCAGCTATCTTAAATAATCACACAAAGGCTCATATTAATTATATGTTGTTGGGCCCATGGCTTAGGCTTATTGAAGGGTCTATCAAAGGATCACAGTATACAGCACAAGGATGTGCTTACTTAGTATCCCTCCCAATGAGATCTAACATACAACTTACCCAAATTGAGAAATGGTCGATTATTCATTGTCTTCCTAAATTCCTTAAAATAGTCATGGCAATATTTTTACAAAGTGAGTTGCCCCCTTCATCCAGCTTAGAGACAGATTAATTGAGAAATAATAGGAGGCTGGAGAGATTGTTCAGCAGTTAAGAGCACTGACTCTTCTTCCAGAGGTCCCCAGTTCAATTCCCAACAACCACACGGTGGCTCACAAATTAATACACTAAAATAGCATATGATCTGGGAGCCCAAGGCTGGAATTCAGTGGGAGAGCACTTAATTAACATGTAAATGGCCAAGAATCCCATCCCTAGCAGTAGCTAAAGCATATATTCAAGGTATGAAATGTGACAGTTTCATATAGGTAAACCTTGATTGATGGCAGCAGTAAAATTAGCATATCTCTTCCACCATTCCCATGTGTGCATCTGTTTGTGTACATAGAACAATTAAAATCTGTTCTCCTGAGGTAATTTCAGTAAACAATAGAAAATTATACATAGTCACCATGAAAGGTTGTGTTTTAATCAGCTTTCTTAAAGTAGTTCAATTAAAATGCTATTATTGTACTAAGGACACAGTTCAGTCAGGAAAGTATTTGCTATGCAAGCATGAGCCACAAAACCCATGTCAGCCATATTGGTTCACACCAGGGAAGCAGAGATGGGGTGATTCCTGGAGCTCACTGGCCAGGCAGTCTAGCTTAATCAGTGAGTTCCAGGTCCATAAGAGACTCTCTCTTTGAGGAAGTGGATGATGTTTCTGAGCCACCACCAGAGGGTTTCCCCAGACCTCCATATGCTTGCAAGTGCCCCTCCGAAAAGATTCTAAAAACAGAAATATTGCAGAAATATTACTTTCAAAATCCTCATTCTTAAAGATTCATATACACAGGAAAAATGTAAGAACTCGAAGAGATCTCATAATAAAAAAAACAAACAAACATGTTTGACTTTGTGGATGACCTCTCTTAAAGATATATAACTCTTAGCTCGTCACCTCACCCAGGATCCTCACAAACACTCTGGACAATGGGCTGAGACTACTAACATTTTGTGCTTCTGTGAGTGACAAATGACTGTAACACTCTAGAACCTAATCCATGCCAGCCAAGCAAATGGAAAACTATAAGAAACAGAAGCTAGCCCTATGAGAAGGTCCAGCCATCACAGCTGCAGTGTGTTGCCAGGGACAGTGAAGGGGACACAGCATGAGTCACACTCCAACATGCTCAGCATTATAGATAATGGTTCCCATTGGGTTCTCCTCACACTTCTTCTTCACCCATCCTCCAAACTGCCTCTTCCCCTCATGTCCCATTTCTGTTGGTGACACCTCCAAGCCTTATAGCCCTGTGTGTCCCTTTCTTCTGAGCAGTCCCTATGCTTGCCTGTCCTTGATTCTTGCATGTGGGTTATCCTTCTCCTCACTTACTAGTTAGTCCAAGCAGACATCAGTTACCTTCATCATCTGCAAGCTGAATGCAAGCCCCAGGTTCCCAGCCACCCTCCTGGCTCTCACATCTGCCGTAGTTCATTTTCTAGAACCTACTCACCAAATTACAATCCAGAGATCCTGTGACCCTCAAGACTAAGCCCTGGGGCTGGAGGGATGGTTCTGCAGGAAAGAGCTGTCACCGCTCTTCAGAGGAACAGGTGTGAGTCAGTTCACAACCACATGTAAGTGCAGCTCCAGGGGATATGATGCTGTCCTCTGGCCTCTGGAGACTCACACACGTAGCTCCACACAGACACACATAGATACACACAATCTAAAAATAAAAATAATTTTCGAGAGAATGATTGTGAGGGCCTTGGGAGATGATTCAGTCAGCAAGCATAACGCCCTGAGTTTGACTGCCATGAACCCAGGGAAAAAAACCCAGATGCAGAGGCACACATCTACACTAACAAACAGAAACGGGATCCCTCAGGCTTGCTGACCAGGTTCAGTGAGAGAGGCCCTATTCAAAAAGTCAGGTGGACAGCAACTGAATAAAACAATTGGCATTGGCCTCTGAGCTCCACGTGCATTCATATGTGCACACACTCACAAGAACATAAACATACATCAGACATGCAAAAGGGGGAAGAAATCGACCACCTATCATGAGACCATATGTTAAGGGCTTTTAGAGTAGTTTGCAAATAAATAATTTAAAATACAAGTATTAATATGCCCAACACTTGGGTCTTCAAGCCATCTGTCTCCAAGATCCATTTTTGTTCTTTATTTTATCTCTTAATTTTCTGAGAAAGTTCTCACTACATCACTCAGAATGGCACTGAATTTGTGGTTATGCTCTGTCCCCAGTCCTGGGACACAGAGGTCCACCACCACACCTGCTTCCAAAATTAATTTCTATTTCTCTCTGCACGCTCAAAAGAAAGCCACTGACAATAAGGCAGTAAAAGCCCATGACTTTAATAATGTACTTGGAAAAATACCAAACACAGCATCAAAATGAAACCAGAAAAGCAGCTGCGCTTGGCTTGTGTCCCCCACAAAATTATCAAAATAACCATGCTCACCCCATATCATTTGTGTTTCCTTCATCGACTTTGAAGTTTACACCATCCCATTTCCCTCTCTGCCCTCGAATATATCGCTATTGCTCTGTTAGTAAAGTCTGGTGTGGAGGGAAATACAGCCTTCAAATATTGAGTCTGAGACCCACAAATCGAGTGGTAATGAAAAAGTCAGATGGAAAACCTTTGTAATAATAGACATGGACAAACACAAAGCCCAGAAATCAGTCAGAATAATGAAGTCCAAATTGTTTATGGGCTCAGATATGCTCTTTGAGCTCCAGGGCCATGTAGCTTTTGATTTGGCCTCTCCTCTGTGTGGCTGGAGATTGTCTGGGTTTTTTTTTTGTTTTGTTTTGTTTTGTTTGAAAATTAATTTATTTGTTTTTGTGTGTGTGTGTGTGTGTGTGTGTGTGTGTGTGTGTGTGTGTGTGTGTGTGTGTGTGTGTGATTATGTGGGTGGTTAGGATGATTTCCCCCATATATACTAGTCAACAGGACTCTCAAATCATCCCAAAGCCATGGAAGTTTTGGAGAACTCCTTGGTGAGTCTACATACAATGCCACAAAATTGAACCAGGTAAGAGCTGGTGAAATGTTCACTAGGTAAAGGTGCCCGGCTCCACACCTGACAGCCTGAGTTTAATCCCCAGAACCCACATGGCTGAAGGAGAGAACAGACTCCCCAAAACTGTCCTTTAATCTTCATATGTATCCTCCCCCTCTCTCCCTCTTTCCCTTCCTCCCTCCCCCTTTCTCTCTAACACAGAGAGAGAGACAAAGAGAGAGAAAGAGAGAGAGAGAATGTACCAAGGAAATCCTGTGCATCCTTAAGTTTCAGAGGACATGGGTTCTTCTTGTCTCTGATGCACTAGGGACTGTGAGAGAGTCTGGAAGAGAGGCAATCTCTGTCTTTGGCGGGTACCCTGGTGAGCCCACCAGGCCCCAGTAAATAGTTCCAAACCCCAGTCTCACAGGCCGCATCTGTTAAACTCTGTGGGCCACAAAACAGACAAAAACAAAGGCCATGAGTACAGAAAAAGAACTTGCAGGGACAGGGCTTGGCATGAGTAAGAGGGGAATCAGAATGTGTTGTCAGAGTCTGTGAAATGGTCACAGAACAAGATTAATTAGTTTTTAAAAATCTCCACAGAACCATTCTTGCCCCCAGTGCCTTGACTACTGGGAGGCTAGGTGTGTGAGATGGGGCTTCTGGTAATTTCAATTTATGATGAGTTTATGGAGGCATAATCCCACTGTTAACTCGAAGAGCAACTTTACATATGAGAACTCAACAGTGAGCATGCCAGTTACAAAAATATCATTTTATCAACCAATAAAAATTCGGAGACTATGGAAGGATGCAGACATGATCCACCTTTGGACACTGGGACAGAGCATTGCCATCATCTTGGGAACCTTGGCACAGAGGTGCTGTCATCGATGCTCTTGTCAATCACATAATGATTTGTGTAAGTCCATAATTTTGTGTTGAGCCTCATTATTAGGTGACCTGGGGCACATGGAAGGTGACAATGTATTCTTCAGAAATGAAGAAGGTGCTGCTGGGGAGACCGCTTGGTGAGTCGAGGGCTTGCCTCACAAGGATGTGGGTGGGATTTGGGCATCAGGTTCCTCAGAAGCCACATAAAAGCCAAGCAGGCAGCAGCCTGCTGATAATCCTGGCACTCCTAGTGTAGAGACAGTGGATCAGGGGAAGCTGGCTAGCTTGGCTAGCTGGAATTGGTGAACTCTGGGCTCAGAGACAAACCCTGACTCAATAAATAAAGTAGATAACAATCAAGGAAGACCTCTGGTATAAACTTCAAGACTCCACATGCATATGAGTGTGTGTATATACATGCATAGTTCCACACACATGTGACATACGAACACACATACACATGTCAGAGAGAGAGAGAGAATCAAAAGAGGCACTATGCCCCTCCCAGACTGCCATGCAATATAAGGGTAAGTTCCTGGGCCTGTACCCTATTCTAACATGTTCTTACTGTCACATCTTTGATCAGCTGACACATGGGACAATTGTAGCACTCACACAGGGAAGACCAGGCTGCTGACCTGGAAGTAAAAGAGTACACACACACACACACACACACACACACACACACACACACACACATACGCATGAATGCCAATCAGGAACAAACAGGAAAAATAATAATCGCATCACCCAGGATTTGTAGTCAGGATTTGAAACAGGCATTTCACGGACTCAGTTCCAAGGGAATTCCCACACTTTCTTTCTCTTCCACCTGACACCATTGTGATTAATAGCTTTACTGTTGAAGTTTCTGGATCACTGAGTAAATTTTAGGGTCATCAGCACATTTTCAATCTGTTTGTCTTCAGAATATTTGTGTTCTCTCACTCTCCATCGATGTCAAGCTCCCCATGAGCATCCCTGACTGGGGCCATGATTCCATTTGAATGGTACAGTCACCACAGACCCAGAGACATGGCACTGATCACCTCAGCCATCGCTCAATCTGTCCACCCACACAGGGTGTCATTCCCCTCCACAAAATCTTTCTCCCAAGCTGAGAGACAGTTCAGTGTATAAGCACTCTTCAGGTTCAGGACCCCTGAACCTATAGAAAGGCCAATGGAAGTGGCAGCCTGCCAGCCACCCCAGGACTCAGACAGCATGAAACTTGAGGAGCAAGCTGGTTTGCTTGACTAGCTGATTTTCCAGCTCTGGGTTCAATTGAGAGAACCTGCCTCAATGAATAAAGAAAAATCAAAGAACACACCCAAAGTCAACCTCAGGCCTCAATACATGTGCACTCACACGTACATCTGCACTCACACATGTGCAAAATACACATGCACACATATGCACACCATATACACATACACATCACAAAAAAAATTAAAAATCCTTTTTGGAAATCCATTCTCATACCTGCTGAGAAGCCACAAACCAAACTAAAGGATTCTAATCCCAGCCACAGATTAAACCAGACATAGAACCAGACACACGTTCTGCAAATCTAGCCACTGGCAGGCAAGCAGACAAATGTGTACTCTCTACCCAGATTCTGAAGGAAGAGACACAGCTCCGTATGTCAGTGTGAGCAAGGAACTATCATCAAGTGGCCACCACTCAGGCTGGGCAGGGCTTCTTAGAAGTGTGCAAATGGAAGTACATACAAAAGCCAAGATGGGAGCTGCCGTCCAAACAGGGAGGCAGAAAGAGGGAGAACCAGCATCCCATCCACTACCTGGAACTGGACATTTCTCATGCACAGAAACACTGAGCCCAGGAGTAACAAAGGGCTATCTCAGGTGTCTGTGGTGAGGTTAGACCAAACAACCACCTTGGATAGACCGTGGTACCCAGTTATTTATGAAACATAACATAGATGTTGCTTTTTAGATGTCATTACCACTGAAGTCAGAGCACCCTCCTTATATGTGTGTGGACTCTTTAATTCACTGAAGATCTTAAGTAGGAATTACGGACTTTCCAAAGAAAGAGCCCATCCTCAAGACTGTCTCACAGAAGCCCTATGTTGTTGTATATATTTCCAAGTCAGGCCACTGGCACACTCTGTGGGTCTCAAACTCAAGACTGCAACTGGTTCTCTTACCTAAGAGTCCAGGCTGTTCTGCAGACCTCAGACTTGCTCACTGAGCACAGCACTCCAACCTTCAACCCAATTCCAATCATCTGACCAGTTTCTCCAAACAACCAAGTGTCCAAACACGTGACCAGCAAGAGTAAGGATCCCAAACAGTGAGGTGTCCCCGGGAGGGGCGGTGATGAGAAATAACAAAGAAGTGAGCTGCTGACTTACATAGGACGTAGCTCTAGAAGAACTAAGAAGTAAGACCAGGTAAAATATCCACAAGTAAAGAGATAGAAAAGGACAAAGTGAAAAGGGAAATTACAGAAAATAGTAAATTTAAATTAATATATACAAAAATGTCATAAGGAAATCTGTTACAGCAAAATACCTGAGTCCTTATTTAGCTCAGTTTTGAAGGTTAGAAGTCTAAGATCTGTGGCTCCATCTGTGCTGCCCTAGTGAGGGCCGTATCACCATATGGCAGGTGGTATTGTGGCAAGAGGATATGAAAAAGACACCAGGTTTTTATCCTGAGAACATAAAGTGAGAGACATGAAAAAAAAAAAAAGTTTCCTTGGAACTGAAACAGTGTCTTGAGCAGTGGTGGTTTAAATTTGAAACGTCCCCTATGAGCTCGTGTATTAAACACTTGGTCCCCAGTGGGTGGCACTGTTTGGGGGTTTATAAATGTAGTGATTTAAATGAGAGATACCCCCCACAATGTCATATTTTGGACATTCCACCTCTGGTTAGTGAAGCTCTTTGGGAAGGTTGGGAAACCTTTAGGAAGCAGTGCATCACTGAGGTCAAGCTTTGGGGCTGGAAGCCTCACCCTACTTCCTGTTCTTGCTTCCTGGTTCCTGTGCGTGTATAAAATGTGAGCAGCCAACATCCTGGCCTGCCCTGCCTTCCCCTCTTGTCTTCTGGCACCATAATGAACCCTTTCTCCCTGGAATTGCCATTGTTCATGCATTTGATCACAGCAACAGGAAGGAACTGATCCGAAGGGGAGCAGTACGCCAGTGCTGAGCTCTGAGACAGAAGTGCCCATATGTCTCAAACAAGTGTATTTTGTCTCATGATGGTCAAGGATCTCTAAAGCCTGGAGAATAATAATTTAAAAAAAAAAAAAAAACTATGTCAAAAGACAAAGAAGGCCCTGCAGACTTTAGAGATGAAAGCTGTTTTAAATGGAAATGGAGGATCTGAGTTGCAGAAGCTTCCAGGTAAATGAAATATAAGCTAATTGATTATCAGATTTCTCTTGAAGACAGATAATTAGATTGCCAAACGCTATCAGAATGCACAGATGCAGGAGAGTCCTCCAAAGCATCATTTTCCCACCAATGCAAATATTCATTGTCTTTCTGTTTTCACATTGCAGCTGGAAGCATTTCTAATCTGAAAATCCAAAATCTGAAAAGGATTAACGCAGTTCTTGGGAACCTCTACTAGTTCCCACAGAGTGTGCTTGACCCTACAATCTTTTTCCCAAACTGCTCGATTGTGTCTTTTGCAGATGCTTCTGTCATGATACAATCTTCCTTCACAGCTATGTCACAGAACAAAGGCAGAACAGAAACACAAACATATGCGCACGTATGTACAGATAATGCATCCCACTCAGTAGGAAGTAATCAAAGAGGAAGAAAAACAGTATAGTTCTTTTCATGCAAGCATGAGGACCTAGGTTAGATTTCCACACACACATTCACCATACACACAGACCCGCCTGAACACACATACACATCTGAACACACAGGTATACCACATGCACAGGAGGGAGAGAGAACGGGCCCCTATTGAGACTACAGTGTTGATAAGAAGAGTGTTGCTGTCCTTGTAACTATCAGTCTGTGTATTTGCTACCTTCCTGTGCTGTGCTAAAACTCTGACAAAAGCCACTTAGGATAGAAAGGGTTTGGGCTCCCAGTTCCAGAAGGACAGAGGATGTCACCACTCTAGAGGTGGTGAAACCTGGGAGAACAGAGCCGATAAATGAAGCAGACTAAAGTCTCATACAACAGCCAACTGGATTCAGAGCATCCAGACAATTTACGGTCTTAGGATTAAGAGGAGTCACATGAGTAAAGTGTATAATCGCAAGGCAAGCTGCACATGGCCAAGTAGCCACACTCGGTAAAAGCATGTTTTTCTGGAGAGACATATAGACAAATAACAATAGCCAGCTGTAATGAATACTCCAAAGTAAACTCACGCCTGCCCACTACACAAGGGAGGAGCATGAAAACACATTCCAAGAACAATTCTGTGTCTTGAAGAAACTGAGGTCACAAGAGTCTGGTCTTGTTTCTTGACGTTTTCTCATAAGCACTCAGAAGTCTCCTCACACAACTCCATTCTTGGATTGTATTCTGACAAGATACAAACCTCTGGGACAGGCAACAGTGAAGCAAAGCATGATGAAGGAGCAGGAAGCCGACCGAGGACATTTTCATGCACACAAAAAGCCAAAAGAGGCAGGAAGTGGTGCAGCGCTGTCAGACTTCAAAGTTTCATGGTGCTCTGCTTCCCCAGCTAAGGCTTTGCCTTCTGCAGGCTCCATGACCTTCCCAAACAGCACCAAGTGAGGACTGGAATATAAACACATGACCTAAAGGGGGCTGTCTCTTGTGTCAACTACCACAGTCTCTTACCAGCAGTTCACTAGTGATAAAGAAAATACAAAGAAGCAAAAGCTCTATTTTCCATGGAAGCATTTGTGGTCCCATTGAGAAGACCTTAAAATATAAAATAATGTTTAAAGAGCATGAGACAGTATGTGACGCTATTCCATTTTTATGTCCCTCAGCTGGGATAGCAACAACATAAAGAAATGTGGCCCAGGCAGCTGGGGCAGTCCTAGGGTTTGTAATTGATGACAGATGTAAGATCCTGAAAAGGGGAGTGAGGGAGAAAGGGAACAGCAAAGAAAACGATGTGCTTTGCTGGAGTTGAGATGCCGAAAGAAAGGGAGCTCTGGAGGACATCAATCTGCCTCAAAACGATCTTCTATTCCTGCCCTGGGCATGGGTGTCTGCCATGCAGGCAGGAGGGCCTTAGCTCAAATGTCCAGCAGCCACAAAAAAGTGCTGCACGAGCCTGGAACTCAAGCACTGAGTGCAGACAAGCAGATCGCGAGTTCCATGGCTAGGCAGCCTAGCCACAGCGCGAGTTTCTAGTTCAATGAGAGACTCCGCCTCTGGCCTCTGTACGCAGTCCCACATATTCGCAAGCAAGAAACACACACGGGCACACACGTGCACACGTGCTCACAGACACAACACACATGCACACACATGCATGTGCACGCAGACACGCACACACAGAGAAGGAGGGAGAGAGAGAGAAAGAGAGAGAGCGGCATAGAGAAGAAAGAAAACCAGTAGAACAAGATAACTATTTCTTCTCATTAGTTTCAGGAAATAGTTTTCCCAGAATTTAAGGCTGGGGCCCCATCTTTTTTTTTTGTTAAAGATGCTGCTTTGAGGAAGCAGATGGTTCTGGTGCAGGAGAAATAATCACTATAGCTATCGTGGATCCACACAGAACCTTCGGGTAACACCAACCTGACATGCCCCCTCATTGTTCGTCCCTGTCTGGTTATGCTGGAGCTGTTCACGGCAGCTCCTGGTGTCAGAAGCCTCCTCATGTTAGCATTCTGGTCATTACTCACCATTAATTCCTTGAACACTCTATCGACATGCCAGTTATTAACCATCTGCTGGGTCCTGCCACTTCTGCAGCTACTTATTGCTGGCACTTATCCAGGTTAATGTGGCCATTTAGATTGCCAGACTTGGCACATTTCCAACGCCCCACAGACACACACAATTATAACATTTTGTCATTCACTACTGAAGTATTTAGCCCTACCTCTTCATTTTTCATGTTTGTAACCTCTCTCTGAAAAATGACTAATGATTCCAAGGCAGAAGGAGACAGGGCTATGGGTTTTTTTAGATGACAGTTAGTTTAAAAAAATAGGACATTGCATGGAGAAAGAATTTTCTGAGTGCCTTTAGAACAGCAGTTCTCAACATGTGGGTCTCAACCCCTTTGGAGGTCAAACAACTTTTACACCTGGGTGGGGAGGAACACTAAGAACACTGGGAAACACGGATATTTACATCATGATCAATAACAGTAGCAAAATTATAGTTATGAAGTAGCAACAAAATAATGTTGTGGTTGGGGGGTGTATCAGGGACTGTTAAGGGATCATAGCCTTGGGAAGGTTGAGAAACGTTGCTTCAGAATCTACTTGAGGAGCCAGGATCAGGATACTGCTTTAGCCCTAATCTACAGAGGAGGGAAACCCAGTAGAAGGGGAGGAAAGGCCACCTCAGCTGGTCCGGGGAATCACTGGAGGAGAAGGCAGCTAGTGAATGGTGGGCAGATGGACATAGTTAACTGATTGGCTGTGCTGACTCTGCCTAGGGTTCTTTGAAAAAGCTGCCTCTCCAAGAATCCCCTCTTCTTCCTGAGACGCTCTCAGCCTCACATGCAAGAAGCCCCAGGTCATCTTCATTACTACATCAGAGTCAAGCCGTCTGTGAGCACCTGAAACCCCACACTCAGGAAAGCAAGGTCAGCACTGGCTACATAGTGAGCAAAGTCAGCCTGAGACATATGAGTCTTTGTCTTAAAAAAACAAAACAACAACAACAAAAAAAACCCACAGGCTATTAGATGTCATCCTGAAGACAAGGGGGGTTAAAAAGGCAGAAGCAAAATTGCCAGGCTAGGTTTTTTTCTGAAATATTTCAGTACACTATCTATGAATTCACTATGTTGACTTTAATCCTAGGTTACTGGCAGCCTAGAAGAACAACGCTTTAGCCGTGTGTAAATATGAAACCTTTGACATGCAGTGTATTTTGTTTATTTCAATTTTCTTCGCTTATTGACAGTCTAGGTACATAAAATCAATGCCTCTGTCTCAGGACAAAACAACTTACTGGGCTCATCTTATAGAGTAAATCAAATTATAGGAGCAGTATTTACCCACTTCAGGGAATAAAATGATTAAACATCTTAGGAGCACAATTTGCCCACAAAGAATGTAATTTCAGCTAAAGAAGCAGGGTACAGTGCGCTGGCCAATGTTTGATATGCTAATTATGCCAGTCGTCTAATATGAATTTATTATTAATGTCAGCTAACATTTACTGAGCCTTTATTATAACTAGCCAATGTGCTAAGCACTGACATTAGCTGCAGCCCTGTAAGGGAGGCAATTATCTACCTTCATAAACAAGGACCAGGGCCAGAGGAAATCCCACTGTGTTTATTAAAGTTAATGTACAAAATCATTGCCTTCTATAGAGATGTCCCTGGCAGTCAAGAGAGTCAAATCCATGTCATAACAAAGGGCATGTGATGAGCTGGAGCAGGGTCTTAGGTGGTAAAGTGCCTGCAGTACCAAGCAGGACACCCACCAAAGACCAAATAAAAACCCTGAGCATGGCAATACATGTCTGCAGTACCAGCCCTGGGGGAGCATGCCAGCCAATCATTCTAACCAAATCAATGTGCTCCTGGTGAAGTAAGAGACCCGATCTCAGAAAACAAGGTGGACAGCTCCTGAAAGGTTGACAATTGATACTGTCTCCTGGACCACACATATGCACACAAAGTTTTTTTGTATTTTGTAGAGAAGGCCATCAAACATGCTGTGACAAGGGGCCAATCACAAAATTAAAGAGTGCCAGCGAAGTTTGTTTGAAATGACCATAAGAGAACTTTTTAGATTGATAACTTTAAAACTGTGACATCAGGTTACAGTTGAAATGTCACATTGTTGAAATGTCTGATCACCACATATTTCCTGTATGATCCTGAGTTTTAGTTACCTTTGTCAATATACTGGAGGGAAGAAGATCCAGGAAGGGTGGCTCACACCTATAATCCAGCACTCGAGACCCAGATGTCAGAGGATTGCAAACATTACCTTCCTTTAAAGAAAGAAAAAAATTACAATAAGATGGAAGTAATTAAAAAAATCTAAGTCCCTGTGTTGCTGTGCTGATTATAGAATCATGTCTGTCGAAATGAAGGGATTCAAAAGAGACATTTGTGCCTCTCCCTTTAGCTATTGAACCTACTGGAACAATGAAACCCAAGAAACAGGAATTTCCCCAGGATTCTCCCCCTGGCAGCAGGAAACACTGATGCCGAGTACCAGCCAAGAGAGCTTGTCTCCTGTAAAGAAATCCCATGCCATTCTAACAAATCAAAACACCACCTTGAGTCTGTAGCAGAGGCATTGATGAGAAGAATCACCCCAGACAGGGACTGTTTGGTTTTTACATGCCTCTTGTCTGTTATTAACCCTAAACTTTATGTCAGAATACTGAAGACTATCTTTCTGGGGCCACTGGATCTCTTTGTCCCTGTTTCTAGTGTAGCCATGTTGAATAAATCTCATTTTTTCCTGTTAATTTGTCTCTGACTTATAGAGGATGAGTGGGTTAGCCGGGGGCTTATCTGGACTGCCAGAGCCCAGGCTCTCACCCTAATAACTCTGATAATAGTTGTGTGCACAGATGCATGTAAAGCCTTTGGCAGGCACCTGGCACCTGCTGAACAGTCAGTGCCCACCACTGTTTTTCCCATTACAAGTAATCATTCCTTAAGCAAAAACAGTTGCTGGGCCAAATGCTCTTCTAAACACTGGTCACGTGAGAATAATCCGGTATGGCCAACTTCTCCTTGACTTTCACGCTAAAAGACTCAAAGAGTAAGACAATCCGCTTTAAAGCCTCACACTGATGGGTGGCAGATCAATTTGCTTGGGTCTGTTCTTAAAAGAGAATGGTAGAAAATGGATCTGTAATTTAAGAAGAAATACAATATCGTATCTGACTCCAGGTAAAGTGACAAGAGGCCTCCACAATGAGGCTTCTACACAATCCCTCCTCAGCTCGAGAACAAAGCTGACTGAAGGGTTTAGTCATCAGGAAATTATACCAACTCTGCTGTTGGTCTTGTAACTTTTTTGTTCAATATTAACAAATTTAGTATAGGAAACTGACTTTTTAAGTTAAAATAAAAATATTTTTAAGATCCACTGGGCTAGAGAGATAACTCTGGTTAAAGGCACTGAATGCTCTTCCAGAGGACCAGGGCTCAGTTGCTGTTACCCACATAGACAGCTCACACCATCCATAACTCTTAAGTTCAGAAAATTGGACACTTTCTTCTGGTCTCCACAGCACCAAGCAAGAACATGATGTACATACAGAACATGGCATGAATATACTTGCAAACAAAATACTCATACAAATAAAATAAAAATAAGTAAATCTAAAACCAAAACAAAACCATTAACAATTCCAGAAGTTCAGCAATTGACACTTGCTTATATTAGCTAATCATAGCTGTATCTTTACAATTCTTGGTTTTCTTTCAAAAACATTCTCCAAGTTCTCACACTTAGATGCACACAAGCACACAGGCATGCACATACACACATGTGCATGCGTAAAGTTACCTCAGAGGCCAGAACAGGGCATCATATTCCCACAGGGTGGAGTTACAGGTAGTTTGTGAGCCTGCCCATGTGGATAAACTCAGTCCTCCAGAAGAGCAAAAGAACACCTAACTACTGATCACCTCTCCAGCCCCTGTCTCCACTGTCTTGGTGAGTAGTCAGCATCCCTTAAATCACTGCCTTCACAGATATTACTTCACCAAAAAGCCTCCTGTCAAGATTGCTCATGGCCCCGACATTTATCTCTCTAAGCAAAGATTTATGGGGTTTCTTCTGAACTTCCCCACCCATGACTTTTGTTTGTACAGATGGATATGAACATGCACAAGCCAGAAGACGACCTTGGAGGTTGCTCCTCAGGCACCATCCACCTTCTCTTTGAAACAGGGCTCTCACTGGCTTGAAATGCACTAGGTAGGATAGTCTGGTTGGCCAATGAGTCCAAGGATCCCTTGCCTCTTTTATCTCAGCACTGAGATTTCAGGCATGCACAACACACACACACACACACACACACACACACACACACACACACACACACACACACACACACACACATCTGGATTCTGGGGAATCAAGCTCAGATCTCCATTCTTTCAAGGCAAGCACTTTACTGACTTAGCTAGTACCCCAAGCCATGCCCATGCCATGGCTCTTAATTCAACTTTTAAATATAAAAGTCATCTTTACTGAGCTCACACATAAAGACATCACATATCCAGATTAGCCAAGCCATTCATTCAAACACCTTGTCCCAAACTCTGTACATCTCAATGAGCTTCTATACAGTTAAAATAAACACTATGAAGCTGTGGAGATGTTACACTTTTACTATTAATTACACTTTTATGCACTTGTCCACCATAATGTAAAAAAAAAAGGTAGTTAAAACTAGAAAAACAATTATCTTTGTATCATCTTTACAATTCATGTCTTTTACTTACATTCTTATTCTCCTTTCTAAATGTTATACTGCCATGCATGCATTTGTTTACTTACATATGTGTAAATACATACATACATACATACATTCATACATACATACATACATACATGCTACATACATACATTGTAAGGCTGGATTCAAATGTGAGGTAAAATGTGATTGTTATTTATTTCTTTCTGAAATTGGGTTACCTCCCTTAATATGCATTCTAAGTCAATTCATTTTACATAAAAATTTTGTGATTTCATTTTTCTTTAGAGCTGAATAGTAGTAGCACATTTTATCCATGTACCTTATTCTCATTTTCCTTTCATCTAGGGATTGTAAAGGAAAATATCTCTTTTCCTTTAAGGTCCTGTTACACTGTTTCTAATATGGTGTTTGGACCTTTTTAATATTCTTGAGGCCCTTTCTCCTAATAAAGCACATTCTTGAGAGGGAATTACATGTCAGCTCCTTTCATGAACAAGAAACCATGCCCTTTATCCTTTGTGTAACAGTAAGGTTTTAAGTGTTGACTCACATTCCAAGAAATACTTGGCTGTAGGCTCAACATGGGTACATGCAGGGGTGTAACTGAGACAAATAAAAAAAAAATCTTAATGATTTTATGTATCAAGCATATATATAGCAAAGGTACACAAACAGGCATGTAACATGCTTGGAGGACACTTACCTGAAGGACAATTAGAAAAATAAAGCCAAAGAAGTTCCTGTAATGAGTAATAGTGAGCAAGAGGTTGAGAAGCAGTGTCTAAGCATGAGACCAGAGAGATGGCTTGTGCATCACAGAAAGCACAGAGCCCATAAATAAACTCACCAAGTCCCAGGAGTTTCCTCAGGAGCCCCCCACCCCTTAGTCCACAGTGAGATAGTTATACACTCAGGAAGGAAACAACCAAGAATAACTCAAGAGGTGATTCATATCAGTTACCCATAGTTCCTTGAAGAGGCCTCCAGCCTGGACCACCTGCCCTGGACCCCTTCCACCTGATCCCTAACACCCAGATGTCCACTCATGCCAATTCTTAAGAGAGTGATAGCCAGGAAAAGGTCTCCACAGGGTCCTTGAACTTGGGTACAGCCCCACATTAACCATCCATCTCCAAGACTAATTACCAGGGTCCACCAGCCCAGTGGTTCCTAGTCAGCAAAAAAAGCTGAAACACAAATGCAGATGCTCAATCATAATTTGCTGATTCTTCTCCAAATATGAGTAAAGGTAACATCTGCAGCTGCAGTTAGGGGGAAAAAGAAAAGCAAGATTTAGGGCATCTTATAAAAAGATTAGGGCATCATTAATAGGGTTTTGTGGGGACTTTAGCTTTTTTATATCTTTGAGGGAGGTAGCTTTTTTAGGAAGGTAATTTTTGTGTGTGTATCTAAATCATTAAATCAGCACACAGTTAGGTTACTGAATCAAGTTTCAGACGGTAACACCTTTGTTTGAATGAGAAATGTTCCCCCTCAGGCTCAGGCTCTTGATCTCTTGATTCCCAGTTGGTGGTGATGTTTCCAGAAGTTTAGAAAATGCAGCCTTGCTGGAGAAGGTACATCACTGGGGGTGGGCTTTAGGAGTATAAAGCTTTCAAGCCAGTATCAGACCATGTTCTCTCTCTCTCTCTCTCTCCCTCTCCCTCTCCCTCTCCCTCTCCCTCTCCCTCTCCCTCTCCCTCTCCCTCTCCCTCTCCCTCTCCCTCTCCCTCTCCCTCTCCCTCTCCCTCTCCCTCTCCCCCCTCTCTCCCTCTCTCCCTCTCTCCCTCTCTCCCTCCCTCCCCCTCTCTATCTGTGTATGTGTGTATGTGTGTGTGTGTGTGTGTGTGTGTGTGTGTGTGTGTGTGTGTGTGTGTGTGTGATTGGTACTTATCATTGAGCTGTGATCTCTCAGAATCTTTCTGCCTATTGCTTCCTATTGTCATTGTCACACTGTGAACTCTTGCCCCTCTGGAACCGTAAACCCATATAAACTGTCTTCCACAAGCTGCTTTTGGCCATGGTGTTCTATCCCTTACTTCTCTAAGTAATTAATACAGCCTCCTAGTTGGAAAAATGCTAATATCAAAGAATGCAACAAAGGAAAACCTTGCATGGGAGCTAGTAAGATAGCTCAGCTGGTGCTTGTCATTTAAGCATTAGGGCTTGAGTTCAATCCCCCAGAAACCACATAATAAAAGTCAGATATAGTGGCACACCCTTGTAATCCCAACACTGGAGAGATGGAACCTGGTGGATCCTTGGATGTTGCTAGCCAAACAGTATAGCCTACCTGGGAAGATTCAGGGCAGTGAAGACCCTGTCTCAAAAAGTCCAACATGGACAGTGCCTGAGGAATGAATGACTTGCAAGGTTAACCTGTGACCTCCACATGCAGACACACATGCCCCTGCAGACACAGTATACATGCGCATATACGATACACAAACACAAAGAACCAGGTTGTCTTAATCACTTTTCTCTTGCTGTGATAAAATACCATGACTAAGAAGGAAGAGTTTATTTGGGGATTACAGTTCCCGAGGAATAAGAGTTGATTTGAAACAGGGAGAACAGAGCTTCCTGGAGAGGCAACTGGGAGCCAACATCTCAAACTGCAAACAGAAAGCAGAGAGGGTGCAAAGAAAATGGCTGGCACATGGCATTTGAAACCTGAAAGCCCACTCCCACTGATAGACTTCTGGTAAGATCACACCCTCTAAGCCTCCCCAGATAGCACCACCAACTAGGGACCAAGTTCTCAAATGCATGAGGTTTTATGGGGCCATCTAGTTCAAACCAGCACACAGGTGTGGATCATTTAATCCACAGATGTTTGTTGCTTGTATGTCAGCCACATGTTTGAAGCCTTAACCATCTGTGATACTTCAATTTTTCTGGCTTGTCGCATGGGTTTGGGGACCCAAACTCTGGTCCTTATCCTTCTGTTGCAGCTTTTAGCTGCTTCTCCACCTCTCTGGACCTCACTATTCTCATTTGCTTATAGAGTTTCTGAAATGTAGTGGTGGAGGCTAAAAGAAGATGAGAACCATTTGTAGGGCGTGGGGGAGAGACACATTGAGATTACAAGCTAGGGGACAGAGGGAGGGCATTCAGATGACAAGCTACCACAGCAACTGCTGCTCCTAGCAGGATGCAGAGCTGTCCTTTCGTTGTCTTTTAAACCACCCCCTCCTACTTGTCTGTGGGAAATTAGAAGATCATTATTATTGGCAAGACACCTGCTCCACATAAAGAGCCTGGAGTTTGCAGCAATCAGCAATGAGAGGAGCCTTGTAATTGGCTCATAAGAATGGCAAGGTGTAGAAAGCAGTTAAGGCCTTTTCAATTCGCATGTGCCATTAGTGGGAACTCATTAAAGATATGAGCAAAGTAAAGTGTAAATAAAGAGTCCCATTCTCTGTAATTACAACCGTACATCTACTGCCTGCTTCCAGGGTTCAGCTGAAAATCTCCCAGTACCAAGGCCACTTGGTCCATGTTCTATGTCCTTATTCATGTGGGTTCTCAGAGTGCCTTATATTCATAAACCTGAAGACAGGTTGGTGATGTGGCCCATGGACAGATCACGGTGGTTGAGAGTCCCTAAATGTCAGCGGGTCCCAGCCAAGGTCACTCTGAACATGCTTACATAATGTTGCAGCATTCAGCCCCTGAGGCCTCTTGGGTGTACAATTCCTGCTGTGTGACATGGGCTTAGGATCCTTGTAGATTATTTTCCTTTAATGCCAACACTAAGGATGAACACAAAAAATCATCAGGGCCTAACAGCTGCCAGAATTGCCAAATCAAAGGAGCTTAAAGATCAAGAAAATACCCTACCTCAAGAAATGGGGTGGACAGTGATGCCCTTCTGTGACCTATGCATGTACGGCACACACATGCATGTATCATATACACATTGAGATATACACACACCAAAAAAAGAAGAGAAAAGGAAATGATGTTCTACATTTTTGCACTAATTCTCTCTGGCAAGATACCAACAATATAAGTTTATTCATGCAGATAAGGCACCAATGAGAGAGAAAAAGTATGATTCCACCAAAGTCTAGCATGGCAAACCAGTGAATTTGCTAGGCTTACTAATATAGAACATGGTGAAGGGTTACATATAGGACCCTAAAACACCATGAAATCTTACCCCTTCACAGATGACCTCATGGAAGCTGCACCATGAAGTCATATTTACAATTAACCTTCCACATCTTAGGAGCATCTTGGTAGGCTCTCTCAAGATCTCTTGAAGCTGTGGGAACGCAAGAGAAAGTAATGGCTATCCTCTTAGGTGAGGGCCGTGTGGTCTTCCCTCTCTTCCCTCTACTGAGAAGTATCAATAGCTTCATCACCATTATCATAGACCTGGCTATCACTGCATTGTTCTGCTCACTAGTTACCATGGCTACTGGGCCAAGGAAGTCTGGAATGCAAGACAGTAATGGTATAAATGTATTATGCCCAGAAAAAACTCACAGTAGAACACACACCCTCAAGGGCATGGAGAGGAAGAAAGAAATACTTTCTCTCCTCTTCAGATTCTCTGACCTTTCTTTGTCGTGTGTTGGACACATGTCTCATTGCTGTGGCAAAACCCCAATAAGAAGCAAGCTTAAAGGGGACAAAGGGTTTGTGTTTGGAAGGAAGCAGAGAGAGATGAATGCCATTGTTCAGCTCACTTCTCCTGTGAATTCAGTGTGGGACCCTAGCCAGTAGAATGAATGGTACCTCCCATATTTGGGGCAAGTCTTTATACCATGGACAATTTAATGAGACAATTCTTCAGGCACACCCAGAGACATATTTCCTAGGTGATTTTTAGATCCTGTCAATTTGACAATTTGAATCATCACAAACATTATCTCCCAGTTTTACAAGGTTGAATAACTGCTTCTGTTTTACAGAGAAGATGGCAGCATATAACAGGTTTCCAGACCTTAGCACAGCTGACGCCATGTTAGAGGCACCATTCTGACCTTAAAACCCACCAAAACAGGAATACAGACTGAATCCATCAACAACCTAGTTCATAGTACCAGGAAAGTCCATAAATGTACTAACCTTACTTCTTGGCTTCTGTAGTTCTGCTTCTTGCTAACTGAAGTGTGACAACCAAGATGCTGGTTTTATACATAAAAGACAAAGAGCTGTAAATCTTGGAGCTGCCTGATTTGGGCAAGTTCCCCATGCAGCTGCAGACCAACAATAACAAAGACTTTTTTCAGCTGTAAGAGTGTCCACATGGTGGTTTCTGGTGGGCTCACTTTTCAGCGTTCTGGAGGTGTCAGTGAGATCCCCAAAGACCTGATATGATGTGGGAACACTGGAGATCTTGGATCCCCTCTGGGAAGGTAGCACAGAACACAGACAGTTCCTCAAGGATGCACAACCTGAGATATTCCAGAGCCCCACAGACTTCTCATGCCTCTAGTCCTGCTGCTCCAGAGCTCCCAACAACAATCAGCAATGAGAGGAGCCTTGTAATTGGCTCCTAAAACAGGAAATTATAGAAAGTAACCTGAATAAGTATCCTCTGGAGATTAATCTGTTTATGCCACATTCTGAATAGGACATTTAGGAAAGGCTGGACATGGTCCTAATTCCAGTGTCCAGGATTCACATGAAACATCACTAGACCCCTTGGTTTAAGTCTGTGTGGCAACCACCTCTGGTTGTCATTGCTGTTTGCCTTTCTGTGTGTCTCTCCATGTCTCTGTCAGTTCTGCCCACGAGGTAGTCCAAGACTCCCAGTGGGCCCCCCTCTGGTGGAAGACAAATGTGCTCCATTATGAAAGCTAGCTGGGCATAGCACAACCCAAAGAGGGTTTTGTAGACAAAGATGCATATGGTATCTATTTCTTACCCAGAAAACTCCAGACCTTCTGTGAAATCAACTGTCCCACCTTTGGAGTCAGGTGGCCCAGTGAAGGATCTCTGGACACCCCCCCCCCAGATAGTTCAGCCCATCTGGAACATGGTGACTGGAGACCTCAGCAACTTTCACTAATAACCCTATATTGACCAGTGACTTTTTCTGGAACAAGATCCACCTCTCAAGTTTTAGGCCTGTGTACTTTATTGGGGACCCAAATTCTCTTGTTTCATCCAGGACCAAAGAAACCCAAATCTCAGCCAAAAATTGACTCCATACCCCCATGGGGCTTTGAATGAAAATAGTGCCAACAGGCTCATAGGAAGTGGCACAATTAGGAGGTGTGGCTGTTGGAGCAGATAAATCCTTGTTGAAGGAAATGTGTCACAGGGGGTGGGCTTTGAGGCTTCAGAAGCCCAAGCCAGGCCCATTACCTTCTCTTTCTGCTGCCTACAGATCCAGATGTACAACTCTCAGCTACCTCTCACTCTACCATGCTTCCTAACATGATGATAATGAACTAAACCTCTGAACTATAAGCCAGCTCCACTTAAATGTTTCTCTTTATAAGAGTTACCACAGTCATGGAGTCTCTTCACAGCTATAAAAACCCTAACTAAGACAACCACTATACGCCCAGCACAGCACAGCCATGCATGGGGAGGGGGAAATAGTTCCACTGTCAGAGCTTGTGGGAGAAGAGGTTGTCTCTTCTACTCAGGTCCCCTCTCCCCTCCACATACACAGAGTGGCTCTGCCTATGGGGACTTTGTTTTCAGCCTTAAGAGTATCTGTGTGGTGATCTCTGGTGGAGTTGCCTTACAGCAAGAGGCTATTATCTACTACTGCTGTAATTCTCAAAAGTTAGAGTTGATTAGAGTCATCCAAGAGGATTGTGTAGAAAAGTAAGATACGGGGGAGAGGGAGAGAGAGAGAAATATTAACACATGAAAGAAACCAGATGGCAGAAAGAGTAGAGCTGAAGTTACAGGGCATGTTTGAGAAAACCCCAGGATCACAGATGGTTGGTGTAAGTGACATACAAAGGCTCAGGGCTCTTGTGACCTGTGATTTTTATAGTTTTCAGGTCTGCCCAGGATCTCTAGACCATCCATTCTCAGCAGCGCATTTCTGTTTCTGAATAAATTTTCTCCATTTCTTTCAATATCATGTATCCCTGGTATCCCTGGTTCAATTATTTGCTCCAGAACACAAAATATCAGCAGACACCCTCTGAATGCACATCCATACCTATAAACAGGCTCACTGGAACTGTTCCTGGCCCACTGCCAGACTTTCTAACTCAGGAAGTCTCAGGGATGCAGAATTGTATTTCTAGTAAATTCTGATGTTGGTCTTAAATAGTTTGATCAGAACTTTAATGTTATTTAAGAGATTGGAATGCTGAAGGTCATTCAGAGTTATAAATTTGAATGCCCTGGCAGGCACGCCAGATAGATAAGTCACATCAAAGGAAGGACATCTCTGCTATAGGTCTCAGGTGTTGTCCAGTGACCATCGTTAGCTTTTGTGTTGGTGGTAATTAAGGTGTCTGTTGATACATCTCAAAGAATTCACCTAATAGTCACAGTGGGTCACATACAAAGGTAGACAATAAATTGATATTTAAGAGGACTAAAGATACCCAGCACCACTTGTAAGAGAATCTGGATCTTCAGCATCCAAATCATTAAAGTTCTGATTAGTCAGCCTTTGTAGATATGGCCTCTTTCTCAGAACTTTAGTTCACAGCTTTTTATAAGAGGTGGGAGATGTGACAATGACATGTTTGCATATTTCTACCCTCTGTCATGCTATAGTGCATCAAGAAAGCTCTCATCAGAACCTAGAAAACTGACTCACTGATGAAGAACATATACTGCTCTTGCAGATGACCCACGTTTGGCTTCCAGCATGCACTTCGGATATCCACAACCACCTGTAAATTCAGTTCAAAGGGTTCAGCGCCCTCTTCTGACCTGCACAGGCACCTGCACTCACATGCACATACCCACGCAGAGACATACAATTTAAAAATAAAATAAATTTCAAAAGGAAGAAAAAAATGTCCTTGATATTGGCATCTTCCTCTAGACTTCCCAGACTCCAAAATCTGTTTGTTCTTTATAAATTATCAAATCTGAGCTGTTCTGTTACAGATACAGATAGCAGGCTGTTTGCAGGGCATTACTGCTGTTAGCAAGACCCCGCCTTCCACCAAAGATACTGTGACTAAAATATGAAGGTCTAAGTGGGAACTCAAGTCTTTCCACAAAGCTTGCATCTTTTCCTCCTAAGTCCCTCCTTATTCCCACACACTATTCTCACCCTCAAAGTTCCATGTGCAGACTATACCACAAAAGGATGCCTGCAATTCTAAACAATGAATCACAGCATCTCCTACATGCACACATCTTATTACTTAGCTAAGTGCATGTCTCTTGGGAAGAAGAGCTTATTTTTTCTGCCTCTACACCCAACCCAGCTCACAAAGGCCCTGGATGATCGTGGAGCAGAGAGACCTACTTCTATGTTCTACTCAACCCCATCCCCAGGGACCTAAAAAGCATTTAACACCTGCATGCTTGTTACTGCCCCTCAGATGCCCCTCCCAACTTTCACATAGACCAATTAGAATAAGTGCCATAATGTCAGGGTCTTGTTAAATATTCTGTCCCCCATGAGGTCCTCAGAGGATGTCTGTTATTCGAACAAAGCCCATATGGGAATCCTTAGGGGAAAAAAATTATTTCAGATTTGCTAATGGCAAGTTCTGGATATGAAGAGGAAAACAGAAGGTTTTAATGTGGTGAGTAAATATGGGGGAGGGGCTCCAGGATATCCACCTATCCCAGTTCACTCCAAGCAGGCTAGGGCTTCACTTCCTGCCCAGTGTAATTGGACAAGCTTGTCCAGCTCCCTTATGAAAGGGATCCTTGTTTGAAATATCAGTTCTATCAACATTTTATCACTTTGACACTATTCCCAGGGAGATGTGAACAATCATCTATCAACTCTAGATAAGTAACAAACCAAATGATAGTAACACTGAAGTCTGACTTGGTTATTTAGAAACTTGCAAGAGCATGAGCAGCTCAAAGGCAACTGCCTAACTGAAAGTCAATGGTTAAAACCATAAGCCTGGAACTCTGCATGACTTGCAGGCAGCTAAGCAGGTCAAAAAGTCCTACTGCCTCAGCATTCTTACAGTCTCTATTACTTATTATGTACCTAATAAGTTTCAGGGACTTCCTAAGACTTCTGTTATTTCCATGAGTCTTGACCTTGATACCTTTAGAATTTTGAGTCTTAATTAGATTCTCAATAACTGAAACATTAAGGTTGGAATATTTCAATTGGAAAAAAATGTCAACACAGAAGCTGGTAAGAACACAAGTCTAGGACCCAAAGTCAAATAATTCAGAGCTCCAAGGTAACAGAAAGAAATCATTCTCTGAGATCACTGGCATAGCAGAGGAGTTTTAAGCAGGTAGTCTCTGTGCTCTGGACCCTGTGCTCTCTGCATCTTTAAAAGTAAATGTAAGACAAAATGCCATGTTCAGTTATTATCCACAAGCCATAAAGGCCATTTCCTGAAGTGACCAGCTATTCCCAGCATGTCCAGCATGTCAATGCAAGCCACAGGTTTGAAAAGGGCTTCCCTGTTGTGTTCAAAGCATCAAGGAGTAAGGTACATTCATCACTGGATTTCCTTCCCCAGCCTCACTCCCTTTGCACAGGCTGTAAATTAAAGAGGGAAGGAGAAAAGGAAGGAAAGGTGTAGTTCACCAGACCCAAGTCACCCCTCCCGACTTAGAACATGTCTTTCAGCAGAGCTATTTAAGGCAAGTATACACACAGCTCAGCTCTGCCAGCCCACAGCTTTGTCATCATGGTCAAACTGTCCCTCAGCAAGGCATTTGCCCATCCTAAATGGTTGAGGAGTGTGCCCAATATGAGATTAGGGAAGGCTAGGGAAGACAGTCTAGTCCATTCCTGCTTGCTGTGCAGGAATCAGGACCCAAATGGGAGGCAAGAAGGTCAAATAAATGGATCCAGGCCACCAGAGTCACGACACGCTATGGGTCATTTACGTAGCACCCACCTTCTCCCATATTTCTATGTGATTGACTTTTCTCACATGTAACCCTAGCAGAGATCTGTCTAGTCTTTCTACCAAATGACTTCTTTCATATGCCAACCCTGACGCCTCTCTCTCCATACACTCTCCAGCCAAAACTGAGGGAAGGGAAGAGGAATGGGTAGGCCAGGGATGCTCTTTCCTTTAAACCACCCCCCTTGTCTTTGAAAAAGTGGAAATGAGGAAATTTGAGTAAAAAGAAGAAAAATAAAAATGCTAAGATCTAGAGTGACCATATCATTTAGTATAAAGCCTGGGACCCTGGAGAGTGACGGGAGACACAATTAATGATTATTTTAGGACAGGCATGAGCTAAAACTATCCTGGACAGGATGAATGGTCACCTAAGTGACAATGTATACAGCTGTATATTGATAGACAACAGTTAATAACACATGTAAAAGTCAGTGCCATAATGGACAATCAGCAAAGGGAAGGAATTCCTTTTCAAATATTGAGAATTTATTTTTAAAAAGAAAAAGAAAACGTTAAAACTTTCAAACAAATATGGGAATAGCAAAAGGTGTGTAGCTGCTGTCATTTATAAACATTTAATAACCAGTCCAGTTCAGTTAATCATCGTGTTTTCTCTTCTGTCCTTGGTGAAGGACCTCTTCAACCCTCAAGGAGAAAAGGAGATATTTTCTTCCATGAATATTTTAAGTAGACAAAGCAAAAAATATCTTTCAAAGGTTCTATAAAAGGGCTACTCAACTAACCGGGCTCCCTTTATATCCTGGTCATCATTAAAAATTAATCTACTAATTTCACCTTGCAAATAATATTAGAGAAAGCACTATTCTTTACAATACATGTTTGTAAAAACAAGACTGAACTCGACCAGGACTTCTAAATTAAAAGAATATGAGTATTTGGAAGATAACTCAGTTGGTAAAGTACTTGCCACTCAAACATGAAAACCTGGATTCAATCCCCAGAACTTATCTAAAAAGCCAGGCATGACAGCATAGAGCCCAGCGCTGGAGAAGCAGAGACATGTGGATCCCTGGAGCTTGAAAGCCAGACAGCCTAGATTAATTATCAAGCTGGGTCACAGAGAGAGACCTTAACTCTAAAACAGAGGTGGCAGGGAGAAAGGTAGACGGTGAAAAGGAACACTACCTGAGACTGACCTCTAGCCTCCCACAAACCGCCCAACACATACATCCACACACATACATATGTGTACACACATACACAGAATATAAGTTTTCAGCAATGAGAAATAGTTAAATGCAACTGGATACTTTATGCAAGAGGTAAATGATACAACCATGAAAACTGAACTTCCAGAGTTACATAGACACAGAAGAAGAAGCTAATATGACATTTAAGAGCAAGGTAGCAAGGTATCATATCAAATATTTTTATAACGGGGAAAAATATCCTTCATTTTCAATATAGTGATTGAAGACCAGGACATTAAAAAAAAAAAAAAATCAAGCATCTGTCCTTCCTTCCCATTCAACTTATGCTTCTATGCACACAAAAGCACTTAAGGAAAATTTATTTTTAAAAAAATATTCTAGATGTTATTTTGAAGAAATATCTATATAACAAAATAAATATGATAATTTATCATATAGCCATTTTACACATTTTTAACAACTTTTATTTTTAATTATGTTGTGTGGGGTGGGTGGACATGAATATGTAAATGCATATGTTTGTAGGGGGACAGTAATATGTAAATGCAGCTGTTAGGGAGGTGATGCACATGTGAATGCAGATGTTTGGGGGTACTATGCACATGTGAATGCAGGTGCTGGAGGAGGCCAGAACAATGCACCATATCCCTGGAACTGGAATTACAGGAGGTTGTGAGCTGCCTTGATATAGGTGCTGGACACCAAACTCGGGTCCTTGACAAGAGCAGCAGGTACTCTTAGACACTGAGTCATCTCTCTAGACCCCATTTTATACCTCATAATGGAAAATAAACGTAGGTCATATATTTGGCATAAAAGCAACTAGACACTTTGGGTTCCTTGGGAGTAAAGACACCACCATTTATGAAATAGACTTGATTAGAGGAAATAGAACCTGAATATCATCAAACTTTTAAATCTAAACAGAGTGACAATATAAGCAACTCCACAGGGACCAAGCCAGCCAAGCCAAGATACAGAATAGATAGACTACTGAGTTTCAACAAATAAACCCTAAGGTAGAAAAACTGCAGAGTTCAGAACAAAATAAGAGCTGTGTTAACCAAGGGAACCATTTATAGGCATGTCTCCTGCTGGAGTCCAGTAAAATAATAACAATGACCACAGGACAATCCAAGCAGCTCTAACAGTGGCTACGTGAAGAAGTAAGACACTGAGCATCAAAAGAATACTGTCACTGTTAAAGCTCTTTCTCTTCTGTAGAGATCTGCTGCCCTGGTCAGCTTTGTCAACGTAACACAACCTAGAGTCATCTGAGCTTGATGGAAGGGTTGCCCACATACGATTGGCTGACCTCTGGTCATCTCATAGGGGACAGTCTTAATTGATATGGGAGGCCCATCCTGGGGTGAGCCATGCAGAATCCTAGGCAATTAGTTCTGGCCATAGAAGCAGGCTAACTAATCATGAACAAGTAAGCCAGCCAGTAAGCATCTTCCCTCCATGGTTTCTCCTTCCAGCTATTGCTTGAGCTCCCGCCACAACTTTCCTCAAAGGACCTGGAAGAGGAAGCTACACCAGTCCTTCCCTCCTCCAGCTACTTCTGCTCAGGTCAGAGAGTTTTATCTCAACAACAGAAACTAAACCAGAACGCACACTAAGATAATCCTGATAAAATATCAGAATCATAGGATTCATTTTAAAATAATTTCAGTTGAGTGTAAATCAGAGTGCATGTATTCTAAGAGTGCACACACAACAAGATTCAACATAGGATTTAGTTTAAGTCAGTGAAAGTCTGCTGTCTTTCTTTATGCTGTGAATATATGATACTGCCATTGGTTAGTAAAAAAGCTGTTTTGGCCTATGGCAAGACAGTACAGCCAAGTGGGAAACCCAAAAGAGATGCAGGTAAAAAAAAAAAAAAAAAAAAAAAAAAAGGCAGGGTCGGGGGAGATGCTAAGAGCCACGGGCTAGGGTAGGGGAGTAAGATGTAATGGAAGACAGATAGAAACACGAGACATGCGATGATACATAGATTAATAGAAATGCGGTGATTTAAAATAAAAGAGTGAGTTAGTAATAAGCCTGAGCCATAGGCCAAACAGTTTGTAATTAATATTAGGCCGCTGAGTGATTATTTATATGTGGCTGCAGGACTTTGGGGGCTGGATGAGACAGAGAAAAACTTCCAACAACATAAGTCTGCCTTTTCCTTTTTTTAGGATCAAAGAGTTTTTAAAGTGAAACTATAGTAATTGAACAAGACCTACCTAAATCCCTCTATAAAAGACAGTGAAGGGCGTATCCACATGCATGTGAGGAGACTTGGAGGAAAAACAAAACAGTAACTCATTAAAATTTCTGGGTAGTATAGTTAGGAATATTTTCTCTATTCATTATTCTTCACTGCTCAGTTTTTAATAAGCAGGTATTTTCAGAAAAAGTGGGGCAAAGGCTGTCACTTGAGGCTAGGACACTTCACATGCACATCCAATGGACAAATTAGTGCTCAATTCTTTGTGAGACAGGGTCTCTCTACATAGTCCTATCTGTCCTGGAACTCTCCGTGTAGACCAAACTGGCCAAATCCACCTACCTCCTGTTAAAGGCATGTGCCATTACACCCAGATACTTCCAATTCTTTGTACAATTGTTACCCCAGGGACACTTGTGAGCAAAATTCTAGAGTTAAGTGGATAGGTAAAGACTTGTTGCTTTGTTAGTCTTTTCCTGGGGTTTGAAATAAGCCCCCTTGCCTGGAATAAGATAACATGTAAGGTCTTAAATAAGGAAAGTGGCATGTTTCACAGATGTGGGAGAAAGAGCATAAAAGGACCCAATAAAAATGAAGAATGAGGATTCCAAAGGTTACTGAATAAATATAATGTCATTTATCAAAATGAAATAGTATGCTGGTGACTGAAACTAGTGACCACTTCCCTTCTGAAATCCCATCCACGCCTCACTCTGAGCCAGGGGAGCTATCTGTCCCTCCAACCTGATCTCAGCATCACCAGAGCAGAGTGCAGATAACAGGCAGAGCATCTCCTCCTGTACCTGTGCTCCAAGGGGCTTTAAGAGGCTGGGCTTAATGTTTGACTCTTAACGTTTGGAAATAATAAATACAGGGGATTTCTGGTTTAACTTTAGATGGCTCTTATTTTTAAGTTTTTAACAGAAATGATGGGTTTCATGAAAGCATCTTTATGCAAACCTGCCATTATGCCTTGTTCTCACTGGTTCCTCTCCTAACAACTTCCTCCTCCCTCTACCCCAATCATTTTCTTCCCATTAGTCCAAACTTCTCTTTTTCTTGGTACACATAGTCTATCACCCTGTTTCTCAACCTTTTTATGATCTCTTCCTCCCTCTTATGACCTCCTTTCTAGTTTTCTGACCTACACACACAAACACACACACACACATACACACACACACACACACACACACACACACACACACACACACACACACACACACCACTTCAAATCTAAGTTCCATGTATGAGAGAAATGTGGCATTTGCCTTTAACCTTCACGTAACATGAGGATTTCCAGTTACTTCTACTCTTCTGTAAATGTCACGGTGTAATCTTACTTTATGGCTCATAAAATTCTAATATAAGGGGCCACGTTTTCTTTATCAATTTATCTGTTGATGGACAGCTAAGCTGGTCCTATTGCCTGGCTGTTGTAGACTAGCCATTTAGTTAACAAAGTTGACTAAATTTAACTAAACTAAGTTAACTTATTTTAACTAAGACCATTGTCTTAGTTACTTTTATATTGCTGTGCTAAGACACCATGAACAAGGCAAAGGCAGCTTAGAAGAAAGCACTTAATGGAGGCTTTCAGCTTCAGAGGGTGAGTCCATGACCATCATGGTGGATAGCAGGGCAGCAGACAGGCAGTCATGGCTCTGGAGCAGTAGATGAGAGCCTACATCTGATACACAACCACAGGCAGAGAGAGAGAGAGCTAACTGGGACTGGTGTGGGCTTTTGAAATCCCAAAGCCCATCCCCAGTGACACACCTCCTCCAACAAGGCCACACCTCCTAATTCTCCCAAAACAATTCCACCAACTTAGGGCCAAGTATTCAAATATATAAGCTAATAGGAGGCATTCTCATTCAAACCACCATAAACATGGATGAGCAAGTATCTCTGTGGTATTCTAATTTTAAATCTTTCAGGTATATGCATTAAGAGTATACATGCATGACTAGGTCATATAGAACCTTGATGATTTTCACTTTTAAGTTTATAATATCACCAGAATAATAATTGAGATCTCTCTCTCTCTCTCTCTCTCTCTCTCTCTCTCTCTCTCTCTCTCTCTCTCTCTCTCTCTCTCTCTCTCTCTCTCCTTGTTTCATTTCTGACAAAAAGCAACTTAGGAGAGAAAAGAGCTCATTTCTATTTACACTTATAGGTCACATGCACCACTGTATGGAAGAGTAGTCACATCATATCCACCTATGGTCAAGAGCACAGAGACAAGATTGTACACAATGCTCACTAACTTCATTGTGCTCAGCTCAATTTCTACACCCTTTACAGATCAGAACCACCTACCATGGGAATGATGCCAACACTAGACAGGGTCTTCTCATGTCAATTAACTTAAGACAATCTCCACTGACATGCCCACAGACCAACTGAGTGTAGACAGTCCCTCACTGATGGTACTAGAGTTGGGGGGAAGCCTTTCAAGGTTCCCAGGTGACTCTAGGGATGTGAGGGTTCCCTCCTGGAGTTCTTAGTCTCACAAATAAGACATTTTAAATTTTTAAACTTTGATTTAGGTCTCCTGCTAGGCTGTAAGCAAACACATTCTTAGAAGCTGAGCATGAAATCCCATTGTTTTGGATTAGGAAAATGAAACAATTGCAAACTTTATACTACCTTAGGAACCAGGCCCTCTGTGCCTACCAGGAAAGTGTATTGGAAGCTAAATACAGAGCCCTGGGTATCCACAAGGCATATTACTAAGGGCTCAGCACAAGCTTGCCAAAGAAACAGACCTGGGGACTGGAGAAATGGTTCAGCAAATAAGATGCCTAAATAAGCTTAGATGAAAAAAAGTTAGGGAAAAGCATCTTTAGAACAGAAGCAGAAAGAAGAAACTAAACAACAGCGCTCTTTCCCGAGTAATTCAGAAAAGCAGGCAGTCTTACACACTGCATGGCAGGCAGTCGTACACACTGCATGGCTGTGGTCCTGCAAGCTAATGTGCTAGAGGCATCGATTCTAGAAAGGAAGGGGACAGTATCTCTAATCATTCCACTTAGGTCTTTAACTCATCTTAAGGTCACCTGCCTCCTTAAGGTGGTCTCTCAGCTACACAACTGACCTAGTTAACAGAAATATTAGGTGTCTACCCTAGATTCCATTCCCTTCAATAGCTTTCCCTTTGTGGGCCTTTACTGTGGTCCTAACACTGAGACTCTCGGCCATATTCTTCCCACTGCCCCCCTCGATCTAACAAAGCCCATTAGTCCATATGATGACACGGACAGAAAGTAGCCATCTCCAAGCCAGGAGGAGGCTCCTAGTGGAATCTCCATCTCAGATTTTAAATTTTCAGAACAGTGAGAAAACACGTGTCTGTGGTTTGAGTGGCCCAGTCTGTACTGCCCCATTAGAACAGCTAGTTCAGTCTATCACCCACAATGTATGCTTCTGATGCCTTCAGAAAGTCCTTCACATACATGTCTTTCTACTTCACACAGCTTCTGTCTTCGCGTGCCAGAGTCAAAGAAACCCCCTTTGCATCCCTTTAGCCATTCTTAGGGTACCCTTCCAATCATGCTGCAGCCAGTCAGGAATGTTACCACTAGGAACCAAGCCAGGCAAGTGGAATGTTTGTGTGGTTTGGGTTCCACACAGCACTGGGGAAGCTCAGCAAAGCATACACACAGCCTTCATCACTGGCCATTCCCTGCACAGGTCTCCCCACACCAGTGCTCACAAATGGGTCATCAGAGTCCACTGTACCACTGAGCTTGCTGCCTTTATGAAGAGCCAGTCAGGGCCTGGCCAACCTGTTGCATGATCTGTGTCTCTCTATAGTCCAGGACTGCATCTAAGGGAAAAGGTGGCAGTAATAGATACAAGAATAGTTCCATGCCTCCTGAAGTTCCTCCTCAAGGATTCAACCATGGTCCTACCCACAGCTCATACTGCACATTCACTGTTCACTCCAGGACTTTAACCTGGCCTAAGTCTGAAATTCCTGGAATTGTCACCTTGTGTCTGGTCATCATTCTCTACCAGGATAAAAGGAATTGACTTAGGATGTCCAGGAAATACCTTTCCTGTCATCTGTTTCCTGACCACTGCTGGAAGAGAATCCTAAAGGTAAAGGGATAGAAACTCGTCTCTCAACTCCTGAGCATTCCCACAAGGCTGAGGCCTCTCAGACTAAGCAAGGCCCTAAGAGCTCTTTCAGAAAGTCCCACCTAGTGCTAACCTTTATTTGAAACACTTTTTCATGTAAAATTAAGGAATATGGCCCAATTCAGAATTTTAAAATTAATTACTAGTTGTACAATTGTAAAGAATATCATGTGAAAATTCTGTTGATATATGCAGGGCATAATGTTCTAGTCAAAGTAGTTAATATTCTAGCATCCTTTAAAATTTATTAACTCAAAGGAAATGTATGTATTTCCTGGATAGAGTGTGTTAATTCAGTGATGTATTTGTGTACGTTATGTACATGTGATGAGTGCAGTACACACTGTGTGTGTGTCTGTGTCTGTCTGTGTGTGTGTGTGTGTGTGTGTGTGTGTGTGTGTGTGTGTGTGTGTGTGTAGGCTAAAAGTCAGTGTTAAGTGTCTTCCTCTTATATTCTGAGACCAGTTCTCTGTGAACCTGGAGGCCTAGACTCAGGGAAAGCAAGCCTCGGAGAGAGTCTGTCTCTGTCTCTCCAACTCTGGGATTACAGGTACACACCACCATGGCCAATTTCTCTGTGGGTACTAAGGACTGAGCGCCAGCCCCCTGCTGTTCAGTGAGCATGTCACTATCCCCCTAACCCCACAACAGTGAGTTTTTATAGAACAAAAATTCAGCAATTATGTCATGGGGAAAGGATTGGCAGGATCCTGGTCTTTCCTGGCACTGTACATGGGCCACATGAGCTTGAGTCCAGCCTAGACTTCTTGAGACCCTGCCTCAAGAAATGAAAATAAATGTTAGTTAATATTAATCTCTAAGTGACACAAGATGGCAGCCACCACAGTCTCGGGAGTAAAAGTTCCTCAAATTTTCTGGTTGCTGGAAGAACTGGAAGAAGGCCAGAAAGTAGGCGACAGCACAGTTAGCTGGGGTCTAGAGGACAATAGAGACATGACACAGGATGGACAGGGATGGTAACTGAGCCTCCAAGAACAAATTAGGAAAACCAAATATACAGCCTTAAAATAGAATGTGGGCCTAACTACCCAGAAGCACCTCCATCTGTAAGATATGTAACAAAAGTCAATAAGAGTGCCATGAGTTATTCAAACAAAGTGGTGGATGCAAGGACCACAGCAGTGCTGGCAAAGTGGCAGAATTCTCGCAGCATCAAAGTCATCCTGCAGGAGCTTCAGTGCTTGATGATGTCAAAAGAAACCATGAAGCTGCCACAGCCACCAGAAGGACAGTGTTATAGCAATTAGCCACCAAGGCCCCGGCCTCCCTTCCCTAGTCCAACCTAAGTCTTCATTTTCCACAGTAGTGAACTTTCTAGATTCATCTTGTAGACCTCAAAGTCCTGGAGAAGAAGCTCCACTTGGACTTCATCCTGGGACACTGTTCTGATACTAATGTCTTGTCCATTTGAAATTCCTAAGTTGTGCTGTGTCACATCTGTTGATGTAACTGCTGGCTGCCTAGTTGAACTTATGGGATCAAGAAGGTGTGTTGAAATCAGTTCCTTTTGGGAGTGGTGGGCACAGCTAAAGCAAGGTGACAGACGTGTCACACAGTCACCTGATGATGACAAAGGCCTGGGTCTGCCTTTGCCCGCCCCACCTTCCTGCCACAGCTATGTGGTGGCCCTTAGAATAGATGGTAAGGCTTCAGGTATCAGTCATGGGACTACTGCTGGGCTTGGGGGTGCCTTGGCTGCTCCTCCTGCTTTCTTAAGTCTTAAATGATGGCCCCTTCAAGCCATCACACACACACACACCCCTCCACTCCCACCCTGACCAAAACTTAGATTGTAACCCTCCCTTCCCTCTGAAATTGGTCATGGGTGAGGAATTCAGGGCTTTGATCTCCCACCTTTATCAAGGGGTGTTGCTCTCCGCTCCTTGTTGCCCATCACCACCCAACACTTGCTGTGGCCAGAAGCCATTAGATGAGGTTGGAAGGGCCTGGCCTCCCTCACTTAGCTCTGGATCACACATTCACTTGCCACAAGCCTGGGAAGGGGTGCCAGGTTCTCAGCCCTGCTGCCATCATCAGCTGATGCACTCTGAGCTCAGGTCTTGAGGTATACAGAGCAGTTACGGGGCAACAAACCTGCCAGTGCTCAGTCCTTGGTGATTCTGTCTAGACAAAGACCATGCAGGCAGTCCTAAGTGCATAGGGTTCTGAGTCAGTTCCTTTTCTCATAACTACTTTGCTTTTACACACTGAAGAGGTTTGGACATGGCTCCCTGGACATACCCATCAGGTCTGATGTGGAGCCTGTCAGAGGCCCTGACCCTTCAGACTCAGGTTTCAGTTTTGCTGCCCCTCAGACCCTTGAAGGGACCGGGGGGAGCTCTGTGTCACCAGCAATTAGGTCAGTGGGCCTGGCCTCCTGGCTCATTGCATGCTCCCCACTCTGTTCAGGACCATTAAATGTTGAAATGTGGGTGCATACCAAAATAAAGGCAATTTGTGTGTTGCAAGGGTTTGGGGGGGGGGAGTATTTGGTTTGGTTTTGGACGGGGATAGGATTGTTAAGTATATATGTAAAATCACCAGGATCAACCATCAGGTCTGAAAAGTAGCTGGTGTGGCCATCAACCTTTCTGGGGCAAACTGTAGCCTGTCCCGGCTAGGCATCCTATAAATAAAGTTCAACAGTGTTCCATAAGCAGCACGTTGTCAGTCACTGCCTGATTTTACTATAATAAACAAAAATGCATTGAAAAACTATTAATCTCTAGTGCCTATGTATAAATTAGTCTTTGGCTCTGTCCATAGAGAATGATAGAAATTTAATTATGGTTACCTTCTACTTAAATTTGACTTCAGCTTCTCCTAATGGTTGCTTATCTTTTCATTCTGACATTGACATCAACTTCCCTCACATCAAGGGCGGCTGCTATGGCCATTTCACTGCTGCCACTTCCTGGGACACCTGCATCTCACACACACAGCAACACAAGGCTTTTGCTTGGTCCTACGTTTAGCTGGAAACCGACTCAGGAAGTTGCTGAAAACTCAAGTCCAGGGCACTCTCAGAGGGCATATGGTGAATAGAGCTGAAATCCTGTCCCTTTCCAGTGGCTGTAAATTTGATATAATCATAAAAAAGTAAAAAGAAAAGAAGCAGTTAAAGATTTAACGGAAGGAAGCCTGTCTCCAGCACAAAAAGAAGTAGAAAGAGAGAGCTTATTGACATTTTTACTGCCTCTCAAGAGATGCATGTCGGGCCCAAGGAAGTGAATCGGGGAATCTATCAGCATTGGAAAATGGATGAGGTACAGATCAACTCTCTCCCAGGAAAGTGGAGCTGGGCAGCCTCCCCCTCAAGATGTTTGTAAGTGAAAGCCAGCCCTGCTGCAGGACCTACAGAGCCAATAAGGGCTTGAGTGAGCTGTCATTTCATTGAAAATCTATAGAAAGCACAAGCTTTTTATATTCCATCCCCTCAGACATGGCCAGCTTTGGAGACTTGAGGGCAAGTCCCCCCAACACAGAGTGGGTGAATTGAATGGCAGCTTCTTTGCAAACCATATGAAAAGAGAGGAATTCCACGCCTCTGAAATGCTTCCCCCACCATCAAACGTAGTTGCTTGAGTTCTCTTCAGGCCATCTACCTTTCAATCCTTCTTTTTAAAATTTAAATTTGGTGAAAATGATAGGGAGTAGAAATTATAGAGGCAAGATTGGCCAGGGTTGAATGCCTTATTTAAGCCCTAAGTGTGAAGGAAAAGTGTTCCCAGGCTGGGGAGATGGATTTTCAAAAGCACTTGCAAGTGTGAGAACCTGAAGTTGAACCCCCAGAACCCATGTATGGTCAGATTTGGTAGCATATGTCTATAATTCTAATGCTCCTACCATGAGAAGAGAAACAAAGGCAGCAGAACCCCACAAGTTCATGGGACAGCTAAGCTGGCATACACAGCAGCAAAGAGCAAAGACACTGCCTCAAAAACTGCAAAAAAAGAAATGACATCTGAGGTTGTCCTCTGACCTCTACACACCACTGTGGCATGTACACACCCTTACTCGCATACATGAGTGCTTGTGCACACATACATACACATACATGCACATATATCATAACCACAAACAAAAAAAATTAATTGAAGTTTGATATTGATGAAGAGATGTAGTATTAATTAGATTAGAGAGATGGCCAAAGTCTATGCTCCCATCTACAATGTTAATTTGTGGTTGGGGTGCCATCCAGAGACTACATTTTCCAACTTTCCTCCGATGTAGGTAGAGTTCTACATTTTGCTAGCAGAATGTGGGTGAAGGTGGTATATGCTCCTTCCATTCCCATATGGTAAGTTAATAGATGTATTCTCCTTCACACTCTGTTCTCACCTGTCAGCTGGGTGGTATCACATTGATCTTGTGTAACAGAATGGCAAAGCCACATACATGATGAAAGCTTCTTGGGCACCTTGGACAAGAACTTCCTCAAATGAAATGGACTGGGAGGGTCCTGGAAGTAACCATACAGCAGTTGTATCCCTCACCAAGAGGGATCTGCAATGGTTGCGATGGTCTCAGGTACAGCTGTGAAGAATAAGGGCTCCTGTCAAGAATTCTGAGACTGGGGCCTAGGCGATGGTTCAGTACTTTCTTTGCTATAACAAGGATCAGATTTTTTTTTTTTTTTTTTTTTTTTTTTTGTGGAGCCTATGTTGTCAAAAAGCCAGGCATGGTGATAAACATTCACAATCTCAGCAATGGCAAGGTAGGGGCAGTATTCCAGGGCCTTAGTGGCAAGTGTACTTTGTTGTGGGAGATTATGTTGTTCCATTGCAAATAATTGTCCCCGCCTATGAGTTTAATAAAAAGCACTGATTGGCCAAAGGCAGACAGGAAGTGTGGGCGGGACTACCAGACTCTAGGAACAGGCAGAATAGAGCAGAATGCCAGAGAGAAGCCAGAAGAAGCAGAGGACAACTATGCTGCTCTAAGAATAGGTACCCAGCCACATGGCTGAACAGGATGAGAGTCATGGGTTAGTTTAAGGGGTAAAGAGTTAGCAAGTTAATGCCTGGGCCTGAGGCTGGAAGCATCTCTGTGTCTCTGCGGGGCTGTGGGTCTGCGGGCCTAAACCTTGAGGCTAGGCCCGAAAGTCTGGGACAGAAACCTCCTACTACACTTTGTAAACTCCAGGCCAATGAAAGATCCTATCTCAAATGAAGTGAAGAGTATTCCTGAGGGTGGCACCTAAGGTTTTCCTGTATCCCCAACATGTATGCACACTTGTGCCTATGCACCTACATACATACAGTAATGCACACATATACACAAAAATATGAAAAAAGAACATTCACAGAACACATATCCCAGTTAAGTCACGAAAAGCCATGTGACAGCATAAAGAACAGAAATCCATTGCTCCAAATAGAACTTGTTTTTATCAAAACACCTCTTTTCCATATTTCATTGAGAGTGATGGGTTCTCTTAATTTTTTATTTGGTTTTCACTGAACATGAAAACCATAGCGTATCCAGCGAGATGGCTTAGTGGGTGAAAGTGCCTACTGCCAAGTCTGATGGCCTCAACTCAATCCTCAGGACCCACACGTTAGGAGAGAACCAACTCCTCCAAACTGTCCTCTGATTTCTGATGTGGAATTCATGTACACAATTTTGCTCAACTGTGTAGAGACGTGCTACTTTTCTTGATGCTCCACCTTGACTGCCTAAGGCGCCTGACTGGTGGCCAGTAGCTAGGCAGAGGAAGGACGGGTGAGGCTGGTGGGCAGACATAATAAATAAGAGGAGAAATCTAGGCTCCAGAGAAGGAAGAATGAGATGGGAGGAGGAGAGAACAGGACACACTTGAGGCAAGAAGCCAAGCAGCCTCCAGCCAGTCAGGCACAGAAGCAGTGAGAGTAAGTTATACAGAAAGAAGAGGTAACAAGCCTTGAGGCAAAAGGTAGATAAAGAGAAACAGGTTAATTTAAGTTAAAAGAACTAGCCAGAAATGTGCCTGAGCTAAGCCAAGCATTCAAAACTAATAAGGCAGCTCCCTGTCGTGATTTGGGAGCTAAATGGTGGACCAAAAGAAAAGCATGGTACAGACATTCACCCACAAACTATATCACAAGGATACAAACACAAAAATAAAAACAATCATTACAAATAATATGCAGATTATCCCAAATTTTCTTTGCATACTTGGTCATACAATTTCACCAATAAGTTATCCTAAACCACACTCACACCAATATACTCATTTTAGCAGTTTGGAAACCTCTAACATGGATTAAATCAGGCAGTGTGATGGTCAATATGTACTGCCTACATGGCAGGCTCTAGAATCACTGGGTATGCCTTTGAGAGAGTGTTGAGGTTAGGTGAATCAAGTGAGCAGACTTACCCTAACTGTGGGTGACACGATTCCCTGGACCTGAGTCCCAGACTGAATCAAAAAAAGGAACAAAGCTGAGTACAGGTCATTATTCTCTGCTTCCCAATCATGGACATGGAGGCATCAGCTGCCTCGTGCTCCGGGGCCCTGCTTTCCCTGCTGTAATGGACTATATCTCCTGGAACTGTGTGAGCCAGGATAACCCTTCCTTCTCTAAGATGCTTCAGCCAGGCATTTTGTCACAGCAAGGAGACAAGTAACTCAGACCAATAGGAAAGTGAGGTGAGATGGTCCACAGTTAGAACCAAAGAGAGATGAGCTTGGTGCTCAGCTAACTTTTCTTCTTTATTGCAGTCTAGGACTCTGGCCTGTGGCATAGTGCCTCTCACATTTAGGGTAAATCTTTCTATACTAAATTAAGTTAATCTAGAAAGTTCCTCATAGATGTACCCACAGATTGTCTCCAGAATGATTCATGATCCTGTCATGTTGACAATAGGTATTAATGATCATAAATATGCTGAATGGAATTCAAACATACACAAATGTTATACTGAACAATTATAATCTCTGTTCTTCGAGAAAATTACTCTGACTCACTTAGGCAGAAATAAACTTATTTGTAATGCATTAGCTGGCTCGTGGAATCAATGGGATCTCTCAGAATCAGAAGAGAGAAGGAGCTAAGAAAAAGGGGCTACTGAAAGATTGTTTCATGAGAGGATTCCTCTTAACACACTGTCCATAACATCAATGATACATTGTCACTGGACTCGGGTCCCCATCACAGCCACAGACAATCATCTCCCGTCTCCTGGCCTACTAGCTACTTTTCTGTTGCTATGCTAACGACCAAGAAGAAAGAGTTTATTTGGGCATATGGTTCCAGAGGGTAAGAGTCCATCATCACAGAAGGGGCAGAGCAGGAGGTACAAAGGCTGCAGCAGGAAGCCAAGCACTCACATCCTAAACAATCACGAAGCAGAGAGAACACACTGGAAATGGTGCAGAGCCTTTGCATTCAAACTGTTCCTCCAGCAACACACTTTCTCCAACAAGCCTATGCCTCCTAAATTTCCCCCAATCAGTACCATCAGCTGGGACCAGGTATTCTAATGGCTCGGCCTATGAGAAGAATTCATTCAAACCACTACACCTGGGCAACATATTCCCAATGTAAGAACATCCCCTCAACTTAACACAGGCTAAGTAATAAGCCTGTACCACGGCTGCCAGAAAGCCAAGAGTGTTGATAAATGGCTCCTTCTACGTTAGCTGCTTTTCTTACTGCTATGACAAAATATCAGACAAGAATCAATTTTGGAAAAGAGGCGGTTATTCTGGCTTACAGTTCAAGGAGATGCATTCCATCCTGGTAGGGAAGGCATGACAGTGCAGGAACAGAAGACCAGCCATTCACAAGGCATCCACACTCAGGAAGCAGAGCGTAAACAGGAAGTGGAGCCAGGCTATAAGATCTCAAGGCCCGCCCCCAATGACCCACTTCCTCCAGCAAGACTCCTCTCCTGGAGGTTTCACAGATAGCCACCAGCTGGTGACCAAGTGTGCAAACAAATCAGCCTGGAAAGGGGTGGGGGTGGAGGTGGGGTGTGAGGGGGTCTCCTTTTCTCCTTTAAACCAAGACACTTCCGGTTCCCGAAGTATGTTATTTTGAGAGTCATCAGCCAGCGTCAATGTTGCGCCACAGTCCATCCCCTAATCTATCAACATTAGTTCTCAAAAGTTTGTAACTGCTCCTAGCGTAATGCAACTAGCCTTGAAAACACTTGCAGTTCCACTCACTGTGAGGTAATCACACTCCACCAAGATTGATCCAGCCCAGAAGCTAGGGGTTTAGACAGCATCACAGCACATCTGACTCTGTTACCATCATGATGTTCTGTACTGTACGTAACAAATTATAGGACAGCCATTGTAGACACTATAGACAATGAAGGCAGAAGAAGAAAGGAAAGGAAACTCACCAAAACATAGAAATGCAGTCTGGACAATTAATCCTTTAATCCCAGGAGTCAGGAGGCAGAAACGGGAACTCAGTAAGTTTCAGATCAGCCTGGTCTAAACAGACAGGTGATGTCGGAATGTCTTTCTGTGTGCTATGAATATCCATCTTTAAATAAAGGAGCTGTTTTGACCCATGACAGGCGCCATAGAAAAAGTAGGAAGGGAAATCACAGCATAGGTAGGAGAAGAAGGGTGGAGTCAGACAGTCCGAGCCAGAAGCCCAAAGAAGAAACATGTAAGGAACACAGGTGAGCCATGGGCTACGTGGCAGACAGATTCACGGAAATGGGTTGAGTTAAGATAGAGAACTAGCTAGCAATGTGCCTGAGCCATAGGCCAAACAGCATGAACTTAATGTAAGTGTCTGAATCATTTTGGGGGCCTAAGCAGCAGCAGGTGGCTAAATGGTCTGGGACCACAGGTCTGGGGTCTGGACCTCTGGCCGCCTGGGACCAGAAGCCTTATAGTAACCAATAGGACCAGTTAGCTAGAGTTACATAGTGAGCTTTTATCTCAGAGAGAGAGAGAGAGAGAGAGAGAGAGAGAGAGAGAGAGAGAGAGAGAGCTGGGTAGAGGAAGGAAAAAGACTATAACTAATAAGCTTGTAAAAGCATAATCTCTGTTTCCTAGTTGGTATGTACATGTATGTATGTGTACATGAAGAGGATACCTCAGGCACTGTCCATGTATTTTTATGGCAGAGTCTGTCACTGGCTTAGAGGTCACCAAGCAAACTAGGTGGCAGGCCAGTGAACCCTAGGGATCCACTCTGCCATGCTCCCTGAGCACTGGGAGTACAGTGTATGTCACCAAGCCCAGCCTTTGGTGTGGGTGCGGGGGGGGGGGGGGGGTGTTTGTTTTTATTTTGTTTTGTTTTTTGAGGCAAGGTTGATTCCTCAGATGCCATGGAATTCTCTGTAGACCAGGCTGACCTCTGACTCACAGAAATCCACCCACCTCTGCCCCCCAAGTGCTGGGATTAGAGGCATGCACCACCACTGCCCTGTTTTTTTAACATGGGTTCTGAAGAAGAAACTTGGTTCTCATTGCACAGTGAACACACTTTGTTGGTTGAACTCTCTGAGAACCCCATTTCTTCGCTGTTATTTCTCTTCTTTGCTCTCTGTTGCTGTGATTAAACAATGACCAAAAGCAAATTGGAAAGGAAAAGCTTTATCTTACAGTTTACGATCCCTCAGAGTGGGAAGCCAAGGCAGGAGCAGAGGCAGGGCCACAGAGGAGTACTGCTTACTGGCTTGCTCTCCACGGTTCAACCAGTTTGCTTCCTTATACATCCCACATGCCCACTGGGATGGCACTGCCCAGCGATGGCACCACCCACTATGAGCTGGGCCCTCCTGCATCAGTATACCAATCTTTAAACAAAAAAAAAAAAAAATGCCCCCCACAGGCTTGTCTACAGGCCATTCTGATGCAGGTATTTCTCAGCTAAGGCTCCCTCTTCTCAGTTTACGTCAAGTTTACCAAAAAAAAATAACCAGCGACCTATTCCATGTTCTCATGAAGAACCTCTGGCATCTGGTATGCAGCTATTGACTTGATAAAAAAAATGTTTTTATCTTATTTTAATAATCATAAAATCAAAATGAAACACAATCTTAAAACCTGAAGCAGGCTGCTTTCTTGATAGAGATTAGAATGCACATTCCCTGTCTTTCTCAGAAGATGTGTCTAGCATCTGACCTGTGTTATGCTCCGCAGGAAACTTTCTGTATCACGACCATAATGGATGTTTGTGTACCCATGTCAGCAGACAGAATAGGGAAATCAGAGGTGAGGTGACCTGGTAAGACACAGAGAGTCAGAGATAAACATCATGAAAAAGCTTGGACACATCGTCACAAGAAAGTTTCCAGTCATCTACATTGATTTTCATTTATGTTCAGTTTTTGATTTATCTGAAACTTTGTCTTTACAGAAACTTAGGTATCACATTCCTTATATAACAAAGAAACAAAGAACTTTAAATGGTTTAAGTTAAGTTTATACCACTATTTTGAAAATTAAGAGAAAAAATGTGAATACAACCAAAAGATTTCCAGCTACCTTTTCCTTTCTGTTGAAAAATGAATAAAATATGAAAATGGGAGACTGGAGGAGACAAGCATGAGGACCTGATCCTAGCATCCCCTTTTTTAAAAAGCCACCTCCAATCCAAGAAACTATGAAGGTAAAAACAGATGAATCCCTAAAGTTCAGTGGTCAGCCAATTAGCCAAATGGGTAGGCTCCAGGTTGAGTGAGAGGACCTGCCTCAAAAACTGAGGTATAACAATTAATGAAAACACCTGGTGTCAACCTCTGACTTACACATGCACACACACACACCCCCATACACATCTGCACATATATGCATATACACTTGAACATATATGACTGAACACCTACACACAAACACACATATGCTTGCACCTACACATGTGTGCAAACACATTCACACGTGCGCACACACACCACAAATAGAAAATATGAATGCTGGAAAAATAGGCTTTCAAATGTGATCATTGGAAAACCTCATTGTTGATCAGGAGAACTGTCCTTAGAATGATTCAAGAGGATGTTGTCATGTGGTGTGTAGCCCAACAGCCTTACCATGGTGGGTTAAAACAAGCTGTTTACTAGTTAGAAAGAACAGTGTGTTGGTCAGTCTTGGGCTCTATCAAAAGCAGCACTGCTTACACTCAACGGCAGCCCCCCTATTTTTATATGACCCTCAGAAGATTACATCTGATCTCTGTGAATTTCCTATATGTAACCCAAAGACAAAAATCTAACAGGGCAGCTCAGGGATGAGCAAGCCTGAAGGCCTGAGTCAGACCCTGGGGCCCATGAAAGATAGAAGGAGAGAAGTGGCTGTATGAAGCTATCCTCTGATCTTCACACATGTACCATGGCATGTGCACCTACACACACATACATGCACACATACACATACACACTCACAGGCACATTCATACACACATACACACTCAGACACACACACTCCATAGTACTCATGCACTCACATGCACATATGCACACATACTCATAATGACAATAATAAGTAAATCCATTTTAAAAGTACTCTTCCCCCATGGGTTATTATGAGATATTGATGAAGTGTATGTGTGATGTATGTAGAGTCAAGCTAAGGAGAAAGTTCATTTGGTAAAGTACTTGCCTTGAAAGCCTGAAGACCTGGGTTAAATCCTCCAGAACCAACGCAAAACACGAAGGCTGGGCATGGTGTGCACATTTACAATCCCATTCCTAGGGAGGCAGTGACAAGCAGATCACAGGGTCACCGGGTGGTTAGCCTAGCCTACTTACCTGGTTCCAAGCCAGTGAAAGGCATTGTCCCCAAAAATGTTGAATAAGGTGGGTGCCACCCAATGTCAGCCTCTGGCTTTCACATGCATGTGCACAAATATGCATGCACACTCTCACACACATAATGCAGAGACAGAGACAGAAAAATGTTAAATCAAGTTTACTATTGTTATCTAAGAGCCACACAGCAGAGAACATAGCATCTTCTAATGATAGACATTTCAAGCATCCACAGTTGGAAAAATCAGAGGACAGAGGAAATAGCCAGAGCTAGGCTCCTCCATCAGCAAGTCCTCCTGTCCAATCAAACTTCAGGCATCTCCTCTCTAAAACTCCAAGGAGTCTTGGGAGAGCTGACAGACAGAGAAGTCTGGTTTTGTCTCTGGATCTAGATGTTCGGGTGGCCTTTGGTACCCAGCAATGCCCAATGTGTCTCTCATTCCACTTAGCTTATAATAGCAGGTATGAAAATTTCATCTGATGTTCTGTTTTACTCTTGTGAAATATTAAACGTCAATAAATTATTAAACCCAATGGAAAATACTGCAAATGTTCTCAGATTTTATTAAGTGACTCTTGAGCAATGGGTTATTTAAGGACTATTTGGGGGCATAACCCTCCTACAGGAACTTCCTTTCATTTTCTCCCATTACCTGACCTCCTATTCTAGAAGCCCAGGTACAAATAAATTCACAAAGAAGCAGTTCTGTATGGGCAACTGCTTTTCCCACTTAGAGAGTGTGGGCCAGATATTGAACCTGCCTATGGAGGGAAATATGAGACCTGGACACAAATGGACCCAAACCTGGCAAGAACTCAAACTGTGTCCTCAAAGTGACCTTTTCTCTTGACCTGAGAACAGAGATGCTGTTGGACCTCGGTTGTGGCCATGGAAGCTAGCTGATGGCTAGGAATAGATGTCTGGGGAGTTTCAGAGTCACTGAGGTGGGTCTGTTTTCATAGGAAGCTGAGGGGGTGCCTGAGAGGTCCAACTGCAGGAGCCCAGCTCTACAGGGCAGATACCGTTTGCCAAGGATCATCCCTGAATACAGATCCCCCTAAGAACACTCATACTGTCTCAGTTTTGCTGACCACACCTATACATAGCCCCCTAGCTATACTTCCAGACAGGAAAACAGGTGATCCAAGATGTCCTGGAAAGTCAAAAGGACATCTTATGGCTTTGCCTGAAATCCCTACACAGATCAGTACATGAGCACAGTTGGCCATGGGTATTTGGTCACAGCAACAGAAGCAACTATTACAGCTGCCATGTATGTCCCTCTTATTCTTGTCCCCTCCTACCTGTGGGTCCTCAAGAGGAGACCTCATGTGCTAATGAAAGCTGTGGTCTCATCATCCTCAGAAATGTAGAAGGCAGAGGCTTATGGGGTTGCATCAGGAGTCAAGAATACAGCGTGCCAATAATGAGCCCAGAAAGCACTTGCCACTAACCCCTCCTCACTGACTTCACCAATGCAGGCTGATACTTTCACACAAATCAAAAATATTCCTCTTGAAACATTTCGATTCTCTTCATTAGAAGACTCATTATTTTCTAACTTATTGTGATAGGGAACTTGACTTCTATTTTTTGTAATTGTCAGACTAAAGTTTTAAAGTCTGTGATCGCTCTGACAATCATAGTGCTCTTAAGTGTATGACTGTCCACTGAGACATTGTACAACCTTCTGTCTACTGAGACAATGCAGCCTGTATGACTGTCCACTGAGACACTGTAGAGCCTTCTGTCTACTGAGGCTTGTGTGGCATTCAGAAGCCTAGTCTCTTTCCTCTATTTCTGTGTGTGTGTGTGTGTGTGTGTGTGTGTGTGTGTGTGTGCAGATTCATACAGGTGCACATGCACACGCGTGTCATGCATATGGAGGCCAGATATCAACCTCAGACATCACTCCTCAGATGCCATCCACTTTCTTCCTGAGACAGGTATTCTATGGACCTGAGTACACCAAATAGGCTGGAAAGGATATCCAAAGAGCCCCAGTGACTTCCTTGTCTCTGCTGTCCCAGCACTAGGCTAAAGGTGTCTTTCTAATCATTGCCAGAGCCAATGGAGCAAGTGAGCTGCACTCCAGAGTCATTTAGCTGCCTAGCCAGCCTCAGAGGCTCTCTACCTGGCAGGCAGGGCTTATAAATTTGGGGCTACACCAAGTCTACCAATGCTGACCCTAAAATGGATGGCTTGTCCAACAACAACAACAAAAAAAAAAAAAAAAAAAAAAAATGCTTGTCTTGCCCTGTGTGCACTTGGTGTGACACACAGTGAATCCAGGATTAGTGAAGCAAAGTGCCAAGATTTTCTTCCTCAAATGCATAGGGGGCCAAAGGCACAGGGCATGAACACCTGTGTCAGCTCTAGAGGCCGTTTTAAATACGGTGGTATTCAGAGAGGGACGTAAGCTTCTAAGGTGAGTGCCTGTTTCTCTGTGTCTTGTGTATCTTCTTTGCTAGGGAAAGTAATTCGGTCTGTTAGCACCTCCTAGTGAGCAGAGCTTCCATCGTCCAGATTTTGTTATTTCTCTTAGCTCTGTCTGCAAGGACTCGGGAAAGCATCCTTCTTCCCTAGGGAGTAGAAGCTAATGGATGTCTAATTCAATAGCTCTCACGTTGTAAAGTGCTGGCTAATAAAAAGCAATTATAGAAGATTCAGTGAAGACCTTTCTATCCACACTCCCCTGATAAAATCTCGATCCATCCCAAACGCTACACACTCACATGGGTCTGTGGTTCAGAGTGGCTGGCTGGGCTCTGCTCCAGACTCAGTACCCAGAGTGCCCACACTCGATCAAGTGTCTTTCCTCAAGCACCAGTCTGGCTGGTTTCTTCCTCTTGATGCCCTTGACATTAAGCCATTCACCATATCCTGGCACAGCCTCAGGGGTGGATACTGTATTTTGCATTTTGTTTCTGGTCTCTGTGCAGAGAGAAGCCTTGTTGCTTCTGGTCAGGATGTGCTTAGACCTTAATCAATTGTGCAACCTGTCTGTGGTGCTTAATCTTGATTGTCAACATGACAGGATGTAGAATCAGCTTGGAGACAAACCTCTGGGCCCATCAGGAAGGGAGTTTCTAGATTGGGTTAGTTAAGGTGGGAGCCCAACCTAAATGAAGACAGCAGGATCCCATGGGCTAGAGTCCTGGGTTGAATTAAAAGCAGTGAGATTAGAAGTCTGATACTCACCAGGCTTCACTTCTCCCTGCCTCCTGACCATGGATGATGCAACATGATCTGGGGCTTTGCTCTGCCCTTGCCATGCCTTCCCCACCAGGATTGGCTGTAAAAGGAACATTTGTTACAGTAATGAGAAGCATAACTAAGACACTAAGATACTCAGTATTCTGTTCCATCCTGTGCTGTGATTTCTGTTGCCATAGTCTGAACAACTAAGGTTTTTGTTGCTAAAGCTGTACATCCAAAGTCTCACAAATCCTGCTTTCAAAATCTGTGCTCTTGAACAATGAATGTGATTGTTCCCATCGTGTGAACTGTTCTGACTCGGTGACTTGCCTCAGCCCCATCTCCTACTAAGTGGTCCACCTTACCTCACCCATCCCTCCTGTTTATCCTTCACAGGGGAGTTTCACAGAGCACAGCCAATTGTTTCCCCAAAGCCTAAGACTGAGATGCCCCAGCCAAAGAACCACATGTACCCCATCATAGGCCACCTAGAGAAAGAAAGCACTTTGGTTGCATGCCCCTTGGGGAGAATCGGCAGCCTTGGGACCATCCGGGAACAGAATGGCACACTGGCTACGATCAGACACATCCAGTGGCAGAGTGGACCACTATCCATCCACTATTGATGTCTCCCCTTCTGCCCTAGGCTTCCAAGATGGAGACCAACCACCTTCCCAAGCTCCCAGAAAATGGTCATCACAAGGGAGGGGGGAGCTGGAAGAAGGGCTGGAGGAGAGAATAAAGAAATTGGGGTTTGAGGACTGGTTTTGATTTTCCCAAAGTTTCAGAATTACTGTAGACTGATTTTCCCACTCATTCATTATTTTTCTCATCACTACAAGCAAATACCTGGCTAGGAGCAAGAGCAACCCAAGGGAGGAATGGTTTGTTTTGCCTCAGAGAGTCCAGAAAGGCAGGTGTAGTCATTACTGTTTGTCAATTTGCCATCACCTGAGGAAATTTCAGTTAAGGAACTGACATGATCAAGTTGATCTATGGGGCTGTCTATAATGCATCACCTTATTAATCACAATGGGAATGTGGATGCCACCATTTTATGGACTGGACCCTGGGTTTTATAAAAATAAAGCAAGACAGCTGAGCATCAAGCAAGCACGGGTCCATGCATTTCTTCCCTCTCCTGCTCTTGGCTGTGGGTGTGTGGTTTTGAGTTCCTTCCTTGGCTTCCCCTCAATAATGGACTTTAACCTGGAATTGTAAGATGAATATGTGGGGATATGTTTCAAATTTAATAAAAAACAGTCTGGGATATCAGAGGGATCCACCCACAGTCAGTCTAGGAGGATCAGAGAGTAGTAACTCACACCTTTAATCCCAGCACAGGGAGTGATAACCTGTGCCCTTAATCCCAGCAAATCTGAGTTTGAGCTCAGTTTAGTTTACAGAGAGAGTTCCAGGCTCCCAAGCAGGCAGTGGTGGTGCCAGGCCTTTAATCTTAACCTGGATATGAAACAACTGTGTGAAGAGGGTATTTAAGGCAGGCATAGAAAGACAGAGCAGGAGAAGCCATGAGGAACAAGGCTGAGGGAGCTGGGTGAGATCTGACTGTGGTGTTTACTCTTTGATATCTCAGCCTTTCCCTGAGATCTGGCTCTGAGTTTCCTTCATTTGTGCAACATGAATAAACATCTTCCCTAAGATGTTTTTGGTTGAGATGGTTTATCACAGTAACAAATGAAACTAAGACATCAGGGAAGGCATGGCAAGGGACATGCCCCTCAGCCAGGCTGGCAGCATTTGTTCAGGGCAGGAGCTCCTGGGCAGATCAGGAAGCAGAAAAAAGCACAAGAAGCAGGACCCAGCCCCTGCCCCTCATTATCCAACCTTAGTGTTGTATTTAAAGTGTGCTGTTAGTTGAATGAAGTCCCTCCATCTCCCAGCACATGGCAGGTCCTGGTTTCTTGTTAGTGCATAAATACCTCAGGGACTGAAAAAAAATCCATGTTTCTTTCTATGGTTTCATGTTGTCACAGGTGTATGGATGTTCAGAAGCCCCTGAAGCTACAGTTGGGGTTTGCCTGTATTATCCCAAATGCATCTGTTGAGACCTACCCCACAGAATGATGGCGCAAAGTGTGAGGCCTGTGGGGTATGAAGTGTAATGATTCCTGGCACACCGTATCCATGTGGTAAACCCAACATGGTACCAGGTAAGATAAGAATTCCTGGCATGTAGTCCCCACGTGCAACCTCAACATGGTGCTGGCAGAACACTGTACGTGGGCACACCCCTAGGCATGGCTATGTAAATCTGTGCCCACCCCCTCTCTTAAAAGGAACTGCCATGTGAAACTCTCTCCCCTTCCCCCCCTCTCTCTTTCTATCTCGGCAACTCCCCTGAATAAACTCTCATGTGGCATCTGGCAGGGTGTGCGTCTACCTCTCATGCATGAAACTAACATGAGGGAAGCCAGTTGGACCTTCTCATCTCTCCCCGCTCCTCCCGCTTTCCCCCTCCACCTCTCCTCTCCCCTCCCTCTCTCCTCTTTCCTCCTCTTCCTCTCTCCGCTCTCAGTTCATACTTTCTCCTCCCTCTCTCCCATAACTGGAAGGTCTGGGAGGCCTCTGACTGTCTATAGGCCCATAGCCTGGCTCCCCTCAGGCTCTGAGGCTGAAGGCCTTGACAGGGTTTGATTTCTGATTAGATAAAGGCACTGAGGTGAAGACAAATCCTAACTTTTCCAATAAGCCCTCAGAGGCACTCTCTGCAGCAACAACCTAGGTTAAGTAACTTTGTTTTCGTTTAATCCATGCTGGAAAGGCATTGTCTGAAACGGTGTCTTGTCCAATTAAGGAAAAGCATTCCGTGGCAATGGTTTCCAGCCAGGCTTTCAAGAGGCAGATGGGACACCGGCTTTGTGTGAACACAAGCTGATGGTGCTGACATTTCAATTAGCTTCATTTTACTTGGGGGAATTTATACCTTTCAGTGGTCACATAATTACATCCTCAGCTGAGCTTGTCTCTCAAGTCCTCTGGCCCTTGAAAGTCACTCACAGCCTTTACTTTCTCCTACACAGGCAGACTTGTCCAATCTACAGCATGCAGGCACATAGAGTCCAGAATAACTAGTAATGCAGCCCAACACAGCTGTGGTGGCCTGAATGACAATGGTCCACATAGGCTCAAAGGGAGTGACACTATTAGGAAACATGGCCTTGTTGGAGTGTATCACTGGAGGTGGGCTTGAGATTTCAGAAGCTCAAGCTAGGCCCAGAGTCACTTTCTCTTCCTTCATTCTGACATCCAGATGTAGAACTCTGAGCTACCTTTCCAGCACCATGTCATGTGCCATCGTGATAATGGACTAAACCTCTGAACTGTAAGTCAGCCCCAATTAAATGTTTTCCTTTATAAGAGTTGCCTTGGTCATGGTGTCTCATCACAGCAATAAAACCCTAGGACATAAACTTACAATGCTGGCATTTTAATGCCAGAAGGCTGTGCACATCTGGTGACAGATTCAGGCCCTCATCTGGCAGCCCCAAAATCTTACTCTACTGCCTGCCCGTGGTTTTCCCTGCTGTGAAAACCACTTTGGAAAGCCCCTAGCTTCAGTTTCTCAGATGGTTCCCAGGGCCTCTGGGAACAAGCCAGCTCTCTACTCATTGTTCCCATGGAGCTGTGAGCAGAAGCAATCTAGGCTCTTGTCTGCAGTGTGCAGAGAAGGTTGCTGATGCAGCAGGACTTCATAGATGAGCAGACAGCGAGGGTTCCTATCACCACAGCCCCATTGAAAGGCCAAGGAAGACTGATCCTGAAGTGGACATGTGTCTCTGCACCTTGATACCCATATGAATCACATTACCTAAGTAAGGACCCTGAGTCTGGTGGCTGCATATGGTACCATCCCTCCCTGTGAGAAGGTAGCTCTGAGAAAGCAGACAAATCCTTTCATTCTCAAACTGTAACAACCCCAGCCCCTCATCAGAACCCAACTGGCAATCACAGCCCTTTAAAAAATGCAAGTATTTGAATATAATTCTCCCATGGAATAAAAAAGAAACAAATGGCATTCACAACCATGTTAATACAACATTGAGATGAAAACTAAATTATTCATAGGCATAAAAATAACATGAAGGTGCTAATGCTTTAATCACAGGCAGTAATGCTTCCTTTAGCATTGATAAAACATCTGTGAAGGCCTCAAAATGCCAGATCACTGGGTGAGAGAGGGAACTCAGTGCAGCCATGCACATGTTCCTTCCCAGGGAAAGGAATACAGCCTCTGGGCTCCAAAGGACTCCCTTCTGTAACTGCTTTTCCTTCCTTGGCTGCCTACTAGTCTCTAGTCTCCTGAGTAGGTTTTCTTAACTATACAATGCCCAAATGCCATCCCAGGGGGTTCTGTTGCCCACTCCCCCCCCCCATCCTCTGAAAACCTCCCTTTTCTTGCTTAGCAGTTCCCTCCATCTTTCCCTGTCTACTTCCTCTATTCCTCACATCCCCTCTCGGCTGCCATTAGGTGTGATGGGTGATTGTTGTATTAGGTTTCTGGCCCAGACTTCCCAGCCTAGCCTTGAGGTTCAGACCCACAGACCTGCAGACCCACAGACCCACAGTCTCCCAAAGACACACAGATGCTTACATTAATTTTATGCCAATCAGCCTGGGGCCCAGGCATATAACTTGTTAACTCTTTACCGTTAAACTAACCCATGATTCTTATCCTATTCAACCATGTGGCTTGGTACCTTTTCTTAGAGCAGCATAGTTGTCCTCCGCATCTGCCAGCTTCTCTGGCCTGGCGTCTCTGTTCTTCCTGTTCCCGAAGATTTTTTGGTCTGGTAGCCCTGCCCACACTTCCTGTCTGCCTTCAGCCAATCAGCATTTTTATTAAACCAGTAGACAGGACAATTGTTTACAATGGAACGGAACACAATCCCACTACAGGTGATGTTGCAATTAGAACTGATGTTAAAGATAAAACATCAAGGGTGTGGGGCTGAAGAGATGGCTCTGAGGTTAAGAATTCCTATTTCTCTTACAGAGGACCCAAGTTAGGCTTCCCAGCACCCCTGTTGGTTGGCTCACAACCACCTGCAACTCCTGCTCCAGGGGATAGGATGTCTTCTTGTGGCCTCCATGGACACCTGCATGTGCACAGAGAGAGAGAGAGAGAGAGAGAGAGAGAGAGAGAGAGAGAGAGAGAGAGATACCCACACAAGCAAACACACACAAAAAAAAATATAAAAAGATTTTTTAAAGTAAAGCTGGGAGCACTGGGGAAGATAAACGTGAGGGCTCCAAGATACCTAGGTAAGAGAGATGGGGATGTGAGAAAATGACAGAGCAAACCAGCTCTTCACAGGGGCCTCCCCTATGAGCACAGACAAGTCATCCTGCTCTTATCAGTGAACTTCTCAACTTTGTGGGGAGTTTCACCTTTATACACATTTCTGCATTTAATATAATATGTCTCAATGCAACAGACTGAATTGTGGGTTAGGACAGCTTTTAATATAGTCTCTGCCTATTCAAGGAATAAGAATACTTCAGGGATATAAAGAAGAGGAGAAATAGGAGGCCAAAAGCTGTCATATACTATATTGTAGTTAGAGTATATTGTAAGTTATAGTATAACAAAATATATTACAATATATATGTATCTGTATACTCCAGATGCCAGAGACAGCCACTTGCCATGACTGCTTGCTGGATCTACTCTCTGCCCTCCATATAGTGTGCTTTCCACTTTGCTCTCTTGCCTGTGCCAAAAATAAACTTGACTGCTCACTCACTCTACCTGTGTCAGGTGTGAATTGTTCTCCATACTGTGGGCCAAAGCAGAGGGAACTTGGGAGGAAATAGTTCCTCTCCATCACAGGAGAGACATGGCACATCACACAAAGAGAATATGTGACTGATGGAAAAAACACCCACCTGCAGGTGGCCCCACAGCCTGCAGGGAGCAAGCTGCTGCTGAGAGAGTGGCCCAGGCATGAAGTCTGTTTCCTGGATCGAGGCATTACACAGCTGCGTTCTGGGGCCAGCTCCTGTGCTGAGACAATGCTGTCAAGGAGGAAGGAGCAGCCCTCTAGTGGCCATCTCCTCCCAAAGGATGTCCAAATGCTGCCAGAGCACAGCAAGAGCATGAGCCCTGCCAGATATCAAATAAATTAATGATAATAACAATAATAATGATAATAATAATAATAATAATAATAATAATAAAAGAAATGAAGTTTCCAGAGTCTGTGCTTACCTAAATCCTGTCTTGTGAAACTGTCTGTCCCTGGGTCTGTGTCTGTATAACTGTGTGTCCCTAGCAAAAGGCTTTGCTCTCTCTTTTACTAAACAGCACAGGAAGCATCACATGGGAAAGGAACAAGGGCTGGTTTGCAGAAATCTTTAACAGGGTTTTCCAAGGGAGTAAGTCACTAATTCCAAATGACACAGATAACAAACCAATACTACCACACTCTATGTTTTCATCTAACATTTATGGTGAATATTCATTTTTTAAGGTTGCTTTCCAGCAGATGACTGCCATAACACATATACAAACACACATATGTTACTCTTAGGTCAGGGGCATGGAAGGGCACATAACTTAAGATCACAGCATGTATTCGCTTAACTTTTCAAAGTTGACTACATGGGAAATCCAAGGCAAGTAAGGATGGTTGTTATATTGTTCTCTTAAAAGCAGGTTAAACAATAGGCTCCGTCTACCACAGGATAGCAATCCTAAGTCTTTTTTGTTTATTTTGTTTGTCTTTTGTTTCTTCGCTCATACAACACATCTCACCACAGTTTCCTCTCCCTCCACTCCTCCTGCCCTCCCACCACCCTACTCCCCCAGATCCACTTTCCTTTTGTTTCCTCATCAGAAAAGAGCAGGCCTCCAAGAGACAACAGACAAGATCCAATAAGACAAGGCAACTCAAAAGGAGGAAAAGGTCCCTAGAGCATCTATAAGAGCCAGGGACACACCCACTCTCACAAGAACACCAACCTATGAGCCATAATACATTCACAGAGGACCTGGTCCAGAGCCATGCAGGCCCCATGCTTGCTGTTTCAATCTCTACGAGACCATATGGCCCATGTTCTCCTCGTGTCCTTCCGTCTTTTATCCCCTCTTTCATAGGGTTCCCAAACACCAATTTAGACTCACTCCCACAGAACATAACGTCTGGCTGTGGGTCTCTGACCCAGCTCCGGTCTGCTGCTGGAGGAAGCCCCTCTGAGGATAGCTGGACAGGACAACAAACTATGAGTGTAGAGCACTCTTAAGTCTTAATGATCTCAAGCTGGATTCCTAACTCTGCCTTGAGGTCCAGCAAATGTTCCAATTTCTTAACATGTAATATGTCACTACCTTGGTGCTTCTGTGCAGTGTCTCCTGGCAAGGGGATGGCATCAGCATTGCCATTTGAGCCAGAAGCTAGCACCCAGGATGCTTCTAACATCCAGATGGCTCTCCATGCATACCTGTTGTAAATGTGAAAGTGAATAAAATGTGCAAACGTGGAAATAATACACACTGATTTCATTTCCATCACAAAGTATTGATTTCTGAAGAAATCCCTTAAATAAGTACCACTTATTATGTTTTGAGGTTACACTTCCAAGATTTTACTTATTTTGTCACAATAAAAGCCAGGAAGGTAGAGAATCTGAAAATTAAATAAATAAATTAAAACAGTAAATATTTAAGGAGTTAAGTAGCAATAACGTGAAAATGGAAGCAGCTGTGTGCTAAATACAAAAAGGAAGGAAATTCTAATCTCAGAAAAGAAAACTGAGCACAGTCTACTGAAAATATATATGGGGAATGTAGTACATATGGTTAATTGGTTAAATCTAAAATTGATACAAGTTGATATAAATTACCAAAAAAAAAAAAATGTGAGCAGTATAGGAAGGGGAATTGTAATTAATGAATAAACATGGGAAAGCATTTAACTCTGCTGAGGATAAGATAAGTACAAATTAAAAACCAAGAAAACATACATATGTTTAGTTTTAGTGTTGGAAGACTGCGACTATATATACACATTTATTTTTTTATTTCTGACTTTGTTAAAGATTGGAATACCTTATTCAAGAAAAGATTACAGCAGTAGAGTTTCCCTGTGGGAAGGGAACCAGGGCTCCACGCCAAAGAAGCAGGGATTTATAGGAAGCCACAGGGCAGGGCCTATGGGCAGTGGGAAGTCTGACCAAGGCGATTGCACAGAATCCTTTTTGAAGACAGCCTAGGGATGTAGATAGCCCTGGCAGAGGCTTCACAAATAACTTCCAGTAATGTCCTTGCTAAGACCTGACTAGATGAGCCAAAGACCAAAGACAGTGTCAGAGCTAGTTGAGAAGGAGCCTGGATGGAATCTAGTCAAGAGGGGTCTTTATCTAAGCACATATACAGGTGTCATCTGTGTGTCAGCTGATGTTCACTGTCAGCTTTAAAGGACCTAGAGCGCTAGACAGACAAGCCTCTGGGTGTCTGTGAAGATTTTCCTGATTAGGTTAGTTGCAGTGGAAAGACACATTTTAACTGTTGGTGGCTCTATTCCACAGACTGAGCTCCCAGGCTGAATGAAGGAGACAAAAAGCTGGGAAACAGCATTTGTCTGTCTCTACTTCCTGACTGGGGTGTAATGTAACTGGCTGCCTCAAGCTCCTGGTGCCATGATTTCCCCACTGTGATGGACAGCACCCTGGAACTTTAAGGTCAAACAAACCCTTCTGTTCTTGCATTGTTATGGTGATGTATTTGATCATCACAACGAGAAAAGCAACAGTGGGTATGGGTGTATATGTGGGTGTATGTGTGTAACACACAGTTATCATGTAGACCTGCACATGTGCTGTGGATGTGTGTGTACAGCATAGATACATATATGGCAAATCTATGCAGCACACATACATCCAAATGCTGTTTCTCAGCTTTTTTTTCTCCTTCATTCAGCCTGGGAGCTCAGTCTGTAGAATAGAGCCACCAACAGCTAAAATGTGTCTTTCCACTGCAACTAACCTAATCAGGAAAATCTTCACAGACACCCAGAGGCTTGTCTGTCTAGTGATCTAGGTCCTTTAAAGCTGACAGTGAATATCAGCCGACACACCTGGATACATATGTATATGAATATGTGTGCCTGTGTAGCTACAATAAGCAATGTGTATTGCTTGTTCTTCTTATATTTGATGTGTTCTATAAAATATACCTTGCTGTGCACATGATATAAATATATGCAATATAGAATAAAAGATTTACCAGAGACAAGCGATTCTCCTCCTCACTGATTTCGCTGACGTGTCTTCTGCAGTGACATTTCCCATGCAGTGAACGAGCAGCCAAAGGATTTCCATCCTCCACTTCTCTAGCAGAACCTGAAGGTGACATCTTCACCTTCACCTTGTGAGCCTGCACCAGAATCACCTGAAGCACTGGTCTGGACATCCCTGTAAGCCCTTCCTCTAGAGTGCCTGCCTGTACCAGTCCACACTTGGTGACTTTTCTGGGTATACATGAACAAGTGTGCATTCAAACTAGAAAGGAACCAATAGCAGGTCATAGAAATAACTCCACTCAAGTCTAGCTTAATGGACCAATGATTTCTTGAGCCTCAAGAGTATAGCACGGAGTTACTTACAAAAGTATGGACATCTCAAAGGCAGCCGCACCCCTGAAAAGCCCAGCCCAGCATGAGAGACACCTCACGGGGACTGCTCCCTGAATGGTCTCAGGCAGCTCAGCTCTCTTTACTCCAGCAACTGTTACTGCTTAGAGAACCTGGGGGAGAAGCCTTGAGAATCTTTTGGGAACTTTCTGGGTGTTTATTTCTTGAGCTTTGTAAGTTTCATTTGCTTCTTTAATCTTAAGTGACCTCCCTCCACAACTGTGGTGACCTGACTTCACATCCCTAGGACCCACATAAAAAGCTAAATGTGAAGCACAATCATAGGTGACCCAGCACTCCTATAGGGAAGAGCTAGGAAATGCACACAGAAGAAGCCCAGCTAGCCTGGCACACAGGGCAGAAAAACAACAGAGATCCTGTCGCCAACAATATGGAGGTCAAGGACCAACACTCAATGTTGTCCTCTGATTTCTCCATGTTCTCAGTGTCATATACACGAAATAATTCACACACACATGCACACACATACATGCACACATTCACAAACACACACACACATACACACACGCACACCCAAAAAATAAAAATTTTAAAACATATACATACAAAAAGTAAAATGTACTTATTTATCAGTCTTAAGCATGTACTGATCTCCCCGTGTACCAGACATTAAGTGTTGAAAACCATTGTGTTTTCAGATGTTCCTAAAACTTTAAATTTTCTGAGAGCCACAGCGATTGTTCATCTCACATTGATAACTAGGTCTGTGGCAATGGTAACGGACTGATACCTAGTGAGGGCCCCCTGAATCCCTATGAATCTGACTACAGAGGTAAGCCTGTCTCTCCAGCTACATGCCATCAACTAGCATGGTTACCAGGCCCTGTAGACATGATAATCCAGTCACCAAGTGATTGTGTGATTCTTTTTTATTTTATGTTTAAATTGACACATAAGATTATAGCCAATGTTAGGGTTTCTACTGCTGTGTTAAAACACCATGACCAAAATAACTTAGAGAGGAAAAGTTTCCTTTATCTTACAATTCTCAGGTCACATCCCATCACTAAGGAAACTTAGAGCGGGAACTTGGGGCCAGAACCCTGAGGCAGGAGCTGATGCAGAGGCCATAGAAGAATGCTGGCTTTCACAGCTTGTTCATCCTGCTTTCTCATAAAACCCAGGACCACCAGCTCTGAGGTGGGCACCATCCACAGTGAGCTGGGCCCTCCCACATCAATCTTCAATCAGGGGAAATGCACCATAGCTTGTCTAAAGGACAATCTAGTGGGGCTTTTTCTCTATTGAGGCTTCTCTTGCAAAATGACTCAGCTTGTGTCGAGTTGACATAAAACCAGCCAGCATAAGTATAAGATGTGTGATAAGAACAGTATCTACTCTCCCCAGGTAGGGCAATGATGACAGGCTAAACCATTTTGCCAAAGTCCAACTTGCAAATTCGTGACTTTCCTGGGCTTTACAGAGCATGTGTGAAGGCAAAACAGCCTCAACACTGCGAAGTCCCAACTTCATGGAAACTGCATCAGAGTCCCACTTCCAATCAGCTTTTCACTTCCTACTCTAACAAACTCCCAAGACCACGTGAAGCTGAGGGAAGACATGAGGGAGTGGGAACTTAGGGGAGGGTCTTCTCTCCCTCCTTCCATTAGAGAGTGTCACTAGCTCCACCATCATTACCACGAACCTAGTCTTCACTGTACTGTTCTGCTCAATTACTTGTCATTGGCTATGAGGCCAGCAAATCCTTTACTCCAAAATGGCAATGGGATGGTCATGCTGTGCTTGGAAGATTACAGCTAAAGCACCATGGGGTACCGTATAATGTTTTCAAGCATGCATATATTATGCAGTGTTTAATTCAGAGTGAGCACAGCCATCTCCCCTAATGGTCATCATTTCAGTGTGCTCAAACTATTACAAACCCCTCTTTCTGCTTTCTGCAAACACAAAATACACCACGTCCATCTGTGGTCACCTACTATGCAACAGAACCTCCAAGCCCATTTCCCCAGTATTGCTACATCCTAGCACCTGTTGCATAGCCATTATCTCCTCTGCCCAGAAGCAGGTGACTGTTAGAACCTGCCCTTCTTTAAGAAACCAGTCGCTGGAAGGAGCCAGACACAAACTATCATCACCAGAGAAGAGGAACCCTCATTTGAGAAAATGTCTCCATAGAACAGGTCGTGGGTAAGCCTGTAGGGTGTTTTCTTAGTGACTGATGTGGAAGGGCCCATTGTGAGTGGGGCATTACTGGGCTGGTGGTCCTGAGAGGCTGGGAAAACAATAAAGTGCAAGCCTCTTGCTCTACCTGAAACATCTTGGGCTTAGAGCTCAAGGAGGGGGGAACACTGAGACAAATGTCCTTTGGGGCAAGTAAGCAGCACCCCTGCATGGCCCCTGGCTTAGTCTCTGCCTCCAGGTTCCTGCTCTGCTTCAGTTCCTGCCCTGACTTCCTCTGATGATGAGCTATGACGTGTAAGCATAGCCCTTTCCTCCCCGACACTTAGCACAGTAACAGAAACCCAACTAGGACAGACAGTTAAGAAACATTCCACTGTGACTTGGCAGTTCTAAATATATGATACCTGGCTCTACTGTCCTCTTTGTCAAGTATACTTTGTTAAGTTAAATCACATGACCTAAACTTCCTACTTCCCCATGAAAGATTAAAAAGTTAGGAATTTCCTTTGTTTGGGGATTTTCTCTGAAGGCCATTCTGGGGCACTTCTCTAAAGAAGTTCCTCTGTGCCACCATCCCCCTCAGGGGAACTGTCTTTCTCTTCCCCTCTTATTCTCATTTTTTTTAAGAAAAAAAAAAGTGAGTGAGTGAGTGAGTGAGTGAGTGTGTGTGTGTGTGTGTGTGTGTGTGTGTGTGTGTGTGTGTGTGTGTGTGTAAAGTATATGCTCATGGATGCAATGCAAGCAAAGGCCAGAAGAGGGCATCAGCTCCCCTGGAAAGGAGTTAAGAAGGTCACACTACCTCCTCAACCCTGCCAGGCCTTTTATATCTTGTCCAGATGTGGCCACTTTTTCATGTGAGGGCTAGAAACTAAACTCAGGTCCTCTGCAAGAGCAACAAGTGTTCACACCTACTGAGCCATCTCTCCAATCCTAATGAAGCTCCTTTGGGGATTTTAAAGGAAAGCCTCATCTACGTTTGCACTATTTTCTGCCTGGTGTTCTCCATCCCACCCTGGTCATGTCCCAGTGTCCCTTCTCCAAATAGACCTCATTCCCAAAAGGTAACGATATGTCAGCTTTCCTTCCCCAGGACAGTTGCGCTCCATTATTACATTTAAGTGACCCTATTGTTTTCATCTCCCATGAGCTCAACTCTTACAGATTCCACATATGAATGAGATTGTTGTGTGACCACTTTCTCAGGAAATATAATGACTTTTCTAAAGCCAGAACTAGGGACGGTCAGATTTTAAAGAATAAGCCAAAATTTTCCAAGGGAACTAGAAGGCTGAGAACCACCAAGGGGAACCTATCTACTCTTTACCTCCCTGACTAAACTGTGACCTAAACAAACCACCTTCAGCTACCAACACTCTAATCATCTTGCTCTACCTGAAATGTCTCAGGCTTAGAGCTCAAGGGGTAGAGACAAATTCCTTTGGGGCAAGAGAATTATTAGAAGAGTTATTAGCACTATGGACAGACACACACACACAGCATGGTGCAAACTCTGAGGAGCATTCAGGTCCATAGGGAAGAATGTAGTAAAGTGACAACTCATGATTACATGAAAAGATACTGACATCTGGCATAAACATGATCAGACAGAACAAGGTTTAAAACATCCAGCAAAGCCGCAGAGATAACTCAATTATAAAGCACTTGCCGCTCAAGCATGAAGATTAAATATGACACTAAAAACCCATGTGACAATTCCAGGCATGGTAAAAGGTGCTTATAGCTCCAGCACTGGGGTGGTAGAGACAGACATCCTCGGAGCTCACTACACAGACAGCCTAAACTAATTGGTGAGTTCCAGGCCAATGAGAGACCTGTTTCAAAGGAGGTGGGTTTTGTTTCTGATAATAGCATACAAAGCTGTTCTCTAGCATCCACACATACACATACATGAACTTGCATTTACACATATGTGCATTTAAAACACCTCAACAATTTCCTTAGACATAAAATAAATGAACGATGGTTAATGAACTATAGTTGCAGAACAAGGCTAGACCTATGTGAGGTTTGAGTCTGCCCAAGGCTGGTGGCTGACTACAGCAAGCAGTGTTCACTGCTCTGGGGTTCAACCTCCACTCCCAAATGCAATGGGGATTAAGAGCTGCCCCCTCAAGAGTGGTCAGGTCATAAAATATTAATATTTGGGCTGGCAAGATGTCTCAGTTGGTAAAGGCACTTTCTGCCAAGACTGATAACCTGAGTTCAATCCCTAGAACCTACCAGGTGGAGGGAGAGAACCAATTCTCACAAGTTGTCCTCTGATCTCTACACACTTGCTGTGGCGAATATTCACACACATATGCACATGCCTATATGTCACAGATAAAGAAATAGATAGCAGATAGATAGATAGATAGATAGATAGATAGATAGATAGATAGATAGATAGATAGATAGATAGTAGATAGATATTGATGGGTGGGTAGGTGAAGGAGTAGATGAACTGATAAGACATATATATGATCAAACATATATATGTATGTATATTTTTATACGTATATTAGTATTTAATAACTAGGATTTTTCTTCAATTTTTCTCTTCAGCTCTGACAAATAAGTCCCAAGTAAAGAGAAGTATCAGAGACCCTCTAGCAAGCCACTGTGATCATATAACATGAGCAAGCAATATAAAGCCTGTCAGTTTGTTATTTGTCACTGTGGGGACTTTTTTCCAGTTACCTTGCCTCTGTGAATGTGTCACCCAACATCAAAGAATACATATATTTAGGTGTCTACTGTTAAATGTATGTATCAATGATTTAAATTAACTCACAGCAAGTGAGGTGTTTGTACATCTTAAGCTAGCAAAACCAACTTTCTCTGACCAATAGGGTTTTTAGCTTACATGAACAATTTTCTTTAACAAACATCCTGGAGCAGATGGACCAAAACCATTAGCTTTGCCTGACCGGCTTCTCCTTGTTAACTGCCATGACATGAAGCCTCTCACTGGAAAGCCTCTCATCCCCACTTCTGGTATGAACCGAGCTGCAGCCTGAGCAGCTCCCCATCCGCCTGAGAGACAAAGCCCACGTGGCCCCTTCTTAAGTGGAGTTCAGTAGCTCATGTCCATTTATGAAAACACACCCTGCAGCATCCAACTCCTGCAATAATGTGACTGTAAAGGCTTCTTAAGTTCTGTGTATGGGGGAAACAAGAGCAAAGGAGAAAAGCATTCAGGTATCGACAGTGACCTACACACTGTGGGAAGATCAGTGATTTTTATCCAGGAAATTTCTTCTTTTCTGCATTTTCAGGGTTTATAATTATATATGACTTGTATTCATTGTTCATCATCTGGTTTTTCTTTTTCTTTCTTTTTTATTTAAGAATTTTTTATTTATCTTACATACCAACACAGATCCCTGTCATCCCTCCTCCCACCGGCCACCAGCCCACTCATTTGTTTGTAAGGTAGGGTGAGACCAGCCTGCCCTTGAACTCACCAGTAGCTAAATGACCTTGAATCCTGATCCGCCCAGCTCCTCTTCCTAGGTGTTAGGACCCTGGACATAATCTGTCACACCCTGCAAATGGGTTTTTTCCCCTTTTCTTCCCTCAACTGTTGGTGATTGGACCCAGGACTTTCTTCATGTTCGATAGAGCACTTTACCGCTGAGCACATCTCTATTCCAGTATTAATCTCTATATTGAGGATATATAAATTTATAATGACTTCAATTATAAAAAAATATATTAATCTAAAAAAACATATCTTTCTACCCAATTGTCTTAGTCAATGTTTCACTGCTATGAGGAGACACCATGACCACAGCCACTCTTATAAAGGAAAACATTTACTAGGGATGGCTTACAGTTTCGGAGATTTAGTCCATTATCATCATGGCAGGACATGGCAGTAAGCAGGCAGATGTGGTACAGGAGAGGTGGCAAGAAGTTCTACACTCAGATCTACAAGCAACAGGAAGAGAGAAAGCCACTGGGTTTGGCTTGAGCATTTAAAACCCCAAAGCCCACCCTCAGTGACACACTTCCTCTAGCAGAGCCACACCTACTCCAACAAAGCCACACCTGCTCCAACAAGGCCACACCTCCTATGTCAAGAAGTGCTACTTTCTGATGACCAAGCATTCAAATCTATGAGCCTGTGGGGGTCATTCTAATTCAAACCACCATCAATATACACAGTCTGCATCATGTTATGTAGTCTGTTTCTAACAGAAAAGTTGATACCCAATGTAAATTCAGCTTTAAAAATGCTAGATCCCTGGGCTGGAGAGATGCCTCAGCAGTTAAGAGTACTTGGTGCTCTTGCAGAGGCCACATTTGGTTCCCAGCACCCAAATCAAGGGAGCTCACAAATGCCTTTAATTCCAGCTCCAGGGAATCCAATGCCTCTTCTGGCCTCTACAGCCACCTGTACACACACCCATACTGATAAATAGTAGTAAGTAAAACACAAATTTCTTTAAAATTAAGAAATTCTAAGCCCATAAAGAATTGTAAAACTTATACATAAATGAAGCAAAAATGAAAAGCAGGAAAAAATGCATTAAACAAGAAGACTATAGGACTGGGAATATGCCTGTTGGTAAAATATGAAACTATGAGGGCCTGAGATTCAACCTTAGGGGTGTGTGTGTGTGTGTGTGTGTGTGTGTGTGTGTGTGTGTGAACATATTCATGCTCATAGATGTATATGTATATCTTCTATGCACATGTTCATGTGTATATGTGTGTGTACATATTTATGTTCATGGTGTGTGTATTCATATTCATGTTCATGGTGTATGTGTGTGTACATGCTATGTTCATGGGTGTATGTGTTCTATGTGCGAGTGTACATGTGCATGTGTACATATTTGTGTTCATGAGTGCAGGGGTGCACATTCATGTGGAGAACAAAGGTCAGTGTCAGGTCTTTCCTCCATCACTCGTCAGTCTGTTTTTTAATAGTCTTTCACTGAACCTGGAACCATCTAGGCCTTTGGAAGAGCTTTAGGCAGCTTCAGAAAGGGTTATGCCTACAACGCTAATGGATCTCAATCTCATCAGTTCAGAAAATTCCCTGGCAATTCTAATGTGGGCATTTAATGCGGGCAAGATTTGAGCCCTGCTGAGACTGAACAGAAAAAGCTCTACACCTTTCAGATAACATCCTGGAGGTAGCCGCCTGCTTTGCCCAGGCCCGGCTGCTCATTCCAGCTGTCCATCATTCCCAGAGCCTTGGCTGGCAGCAAGCTGGCTGGAATACAAGCTTTAAATCCTTCAAACAGTAGACAAAACTGCCAGTGTGCCCAGTGCAGCAGAACAGACCTAATCAGCTTCAAATAAATTCAAAACCTTAAGACAAGAAAATCCAAACACTGAAAATTTACATAAAATTTCTTTTGCTGTTTGGGTTCTGGATGTTACTGTATTTTTATTTTCACAAATGCACCCATTCCTGTGAAAATGTAGACAGTGCCACCCACTCTGAAACAATCAATAAAACTTTTTAGACTCCACTGGCTCAGACCTTTTCTGATCCAGAAATTCCAAGCCACTTGGGTCTAATCAATGCTTCCAATAAATCCTCTTAGGCATTTACAGTGGTCCAGGTCATCTTGTCATGAGAAGCATGGATGGAGAAATAAACAGAATTTCCCCCACTAGGCCTGGAGGAAGAGCTCAGTCAGTAAATTGCTTGCAACATAAGCACAGGGGCCTGAGCCCAAGCTCTAGAAATCACTTTTAAAAAGCCAGGCATGGTGATGCATGCTTCTAATCACAGTACTGGCCAGATAGACACAGGTGGATCCCTGGGGTTCACTGGCTAGGCAGCCTAGTCTACAGTTAGATTGGCAAGCGCTGCTCTAGTGAGAGATCCTGCATTCCAAACAACATGCACATTTGCATGCTGCCTGAAGAATATAACACTTGAGGTTGACCTCTGAGAGATCCTGCATTACAAACAATATGCACATTTGCATGGTGCCTGAAGAATATAACACTTGAGGTTGACCTCTGACTCATATCCATTTATATATATATATATATATATATGTATATATATATATATAAATGTAGAGAGAGGTATATATACATATATACATATATATGAGAGCATATATATATATAGAGAGAGAGAGGTATATATATCACACACGCGCGCGCATGCACACACGCACTCATAGCATACATATACAATTTTACTCTAAGTGCATAGGAACAAATGTAAGAGAGAATAAAATTTGGGAAAAAAAGCTGTCAAAAAAATCTCAAGGACAGATAAATTGTTACAATTTATCCTAATTATTTTCAAAAACTACAAAAACGTGCAAGTAATGATGGCAGTGGTGACACATTTTTAAATGAAATCATCTTTACTGCCAAACCGTTGTGAAAAGCAACTTATGGGGCCAAACTGGCCTCTGTCCACTGGCCAGTTCCTACCCATCACTGTCCTTGCCAGTGCTCCTTGGGATTACTCTTTCTGCCCTCCCCTTCTCTGTTTGAAGGCCCTTCTTCCTCTCCATTATACCCAAATCCTTTTCATCACGAGACCTGGCTTTAACCCAATACTTCTCCTCCAGCCAGATTTCTGTGGTCCCTCCACACCTTCCTGAAGAACCCTCAAAGCTATTATCCATTCATTTGCAGTGCTGAATCAATTCCTGTTCAGCGTGCCTGAGTCCCCTGAACTAATCCCATGCCCCCACTGAGTGTGCTCTGCTTCCTTGGGTTGCATCAGCTAGCTCTCCTTTGTGTCTCTCACAGCATGAAGCACAATGCTGGGCACAAAGTCAATACATATTGAATGAAGCAGAGGGAATCCGCAGCATGATTTGTTGAGAGCCACTATGCTCATCTGTAAACTCAGTTTGTCTGCGCTTCACCAGAGAGAATCACAAAGGAATCCCACATTGTAGATTAGTAGGTCCTATGGAAGGAAGTGGATAAAGCTCTGTGCTCCAGAGGCCCTGGAGGAGCAGTGGAGAGAACAGCTCCTCCCCACAGGCCCCCACAAAGGCTTTCCTCCTCACACAGTCCTCAAACCTGCTTTGGTACAACGGGGAGGGAATGGACCGGACGATTCGCTGTCAAAGGCTCAGGAGCCGACAGATCAGTGGCTGCCTACAAAGGCCACCCTGACAGAAAGGGATCCCCAAGAGACAAAGCACTTCCTTCTTCCCTGCGGTGTTGTTCATTTGGCAGAATCTAGTCGGGAAGGCGGGCCTTGTCTGGCCACCTGGACGTGAGCCCTTATCTCGTTGCATTCCTGTGGCAGCATCCCCTGACCGGGTCCTGGACTGCGTGAGCAAAGAAGGACCTATGCAGTAGTCCCAACTCTGTTCTTGGTTGTAGATTCCATGTGATCAGCTCTCCTCACGTCTATAGTTTTCCCTTCCCCTACCATGATGGTCTCGTAAACTGTGGAAAAAAAGAACCCTTTCTGTCTTCCGTTGCTTGGTCAGGGTTTTTCATCATGACCACAAAAGAATGAGGAGGGCGAGCGAGAGGAAGTGGCACCCTAGATTGGGAGAGCCAAAAATGGGGGATCTGAATGCCAGAGCGCATCCACCCAGACTCTGAGAAGGAATGCTTGCTCCATAAAGATGAGTGTGATCACACAGCTCAAGACGGTGAAACTCTCACTTTAACATTCCAACTACGGGAGCTGGAGGATGGCTCAGTTGGTAGAATACTTGCTGGACTTGCAAGCATTAAGATTTATGTTCAGCCCCAGAGCCCACAAAAAAAAAAAAAAAAAAAAAAGATGGGATATTGGCAAGCATCTGTCATCCTAGCCCTGAAGAGATGGAAACAAGAGGATCCCTGGGGCTTACTGGCCTGCCAAATCAATGAGCTCCAGGTTCAGTAAGACACCTGTCTCAGGAAATAAGGAGAGTGACAGGAAAAGACATCTAGTATCAACTGTGGCTCATACACATGCATGCACAAACATTTGCATGTACACTGTCTTCCACATACACACTCACATATGTACATGCTCACACACGCACTCTCTGGTTTATATGACCTCTAGATTCACAGGGGAGGGTTCACATGCCAAAGGTCAGGGGTGAGTGCTCTCACCGGGGAGACTAAACGAGAGGCTTAGCTGAGACAGACAAAGCAAATGGAAGCAATAGGTGAACAAATAAGACACAGAGCTGGATATTTAAAGAAGTAGGTACAAATTGCATCAGCAGGAATCTTTTGAGGGGATTGTACTACACTTGTTCACAAGAAGTTCCTTAATGAGCCACTCGGGACAGAAGCTGTGGGCTGTAGCAAATTGGCCAAAAGTCGATTGAGAGAAAGTTAATTCTCCAAAACACAAATTGTTGAATGTTAAATTCATTGAATAACCAACTCACCCAAAACTCTCAGGTGAATTCTATAAAACCAGTTCTTAGCAGTTTGCCACAGCTGTTTCATAGCACCTTACCTAAGATAAGTGTCTAGAGTGGCTTTGTCCCAGCCACAGCGCACCAGAACTTCCTGCCACGCTTACAGGTGCTGTGTGATGTGTGTGGCTGGGAGATTTTTGGCTTCTGTACTTCATTCTCTCCACTGTCTGTTTTCTTCCACCTAAAATAGGAGGGGTTAAGAGAAAGGGCAAGCCAGGACTGGTGGCTCATGCCTGTAATCCCAGGACTTGGGAGGGTCAGACAGAACAACCCTCTAATTCAACCTCAGCTTGGACTACAGAGTGAGTTCCAAAGCCTGGGTTATAAAATGAGACCTTATCTAAAAAGATAAACACACAAAAAGAGGAACAGAAAGAGAAGGAGAAAAGACAAGCAGGAGAGAGAGGAGGAGGCAGGGAAGCCGAGGAGGAGCTTCATCAATGACTATCTCTATTTGTGTATAGGAGGGGAGTCACGCATGTGCATGGAGATAAGAAGACTCTGGTGAGAGTCAGTTAGGGGAGTCACAGACAGACTGCCACAGTCATTGTCTGACCATCTCACTGGCCCATCAACTAGTGTTTCCATAACAATTCATTCTTTTAAGAACTGGCTCTAATAGAAGAGAAAGTGAGCAAAGTCTTGAATCATTGGCACAGAAAAACCTTCTGAACAGAACATAGCACAGGAACCAAAATCAGTAACTAACAAATGGGACCTCGTGAAACTTAAAAGCTTCTGAAAGGCAAAGGACACCATCATTGGAACAAAGCAGCAGCCTACAGAATGGGAAAGATTTTTACCAACTATGCATCTGATATAACACTGATATCCAAAATGTATAAATAACTGAAAAAAATGGATATCAAGTAATCGAACAACCCAATTAAATGTGGGGTACAGATCCAAATAGAAAGTTATCGAAAGATGAAGCTCAAGTGGCTGAGAATCACAGAAATGTTTAACATCCTTAGCCATCAGGGAAATGCAAATCAAAGGTACTTTGAGATTTCAACTTAAACCACTCAGAATGGCTAAGATCAATAAAAACAAATGACAGATCCTGCTCTTGAGGATGGGGAGTAAGGGGAACACTCATCCATTGCTGGTGGGCCTACAACTTGTGAAGCCACTATGGAAATCAGGGTGACTGTTTCTCAGGAAGCTGAGAATCTATCTTCCTCACCATCCAGCTATACCCAAAGGATGCTTCACTTTACCAGACACATTTGCTCAACCATGTTCATTGCTGCTGCTCTACTCACAATAGCCAGAAATGGGAAACAGACTAGATATCCATCAATGAATAAATGGATTTATAAAAACAGTGATATGTGTACACAATGGAGTATTACTCAGCCATTAAAATAATGAAATCATGAAATTCAAAGGCAAATAGATATTATTACAAGAAACTTCAGCCTGGGTAAGATAACCCGGACCCAAAAGGACAAATATGGTATGTATTCAAGTATACATGAGTGCTAGCTGTTAAGTCTTCAATAGAAGTACCATCCATATAACCACATAAGTTAGATATAGAGTAAAAGACCAAAGGATAGGTGGGGGAATGCATCTTCCTAGGAGGGGAAAATAAACTAGACAGTTATGGGTGAGTTGGAGGGGCCGGGGGATGGTAAGGCAAGTATCAAATGGGGAAAAGAGAAAATGGGAGAAACAGTTAAAACTAAAGGCCACTTGAGGATCATATGGAAACCTAATACAATAGAACCTTCCTAAAATATAGACTTATCTGCAGGTGAAGTTGAATTGCCCTATAACAGGAGACAGGACCACAACTGGCATCTTTCCTCACAAAGTGAAGCCTCTAGGTCCAGGAATGGGTTAGATCAACTAAATTAAACGGTCCCCACAGACATGTAAAAGGTTTTCACATCTCAACATTAAACCTCTCTGCCAACACAGCAATCCAAATCAGACCAAATAAACCCAAATTAAGAAAAATTCCAGGTTTAGTGATTAAAATGCTCCAGGATGATTTTTCAGCTCCCAAAGAAGAGATGGGGAAAAGAGATAGAAGAACCAGTTTAAATATCCTGTAGGAGTGGTCTTGAGCATCTCTGGGGAGGAGGCTTTCTGAGGTGAAGAGGGGGAACTGAGAGGAAACTCCTACCTGAACAACATGTCAACAAGCCAACCTGATATTGGCAATTCTGCTGTGAGACCCTCTTCTTGGATTACCTATGTTGTGTCAAGCTTGCAGCTAAAGCTAACCATCCTTGTGTATTAGGACAGAAAGCAGCCAGTGTGGCCAGAGAGGGAGTAGGAAGACATACAGAAGGAAGGAATCAAGATAGATTGTCTACAAGTATAAAGTTTTCAGAGAATAAAAAAATTAAAAATTTTAGAAGAAAGATAAGACCACACAGAAATTAATGCCTATGTTTTTTTCTCTCAGAAATGTGGAGAACAGTGCAAGGAAAGTATAGGAAAAAGAGATAGACAGAGTAAAAATAATTGTAATACTCAAAATTCTCTAAATGAATTGTACCAATAGAGTGGATATGTATTATAAAAGGGGATCCATTAAATTGGCTTCCAGGATACAGGCTAGATAGCCCAATGCTCAGCTTCCTCAGAGTGTAGACAAAAAGCTCAGCAGTTGCTTGATCTTTGAGGCTGAATGACTCTAAAGTCCCAGTACGGCTTCAAAGACCTGGAGGACTCTTGAAGAATTGGTGGTCATCAGTTCATGTAGAAACATTGAAGAAACTTGGTTCTGGTATTAGTAAAAGATGGTGGTCAGAGCAGAAACAATGGAGAGATGCACTCACCAATAAGAAGCCAAGGCAGGCAAATAGAGCACTGCTTTCTTCTGAGATCTCCTTCCCCCTGAGTCACCAGACGGTCACCACTCTGGAAACATGCCAACACACACACACACACACACACACACACACACACACACACACACACCGGAAGTGGCCTCACAGGTGTGCCCAGTGGTGTATCTGTTAGTTGGTTCTATGTCCAATCAAGCTGACAATGAAGGCTGTCTATCAGTAAGGATCTCCTTCTCCTCCCTGTCCTTCAGTGGTCCATGCCTAGGGCTTCCAGACAGGCCTTGGAACACATGGAGCCACTGGAGAGAGGAGGTAGTGTCCCACATTCAGGCTCTTCTGGAATATGTAGGGATCCTTTGCAGAACTGCATTTGTCCTGACCAAGGCCAACAGTGTCCTTCCTTTTTCCACTTGAGAGATGTCCTGCTTCTGCTGTCATTTACCAAAGACAGAGTAAATTAATAGCCAGGAAGTAAAAGCAGAGACTCTGCTACCACCATGTGTGAGGTTTTCCCTCAGCTGTCTTTCTCTGCTCTCTGCCCTGTCCTCGAGCAGCATTCTGGGGATGTGATAAATGAGCCCATTTTCTTTGTAGACACTGGATTTTCTAATCTGTTAAGAGTAAATTTTCCAAGATGTTGTTGGTGTCCCCGGTGGCCCGTTCTGCCCCATTTAGTCATGTTAGCTTGAAGGCAGAGAAAGCAAGAGAGTAGGGGAAAGGGTTTGCTTTGCTTTTTTTTTTTACGTTTATTAGTCTGGGTTTTTGTGGGTTTTGTTGCTGTTGTTTTGCTTTGTTTTGTCTTTCCTTTCATCATAACTCTGGCTGTCCTGGAACTCACTACAGGAGGGGCAGTTCTCAACTTACAAAAATGCACCTGCCTCTGCCTCCTGAGTGTGGGATTAAAGGCGTGCACCACTATGCCCAGCTAGGGAAAGACTTTAGTTTTTAATTTGCTTGTTTCAGTTAAACTCATGCAGATGTTAACACAGATGTTAGCACAAAAACACAGCTTTCAATTCAAAAGAGGCTAAGAAGCAGTCTGTTGCAGAGTCAGATTGAGTGGCCATGGCCTGGGAACACAGATTTAAATGACCTTATCACCTTGTTCCAATAAAGCAACAGTTACATAGTAAGGGATCAAACAGTCATAATGAAGGAACTTTTCAAGCATGATGGAAACACCAGGAAGGTTGATTACAAAATGGGGGTGGGGGGGACTGAAACCTTTGCTGTTGGCTTCTATGCTGGCTGGTGACATTGGTGGAAGCTAGTGGTCCGTTTCATTTGTTAGTTACAAGAATGTTAACTCAGACACAGAAGTGAACAAGGAAATGGCTATGCAGGAGGCCAAAGATAGCCAAGATGAATTGGAATTTGGCTCCAAACCTGCAAAATTCCAACCTCTCTTCAATCACTAAGGTTCTAACTAGTTATCAACCTTGTTGAAAGTTTAGTGGAAAGTGACATTCTTTCCAGGGACTTTCATTCACCAGTTGTTCTGATCACACAGGACTTCTTCCAGAACACAAAAATCTTGGAATCTCAGCTGTCCCTCTTGACTCAAATCTACACTGGTAACAAGACCAAACTTCCCCTAAATCCAAGCCAGCAGGGAAAAATTCCTGTGGGCCAGAACTCATTAAAATCCAGATCCCTGGTCACCCCCATCTACAAATCCCACCCCTATGAATTCATCACCCAGCAGCTTCAGTGGCTACCTGAAACCTACAGTTCCTCAGCACCTATTAGATCAAGAGGTGAGTGGCACTTCACGCAGCCCACTAAGAGAGCCCAGTCTTCTTGACCCAGGCCTTGAGACACCACACTTGGAATGTCACCCTCACACTTCACTCCCCTAAATACAGACCAGTGGGGGGAAAAAAAACTCTGGACCAGAATTTTCCATTAAAATTCAGTTCAGTGGCAATGCCTTTCTGTATGCTGTGAATCTCAGTCTTTAAATAAAGGAGCTGTTTTGGGCCATGACAGGCACCATAGAAGAAGGAGGAGGAATCAGAATAGGTAGGAAAGGAAGGGTGAAGTCAGAGACAGATCGAGCCAGAAGCCCAAAGGAGCAACATGTAAGGAACACAGGTGAGCCACGGGCCATGTGGCAGACAGACTAATAGAAATAGGTTGATTTAAGATGTAAGAGCAAGCTAGCAATGTGCCTGAGCCATAGGCCAAACAGCATGAAGTTAATATAAGCATCTGAGTCATTTCTGGGGGCCTGAGAAGCGGATGGCTGGGCAGCTGAGGGGTCTGGCGTGGCAGGGTCTGGGTCTCTGGCTGCCCAGGACCTAGAAACCCCATTACTACAACACCCATCTACAATTTCCACCCCACCCCACAATCCATCCTATAACCCAGAGACTTCAGTGGCTAGCTGAGACCCATAGTTCCTTAGCACCTATTGGATCAAGAGGGTTACCTAAGACCCACAGTTTCCCAACACCTGTTGGAGCAAGAACAGCTACCTGAGACCCACAATTCATCAGTATCTATTGGATCAAGAGTCCCTATTATATCAAAAGCTCCTTCTGGATTAAGAGCTTATATTGGACCGAGATTGTATTCCTGAGACACAGAAACAGCCAACTCCTCTTGTACCAAAAACAGCTCACTAAGACACTGAACACACTACCTCCAAGTGGACCATGGGCACAGAATGGATCAACATAGGCCTCCCGAGACACAGATACAGTCAGAACCAAGATTAGCTCCCTGAGATACAGACAAATCCTGCATTGATCTAAGGAAGCAATGGGCAGGTGCCAGTGCAAGAATACATATAACAACATAAAGAACAATATGGTACCACCAGAATCTGGTAGTTCTACAACAGCAAGACATGAATATGCCGATGTAGAAGAAGCAGAAAGAAATTACCTTAAAAACAACTTTATGAATATAATAGAAACCTAAAGAGAAGAAATAAAAAAACTCCTTTAAAGAAATATAGGAAAAGACAAAGAATTAGAAGAAATCAACACATCCCTTAAAGAAAATGAGGGAATTCTCAATGAAGAACTCCAAATGGCTGAAAAACACTTAAAGAACTGCTCAACATCCTTAGCCATCAGAGAAATGCAAATCAAAACAACTTTGAAATACCATCTTATGCCTGTCAGAATGACTAAGTTCAAAAACACAGATGACAACCTATGCTGGAGAGGATGTGGAGCAAGGGGAACACTCCTCCGTTGCTAGTGGGAGTGTAAACTTGTACAGCCACTCTGGAAATCAGTATGGTGGTTCCTCAGAACACTGGGAATTACTCTACCTAATCATCCAGCATATATCCAAGGGATTCACATTCTTACTCCAAGGGCATTACCTCAACTATGTTCATAGCAGTTTTATTTATAATAACTAGAACCTGGAAACAACTTAGATGCCTCTCAACTGAAGGATATTTTTTTTTTTAATGTGGTACATCTACACAATGGAGAACTACTCAGTAGGGAAAAAAAAATGACAACTTGAAATTTTCGGGCAAATGGATGGATCTAGAAAGAATCATCCTGAGTGAGGTAACACAGACCCAGAAAGATAGGCATGCTATATATTCATGCATAAGTGGATTTATACATAAAGCAAAGGATAATCAGGCTATAATCCACAATCTCCCAGCAGCTATATAACAGGAGAAGGTTAAGAGAAACATCTATAGATGTCCCTGGGAAAGGGAAATAGAGAAAATTGTGATGGGGGGAGGGGCAAATGGAGCTGAGAAGAGAACATTAGAGAATAAGATGTTAAATGGAGAGAAGCAACAGAGAGGGAGAGCAAAAAAGTGGATACCATGATGGAGGGAGCCATTGTAGGATCAAAGAGAACTCTGGTGCTAGGGAACACCCAAGACCCCAGCTAGGACTCCAAGCATAGTGGAGGGGGAGCCTAAACTAACCTTTCCCTATTATCATATGAATGACCGCTCTAACTGCCATTATAGAACCTTCACCCAGCAGCTGATGGAGTCAGATGCAGAGATTCATAGTTGGTCCATCTGAAGAGAGGGAGGAGAGATTGCATGAGGGATTGTGATCATGATGGAGAGACCCATGAAGTAGGCTGTCCTGTGCTGTTGGGAGCTCTCAGACTCTGAAATTACAGCTGATGAACCTTTGTGGGATGCAACTAAATTCTCTTAATGCAGATGACAGTCAAAAAGTGTGGGCAGTGTGTGGAGCCTCTTGCAATTGGACCAGAGTCTATCCCAGGTCCATGAGCTGGCTTCTCAGAGCCCATGCCTAGTGGGGAACACCTTTCTCAGCCTTGATACTTGGGGAAAGAACTCGGTCCTACCTCAACTGGATATGTCAGACAGAACTGACTCACCTTGTGATTCATTGCCCTCTCTGGGGAGTGAACAGGGGTGGGGGAGCTGAAGGGAGAGGCTGAGGGAGGACTGGGAGAAGGCGTGGGAGAGGGAGCAGTGGTGGGTATGGGGAAAATTTAAATAATGAAATTTCAAAAAAATAAAACCAAGACCAAACCATCAAGAAAGCAGCTTCAGAAAGAAAGCTAAAGGATGAAAACACGATCTGGCTGTGGCATCCGTCACCCCACTGATGGAGCTGATTTGGCTGATCTGGCTGAGTAGGCCAGTGTCTCCTTTCTCCTTCACTACACTGTCTGCACCATCCAGAGGATGCATGCTAGGTCACAGAGGGTGGCACTTTCCAGTGAGTAGCTGTGCACCCCCACAGAACCTCCCAACAAACTCCCAAGGAAGCAGAGTCCGGTAGAGCCCCATCTGGCTCCTTGGCTGCAGCATGGGAAGCTGATCTGCTGGGAAGCATTTGTGCCATGAATAAAGAACAGCACTGCATTCATATCCTTGTCACTGGGAGCGAGGAGCCTAATGGGAAATCAACTGTGGGAACAGTTGAGAGCTTGGGTTAACTCACCAAGTAGCCACATGCCCAGAGGAGAAATGACACTTGCATTCACTTTCAAGCTTTTGAAAGAATCAGCAGCAAGCTCTCCAGGAGCCTTCTAAGTTAAGTTTGGTTTTCATGCACCATTCAGGATTTCATTGGTGGTGTGTTTGTTACTTTCAGCTTATAGGTTGGGGGGGGGGGGATTGTTTATTTATTTTGGTATGGTTATCGTAATTTTTCTTAGTCTTCATTTTTGAAATATACTTTCTAAAATGTAACTATAATTGCAAACTCCCTGGCTTCTAAAAGCTTTTCCCATTGATGCAATTATTTTTGTAATAATTGAAGCAGGTCCATGACCTGTTTTCACAGAGTTGAGGAAGAGAAGAGGAAGGAGGTGGGAAAATGCAGAGTAGACATTAAGTCAGTGTTAGATCCCTTTCCGCCACGTGACCCTGACCTTTTCTGGAGAGTAGCAAATCATTCTAAAGACACTTTTGTGACAACAGGATCAGCATGGCAAGCACCTGGTAGGATTCTTTAGTATCTAGTGGGTAAAATAAAGACTTTAGACCACTAAAGGCAACTAGACTTCAGCAAAAAACCTGTTCTCACTTGGCTCCTATTCTTCCTAGCAGTAAGTCTCTGAGCAAGGTAAATTACCATAACTGTCTTAGTTACAGTTTCTATTGCTGTAAAGAAACAAGGCGACTCTTATAAAGGAAAACATTTCATTGGTACTGGCTTACAGTTCAAAGGTTTAGTCCATTGTCATCATGGTGAGAAGCATGTTGGCGTGAAGTCAGACATGGTGCTGGAGAAGGAATTGAGAGTTCTACATCTTGGATCTGCAGGCAGCAGGAAGAAAGACCTCCAAGCCCGCTCTCTAGTGACACATTACCTCCAACAAGCCTTTTTTTATTACTTTAAAATTTTCCCTGCACCCATTACTGCTCCCCCTCCTGCTCTTTCTCCATGGATTCTCCTCTCCTCTCCCCTCCTTGTCCCCCAGCTGTTCACTCCTCACATACAGCATGGAATCCCAAGGTGAGTCAATTTGGTCTAGCATATCTAGTTGAGGTAGGACCAAGTCCCTCCCTCAAGTATCAAGGCTAAGAAAAGTGTTCCCCTGCTGGGCATGGGCTGAGAAGCCAGTTCATGCCCCTAGAATAGACTTTGGTCTGAGTATCAGGGCCTCCAGAAACTGCTGACCCCTTTCAATTGTCATCAATATTCAGAGGGTCCAGAACCATTCCATGAAGGTTTATCAGCTGTCATTTCAGAGTCCAAGAGCTCCCAACAGCACAGGAAAGCTAACTCTATGGACCTTCCCATCATGATCCCAATCCCTCCATTCATGCAATCTCTCCTCCTCTATTCAGCTGGACCAGTAGCTCAACCCTGTATTTAGCTAGGTGAATGTTCTATAATAGTAATTAGGGTGGTCATTCATATGATAACAGTAAAAGCCAGTTTAGGCTCCTTCTCCACTATTGCTTAGAGTCCTAGCTGGGCTCATCTTATGGCTTCTTGGGTGTTCCCTAGCACCAGGTTTCTCTGTAATCCCACAGTGGCTCCTGCTATCAGGATATTCACTTCTTTGCTCCCCCTCTTTGCTGCTCCCCCCACCATCCCATTCTCTTATATTCTCTTCTCACCTCCTCTTGCTCCCACGCACTCTCACTTCTCCTACACCCTCCCCTGGGCCCAATGGTTGTGATTTTCTCAGGAGATCTTTTCTATTTTCCTTTCCGGGGTGCACGTAGAGGTGATCTATGGATGTCTCTCTTAATCTTCTCCTGTTACCTAGCTGCTGGGTACAGGGTGGATTGTAGCCTTGTTATCCTTTGCTCTGCATCTAGAATCTAGTTATGAGTGAATTCATAGCATGTCTATCTTTCTGGGTCTGTGTTACCTCACTCAAGATGATCCTCTCCAGAACCATTCACTAGCCTGAAAATTTCAGGATGTCATTTTTCTTCTGCTGAGTAGTTCTCCATTGTGTAAATGTACCACAATTTTTAATCCATTCTTCAGGTGAGGGGCATCTGGGTTGTTTCCAGGTTCTGGCTATTACAAATAAAACTGCTATGAACACAGTTGAGGTAATGCCATTGGGACATTACCATATATCCTTTGGATAGATCCCCAATAGTGATTTGCTGATTCATTGGAGAGATTAATTTTCATTTTTCTGAGGAACAATACTGCATTCCAGAGTGGCTGTACAAGTTTACAATCCCACCAGCAATGGAGGAGTGTTCCCCTTGCTCCACGTCCTCTCCAGCATAGGAGAGGATCATCTGTGTTTTTGATCTTAGCTATTCTGACAGGTGTAAGGTGAGATCTCAGAGTTGTTTTGATCTGCACTTCTCTGATGTCTAAAGATGTTGAGCAATTCTTTAAGTGTCTTTTTAGCTCTGAACCCCATTTTTAATTGAATTATTTAGGTTTTTAGCCTCTAGTTCCTTGAGTTCTCTATATATTTTAGAGATTAATCCTCTGTCAGATATAGGGTTGATGAATATCATTTCCCATTCTATAGGCTGTCATTTTGTCTTATTGACTGTGTCCTTTGCTTCACAGAAGCTTCTCCGTTTCAGGAGGCTCCATTTATTAATTGTTTCACTCATTGTCTGTGCTACTGGTGTTACATCTAGAAAATGGTCTCTTGTGCCAATGTGTTCAAGGATATTTCACACTTTTTTTCTATCAGGTTCAATGTAGCTGGGTTTATGTTGAGGTCTTTGACCCACTTGCATTTGAGTTTTGTTCAGGGTGATAAATATAGATATATTTGCATTCTTCTGCACACCCCCATCCAGTTATGCCAACCCCATTTGTTGAATATGCTTTTTCCATTATATACTTTTGAACTCTTTGTAAAAAAAAAAAAAAAAAAAAAAAAAAAGGTGTTCATAGGTGTGTGGGTTAATGTCAGGGTCTTTGATTAGATTCCATTGATCCATAAGTCTATTTCTATGCTGATACCAAGTTGTTTTTATTGCTGTAGCTCTACAGTAGAGCTTGAAGTCAAGAATGGTGATGACTTTTGAAGTTTTATTATTGAACAGGAATTTTTGGCCATCCTTGGGTTTTTACTATTCCATATGAAGTTGAGTGTTATTCTTTCAAGGTCTGTGAAGAATTGTGTTGGGATTTTGACGGGGAATGCATTGAATCTGTAGAGTGCTTTTGGTAAGATTGCTACTTTTACTATTAATCCTGCCTATCCAGGAGCATGGGAGATCTTTCCATTTTCTGATATCTTCTTCAATTTCTTTCTTCAGTCACTTAAAGTTTTTGTCAATCAGGTCTGCTACTTCTTTGGTTAGAGATAGGCCAAGATATTTAATGTTATTTTCAGCTATTATGATGCTTCCCTGATTTCTTTTTCAACCCTGTTGCCATTTTTGTATAGGAGGGCTATTGATTTTTATAGTTAATCTTGTATCCTACTACATTTCTGAAGGTGTTTAGTAGGAATTCCCTGGTAGAACTTTGGGGGTTACTTGTGTATACTGCTACATCATCTGAAAATAGTGATAGTTTGACTTCTTCCTTTCCAATTTGTGTCCCCTTAATCTCCTTTTGCTGTGTTATGGCTTTAGCTAAAACTTCAACAACTATATTGAATAGATATGGGAAGAGATGACAGCCTTGTCTTGTTCTTGATTTTAGTGGGATTGCTTTGAATTCCTTTCCACTTAGCTTAATGTAGGCTGACAGCTTGATATATATTGCTTTATTATGTTTAGGTATTTTCCCTGTACCCCTGATCTCTCCAGGACTTTTATCATGAAAGAGTGTTTGATTTTGTCAAAAAGATTTTTCAGCAACTAATGAAATGATCATGTGGTTTTTTTTTTCTTTCAAGTTGTTTATATGATGAGTGACATTGACAGTTTTTCATATGTTAAACCATCCCTGTAGCTCTGTAGAATGAAGCCTACTTGATCATGATGAATGATCTTTTTTCTATGTGTTCTTGAATTTGGTTTGCCAGTATTTTATTGAGTATTTCTGCATTGATGTTCAGGAGGGAGATTGGTTTGTGATTCTCTTTCTTTGTGGCATATTTGTGTGGCTTGAGTATCAGTGTGACTGCAGTCTCATAAAAAGAGCTTGTCAATGTTCCCTTTGTTTCTATTATTTGAAATAATTTGAGGAATATTAGTATTAGTTTGTCTTTTAAAATCTGGTAGAATTCTGTGCTAATATCATCTGGCCATGGGCTTTTCTGCTTGGGAGACTTTTAATAACAGTTTCTATTCCTTGGGGGTGTTAGGCCTATTTAGGTCATTTATCTGGTCTTGATTTAATTTTGGTAAGTGGTACCTGTCCAGAAAGCTGCCCATTTCTTTTAGGTTTTCCATTTTAGTGGAGTACAGATTTTTGAAGTATGATCAATCTAATAATTCTCTGGATTTTCCTGGGTCTCTGTTCTTATGTCCCCCTTTTCATTTCTGATTTCGTTAATTTGGGTATTATCTCTCTGCATTTTGGTTAGTTTGAATAAAGGTTCATCTATCTTGTTGACTTTCACAAAGAACCAACTCTTTGATTGGGTGATTCTTGTATTGTTCTTTGTTTCTATTGTATTGATTTCAGCCCTGAGTTTGACTTCCTGCTGTCTACTCCTTCTGGGTATGTTTGCTTCTAGTTGTTCTAGAGCCTTCAACAGTGCTGCTAAATCTCTTGTGTTAGACTTCTCCAAGTTTTTAATGCTTGCATCTCGTGCTATGAATTTTCCTCTTAGCACTGCTTTCATTGTGTCCTATAAATTTGGGTATGTTGTAGATTATTTTCATTGAATTCTAGGAAGTCTTATTTATTTCTTAACTTCTTCTTTGACCCAGAAGTGGTTCAATTGAGAGATGTTTAGTTTCCATGAGTTTGTAGGCTTTCTGTGGTTTATGTTGTTGTCGAACTCTAACTTTACTCCATGGTCATCTGATAGAATACAGGAGTTATTTCCATTTTTTTATGTCTATTCATATTTGTTTTATGACTGAGTAGGTGGCCAATTTTAGAGAAAGTTCCAGGGGGTACTGAGAAGAAGGTATATATATTCCTTTGTGCTTGGGTGGAAAGTTTTATGTGTGTGTGTGTGTGTGTGTGTGTGTGTGTGTGTGTGTGTATTAATATATATTAACCCCATTTGAGTCATAACATCTGTTAAATTTCTTATTTCTCTGTTAAGTTTCTGTCTGATAGACCTATCTGTTGGTAAGAGTAGGGTATTGAAGTCTCCCACTATTAATATGTAGGGCTTATGTGAGATTTAAGCTTTATTAATGTTTCTCTTACATATGTGGGTGCCTTTGTATTGGTGGCATAAATGTTCAGGATTGAGACTTCATCTTGTTGGATTTTTCTTGAGATGAATAAGAAATATCTATCCTGATCTCTTTTGATTCATTTTAGTTTGAAGTCTATTTTGTTAGATATTAGGATGGCTAACACCAGCTTGTTAAATCCATTAGATTGGAAAGTCTTTTCCCAACCCTTTACTCTGAGCCTATGTCAAGTTGAGGTGTGTCTCCTGTATGCAGCAGAAGAATGAATTCTGGGTTTTTTTTATCCAACATGTTAGCCTGTGTCTTTTTATAGGTGAATTGAGTCTATTGATATTAAGGGATATTAATACCCAGTGATTGTTATTTCCTTTTATTTTTTGATGGTAGTGTGTGTGTGTTTTCCTTCTTAGGGTTTTCCTTCTATGAAATTATCTATTGCTTGTGACTTTCTGGGTATATCTGTCTTCCTTAAGTTGGAGTTTTTCTTCTACTGCTTTCTGTAGGGCAGAATTTGTGGAATAGGTATTGTTGAAGTCTGGTTTTGTCATGAAATATCTTGTTTACTCCACCTGTGGTGACTGATAGTTTTGCTGGGTATAGTAGTCTGGCCAGCAACTATGGTCTCTTGGTGTTAACATCTAACCAGGACCTTCTGGCTTTCATTGTTTCCATTGAGTAGTCTGGTGTTATTCTGATGGGTCTGCCTTTATAAGTTACTTGACTTTTTTTCTTTATAGCTCTTAATATTCTTTCTTTATTCTGTTTGTTAGTGGCTTGATTATTATGTGGCGAGAAGACTTTTGGGGGATCTAGTCTATTTGGTATTTTGTAAGCTTCTTGTATCTTTATGGGAATTTCCTTCTTAGATTGGGAAAGATTTTTTTTTCCATGACTTTATTGAATATATTTTCTGAGCCTTTGAGCTGGTATTCTTTTCTTCCTTCTATTCCTATTATTCTTAGATTTGGTCTTTTTATGGTTTCCCAGATTTCCTGGACATTTTGTGTTATGATTTTTTTGGTTTAGTGTTGTCTTTGATTGACATATCTATTTCCACTATTGAATATTCTACACCAGAGATTCTCTCTCCCATCTCTTGCATTCTGTTGGTTATACTGCATCTGTAGTTCTGGTTCATTTCTTCAGATTTTCCATTTCCAGCATTCCCTAGGTTTGTGCCTTTATTATTTCTATTTCAATTTTTAAATATTGAAATGTTTCCTTCACCTGCTGGATTGTTTTTCTTGGTTTTCTTTATTTTCTTTAAGGGATTAGCTGATCTCTTCCACTGTTTGTTGTTGGTTGTCTTTTCCTTATTGCTATAAAGGAATTTTTATTTCCTCTCTTTAGGCTTCTATTATCTTCATAAAGTTGTTTTTAAGGTCGTTTCCTTCTGCTTCTTCTACATTGGCATAGTCAGGTCTTGCTGGTGGTGCCATATTGTTCTTTATGTTGCTATATGTATTCTTGCTCTGGCATCTTCCCATTGCTTCCTTAGATCAATGCAGGATTCGTCTGTGTCTCAGGAAGCCTCTGCTGGTCCAATCTGTGCCCGCGGTCCACTTGGAGGTAGCATATTCTGTGTCATAGTGAGCTATTCTTGGTGCAATAGAAGTTGGTGGATTTTGTGTCTCAGGGATCCAATCTTGGTCCAATATGAGCTTTTGATCCAGAAGGAGTTCTTGATCCTATAGGGGCTCTTTATCTAATAAGGGCTCATAATCAAATAGATGCTGGGGTGTAGTAGGATTATGCTGTCATATTGTAAAGAATTGTTCCACCTACTGGTTTAATAAAACTGATTGGGTGAAGGCAGACAGGAGGTGTGGGCAGGGCTACCAGACTAAGAAAATTCTGGGAACAGGAAGAATAGGGCAGAGATGCCACAGAGACACCAGGAGAAACCAGAAAATGCAGAGGACATCTATACTGCTCTGAGAAAAGGTACCTAGCCACATTTCTGAACAATATATTCATCATGGGTATAGTTAGCAAGTTATATGCCCTACGTCAATCAGCATAAAATTAATGTAAGTGCCTGTGTATCTCTGTGGGTCTGCAGGTCTGTGTGTCTGCTGGTCCAAATCTTGAGGCTAGGCTGGAGAGTCCAGGCCAGGAACTGTGGGTCTCCAGTAGCTGCTGAAGTCCCAAGGTCACCAGGCCAGTTTGGGGTGGGATTTGTAGATGGATGTGTCCAAAGAACTGGAATTTTAATGGGGAGTTCTGGCCCACAGAATTTTTCCCTGATGACCTGGATTTAGAGAAGAAATGGGTGGGGAGGTTTTCCAAAGGTTATGTTCCAAGGCCTAGGTCAGGGAGACTGGGCTCACTGGCTGGGCTGGGTGATGTGTCATTCACCCCTTGATCCAATAGGTACTTAGGAACTGTGGATCTCAAGTAGCTGCTGAAGTCTCCCAGGTGAGGGGACCAGATTGGGATTTAGGGTGGGATTTGTAGATGGGGGATTCAGCAAATTGGAATTTTAATGGGGAGTGCTGGCTTGCAGGGTTTTCCCTGATGGCCTGAATTTTGGGGGAAAATGCTGCCTCTGACAATTCTACACCCACTTCAATGAGGTCACACCTCCTAGTAGTGTCACTGCCTGTGAGCCTATGAGGGCCATTCCTATACAAACAAGCACAATACCAAGCCTGTTTCCTTATGAGCAGGTATATATATGGTTTGTGTATGGATGTATGTGATTTTGTATGTGTATCTGTATATGTGTGTATGTGTGTGTGTGTGTGTGTGTGTGTATGCACATACACAAAGAGAGAAAGAGATGGATGAATGGATGTGTGAGTGTCTATATGTGTGTATGTGTATATGAGTGTGTATGTATGTATGAGATGCAGCCCAAGAGAATTGTAATAGTCAGTCTTGACCATCAACTGATTGGATGTAGAACCAACTAAGAGTCATACTCCTGGGCAGATCTGTGAGGGTATTTCCAGGAAGGACTAATTGACAAGGAAGAAACCCTTCTCTGATATGAGAAAGCAGATTCTTCAGCTTTCTAACCTTCTGTAACTATGATTCTACAGGATCTCTTGAGGCCTTAAGCACGAGATTGGGACATATTCATGAGCTCAGCAACTATTGGATTCTCACCCTCTCCACTATTAGACTGTCCAAGTTGTACTGTGTAAGCCATTCTAATAACTCTTTCAATACACATCCATCCTTCACTTCTACTTCTCTAGAGATCCTGACTCATACAGGAACTATCTGTCACGTGGTAGCCATTGCTATTTTGGTTTCTGGAGGTGAATGAGTGAAGGGCCAACTCTAACCAAGTGTCCTAAGTAAGACAGAAGTTCTGCTGAACCCTGAGTTGTCATTATTCTCTTGTTTTTCAGAAGAGAATTTCCCAATTTCTGATCTAAGAACCCCTCCAATGCCAAGAGCAAGCTTTCTCTTCTGGAAGCAAGTATACTAGAGGCATATAGTGGAAAGCTAATGTCAATTATTCATAGGGTCACTGGACCATGAATATGATTTAGTGTGATTTGTGCCTGTGGTTCAACTGAGAGTCTTGTGGATAGAACACTTCCCCATCACAGGCAGGCAGCCATGGTATCACCTATCTAAGTGTCCTTTCACCTCAGAGCCCAGAAGTCAATGTCAGATGTCAAGAGAATTCTGAACATCCACAATGAAGCAAAAAAGAAGATAAAAGGTGAGCAATCTCTTGCATTTGTGTGACCTAAAAAAAGTGATCTTGTTTCTGAGCCTCAACTTTCTCTTTTGTAAACTGACCACACCCTTAATTCTGCTCAAGCAGTGGTGGTGGGGTGTACAGCACATGGTAACCTTAGACCAGCCATGCAGGTAACAGCAGGCAGGACAGGAGAAGGAGAAGAAATGGGTGAAGAGAAGCTGAGTAGATGATTTGTTTGGAAAAGTATTTGCTGCATAAACATCAAGTCCTCACTTTGATTCCCCAGAAATCACATCTAAGAAAAAAAATATCTAAGCATAGTGATGCATGCTTATAATCCCAGGGTTGAGGAGAGGAAACAAGGTGGTCCCTGAGACTCTGTGGGTCAGTCTAGGCTAATTAGATACCTAATGCAAGAGACTCTATCTCCAAAGATCAGGAGGGATAGTAACAGAGAAAAACATCCAAGATTGACCTCCAGCCTCCTCATGCAGACACACTTGCACATACAAACACATATGCACACAAAAAGATAAGGAGCAACTGTTGTTTATGAGACCAAGTCCTTCAAAAATTGGAGAAGATATTCAGTCTCAGTCCTCAGAACTCCATCACGGCTGTGCCCCACCCCAGCTCAGTCCCCAGCACTGACACTCAGAGTGAGTGGAAGCTCTGGCTTCTTCCACATCAAGATGGACCCCTCTTATCAGAACACAGGAGCATTTTCTGAGTGGGCATTGATGAGGAGCACTCGTGTTGTCTCAAGTTGCCTCCATGACAACTCCGACTTCAGGATGGCCTTCCGAGAGGTTAGTCATTAGGCAGGTACTTTCAGGGACAAACATCTAAATGATTATGAAAAAGCTGCTGCTTCCTTTAAATTATTGTGAGTCTGTCTCTAAATTTTCTGTTTATTTCAGATAATAGCATCAGAGGTGTAGGTCAAAGCCTGAGCCCTGGCAGTACTAATAAACCAGATTCAAAGTAACAAGTGTTAATGAAAAGCAGAGAAGAGAATCTAGTCACCGGGACCACATTAGGAAGCAGAACAAAGATTCAGTGACCCTCAAGTCCATCACGGGGACCTGACATTAGGTTCAGGTTTAAACAGAGAGCAAGATGTACACACGGTTAAGCAGTCTTGGGTAAGGTGTGGGCCTGCTGTCATCTTTGTGTGCAGTCTCACTCATAGGCCATAGGTGGTCTGACAGCTGTCAGAACTTTATGAAATCTCTTCCCAGAGACAATCTCCTCCTCTAGCTAACACAAAGAGCTCATCCTCCTAGTGTGAGGAAAATCCAGACAACCCAAGGGAGGGTCAGAATCTGTCCTTAGGATGCCGTCTTTCTTGCCAGAATAGTTATAATAAAAACAACTGGAGAAAGCCACATAAATTGCAGAGTCACCCTGACTCAGTCTTTTTAGCTGATCTAAAGTAGACACTAAGTCAGAAGTTGATCCCTTTCTTCAGTATGCAATGAATGGAAAAGCCTAACATAAGCTGAGCACATTCGCAATGTGCCTAGTTAAGATGTCCAAAAGCTGCTTTTGATAGAAAGCACTGATTCCCCAGCTTGGGCCCACAAGGAAGCTAACAGCAGATGAAAAGGCCTGGCACCTCCACCTGCATTTTGTGTCTGCTCCATGTCTCCCCCTTCTTGATTCTACACAAGCATGGCAGTCACTAAGATCTGCCACCCTGACCTGGATCGTCACCCTTCAAGCCTGAAAGTGCAAAGATAGTGTTGGATCCTAGAATTACACAAATTAACAGGGAGCCAAACACCAAAGTCTATTAACTAGAAGTATCTTTATTAAAGACACCACAGGGAACAAAACTTCTAACTAGTTAGGGCCACAGAGAATTGTTTGGTTCTGTGACCCTGACAAAGGGCTATAAGCATCTTTTTATAACCAAAGGTTATACACAGGACAGAGAGTACATATCAGGATTTATGGCCTCTCAGAAACAAGAACTTTTTTTTTGAGACAGGGTTTCTTCTCTTCTCTAGCCTTGACTGTCTTAGAACTCATTATGTAGACTAGGCTGGCCTCAAACTCACAGAGATCCACCAGCCTTTGCCTCTTGAGTGCCAGGATTAAAAGCATGTGCTACCACCACCTAGCAGGTCTACAATTCCTGTGGAATGCACCCTCAGTGTCATGATTTACAATCTCTAATTACAGAGTGTTAGTTCAAGATTTTACACAACCTGGGTCTGTTCTAACTGCTTTCCTGTCCCTGGGAGAATGTAGGGCAAAGGGTCAGGTAGCTTGTTTTAAGGCCATTATCAGGCTATAGGAATAGAAGTTTTTCATATTCCTGGGCTCCTCAGAAGGGAGTCTGGTCATTGCCCTAAGCTATGCTGTGATTACAACTTTCTTGAACCTCTATATCGAACCAGAACCAAAGCTTGACCAGAGCACACCTTGAAAAGACTGCTTGGTTACACATGCCTCTTACCCATCTGCAGCAATTCTTCCCCTACTTAAACCTAAGACTCACATAAGTACCCCCAAAGACAGACATAGGATGACCAGAACTCTTCCCAGTATATGATTATAGCAGGTCTTTCTTTGGACCAACAGCGCTCAAATAACAGAGACTTATTATCAATTATGAAAGCTCAGCCATAGCTTAGGCTTGTTCTTTCTGCTCAGAGCTGTGCATCCCATTTCCTCCATGTCTGGCTGGCATATACCCTCCTGACCGATTCTTCCTGAGTTCCTCTCCCTCCCTCTTCTGTCTATTCTCTCCTGCTTAGCAATTGACCATTCAGCTCCTTCTTAAACCTATCATAAGGTGACTTAGGAGAAAAAGTAAAACAGACACATCTTCACAGTGTACAAAAAGATTATCTCACAACATATGGCAACTCTACTGTTGGTTTTCCATTTGAGACAAGCTCTCATTGTGTAACCCGAGCTGGTGTGAAGTTTGCTACATAGACTAAGCTGGCTGTGAACTTATCACACTCTTCCTGCTTCTGCCTCCCAGATGCTAGGGTTACAGGCATGCGCCACCATGCTCAGCCTAACTCTCCTTACCTTGCTTTCCATCATAACTTATCTCTAATTGACATGTTGAGACAAGTGGTCAAGCCTAGTTCATTGGAACTTCTAGAATCAGAGTTTTTGTCCTGAAAGTTGGTGCATTCCCACCTCTTTAAGAGATGAATCTGCCATGTATGACCATGTATGAGAAAGTCCTCCTGCTTTGGTTGTTAGGGAGACATGACTTAGGACACCCCTTATGTGCTATAAGTAGTGTGTCTTCATTGTTGTATACTTGTTGTGCTTACAGATTTGTGCCCAACAAGGTTCAACTTCCTGTCCCTGTCACAGGGTGAGTCCTCATGACCAGGAAGCTCTTACTGTCCTTCAATCTTTTGGTCACTGTGATGGTTAATTATAATTGTGCATCGTACTTTGACACAATAGTAGATCACCTGGAAAGAGTCTCAGTGTGGGATTGTCAAGGTCTGGTTGACCTGTAATTATAATTGTGCATCGCACTTTGACACAATAGTAGATCACCTGGAAAGAGTCTCAGTGTGGGATTGTCAAGGTCTGGTTGATCTGTGAATGTGTCTGTGGGGGATTACCATGAGTACATTAATTAAGGTAGGAAGAATCTCCTATTTTGAGTAACACACAATTCTGTAGGCAGGGAATTCTAAACTGAGTAAAAGTGGATAAGGTGAGCAGAACACAGGCATTCCTACATCTGTTACCTGTGGGAGATTGTGTTGTTTCATTGTAAATAATTGTCCCACCCACTGGTTTAATAAAAGTGCTGATTGGTCAAAGGCAGGCAGGAAGTGTGGGCAGGGCTATCAGACTAAGAAAAACTCTGAGAACAGGAAGCACAGGGCAGAACGCCAGAGAGAAGCCAGAAGAAGCAGAGGAGAACTATGCTGCTCTAAAGAAAGGTACTGAGTCTCATGACTGAACAGGATAAGAGTCATGGGTTAGATGAAGGGTACAGAGTTAGCAAGTTATATGCCTGGGCCTTAGGCTGATCAGCCTAAAACTATTGTAAACACCTGTGTCTCTGTGGGTCTGTGGGTCTGTGGGCCTAAACCTTGAGGCTAGGCCCAAAAGTCCAGGCCAGAAACCCCCTACTACAGCCTGTGTTGTGTCCCTGATGTTTTTGTCAGGGTATTTTATCACAACAGAAACAAAACTAGGACAATCGTTCACCAAGAGCTTGTTGAACAGCCACCATGTGCCCATCAGAAGCTTGCACACCAACCAACAGGACAGACATCTGGACAGACAGGCATTTTCAGTATTATAGACTCCCTGGCACTGAGTTGACAGAATGAATGCAAACTTTGACTCTGATCATGAGAACTCCTGAGGCTGGCCTCTGTCTAATGGAATATCCAGCCACCATGAGTCAGGTGGCCAGCACCCCACAAAACTAATGCTGGCCACCTGCTGGTATGGCTACCCTGGCCTGCTCCTCCTTGGCCAGCTTCTTTATCTACTTCCAGTCTCTTTTCCAAATGGCCTCAGCCTGTATTCTTGCCAGTCTCCTAACTGCAGGCTAATGATATCCCACGCATATGATGTGTGGCTGACTTCAACCTTCCTGCTCTTGTAGGATCCTTGAAACATCACTGGATGGTGTGTTCTCTCAGTACCTATTATGAGAGACTTCGGTGCTTCTGTTCTGTCCTGCTTCACCGTAGCCCTCTGCAGCATACCAGAAATGCCATGTGACACTGAAAGCCTCTTCATTCTGATTTGAGCTTTAAATGTGGACCTGACTCCCTCAAGCTCCTGGTTTCCCCAGCCAAGGGAGAGTAAAATTATATGTGCCTCCCAGTGTTGTCAGCTACTAGGACAGAGTAATCTCAGGGGCACAGAACAGCTCCCATACCCTCCCCCAAGTCCTCCCTTCCTTGTTCACTGGTGCCTGAAATTACTTCAACAGAAAGAAGTATGCTTTAGTACATAATTAGAAGTAGGCCTTTAAACATAGATTTCTCTGGTTGAGAAAACACAGTGATTACTCTCTTACTGAATTATCAATCAATGATTCTCAAAGAAATGAGAGAGAATGTTCTGATCTCCAGGGGTGGAGACTGAGGGCAATTATGGTTCTTCATTAAAGCATATTCAATGGCATAATCTAGATTTGGAAATCCAGGAGGGCAACTGGTAACCCATGTGTGTGGTGATATATTGTATATTTAATAAAAATTAATAGTCTGGAATATAAAAAGACTCAGTCACAGAGCCAAGCCTGGAAGATCGGGGGAATGGTGACCCTCACCTTTAATATCATCTCTCAGGAGGCAGAAAGTATCTCTGAGTTCAAGGCCAAACAGCCATGCAGTGATAGCACACACCTTTAATCCTAGCTCTAGGAAAGTTGAACCAGGAATAAAGACATCTGGTCCAGGGGAGAGAAGGAAAGAGTTCAACTTTCCCTGCAACTTCCCTGAACTGCTGAGGAGAGTTTAGGAGTTGGAGGATTCATGGAGACAGGCCTAAGGAATCAGCTGGGTGAGAAATGGCTGTTGTTTGTTTTTCTATCTCTCTCATTTTTCTGCTTTTCCCCAATGTCTGGTCCCGAGTTTTTAGTATTATAATACCAAGTAGAATTCATACAATACATGAGTGATAGTTTCTTTTCATTGTCAACTTTACACAGTTGAGAATAACCTAGGAATGAAGTCTCAATGGAAGACTATCTACATTAGATCAGCCTGTGGGCATGACTGTGTGAGATTGTCTTAATTGTTAGTTGATGTGGGAAGATCCAGCCACTGTGGGCGACATCATTCCTTAGGCAGGGGACCCTGGAGAGGTGGGGAAGGCAAGCTGAGCACAAGCATGTAAGTATTCATTGCTCCCTGCTCTTGACTGTGGATGTGATATGACTTTCTGCCTCAAGTTCCTGTGCCTTGACTTCCCTGCAGTGCTGCCTGCAACCTGGAACTGGGGGCTAAGTAAATACTTTCTCCCTTAAGTCACTTTTGTCAAGGTATTTTATCATGGCCACAGAAAAGAAAACTAATAACATGTTACAATGTCAAATGCAAGCATATTTTGTTTTAATAATTCTTGTGAGCTTTCCCTGGAGACACCCTTGTGTACATGCAGAAAGAGACAAATACCAGAATGTTCCATAAAGCATAGTTTATAATGAAACTAAGAATTCAGGAGCTAGAGTTCATGGCTCAGTGGAGAAGAGCAATTGCGGTACAAGCAGGAAGACCTGAGTTAGAATTTCCAGCACTATGGCTAAGGCATGGCATGCAAACCTGGAACCTCAGTAGGATAGAAAGTAGAAATGGGAGGGCTCTGGAGCTCAAGAGCTAGCTGACATCCTTGCTCCAGGCTTAGTGAGAAACCCTGCCTCAAAGGAATAGGCCAAAAGAGTGGTAATAAGGGTGCCCTATATCCTTAGCCTTCACACATATATGAACAGGTGCATACACATATCTCACACATACAGAACATGCACAAGTTTACACACCTCACTCATATACCACATGCACATTAATACACACTGCACATATATACAGATGCACACAGACACACACACCTCACACATACACATGCATACATACTACACAAATATATACAGGCCCACAGATGCACATACATCACATGCACATGCATACACACTGCACACATACATCACTTAGACATACATACACAGTACAAACAGATACACAGATACACACACAAAAAAAAAATCTATTTACATGCCCCTTTATAGGAATCTGGCCCAGTAACCTGTGATGCTTCTATACTATGAGATATTAGGTACCAATCAAAAAGAAACTAAGGAAATTTAACTAGGCTGCTATGAGAGATCTTAGAGATGGTTTTAAGTAATAATAATAATAATAATAAAGCTTTAAGATAACACAAGGAGAATAATTGCACCAGAGCTGGGAGGATGGCTCAGTGGATAGTGCTTGCTGCACACAAGCATAGTAACAGGGTTCAGATACCAGAAACCATATAAGTGCCAGGTGGGCATGGTATCCTACCTGCAATTTAATATTCAGAGGCAAGCTGGCTAATTCTGGATTCAACTGAAAGACTGTCTCAATGAAGAAGGCAGACAGTAATCAAGGAAGACCCCCGACATTGACCTTAGGCCTTCATGTGTACATGTATACACTTACACACACTCATGTCCACACACATACAGATCTACACACCATACATACCTACACATGTAAAAACTGACTGGAAAAAGAAAAAGAGTAATTATACTCACAATAAAAAAAAATAAACCTTTTTCTTTCAATGACTTGTGTCAGCATTCAAATATATAAGGAAAAGATATGAAAGGAGGCAGGTAAAACAAGAGCAGCTATGTTTAAGAGGTGACTAAGAATTCCTGGCATGTAGCAGCTTCGGGGTAAATTGCTAGTCTGATAATCCAACTGGCAGTAGGTGAGAATTCCTGGCACATAGCAGCCAACTTGGCCATGGCACAGGCCTACAAAGGGCACACCCCTAGGCGTGGCTATGTAAATCTGTGCCCAACCCTTCAATTAGAAGGAGACACACATGAAAACCATTCTCTTTTCTCTTCCCCTTCCCCTTGTACCCACTTGGTAACTTTCCTGAATAAACTCTAGGTGGCAGCTGGTGGTGTGTCTCTGTTGTCATGTGCAAAACTGACATTTTGGAGCCATGGCTCAGATACCCTAGGTGCTGACCAGTGCTTAGTGATAGCTAGCATTGGGTTTTCCACCCACCCTAGTAGTGGCTAATGTTGTTTCAGGCTTTGTCCTAACACCTACCCTAAGAACTGATGAGAACTTAGCCAGCCTTGATTCCCCAGGACCACATTTTGGCTAGATGATGGCCCAGATTTAGCGGTGGAATCCCACCCCTCTGGGCCTCAATAATAAAAAATAAGCCAGCAAAAAATATCTCTCCATCCTCACCTCTAAGATGTGTTGTTACAGTGTGGTTCTCACTATCTGTTACAATGTGGTTTCTTGGTCCAGGGCAGCCAGAGGCCCAGAGGCCCAGATTCACAGACCTGCAGCCCCAGACCCCTTAGCCACCCGCTGCTGTTCAGGCCCCAGAAATGACTCAGATGCTTATATTAAGTTCATGCTGTTTGGCCTATGGCTCAGGCACATTGCTAGCTAGCTCTTACATCTTAACTCAACCCATTTCTATTAATCTTTCCTGCCACGTGGCCTGTGGCTCACCTGTGTTCCTTACATGTTGCTCCTTTGGGCTTCTGGCTCCTTCTTTCTCTGACTCCGCCCTGCTCCTCCTACCTATGCTCTGATTTCTCCTCCTACTTTTTCTATGGTGCCTGTCATGGGCCACAACAGCTCCTTTATTTAAAGATTGCTATTCACAGCATACAGAAAGGAATTCCCACATCAATGTGTTGAGATTCTCAAGCTGCTTAGCCTTTTTGCCTTACCTGGACACCACCAAGCTTATCCGTTATTACACAAAGAAATGGCCTAAGTACCATTAGAAAATAACTCAAAATGGCCACCTGATGGCTAACTAGACCCTGATATTTTACGGGAGCCAACTTTCACAAGTGTGAGGGCTTATGGAAAGAGTTTCCCCATCTCTTTCCATATTTCAGCTCTAAATCTTCTCTTCCGGCTTCCTGTTCTTGTAGAGTTTCCCTATCCCTTTTCATATCTTAATTATAAACCTTCTCTTCTGCCTTCCTGTTCTTCCACCATCTGTTTCTAGCCAAACAACCAGATCCTTCTCTGGAACCCCCACCTTTCAAATCTCAATGCTCACCATCAGCTCTTCCAACCTCTTCCTTTCTGAGAACGTCAAACCTGGTGCCTACATTTACCTCACCAGTCACTCGCTCTCATGCTCCTAAGGATCCTGATCCAGTTCTCCCTCTGCGGGAAGTGGCTGGCATAGATGGGATAATGAAAGTTTATACCCTGTTTCCTCTGTCAGAACTTTCTCAAGTGGCAAAAAAAAAAAAAAAATGGGGAGGTCTTAGCCAGAGACAATTTTGTGACCCGCTTACTGGCAGGTCCACATAGAGCTGCTTTGAAGCCTGTCGTTTTTTTTTTTTTTAAATGCAAGAGATAGTACAGGATAAACAGGAGAATCCTTCCCAGTTTTTAGAATGCCTCACAAATGCTCTCTTACAGTATACTAACTTACATCCTAAGAGCAATGAGGAAAGGCAAATTCTCATGACCCATTTTTTTAACCCAGAGCTACACTGACGTCAAAGCTAAACTTACATCTCTTGAGAGGGGACCACTGACTCCACAGACAGAAGTCCTTGTGCTGGCTTTTAAGGTGTGTCACAGGAGAGATGAAAAAACACACTAGGAAAAATATGTCCTGCTGGCCAAAGCCATCCAATCAGCTCCTTCGCCTCTTCCCATGGCAAAGAAACTTAGACCTCCTGGTGCATGCTTCAAGTGTGGCCAGCTCGGCCACTGGTCTCCCTCTTGCCCAGCCTCACGAGGCTGTTAGGCCTTTTCCTAGGTGCCATTAAGGGAAGCACTGATCTGGTGGCTGTCCCCAAGCCCAACGTGGCATGAAGACATTAACACACAGACAACTCTCCGGCTAATCTCCTAGGCCTGGCCATGGATGACTGATGCTGCCTAGACTTCCCTAACCATCATCATGAAAGGGGAGCCTCGAGTAGTCATAATGGCATCAGGGAAGTCCATCTCCTTCCTCATGTACACCAGTGCCACATACTCGGTCCTGCAGGAACTTTGGGGTCTTATCTCTCTTTCTAGCCTCTCCATTGTTGTGGGGGGAGGCAAACAATTCTGGCTTCATCAGACACCACTACTTAATTGCATTTTCAGAGATATCCCTATCACTCACACATTTTTGGACATGTCAACCTGCCCTGTACCCCTAATGGGAAGGGATTTTTTAGCTAAAGTAGGAGCTTTCATTTCTTTTAGTCACCACATTCGCCTGAATCCAGATTCACACGCTCCTCCAGCCCTTGCCTTGCTTCTCTTCCTATATGCTCAGCCTGTCAGCACCAGACCCCCCATAACCCTCCTCCAGACCCCCGAATGTGGAAACACCCAGAATCATGGTGTCACTAGACACATTTCCCTAAAATTCCCAATTTTTGAGTTTTCTATTCCAGCCTGCTTCTCGGAACCTAAATCTATCTAGATGGTCACCAGCAAACAAAAGGCTCTCAGGTATTTCATGGCCTTACCCTTCCCCTCCCCCACAGACTAACCCTCCAGCTGCTTCTGAAGAATGGAAAAACCCAGAAGCCCTCTTACCATCGGAAAACAGTTGACCACCACCACCTGAGGACTAGAGAAAAAGAACCAGGAGCCATTTTAACCTCAGCAAAACAACAACAACAACAACAAAAAAAAAAAAAAAAAAAAAAAAAAATCAGGAGACATTTTAACCTCTTCCCATCCCCAGACCTAGCAGAGATCCAAACTTTATTGTGCAGCCACTAGCCACTGGAGTCCCCTAGAAGGAAGAAACAGAAAACAGCTACTTCAAGGTTTATTAAAGTACAGACAAAGCCTAACTTAAGGTTACACACATCTCCATTTCAAACCTTCTTTCTCTCCCTCTTTTTCCCTTTCTCTTAATCTGACCTCCAGATCCCTAATAATGAAGAACCAAAAGTTTCTCCGTCTTAGAGTCAGCAGCCATGTTAGCAAACAGGTCAAGGAAAGCTCAGGCTAAATGCCCCTTCAGTTCAAAGAAATTTGCAAAAGATGTTATCCAAAAGGACATCTGGGCCAGCCCTAGCCTAACTACACAGCATTCCAAGCCTGAGGCCAGTCAATAGAAACCCAGGCCACCCTGACCCACCCTGACCAAAGGCCAAATTAAACAACTACAGAATGTCCCAACCCTGGGGCCAATCATAGAAACTCAATGCTGACCCACCCTAAGGATAGGCTAAATTAGCTAATTGTTTCCTCATTTTTACCTCAATTCACAGTTTTTGCCTATAAAAGAAACATGTAATCTCAACTCAGGAACTCCTCCTGCCCTAGCTATGCTTGGACGAGTTCTCTGCCTGACTTGTATTGCACACTCAATAAACCTTGGACTCTGGTGATCTCTCTGGGGGTCGTTTTCTGGGCAGAACAATAGCAGAGGACCCTCACTATATCATCTGAATTGTCACTTCCCAAGGTTCTCTCACTAACTCATAGTTTTTTTCTGAGCTCCAGAAAATCAAAATTCATCATCCCATGCCTTAAACTCACCTGGACTGCAGGAAATGAGCCACAAAACCCAGCAGACCAACTGCCAGAAGATACAGCTCTCATCTTCCAAAAATGACAAACTTCGCCCTTAAGACAGTTTAAAGCAGCCTTAGATCTGTTGACCCAGTTCTTGTCCAATCCATATACTCCTACACCCCTAAATAAACAGCTTTCTTTTTATAATAAATATAAGGATAAGATGTAAGGATTCCTGGCTCATAGCAGCTATGTGGTAAACGTGTTAGTCTGATAACCCAACATAGCACTGGGTGAGATTCCTGGCACACAGTGGCCACATGGTAAACCCAACATGGGCCAGCAGAACACACCCCTAGGCATGCCTATGTAAGTCTGTGTCCACCCATTCTCTTATAAGGAGACACCACCTGAAGATTGTCTCTTTTCTCTTCAGCTTCTCTTCCCTTGTACCTGATTGGCAACTTTCCTGAATAAACTCTGGTGGTGTGTGCCTGTTCTCACATGTAAAACAGTGACATATAGAGGAACCTTAGTTATATTTGAATTTTAGTTGCAATGATGATGCATTTACTGCATACATAAATAATTTAAAACTTATAGTAGTGCTAATAAAGCTTAATAATATTAATAATCCTATGTAGTACAAACTATAATACTAAAGCTATATAAAAGCTTTCAGGATCTGTGGAGTTCAGTGGAAGCATGTGCTGAGGAGCTGAGTTTGTTCCCCAGACCCACATAAAAAAAAAAAGGTATGGTGGCACATGGGATTGGGAAGCATTGAGAGGGATACCAGTCTAATGGGATCAGTAACCTCCAAGGTCCTTTGGGAAATACTTTTATCAAAAATAAATACCCCTGGCAGCAAGGAGAAGCTATGGCCCTGTCCAGCACCATCATGGACTGCCCAGGGTAGTCCAGCCCGAGTGCCGAGGACAAAGCACAAACCACCCAGGCACTGGACACTATTGTGGTAAGCAAATGTATGAAATGGTATGAGAGAGAGAGAGAGAGAGAGAGAGAGAGAGAGAGAGAGAGAGAGAGAGAGAGAGAGAGAGAGAATGGTTCATGCCCTGTGGACAGAGGCAAATCTGAAGAGGCAAAAGCAGTGAGGAGCTGGCTGAGGTGGTGGCTTGATTGTCATCCAGGGCCATGATGATATTTAGGGCTGGGCTGCTGGGCCCATGTCTGGTTTCATGGTCCTGATGCAGTCACAGTCTGTGTTCATGTCCAAGGCTCCTAATGTCACTGAAAGCCAAAAAGAAAACTGATCCTGGCCCTCACTGGCTGCAGCACTTGGGAGAGAGGGTCCTATGCCTCATCTGGGCAACAGAACAGAGCTGACCCTATTCAGGGGATGGGGAGTGCATGAGATGGCCCCGTTGGTGTGAGAATGGAAGAGCAAGTTTCTTCCCCCTCATCTGCCATGTGGCCCCATGAGTGAGGAAAAGATGGCCTCTCCCACCCTCACTACTGCCACCTTCAGCAGATGAAAAAGCTAACCCCCTCTCCCTTGCAGCACGGAAGTGACCCTGTTGACAGGGGTGTTAGTGAACCACTCTGATAACTTGAGCTTGAGAGGTCTGACCCCACCCCTCATTTGCCATATGGTGGCCTAAGAGAGGGAGAGATGCCCTCCTTCCTCTCACTGCCTGTGGCAGTTGGGAGAGCTGGCCCTGAGGTCATAAGAGCAAGAGAGCCATTCTGGCCCCTCACCAGCCACAGCACTTGGGAAAGCGGGCCCCTGGACCTTACCTGGACAACACAGTAGAGCTGGCCCTAATGGGATAGGTGTGGGTGAGCTGGCCCTGACGGTGTGAAAACAGGAGAACCAGCCTTGCCCCTTGCTCATGGCTGCAAGGAGTAAACCAGACAGGGCAGTACTGGAGAGCTCACCCTATTGGTGAGAGCTGGTGAAATGACCAATCCTGCAGCTCCCCAGGCTCAGAACCAGGGTTTTGAGTTGGCCCACCTAATCATCTACCCTATCTACAATCTACTGGAGGGAGAGGCACATCCTGCAGATCCAAAGCTCCTGTAGGATCTCCACAACACAGGACAACCAAGAGGAGCCTCAGTGAGGTCCCAGCTTTGACAGTGCAGTAGAAAGCAGAGGCTTCGAAGCAGACCAATGACTCTTTGCAATGAACACTTGCAAGTAAAGATATAGAGACAAAAGGGTTTACTGCATGACTCACTGTCATACTACAGCTTCCATGACTAGATTTTCCTTTTTTTCCCTTCTCTTAAATGTTAGTTTAGCTTAGTTTGCAGGGAGGTTGCAAGGGCAGAGATCAGATACAAAGGCACAAGGAGATGAATGGAATCAAGATGCATGATGTGAATACACAAAAAATTATTTTTTTGGAAAAAAGTTGTTTTTTAAGAGGATGAAGAGTGAAGGAGGAAGCCAGCTACTGTAAGTTTTCCTGAGGAAATGTGACATAGATCTCTACTTATCCCAGACAGGGAACCAAAAACAAAAACATTATTTCCCCCATGTTCAACTCCACAAATCAACATTTATTCAGGTTCCTTACCAAAGTACAAGAGTGATCCCAGGGGACGAAAAACACAAATGCAGGTGCATCACTGAGAAGCCCCCCCCCAACCCCAGTGACACTTCATGGATGCCCCAAATTTACAAAGAAACTTTGGGTGACTTTTCAGGCAGCCAGATATCATTTCTGTCATTTCTAGATTTTGGAAGTTGCTTGCACTTCCTGTTTACTCGGGTAACAGTATATCCTTCTGTGGTCTTTGATGAAGTTGAAGATTAGATAGATAGTTATAAGTATAGTTTTTCTTTGTTATAATAAAAGGTAAATTAGATATGAAACTTTGGGCTTATAAGGATAAGGTAGATGACAGAGTATTTTCTATAATTTTGCTAAATACAAATAGACTAGATATTGTTAACTGTAATTCTTGTTATACGTAATTTTGCTATGTTAAAATTGAAGCCTTCCTTTTGGATTAGATAAAAAAGGGGAAGTGATATGGGATGTCTTTCTGTACATTGTGAATTATCATTGGATGATAAAGGAACTGTTTTGGCCTATGGCAAGGCATCTTAGAAGCAGGTGGGAAATCCGAACATAGATAAAGGGGAAAAAGGGCAGAGTCAGACAGAGATGCTGTAAGTTGCCACCAAGAGATGAAGATGTAAAGGTAAGCCACAAGCCACATGGAAAGACATAGAATAATAGAATTTGGTTAAGATTCCACAGCTAGCTCACGATATGCCTGACCTGTAGGCCAACCAGCATGTAATTAATATAAGCTTCTGTGTGTTTCTTTGAGACTTTGGAACTGCTGGTCTGGACCTCAGGCATAGGCAAAGCTAAGCAGCTGCAAGCAGGTCCAGATCTCTGGGCTATGTCAGGATAGAAACTCTTACTATATAGTCTACTGGGGTCTATTGTCTGACCTGTACTAGGCATTTTCTATATAAAACTTCATAGGGTTGAAAGATCAAGGAATATCTTTGGTGTCTTTTAGGGGATCTCTAAAGCTATCTAGAGATTCACAAGGTATGTACCCTATGACTTCATCACCTCCCGTCCTAAAACCAACTAAGGGAGGATCAGGACTTCAATGTATGACCTTGGGAGAGGGCACAGTTAAGCCCAACTGTGGCCACTTTGGAGTGAGAAACCTGAGACATAGGAGATGCTATTCAAGTAGATGGAGGAAAGACAGACAACTATCATGGTGAGAATGGGGAGAAGCCAGGATTTCACACACTGTTATAGGGAGAGAGGTGCTGTAAAATGTCCCCATTTACCTTGGAAAATGGTTTGGAAATCTCTCAGATACTAAATATGGAGTTGCCATATAATGAAACAATCTTGGTCTTAGAACCAAAAGAAATGAAAATATAGCGGCAAAGAAAACTCAAACTTGAATGCTTTAAAAGAGTTTTTCATAATGGACCAAAAGTAGAAATTATTCAAATGTCCACTAAGTAATTAATGAATAGATAAAATATGTAGATATAGATGATAGATCTGCACAGTGGGATAGTACATAGCAATTAAAAAGGAAGGTAGTGTGTGGCAGGATTAAGGTGTCAGCCGATAAGGTCAGAAGACACTTCCGGGACCCTGGAGGGGGTGTGGCCAACCTGGAGGGGGTGTGGCCAACCCCATTGATAAGTGGCTGCTGGGACACAGAGGAGCTCTTTTCCTGGTCCCTGGCTGCTGGCTGCTGGATAGACAGAATCGGAATCCATCGCGCGTCCATCGCTCCTCCATCGCTTGGATACACCAGTCCTTGTTCAGGTGCCATTATAAGCTGTTACTAATATTGTGAGTGTTAATTTATATTCTAATAAATATTAATTTTGGACTGGCACCTTGAAAGTAAAACTCCGTCTACATCTGGCGCCCAATGCCCTCGGCCCTGTGCCCTAAACTGTAGGAAGCCAGGGGACATACAGACTGTTCACTTGGGCTTAAAGCTCCCTCTCGCTAGCCGGGCGCGGTTTCCAGCCAGCTGGTCCAGTGTGTAGGCGAGGGTTTTCGGCTCAGTGCCCGGGCACGGGGTTTTCAGCTCAGTGCACAAACGCGAGTTTTCGGCTCAGTGCACAAGTGCGGGTTTTTGGCTCAGTGTGCAAGTGCGAGATTTCAGCTCAGTGCACAGACACAAGATTTTGGCTCAGTGCACAGACGTGAGATTTCAGCTCAGTGCGCAAATGCAAGTTTTCGGCTCAGTGTGCAGGCACGGTTTTCAACTCGCCAACCTGCCACAGAACCTGGCTCTGCTTTCAGCCCACTGCAGCGCTCGGTTTTCAGCCCGCTGAAGCGCTCGGTTTTCAGCCCACAGCTTCCTGCTGCTGAGAGTCTCTGCATCTACCATACAGTGGGCAGGGAATTGAACGCTACAGTGACACCTGTGTACTAAACGGCATAATTACATCTGAATTGACGCAATGGCTGACTATTATTCTTTTGAAGAGTTTAGGTCATATTTTGCCATGGTGGTTGATAAATTTTTAAATGAATATCTTGAAGGATTCAATACCCCAGTCCCACTATTTTTTGGCTTATTTCTCTATTTTATATTTCAAAATAAGAGGATGATGACAGAGTTGTCAAATGGAAACCAACAATTATTGTCCAGATTATGTATTATGGAACTATCAAACTCTACAGTGGCAGATGAGGTTAAACAGGTGCAAAATGTAAATCGACAGTTGCTGTCCAACACTAAAATGGCAAAAAGGATGGATACTCTGGAAATTGGTTACAACAAGCTTTCAGATAAGGCTTCCTCTGTAGATAAGGATAACTCTGTACAGGAGAAATATAGGCTCTATGTAAATGATGAAAACAAGAAACTTGTTGACTACATTAATGACGAGAACAAGAAAATCATTCATTATGTTAATGATGGGGATCGAAAAATTGCTGACTCGGTGAGGTCTTTGGAAGGACTGCTTCATCAGGAAACTCAAGCTCTAGAAAAATCAGTAGTATCTAAACTTCAAGAATGGAAACCAGTAATATCCAAAATCCAGGAATGGGAACCCATAATATCCAAAATTCAAGAATGGGAGGACCGCATTGCAATACTGGAAAAGGGTAGTGATGCATCTTATGCTCAGAACAGTTCAGGTCAACCCCCAATGGGATATTATGGTACTGGAGATACTCTAGCCAAGGTGGTAAACATAACAGGGCTACCCCCTTCTGCACCACTATTGTTCCCAGCTACTATTCAGACAAAGATAACACCTGGGGGATCCTCAGAATATGTAGAGTATAGCTATGAGCCAGTACATATGAGAGACATTAAGGATTTTAAAGAGGCAATATCAATGCACGGTATACACTCTACTTATGTGAAGCAGCTTCTAAATTCATGGTCAGCAAAAAACCGGATTCTACCAACTGATTGGATGCAGCTAACGGCTGCTGTCTTGGACCAAAGTCAGAATTTACAGTGGAAAGGCTGGTTTAGAGAGGAGGCCAAGACCTTGGAACAACAAAGAAAAATTAGGGGTTTCTTTGCTTCTCAGGACCAAATCCTTGGTGAAGGCATGTTTGCTGATGTGAGGACTCAATCTACTTATGATGAGCATACTTTATTGCTATGCCGTACTGCTTGCACTGAATGCTTGGGAAAAGATTTTGGACCCAGGTCAAAAAATCGAGCATTATACTAAGGTCAAACAAGGCTTAAAAGAGCCTTATACCGACTTTATACAGAGGCTTACCACAGCTGTTCATAGAGCAATATCAGATCCAGAATTAGGAAGCAATTAGTACTTTCTCTGGCCTTTGATCATGCTAATACGGAATGTAGAAGAATGCTTATCCCTTAAAGATCAGAGCTGCACCTATAGAAGAATGGATTCAATATGCAATCAATGCTGAATGTCTCCATGGCAATGAGGAGAATTGGGTAGGCCAAGCTGTTGCTAATGTTAGGGTGAGGAACCAAGACATCACTTGTTTCAACTGTGGTAAACAAGGCCATATAAGATGGAACTGTACACAAGGTACTCTTGGAAATAATACCCGATCTAGGTTTAATTTGAACAGAAGGCCATTGCCTTCTGGATTATGCAGAAGGTGTGGCAAGGGACGGCATTGGACCAATGAATGTAGATCTACCAGGGATAAAGAAGGCAACCCTCTACCATCAGGAAACACCTTTCAGGGCTTCTCCGGGAAGCCCCCAAAAATCAGACTCCAAACTCAAGGATGGTAAGATCATATCCAGTCATAGGAGAAGACCAGCATTCTCAGGACAAATAGAGCATACAAAACCTGATCTAGAAAACCATATGATATCAGATAATAACATAAATTCAAAAGAAAATTCAGAAATTCCAAAAAGAATCACAAAACAAATATTTTGGCAGGCTTTAATAAATGAACAAAGACCAAAATTGGGAATACAAATAGATAATATTTATATCCAGGGTTTAGTCGACATGGGGGCTGATGTTTCAATCATAACCCCACAATCATGGCACCCCAGATGGCCTTTACGGGCAGTAGATATCCAGTTTCTGGGTATTGGAACAATATCTCAGGTGAAACAGAGTGTGAGATGGCTTGAATGCATAGGACCAGAAGGTCAGAAAGGACGGTTGAAGCCATATATGGCTGACATAGCAGTGAATCTGTGGGGTCGCGACCTTCTAATGCAATGGAATACCCAGATTAAAATCCCTCCTGGTTCTGATATCAACCGGAGACTCAATTATGTTTCCAAAAATGATGCTTTAAGGTACTATGGAGAAAATTCAACAGCCATCAGGTTGTACAAAAGAATTGCCCAATAACCACAGAACCTAAAAGAATACTCACAGCATTGCCTTTGAAATGGTTAACAGAAAAGCCTATTTGGGTTCAACAATGGCCTTTGACAAGAGAAAAACTTCAGGCTTTGGAACAGTTGGTACAGGAGCAGTTATAGGCTCAGCATATTGAAGAATCAATCAGTCCATGGGATTCTCCTGTTTTTGTTGTCAAGAAAAAATCTGGAAAATGAAGGAGGGTGACGGATTTAAGAGCAATTAATTCAACCTATGGGCTCCTTACAATCTGGTATTCCCCTGCCTTCTCTGCTACCTAAAGGATGGCCTATTGCAGTTATTGATTTGAAGGATTGTTTTTTTACCATACCTTTATAGGAACAGGACAAAGAGAAATTTGCTTTCACAGTGCCTACTCTTAATAATTCAGGGCCAGCTAAGAGGTACCAATGGAGAGTCCTTCCCCAAGGAATGTTGAATAGTCCTACTTTATGCCAATATTTTGTACAACAACCACTAGAAATACTGCGCAGGCGCTTCCCTCAATCTATCATTTACCATTATATGGATGATATTTTGTTGGCAGACCCAAACCCAAAGACATTAGAAACATTGTTTGAAGAACTAAAGAAAATATTGCCTGATTGGGGACTACAAATTGCTCTGGAAAAAGTACAGAGGGGAGATTCTATCAATTATTTAGGATATAAAATAGGTTTACAAAAAATTAGGCCACAAAAAGTAAAATTAAATAGAGATAAATTGAAGACTCTTAACGATTTTCAAAAGTTACTAGGAGATATCGCTCATATACGATCCATGATTGGTATAAAGAACTATGAGCTAGTTAATTTGTTCAAGACTTTGGATGGTGACAAGGATTTAAATAGTCCAAGAGAATTATCTGATGAGGCTGAGAAAGAATTAGAGTTGATGGAAAAGAAACTTCAAGAAGCACATGTGGATCATGTGGATCCAGACCTGGATTGCATACTTTTTATTTTACCCTCTAGACAATCTCCAACAGGAATCTTAATGCAAAGAGAAAGCATTATATTAGAATGGATATTTCTGCCACATAGGCCAAGCAAGAAGATGAAGACATATATCGAAAAAATTTCTGATCTGATTTTTAAAGGTAAATTAAGACTTCGCCAATTGACTGGAAAGGACCCTGCAGAAATTGTTGTGCCTTTGACTAATGAAAAAATTGAACGATTATGGGCAGACAGTGAACCTTGGCAAAAGGCTTGTAGTGACTTTTTAGGAGAGATTAATAATAAATATCCTAGAAACAAGAGAATTCAATTCATAAAGGAAACTAATTGGAGCTTTCCTCATGTGGTACAGGATAAACCCATTTCTGGAGCCCCCACCTTTTATACTGATACGAACAATTTAGGAAAGGCTGGCTACAAGTCTGAAGACTTAATTAAGGTTGCTCAGAGCCCTTATAACTCTGTCCAGAAGTCAGAACTATATGCAATTATTATGGTGTTGTTGGATTTCACAGAGCCTCTCAATGTAATTACTGACTCTCAATATGCAGAAAGAGTTGTTTTACATATTGAAACTGCTGACTTCATTCCTGATGATACAGACTTGACCTTACTATTCATACAACTACAGGATATCATCAGAGGTAGGATACATCCTATGTACATAACACATATCAGGGCACACACGGGTCTCCCAGGCCCTCTAGCACAGGGTAATGATGAAATAGATCGGTTGCTGATAGGAAATGTGCTAAAGGCCACAGAATTTCATGAGAAACATCATGTTAACAGCAAAGGATTAAAGAAGAGTTTTTCCATCACTTAGAATGAAGCAAATGAAATAGTAAGGAATTGCAACACTTGCTCTTTTTATAACCAACCATCTTTACCTGCTGGAAGTAATCCTAAAGGTACACAGAGAAATGAGATCTGGCAAATGGATGTGTTTCACTTCCCAGAATTCAGAAAGATGAAATATGTACATCATACTATCGATACTTACTCTGGAATGCAATGGGCAACTGCTCTGAGTTCTGAAAATGCTGATGCTGTACTAACTCACCTTTTGGAAGCCATGGCCATAATGGGAATTCCCACTCAGATTAAAACTGACAATGCTCCAGCTTACATTTCCCGAAAAATGAAGATAATTTTTGGATACTATAATATAAAGCATATTATGGGGATACCACACAATCCCACAGGACAGGCAGTTGTGGAGAGATCTCACTGCACATTGAAAGAGATGCTTTATAAACAGAAGAAAGAAATGAGAAAACCCAAGGAGAGGTTGCACAGTGCCTTATTGACTTTAAATTTTCTTAACACTGATGAAAAGGGAACATCAGCTGCTGAGAGACATTGGGTGATAGAGAAATCCTCTGAGTTAAATCAACCCATCTACTTCAAAGATGTGTTGACTTCTGAGTGGCAGCTGGGATATGTGCTTCGATGGGGTAGGGGTTTCGCTTTTGTTTCAACAGGCAAAGAAAAGATATGGGTACCAACAAAACTAATAAAAGTCTGCTTTGAAAAAAAGTCCTTTCCTGAGGAGGAGAAGTAATTGCTCACCCCTGATATGGCAAATGGATACATGGTAAGGAAAACACATTTAACAAACCTGGGGCAGAGTCTCAATTTTGTCTTTACAGGAAACAGATACAACTATTTTTAGACTATTTTTAAGACATTGACTAATTACTCACCTGCAATAGAAGACAGACTGATGATTAAGGAATGTACATGACGGACTACGAGACCAACTAATACACATATGCACTACTGGGTAATCTCTCAATATTTACTGCTTTGCATCTTGCATCTACACCTCAAAAAAAATGTGGTCCTGATTTGACTATTAATAGGGCTGGATTTGGATTGGGAGCAAGTGGCTTTTTCCCTCTCTAAACCCAAGCATATTGGTAAAAAAAAAAATGTGAAGTATTCTGTCTCATATCAGAAAAGCCACTTGGTGTGAGACAGAAGAAAGAATATTTAGGGACCAATATTATTGTGACTTCATCTTAAACCTTGTTTCTCTCTGTATCTGTACCTTTCAAACATCCTGTCTGCATACAATCTCCTGAAGTTATAGAAGATATTAATATCTCTTTTGAGTATCAACAATGCTTAAGTTTTCCATTGTAAATAACATTTCCTCCTATCAGCTATCTACAAAGAATCTAGAACCGAGATGGGGCCCCCAAAGCAACAACTCCTACTAGTGAAACAAGAATAAAAGAGAGAGTATGAGAGAGAGAGTAAGAGACAGGTAGATAGACAGACAGAGGCAAAATTAGAAAAATCAAGAACCTGGTGCACACCAATCAATGATTGTTTTCAGAAAATAGACTATTCAAAAATGGCTGCAAGATAGCTCTCTATGATAATCCTCCAGATCACACTTCTAATTAGAATTCCAGATGGAGTTAACCACTATTCTGAGAATGGTTATAAATGTATATAGTCAGTTCATTAAGATCTAACCATTGTTTTAGCTTTTACAGGATCCCAAAGAGATGCCATCACCCTTAAGTCAGCAGGAAGCAACCTTATGAAAGACTATGCCCCCTTTCCCAATAAGTTTTGTGTTCTGAGGGTTGTGGGTAATTCTTATTCTGTTAGAATAGTTTTAAGTGAAAATTGGGTGGAGGACAGAACTATAATATAGTATCAAAGCTATCTTTTGAAGAAGAGAAGGGGGATAGATATGATAGATAAAGGTAGATTGTTCTGCCTACCTATACACCATTTTAGCTGAATGTATGGGCTAAGTTAAAGACAATTTGCATTGGCATAGGTATTTGTATATTGATACAAATGTAAAATCATTTTATATGTTTAATTGTGATAATTTGTACATTGGTACAAAGTTCAATCTGAAATTGCTTTATATAACCAAAGCAACATGTATTTCGATATAAATCTGAATCTGTAACTATTATGTAAAATTGAATCTGTAATTGCTATATTTTATATATGCTTCTATCTCTGTTTAAAATATTTGCACATCATTGTCATGTACACTATACAATTATTATCTTCATTTAACTATACTAGATATAATGTATGATTGTACTAGTTATAATATATGCACAAGATGTTTTATATACCTCTGTTTAGATGATATATATGTATATACATGTCTAAAATGCTGTGGCCACTTTACGTAGTAATATACCCCTGGCTAATGTTTGATAGTCATACTAAAAGTCATTGTTCAGGGATTGTACACCCCTTATATAGGTATTCTAATTTTTAGTACAGGGTTTATTCCTTAAGACGATAAAAACTACTGTCAACATTACTTAAGGTACCATATCCCAGTCATCTCAGACACAGGTTAGAATATCATAGATAGACAGAAATCTTCAACCATTTCATAGACCCAGAGAATATGACATTTAACATTTGAAATTCGGCCATGTGAGGCACAACGACTCCTGGTGTCACTGCTCCTTTCCCAAGATGGTATGAGCATTGAGGATACTCCATTGGAGTTTGTCCTTTTGGCAGAGAATGGCCAGTTGGGTAAGGAACTGTCCTTACCTTGATTGCTGACAGTACACACATGATGTCCAAGCTGGGGGAACAAGTTTATGGATGGAGACTGACGAAACCTGCCTGGACAGGATAAGACAGTCCCTCCAAAATTGCCCTGCTTGTGAGAAGATCTGTCAGATACCATAGGCCTGTAGCCAATATGATAGATGTTCCAACGGCGTACAAAACCAGAGGTGATTGTCCAGGTAGCTGTGTTGCTGTCCTCTCCCAAATTTTGGAAGCCAGTACTTCCATGTACTTCTGACTTTCAAGTGATAATATCTTCCTTCTCAGGTCTTGAAAGGGTTGAAGAATAGGTATTTACGGTTACTAACTCATAATAATTCCTATTGTACACAGTCTTAGTTTAGAACCTTCTTAGTTAGACAAAAGGGGGAGATGTGGCGGGATTAAAGTGTCAGCCGATAAGGTCAGAAGACACTTCCGGGACCCTGGAGGGGGTGTGGCCAACCTGGAGGGGGTGTGGCCAACCCCATTGATAAGTGGCTGCTGGGACACAGAGGAGCTCTTTTCCTGGTTCCTGGCTGCTGGCTGCTGGATAGACAGAATCGGAATCCATCTCTTGTCCATCATTTGAATACGCCAGTCCTTGTTCAGGTGCCACTATAAGCTGTTACTAATATCGTGAGTGTTAATTTATATTCTAATAAATATTAATTTTGGACTGGCGCCTTGAAAGTAAAACTCCGTCTACAGAAGTGCTTATACATGAACCATAAATAAACATTAAAAACATGATACTAAGTAGAGGCAGCAAGCCATAAAAGGCTACATTTGAATGGTTTCATTTTTATAAAATATCTTAAGGAAATCTACAGAGGAAAGTGTATATTTATGGCTGCCTAGGACCAAGAGGGTTGGGTAAGAATGAAGAGTGACTGCTGGTATGTGCTGTGTTTCTTTACAAGGTTAAAAAAATGTCTTAGAATTGATGTTGGTTATGTAAGTAGTAAATGTCTTGCGGAATATTGAACTATACACTCAAAATGGGTGAGTTATATGGAATGCAAGTAGTGTCTCCATAAAGATCCTGAAAACAGATTTTAAAGGTACTAGAAAAAAAAAAGTCATGGTACTGTAAACTAGGTTAAATACCCAGGGCTGAGCAGGGTATGGTGCCACAAGCCTTTAATACTGACACGTAGGAGGCAGAATCAGGCCCACCTCTGTGTGTTTGAGGCCAACCTAGTCTACATAGCAAGTCCTGGGCCAGCCAGGGCTATCTAGTAAAACCCTATTGCATAAAAAAAAAAAAAAACCATGGCTAAGTAGGTCTTGGATGCTGTGAAAGGTGGGATGAGAGGTGGGGGTGGGCTAGGAGTGATATGGAGGTGGGGTGGAGCTTGTTATTAGCTGGACAGACACACTACCAAAGCTGCCTTCTAAATACTTATACCCATACCCATAGAGATTGCTACTCTATCTTAATCAGAGAAACTTCCCTTTATAATAAAAGGCAGTGGGTGCAGAGATGCATGACTGCTCAAAACACTAAGAATAAGTGATGGTTAATCAATCACTCAGCCCTCAAGAAGACATTCATGCCACTCCCTCTAAGGGAACAATGCTGAAGAGAGGAAGGGAAGGGAATGAAATGCTATTCTGTGGGCATAACACAGCCCATGCAATTATGACCCCATTGTATCAAGGGCTACCTGCAATGGGCCTGCACAGGATGAGCCTATCAACAGTCAATCCTAGATAAGGGAGGGGCCATATGGCCCTACCCTTCCCCTGCTGAACTCTGAGCTACTGATGGATTCTAGAAAAGGGGCAGTGAGTCACAAAACTGGCATAAACCTGGGAAAGGGACCTGTGGAGGTGGGAATAATACAGGTAGGGAGGGGGTAAGAGGTGAGGGGACAGTAACCAAAATACACTACAGATATATAGGAAATTATCAAAAGAAAAATAATAAATTATAGTTAGTTTAATAAAATAAAAAGGAAAGTGAAGAATACATTATATTTGAACGGATTTTTGGAGCAAGTTAGCCAAAACAGTGTGATAGACTTTTTGGCTTCTACCTTTGGAGTCTGTTGATTACCAAGCCCATGACACAGGAGCAGTTTGTCACACTCTTGGGGCACAGCCTTGTTACAATGAGGCTTCTTGCTCCATCTGGCCAGAGGTCCAGACCCACAGACCTGCAGTCCCAGACCCCTTAGCCATTTGCCTCTGCTTAGGCCCCCCAAAATGACTCAGACACTTACATTAACTTCATGCTGTTTGGTCTATCGCTTAGGCACATTGCTAGCTCCTTCATCTTAACTCAACCTATTTCCATTAATCTGTTCTGCCATGTAGCCTGAGGCTCATCTGTGTGCCTTATATGTTTCTTCTTTGGGTGTCTGAATCGATCTGTCTCTGACTCGGCCCTTATTCTCCCACTTATGCTGTCTCTGGCTATGGTGTTCACCAAGGGCCAAAACAGCTCATTTATTTAAAGATTAATATTCACAGCATATAGAAAGACATTCCCACATCACAGCTTGGAGTAGCTCATTTTCAAGGATGTCTAGGGTTGTTGCTAAGCTTGTGGGCAGAGCAGACTGCCAGCATCCACTCTTCCAAATGGTGTGCTCCTCCATCTCCCTTGACCTATGTGTAAAATCTTTTATACAAGAACATTTTAGGTGAAAATGTGGCGACTAATGTGGACCATCAACTGGATGAGGTTTAGAGTCACCATGGAAACAGATCCCTGGGCACCTATCTGGAAGTTATCTAAATTAAATTAATGAAAAGGGAAGACCCACCCTGAATGTAGGCAGCACTGTCCTACGGGCTGGGGTCTCCAACTGAATAAAGAAGAGACAGAGACTGGAGGGACAGGGTGAGAGAGAAGTGGGAGGTGGATATGAGTCAGGTATATTGTATGTGTGTACATGTATGAGAGTCCCAAACAATACAAAGAAATGTGAAGGAGTGAACTGAGGACCAGCATCCACCGCGCTCTGCTTCCTGACCATGACTGCAATGTGACAAGCTTCATCACAATGGACTATGCCCTTCAACTGTGAGCCAAAATAAGTCCTTTCTTAAGTTGCTTTTGCTGAGCAGTTTGTCGTAACAATAAGATGAGTAACTGGTACAGAGATTATGCCCCCCAAAAACCCACCCGCAAATCTGATGAAGGCAATAAAGAGAAAATTAAAGTCTAATAAAAAAAACATAGATGTGTGGTGACAGGTGTCACACAACGTGATATGATAAACACGGAGGTGGTGATGGGTGTCACCCAGCATGGGTGCTAGGACTTCTGGGGATGAACTGGAGGAAGTTGAGTAAGAGCTTCAGAAGAGGGAGACAGCTAAAAAGAACTTTACAAAGCAGAGTGCAAAATCTGTCTTGGAGGGATGGCATGGTCTGGAGAGCTTCCCCATCTCAAGGAGGAGGAGTGGCCACAGCCACAGCACAAGACAGAGCTCAGGAAATCAGCGCTACACTTCAAGCAACAGACTTTATTTTACATTTATTTATTGAAGGGGGAGGGGTGACAAAGGTGTGCTGTGGTACAAATGTCGAGGTGAGTGAGTTCTCGCCTTTAACCATGTGGGAGCCAGAGCTGGAACTCAAGCTGACAGGCTTGGCAGCAAGCCCCTTTATGTGCTGAGCCATCTCACAGGCCCAGAAATGGTGAAGAAAAAGAGGAAGGGAAAGCAAAAGGCAGCAGCCTGAGAGGGAAGGGAGGCATTGAGGAAACCTTTCCTAGACTCTCCACCAGAGCCACAGCAGGAAGTCACTCTTGACAATGCCGTTCCTGGGCCTGTGAGATGGCTCAGCAAGTGAGAGGATTGCTGCCAAGCCTCACGGCCCAAGTTCAATCCCCACGCTCTACATGATGGAAGGAGAGAACAGAGGCCAATGAGCTGCTCTCCGTTGGCCACTCACACACCATGCCACCTTCACACACACACACAAACACACGCACACTATTTTTAAAATAAAATTAGGGTCTGCAGAGATAGCTCAGTGGTCAAGAGCACTTAATGAACGCTCTTGCATCCTTGAGAACCTGGATTCAGTTCCCAGCATGCACATGGAGGCTTACAAGCCCACACAACTCCAGTTCTGAAGATATGATTCCCTCTTCTGAAGGCACCAAGCACACATGTGGTTCACAAACACACAGGCAGGCAGAACACTCATAATGTAAAATAAACATTTAAAAAAAGCTTTTTAAAAATTGGAAGTTAAACCTCCAGAAAAAAAAAAAAAAGACATAAAGACAGGCATTCCTTCACAACAGTTTTTCAACAAGGAAGCGTAAAGTTTCCAGAACATAATAAACTTCCAAATGACAAGAACCTGCTTTAATGGAAATAGATAAGTTACAAGAAGCAGAAACCGAGGAGCCAGGTGCACAGAGATACAGCAGGACAGCAATGAAGTAAGGAAGTCATGCTCCCTGTCAGCTCCAAGGTCTATCTCAGTATCACCCCAGCATGGCGGGACTTGTGGAAATCCAGGTCACTCTGCTGTCCAGGTACCTGAAGCGTAAAAGGTAACAAAAGAGCCAGACACTAGAAAATTCTGATGGGAACTCACAGAGAAGGAGAAGTTCACAAGAGCAGCAGGAAGCATGGCACAATACAGGCCATGATTAATTGCCAGTGAATGGAGTAGCTGGAGGGACGGGGAGGAGGGTGAGGTCATCCCAAGGCAGGTAGAAGGCAGCCACAGGGGGAGGGCCATTTGAATAAGATAAATTAAGGCCTTTGAAGAAGAATGGCCAGAAAGTTTGCCTTGTGTTACTTTTCTTTCTTTTACTAATTATTAGTGTATTATCTTGCTTTCACTTCCATTACTGTGATAAAAATAATAATAATAATAATAATAATAATAATAATAATAATAATAATAATAATTACCCTGACCAAAAGTAACTTAAGAAAGGAAGGTGTTTGGGGGCTCACAGTTCCAGGTCACTCCATTCCAAGTGGCAGGAGCTTAAGACAGATCCCATCCCATCCCCAGTCAAAAGTGGAGAGAAATGAGTGCGTGTGTGCTCACTTACTTGTGTTTGGCTCCATTTTCCACTCTTAAACAGTTCAGATCCCCTGCTTAGGTAATGGTGCTGCCCACAGTGGGTTGTGTCCTCCAAAATCATCAAACAATGAAGAAAATCCACCACAGATGTGCCCACAGACCAAGTCAATGTAGAAAAACCTTCACTGAGACTATTCCCCAGCAAGTCTAGGTTATGTCAAGTTGACAAAAGTAAACCATCATGGTGTAGTGATGGGAGCTGGGAGCTTTAAAGGTTTATTTCTTATTTTTAATTATATGTATGTATTGTGTGTGCACACGGGTGTGTATGCATAAGTACAGATGCTCATAGAGACCAGCCTTTATACGCACTACCATTCTTTCCTCTCTCTCACCCTTCCCAATACCCAGCTTCCCTTCCCTCACTAACATTGTCTCTGTGGGTTCTTTCCCCTGTCTCTCTCACCACAGCCACCTCCCAGCTGAGTCAGCAAAGCTAACATACTCTGGCTTCCCACTGCACTCCCCAAATTCCCCAATAACTTAAATCAAAGGAATTCATGGCATCCTATCAATTTTTCTGAGTTCAATCAATCCTGCAATTCTTTGACACATGCAGTAATAATTGCAAGGTGAATCTGAGACATCTCAATGGGCAAAGGGTCTTTCACACAAGCATGAAGATCCAGGTTCCATTCACAGAACTCACATCAATAGATAGATAGATAGATAGATAGATAGATAGATAGATAGATAGATAGATAGATAAACAACAGGGCTTCTGCCCCTTGTAATCCTCGTGCTGAGGAAACAGAGGCAGGCAGGTCTCTGGGGCTAGCACTGGCCAGCAAGCCTAACCTACTTGATGAGGTCCAGGCCAGTGAGACACATATCTCAAAAAACAAGATGGCTGTTGATAGGATGGCTGAGCAGGTACAGCGCTTGCAAGCCTGCAAGGTACACGCAGAAGCCAAGGGCAAACTATGGCCCAAGCTACTTTCTAGGCCCACCAGCGACTCTTAATCTTTCATGCAAGTAAGATAAAATTATCCCCATCTCACAGCTGTAGAAAGAGATTTTGAGTGATTAAGCTGTTTGTACTAATTCACTGGAGGTGTATGTGTTGAGATGGGTTATGACCCCAAATCTGTGTGATCCTCAGAGAACTACCAACCCACAGTCCAGCAAACTTCATCTTCTAACTCTGCTAAGAAATCAATAAAAATAATCGTTACTATAACACTAATATTATTGTTTTAGGTCAAATGCTGTGCCAGTGACTCCCCTTGAGTTAGTGTTAAATTTAAGAAAATAAACTTTTGGGGGCAGAACACAGCCAAGGACAGGCCCGGGACCCTAACTCCAGCCCAGTATAGGACTGAAGCAAACCTTCTACTCCACATGAAGCCAAGGTGAGTGGAACTGAGCTAAATGCACCAGCCAGGAGCCTGCCCAGAACCATAGGAGCCAGACAGTTGGGCACTATAATGATCTCTTTGTGATGAGGAAGTACAGCCCAGCCCAACCTCATGGTGACCTGAGTAGGACAAGGAGACACATGCAGGCCTGGGGCTGTCTGTTCCCACCTCCGAGGAGGAAACACAGGCCCACCTGGTACCTTGCAGGACCAGCCAGATGGGCACTGTTAAGAGTGAGCAGAGGTATGGTCTGGTGTGGTATGGGGGGTGGGGGTGACGGGGGACAGGACACACGAGGCCTGTTCAGGTCCTGTGGACAGAGGCATATCTGAAGAGCTGAGAGGAAGACAGCAGGCAGAGATGATGAGGGAGCTGACCCCTTGACCAGCTGTGACACACAGGAAAGGGAGGCTGCACTTTGTCTGGGCAGCACAGCAGAGATGACCCTGTTGATAAGAGCACAGCTGAGCCATCCTTAAGAATATGAGCATGGGGACCTAGCTCCACCCCTCATCTGTCACAGGTGGCATGGGCTGGGGAGAGTTACCCTTCCCTACCCCCACTCAGCAACATCTAAGAGGTGGGAGAGTGGACCCTGAGGTAACCAGAGTGGGAGAACTGTACCTGCCTCTCACAAGTTACAACACTTGGGAGAACATCCTTGCACCTCTCCAGGGCTTTACAATGGAGCCGACCCTGTTGGCACAGGTGTGGATGAGCCAGCCTAAAGTAGTGAGCAAGGGACAAAGGGACAACTGCCCCTTTACTCATCTGCCTTCAGAAGGCATGGAGGGGGTGCCTCCCCAACCCCTGTTGATCAACCCCTGGGAGAGCTGGTCCTGTGTTCATAAGAATTGGAGAGCTATCCCTGACCCCCACCAGCAGCAACACTCATGAGAGCAGACCTGTACCTCACTGGCTAACACAATAGAGCCAGCCTTATTGGCAGAGGGGTGGGTGAGCCAGCCCTGAAGTTGTAAGCTTGGGAGAGTTGTCTGTCTGTCCCTACTTGTCTGTCATGTAGCAGTGTGGGAAGATAAGAGATTTCCCCTTTCCCCTCAGCCCTTACTGCCTGCAACAGACAAGAGAGCTGACCTTTCCCCTTACCAGCTGTAGCACTCAGGAAATGGGCCGTTGCCCTCACCTAGGCAGCTCTGCAGAGCTGTCCAGTGGTCAGAGGTGAGGGTGACCCAGCCCTGGTGTTATGAGCAAAGGACAGTTGTTCCCATTACTCCTCAGATGTGGTAGCAGAGGAGAGATTTCCCCACACACACCTGACCATCAATACTGAGACAGTAGAAGAGCTGGCCCTGTGATCCTAAGAGTGAGATGACTCCCCTTACCCCTCATCAGCTGCACTTGGGAGAGTGGCCTCTGTACCTTGCCTGGACAACACAATAGAGCTGGCCCCAATAGTGTAGGTGTTGGGAAGTTGAACCTGAGGGTGTGAAGCAGGAAACCTGACCCCACCCCTTGCTCATTGCTACAAAAAGTGAATTAGCTGGGGCAGTACTGGAGAGCGCACCCTACTGGTGAGGACAGAATGGGGGGGGGGCTGACGAACCCTGCAGCTGCCCAGGCCCGGAACCAGGCTTATGACTTGGCTCGCCCCAACATCCACCCCATCTGTGATCTGCTGGAGTATGTGAAGGGACCTGACCCATAGACCCAAAACTACAGGATCTCAACACAGGGAACAGGTCATCCAAGAAGAGTCTAGTGAGGACCCATTATCGATATTTTAATAGAAACCAGGGGCCTCAAACCAGACCAAAGACCCCTTGCAGTGAACACTTGTAAGCAAAGATACATGAACAAAGGCCTTACTGCATGACTCACCATGTCACACTGCAGCTTCCATGACAAGATTTTAATTTTTTTCTCTTAAATTTTGTTTTATTTGGGGAAGGAGGTGCAGGAATGGAGGTGGGGTTCAAAGGGATAGGGAAATGAATGGGATCAAGATACATGATGTAAAAGATGCATTGAATAAATAAAAAGAAAATTTAAAAAAGAAAGAAAGAGAATTTTTCAAAGATTGAATAATATTTCTATTTTGTCACCATGAATGATCGGAACTGTATTTGTGACATTGTGCCAGGCTCTGCTGCAGTGACACTTAACTCCAAGATCTCACTGCCTTCACAAAGATAATGTTTAATCTGTGAAACTTGTCCATGCCAGTGTCTAACACAAATCAGTGGAGACTTCATTCCACCGCTCTCTTAAGGTCCAGATTACCAGATTTTGTCACCATTATGTATCATGTTGAACACTGGCTTTTTCATGATCCAGAAAGCAAAACAAAAGCATAGTTTGTCACTGAAAAGTTACTACCAACCTAAGTGCAGGACAGTAGAGTGGGACATATCCAGCAAACACATGGATGTTTGTGTGCATGTGTGTGTGTGTGCGTGTGTGCTCATGTTTATACAGGTGCATGCATGTACTTGTGGAGCCCAGAGAACAATCTTGCCTGTTGCTCCTCAGGTGCCATCCATCTTGTTTTGTGGTTATTGGGAAGGGAGGGCTGTGTTTGAGGCAGTGTCTCGCTGTATAGTGTGGAATTACTATGTAGACCAGGCTGGCCTTGAACTCTTAGAGACCAGCCTTCCTCTGTCTTATGAGTCCTGAGGTTAAAGTCCTGTGCCACCCCACCAAGCATCCATCTTGTTTTTTCACACAGTGTGTCTCCCCGGCCTGGAGCTCACCCAGTGGGTCTAACCTCTCTGCCTCCCATCCAATCCACCTGCCTCTGCCTCCCCATGACCAGAATATAGGCACATGGCTTCTTTACATTGGTTCTTGGGATCAAATTCAAGAATTCATACTTGTAAGGTAAACCCTTCTCTCACTGAACTGTTCCCAAGAGCACCTGGATCTTGATGAGCAGTAAATTCTCGGTTAGATGCAGAACAACAGGTCAGCAACAGAACTGAGCCTTGAAACTGCTGTCCATCTCTCTAGCGTTACTGTTTCACTATAGGAACCAGAAAAAAGATTCCTCTAATCCTGTCAGAAATGCTGATCTATCCAAACTAGGTTTGCAGGAAAATTCAAGTGTCCTTACTAACTTCAATCATGGACTCCTGTCACCTCCCAGAGGCCTCTCAAAAACACAGTACAATTGCCTCTCCTTGTCAGGTTTATTCCCAGCTCCTGTGGACCACCATTTATTTCTGACATGTAGTGTCTCTGTATGTAGTCCAAGGTTTTTATGCTGCTTGTCTCTTGGTCTGTATGTTTATATAGCATTATAGTCTAAGTCTAAGAACAATTTGCTGCAGCACAATTAAAAAAAATGCCTTGAAAGTGAATTCAAGGGACTGGAGCCATGGCTCAGTGGTTAACAGAACTTGCTGTGGAGTCATGAGAGAAGAGTTCAAATTCCAACAAGCCATGCATCCTGCCCATCCCTGTAATCCCAGCTCTGAGGAGGTGGAGACAGGAGGATTGCTGGAGATTACTGGCTTCCAGCCAAAGGGAGCAAACAAGAGCCCCAGAATCAGGGAGCGCCCCTGCCTCTAAGGAATAAATGGAGAGTGCTAGAGGAACACACTAACACCCTCTGGCCTCCGAGTACACAGGTACACACACCTGCACACATACAAACAAATAAGTCAATTAAGTAAATGAATCTTTAAGAGGAAGTCACACAACATAAAAGTGGACAGTGTCTTAGTCAGGGTTTCTGTTGCTATAAAGGGACACCCTGACCATGGCAGCTCTTATAAAGGAGAACATTTAACTGGAGCTGACCTACAGTTCAGAGGCTATCATCATCAAAGTAAGAAGCAAGGCAGCATGCAAGCAGACATAGCGCTGGAGAAGAAGCAGGAAGTCTACATCCGGATCCACAGCAGCAGGAGACTGTGTACCACGCTGGGCATAGCTTAAGCATATGAGACCTCAAAGCCCACCCCACAATGACACACTTCCTCCAAAGCTACACCTGCTCCAACAAGGCCACACCTCCTAATAGTGCCACTCTCTGTGAGCCAAACACATGAATATATGAGGAGCATTCCCATTCAAAGCCCTATGAACAGTACTATGCAGAGCCTCACCTGTGCTGGGGGTCGGTGCATTCGTTTGGAATAAGTGCAACATATTTTCTGATACCGTATTTTCCCAGGAAGTTAAGGAAGAGTGAAACAGATGGTCCACAAACTATAATTACATACAAAAAGATAAAAATTTAACCAAGGCCAGGCAACATGGCTCACACCTATAATCTCTACACTCAGGAGAATGGCAAGTTTGGACCACCTGACTTATATATCAAGACTGTCTCAAAATAAACAAAAAACCACCCGTTCAGAGGAAGCTAAGCTACTTGGATCTATGCAAAGAGGATACATCAAGGGAAAAAAGCAAAGTTCAGTTGTAAATCCAAAAGTGATTGGCTTATTAGGAACGCTCCATGAGCCTCTGACAGATTTGGAGAGGCGTGGGATGTCGTTGGAATTAGAAAGCCTCCTCTGGAGGGAGAAAGAAATTATTTTCTCCAGAATAAGAAGGCATCTGGAAAACACTGGGGTAAAGCTCTCATGGAGTCTCAAGGTCATAAAGGGCCTTAAAGGGGGAAAGTGTGGTTTGAATGAGAAATGTCCCACATGAGCTCATATCTTTGAATACTTGGTCCTCATTTGGTGGCACAGCCTTGATGGCTGGAGAAAGTGCATCACTGCAGTGAGATGTGGGAGTTTATAGCCTGATTTCTCTCTTCCTCCTCCTCCTCCTCCTCCTCCTCCTCCTCCTCCTCTCCCTTTCCCTCCCTCCCTCTTTTTCTCTCCACCTGCTGCCATGCCTTCCCCACCATTATGGACTCTAACCCTCTGGAATCATGACTCAAACAGATCCTTTTTCTTTAAGTTGCTTTCGGTGATTTTTTTTTTTTTTTTAATCACTGAAACAAAGAAGTAAGAAATAGGTATTTTCTAACCTCAAGAAAAAATAAAAATATTATAGGGAAGAAAAAAACAATTAATTTTACTACTTGCTCAGCTGGAGATCTATTTAGTGTAAGCAATGGATAATGAATGTTAGCAATGTTTTACTATTGTAAAAATGGAGGGGGGCATACATATTTGAGTGGCATGAAAGCATCAAACACTTATTTGGTCTTCTATGAAGACAAGGCAATTGATACTTCAAATATTGTTGATCATAAAGTAGTGATGGGGGCGTTTAGTGGTGACTTAGTGGTTAAGAGCACTTGCTACTCTTTCTAGAGGATCAGATTCCCAGCAAGCACATTAGAAGGCCCCAGCCCCCAGTAACTGCTAGCTCCAGGGGATCAGATGCCCTTTTCTGACCTCCACACACTTTCATATACACACACAGATATACACACACATACCCATAAACTTAAAAATAAAAATCTTTTTTCTCTCATTGTATTTTTTGATTTTTTTATTTTGTTTTCAACTTAAATTATAATTGCATCACTTTTTCTCCCCTTCTCTCCCTCCAACCCTCCAGTCCTCTTAATTTGCACCCTTTCAAATTTACAATCTCTTTTACAGAAAATCACAACTGGTCAAGATAATATGTATATAACTTTCATTAAAAGAATTGGCTGGCTAGCCAGCCAGTGGTGGTGCACGGCTTTAATCCCAGCATTTAGGAGGCAGAGGCAGGTGATCTCCAAATTCAGGGCTAGCCTGGTCTACAGAGTAAGTTCCAGGACTACACAGAGAAACCCTGTTTGGGGGAGAGGGGGCTAAAAGAAGGGCTTATCTGTGATATCTATGATGAGGGCAAAGCCTATGATCACAGTATAGTACTCTCTTTTATACATGTGTGTGTATGTATGCATGTATATATGTGTATAAATAAATAAATAGAACCTACTGATTCTGTGCTGATTCTGATCAGTGTTGCCTGTATGTATGCATGTGAATTCAGAGCTGACCGTTTGGTGAGGATAACCAATTAGGGGGCTCATTTTTGGGAAGACTATTTCCCCAACTTTCAGCATACCATAGTTACCTGTAGTTCTTTATCTAGCAGTGGCTCCGGTGAGATTCCCCTTCCACATTAGCATGTCTATTGACGTTGTATTTGTCAGAGTCTTGTTTAAGCAGACATACTACTGAGACATTATGAGTGTAGCTTCCCTGACATTTCTAGGAGAAATCTCACAATGGATTTCCTGGTTCTCTGGCTCCTACAATCTTCCCAATGCTCCCTGAGCCTCAGAATAGGAGTAATATACAGACCGTGTCCTGGGGCTGGGCGCCCCACAATCGATTGTCCTCTACACAGTTCCGGACTATGTTCTAAATACTTACCTTTATATCTACAGACAAGTATAGCTCTCACTCGTCATGAAGGAGAGTTTTCATTGTAATTGAAAACCATTTGACCATTTCAGAAAATCACTAATCATCAAGATAAATCCTCCTTTTTAAAATGAGTATCACTAAAAACATGCATATAGCTTTCATTAGTAGAACTGACTAAAGAGGGCAGAAGTACCTGGTGATGAAGGGCACCAAGTAGGGGCCTGGGTCAAGGTGAAGTGCCACCTCTTCTGTGCATATGCACAAAAACCTAAGAATTCATTAACTAGGCTCATAAGTTTCCATCGTCCAAGGAAGGTAAAATTCCCAGCATCCATCTGCCAAGTTTCTAGGAGCCTCTGTCTTAATGTTCCAGGGTATCTCAAAGTCACAGAAAATCTAAAGTTGTCATGTCCCAAACAGAGACAAAAATAACCCATTCTCTGACTTCTTATATTTAATAACACAAGACACACACCCCTTTGAGAAGAAACAGGCCTGATATGTGACTCAGAACATCAATATTTTATGTCTCATTCATCAATCATTCACTGCTCGCAAGAAGCACCTTCCAGGAAGTGTCTCCAAGTCTTCTCCCAGAAGAGAGACTGTTAATATTTCATGCTTGGGGGATGAAGTGGCTGCTAGGGCATGTTAGCCCTGCCCAGGCTACACAGGGAAAGTGATGCCTTCTTGCAAGCAGAATGGGAAACACATGACAGACAGTACTCAACACATTGATCTCCCAGGGAGTCTCTGAACCCATACATTATGCCACAGCAGCAAGGAAGCTCTTCTGCAAAGGGAAACTGAGGCACTACCGTTAACACTGTTCCTTTTGACCGGTGTTCTCCAGCCACAAGCATCATCCAAACTCAGGGGCCCAAAAACTGTAGTAATTGAGATTGGCTGGAGCCAGGAAGAATAGCGCATGTTTGTAATCCCAGCATTTAGCCTGCTCTGAACATCCAGGCCTAGGCTACACAATGAACTCATTACCAAAAGATATGACATTTATTTCTGTCTTCATACCCTTTTGATGCCTACCCCTTCACCACTCTTTGCTCCTGTGCAACCACTGATGTGTGTTCTCATTATTAATTAGGTGATATTTTCAATTTATTAAGATTTGGAAGCTGAAAAGACAGCTCAGTGGTTAAGAGCACATGCTGCTCTCTCAGGGAGGACCAGTATTCAGTTCCCACCTACAAGGCAGCTGAAGTGGCACCAAGGACCTAAATAGACAGGGCCTTCAACAGGAGCCCAGACCTGGGCATCACCGTGGCCTTAGATGGCCTTAGATCACTTGCATCAGTTTGGTGCCCAGCGGCAGCACAACCCCTGGACATTCACACTTGGTGTCAACATGGGCCACAGACTTCAACACAGACCCTGGCTGTAGCAAATCCTATGGCCTTCAGCAGCACCTGGAGGTCACTATGGCCTCAGGTGGCAGCATGGGCTACTCAGATCAGTATGGCCCCCAGCAGAAGCACAGCCCTCAGACATCGACATGAATTCAGATGGCAGGACAAGGTTCTCATACCAGCCTGTTCCTCAGCACCAGCACACCTCCAGTTTCACCTCTGTGTACAGCACACAAACTGTTTCTTCCCTTTCTCATCCCTCTACCACATACTGTCTCTTATCTCCCCATGACATATTTGTTCATCAGAGTGGCACCTGCTGCCCCATGGCCAGGACAGGCACTTGGGTGTCATCTTCCAGGCCATCCCAAATCTGCATGTCTTAATTATCTTTAATAGCTTAAAAACAAGTTGGTAGCTTTTATAAGATTAGGACTCTACAGTTTTATACCTGTTAAGTTTAGCCTTAAAAAAAAAATCACAATTCTTGAATAGAAGCCTTTTAGTATCAAAATAAAACTTTAAATTATAAATACAGTTCATAGGGAGATTGGAAACTTTACCTCCCTGGTCCTTTCATAGTGAACCATTGCAGAATATCAGTTTCTTGTATGACTCAGTGCCATCAAAATAGCTGAAGTTTAACAAAGTTAACAAAGACAAGGAGGCTAGACACACACTCATAAGTCTCTCTTTTAGTTTGAATAGACCTTAGGTAAGGAGAAACATTGTATAGGCCCTCTGTTAGTCTGCTTAGGTCATTGTATTTCCGTACCATAAAATAGAAATACTCCAGTTTCAGGTGTTTAGCAGTTGTGGTGCTAACTTTAATTGGCCAGCAACTACACCGTGTGTTTAGGATTCCAATGTAGCATTGAGCCTTTGCTTAGGGTGAGCCTTTAGAGTAAATCTATGTTTTGAGTTGACATATTTCAGTTAACAAAAACCTTTAATCAGAAACAGAACTACAGTGGTTAAAAATCAAGGTTAGCACATTTGAATATTTGCCGAGAACCAGAAACACTGATGGATTGGGTCTTTGTTTTAAGATTACCTATGTAGCCTTCTTATTATTAATCTTCTGCTACAATTTTGAAGTTAACTTTTGTTAACTTCTGTAGATGTTTAATCATATTCGATAAACTTAAAAGGCCTAAGGTACAGAAAGTTCATATAATAGTCTTACAAAGATAAAAAGTATATCTTAGCAAAAGTTTTAAACAATTAAACCAATAGTCTAAATTTCCTCGCTGCTCTGTCTTGCTCAATTTTTTTGTGTGTCATAAAGTCAGGTGGCTCCTCTGATATACGATAGAAACTTTCTAGCTACAGAGACAGCTTTTCAACACAGAAGAAGAGCATAAAATGATAATTCAACATTACCCACACCCACAAGACATTTGAATCCCTGCTAATCTGAATTCAGCCACCAGAAAGCACAGAGACAAGGAATTCTGGGCCTTAGCTATCAAAGCAGCCACCTGGATCTGGACCTAGGAGGGGGAGTGGGACGGCCGGATTGCCCCGGCTAGGTGGCAGTTGGAGCTTGGCCCTGCTCCCAAGTCCACCTGTCACCGACACCGAATCCCACACAAGAAGCAAAGAGAGAAATGAAACCAAGGCATAGAACTCGCCCCAGCAGGACGCACAGACAAGACCCCATCACAGTAACCTCCGAGACAATGACAACAATTGGGGTCATTCGCAACTTTACCAGTTCGACCAAAGAACTTTTCTTAACAAGTAGGAGGCTTTTTACAGTTGCCTCCCCATGCAACCCAGACTCTGGGAACCCATCCAGGGCTTCCCAAGTGATGGGATTCCCTGGTTCAATTAGGCCAGGCCTTTCTGAGTTCCGTTTTGGCTCCTGGTTGGCCTGATGACATATTGTGCTGGGCCTCTCCAAAAATCTGGGCTTGGTCCCCAGAGTCATGGGATGTCCTTACCATTCCTCTGCTGTGTTGTGCAGCCTAGGCATTAAAGCCCTGCCAATGGGTAGTCAGGTACCCAACCTCTCTGAATTTCTCAGCCCCCAGTATCACCAGGCCATCCTCAGGGTCCAAACACAGGTCAGAAAATAAACTGATGGCTCTGACCCTACTCTCAATTAATCAAAAATAACCAGTAAGCCATGAAACAAGCCAGGCCTCAGCAAACACCTAAACCTGCAGATCAGGATCCCACAGAGCCAGAGAACCAGAAACCAGATGTCATAGAAAAAGCTAAAGAAGCTCCCATGGCTTTAGTGGAACTGGAGGGACCTTGGAAAATCTCCAAGATGAACACCCCCTAGAGAGTATCACTTTTTTTCCAGAGGGCCATAGGGAAGAGTCTGGCTTCTTAATTTCTGAATTTGGGTTGGAGTCTTAATCTCTCTGAGAAACTCCAAATGTTAATCTTTTGAGATAGGAAGAGAAAGACCACCAACCCAAATCATAATGGCCAAATTAATAAAGCAAGCTTTTATTTCTCTGTATACGAGCTGCCTCCCCTAAGGCAGGGTTCAGGAGGTCAGCATTGAATGTGAGAAAGACAAGGTTTTTATATTCCAGGGTAGGGTTTTCCAAATTGAGGATTTGGTGGACAAAATAGACAGAGTTACAGGAGCAGAACACATAACAAGTTAGTCCTAACAACCTCCTAAAACAAAGACATGGTTGTAAGATGGACATAACAAGGGAGTCATAGCAACAGGTAGGCATAACAAGGTAGTAATATAACCTTTTGAGACAAAGGTAGTGTTGCAAGATAGTTATAAACAATTTTTGGAAACACAGACATTATTGCCATTTCTGGAACAGGAAGTACAGGAGGCAGAGCCCAATCCTTAAGAAACGGAGGCCTGATTATAAACAGGAGTGAGCGTAGCTTGTATTTACTATATGATGGCATTTAAGCCCAAAATGGAAGCAGGCTGGTTCCTCAACAGGGCACATATGATTGGAAGGAAAAGAAGTAGGAGAGCAGGGGTTTGGAGAAGAAGAAATGAAGAATAGATTTGATCAAAACACATTATATTCATAGGGGAGATTCTCAGGCGGGAAAAAAAGTCCATGTACTGTTCTAATTTTCTTCTGTGTTGCTGTGATTAAAAACATTAACCAAAACCAACTTGGGAAAAGAAAGAGTTTATTTCCTATTACAACTCCCAGGTCATAAACAGACACTATGGAAGAGACTGCTACTGGCTCCCTTCCCCTGGCATATTAGTTGGCACTTTGTTGTTTAAGATTGTTATGTAGAAAGCATTCTGCCTGCATACACACCTGACCGCCAGAAGAGGGCGCCAGATCTCACATAGATGATTGTGAGCCACCCTGTGGTTGCTAGGAATTGAACTCAGAACCTCTGGAAGAGCAACCAGTGCTCTTAACCTCTGAGCCAGCTCTCCGGTCCTTGGTAGTCCTTTCTTATACATAGAAGACCAGGTAGTCCTCCCACACCAATCATTAACCAAGAAAATGTCCCCTAACATGCCAACAAGCCAATCTGATGGAGGCAATCCCTCAGTTGAGTTTAGATGACTTTAGTTGATTTAAAGTTGATTTAAAAAAATTTAACCAACACATGTACTTTAATTTGGGTTTACCAAAGAGATCCACACTAATTTTCTTTTAAAAAAAAAAAAAAAAAAAAAGGGGGGGGGGGAATAAAGAAAGGAAAGAAGGAGGGAAGGAAGGGAGGGAGGGAGGGAGGGAGGGAGGGAGGGAGGGAGGGAGGGAGGAAGGAAGGAAGGAAGGAAGGAAGGAAGGAAGGAAGGAAGGAAGGAAGGAAGGAAGGAAACGCCAGTGTTCTGCCACATGCTTATACTCCTAGCACTGAGGAAACAGAGATGGGCAAACCCTGGAACTATGGCTGGTCAGCCTAGTCTACTTGTCAGGCTCTGGCGTTGTGAGAGACCCTGTCTCAAAAATACAAAACAAAGTAGACAAGTCCTGGAAAGAGCACCAATATCTCTCTCTCTCTCTCTCTCTCTCTCTCTCTCTCTCTCTCTCTCTCTCTCTCTCTCTCTCTCTCTCTCTCTCTCACACACACACACACACACACACACACACACACACTACCCTATGGAAACACTCCTAACAAAAGATATGGGTCATCTCTGAACTTTTTAATACTTTAGGGAACATATAATAGAAATACAGTATTGTAGTGGGATTATGATGTTACATTGTAAGTAACTGCCCCACCTACTAGTTTAATAAAAACGTTGATTGGCTGAAGGCAGACAAGAAGTATGGGCAGGGCTACCAGACTAAGAAAACTCTGGGAACAGGAAGAACAGAGCAGAAAATGCCACAGAGAAGCTAGAAGATGCAGAGGAAAACTATGCTGCTCTGAGAAAGGTACTGAGCCACATGGCTGAACAGGATAAGAATCATGGGTTGGTTTAAGGGTAAAGAGTTAGCAAGTTATATGCCCAGGCCCTAGGCCTGTCAACATAAAATTAATATGTGTCTGTGTATGTCAGAGGGACTGTGGGACTGTGGGTCAGAAAGTCTGGGCCACAAGGCAAGACCAGAAAGTCCAGGCCAGAAACATAATACAACACAGTATTATTTCAGTCAATAGACTATATGCACTCCCTTCCAGCACTAGAAATTTAAAATAACTACATCTTTAACCCTATCACTCAGGAGGCAAAGGCAGATGGAGCTCTGTGTTCAAGGTCAACCAGGTATATAAAAGGACAGCCAGGGCTACACAAAGAAACCCTGGCTAAAAAAAAAAAAAAAACAACTTACTAACTAAATAAAGCCTATCAACTTCTTCCAGGAGATTGTCACCTTCCTTTTAGATATTATCACCCTTCATTCTATTTTGTGCTGATTTGAAGTTTATACCAAATATGTGGTCATGTTATACTAGTGTAGTTTTACTGCAGGGCAAACTTGAAATAATTGGAGCCAGTAGGTCCTTCCTGGCACACCATGGCCTCTGTGGATGTTTCTAGCCCCTCCAGCAAAGCGAGGCTGACATTTGCAGTCCACACTCCTTCCCACTAGCTGTGTCTGGGAAAGTCTGATTCCCAGACCTTGGAGCACTATGGTGCAGAGTGTCTATTCCAAGAACTGTAGAATATAGAATCCCTGCCACAAGGGAGCACAAAGCAAGGGCATTGCTTCCATGGTCACTTTGAACTCACCCTCTGAACACACACCTTCCAGAATTAGCATTTTTTTAATGTTCTGTGGAAAGGCATACCTCCCAGAGGGCAGCACTCCATTCCCCTGATACTGCCGAATCAGTAAGCAGGGCTGAAGCAGAAAGGCCTTCCCTAGTGAGGGCCCCCAACCCACCTCCCAATGAATACAGGTTCCAGGCATCTGGCTGTGAGTTAATTCTGCCTGGCTGAGTGGTAGGCCATTCAACTTCTTTGATTAAATTCCATTCAAAGACGCCTGCTTCTAAAAGGAACAATAGAGGCCTCTCTAAATTATATTCATTTTACAAAATCATATATTTAGCGAAGAGTAGAATTTAGAGACCATTCAAATCATGAGATCCTTAGAGTAGGTCCACCACTCTGCAAAACAGTCTGAGAGCCCCACCAAAAATTCAGTGTATGACCCAGCAATTCCACTCCTGGGCATGACAAGAAATGGAAATGAAAACAGGTGTTCACACAGAAGTCTGTAACAGGCCTGGAGAGACGAACCCATTGCTAAACTGATGATGCTCTGCAATCATGAGGCTTTGAATTTGATCACTGGTACCTACACACACACACACACACACACACACACACACACACACACACACACACACACACACACACACACACAAAGATAAAATGAATTTAAAGACCAACTGCCCTCATGCTTCTGAGTCTACACGCAGGTGCTCTAGGCATTGATTCAAGCTGAAGAGACCTTAAGGCGTCTCAGGCCAGGCTCCAAGAGAAACTTCCAAATGATTCCAGACCCCAGTCATCTGAGTCAGCTCAGCTGTCTTTGCATCCCTTGCTTGCATGGAGACCAGCTGAGGAGGAACTGCTTCCCCCAGGACCAGCCCGTCACTCATCTTCTCTGAGCCCCTCTCTTTACTAACTACAGTCTCTCTAGGTTCCATCCTCTCTGTCTTCCTGACCGAGAAACTGGATGAGACCTGCCTGAACACACATAGTGCTAAAGTAATTGATGCTGGCTTATGCCCAGTTCCAGAACAAGTTCCAAAACCATGGATTAACTAACTCCTGTCTGGTTTTAGTCACAACAAGCCCATGTATCTCTCACCAGTTAGGGATATGTCCTTTTTCTTCTCTTTTCGCTCAATTAAAATTCCAGCTGTTTCAAGCTGGATGGTGTGACCCTCCCTGGTGGACCCCAGATTTGGTGATCCTTTCCCCCAGGATCCATGGCCTCCAAACACAGAAGCTGCCTCATACTAGCAGCTGGAACCCAGGCCACAGACGGAAGCTCTCCTCCCCCATCACTTTGGTCCATTGGCTTGTTTCAGTTAATTCAGAAAATGAAGACCGCAGCCTTTTGGTCCTGTGTGATCACAGACCAGCCAAAGCAGCCCATGGGTCAGCTGTGCGAAGGCCCAGCCCTGGGCACGGGAGTCAGGATTAACTAGGTGGTCTGCAAGGCCCAGTAGCCAAGATAACAAACGCTACACTGCCTCCCTTTCATACACTTGGCCTCTCCACCTGTAATTAGATCACTGGAGACCTGGCCAATAAAATTGATTCAGGTTTCCTCAGCCTCCCCAGCTGCTCCTAAGGACTAACGCTGGCTACTACATCTTAAATAAGGATCCACTCCGGCTGGAGTAAGGATTCAGAGCCAGAAGCTACTTCCTTCCAAGGAAAGTTAACTCCTTACCACCACCACCAGCCCCGTGAAAGGGAGGTCTTTGGTTCTAAAGGAGAAAGTACCTCTTTCCTATCCTCTTTCTGGAAGCTGGGACAGGGAGAGGAGATGGGGGAACGTGCAGGGAAGGGGTGGATCTGAGGCTGGGGCTGCACTAGGGCAGGGACAGGAACAGGGATCAAGGTTGAGACAGGATGGACCAGGAGCAGGGACCAGGGGCAAGGGCCAGGGATGGGGGGGGGAGTGGACTGGGGTGTGTCTTGGTTTAAGAGTACCTACCAAGCATACCAGAAGCCCTGGATTCCATCCTTCGCACCACATAAACTAGGCATGACTGTAGCCTGCCTATAATTCCAGCGGTCTGGAGGCAGACGTAGAAAAATCAAAAGTTCTAGGTTTGGGCTGGAGAGATTTTCAGGTGTAAAGCACACTTGAGCTCTTGCAGAGGATCTGGGATCAATTTCCAGCACCCTGATGGCAGCTCAAACCCTCTGTAGCTTTAGTTCAAGAGGACCTGACACCCTCTCCTAGCCTCTGAAGGTAACACACTCATATGTGCATACACACAGGCGTGCAAATGAAAATCAAATTTTTTAAAAGAAAGAACTAAAATCATTGGGTCTGTGCTCCGTTTATTTGTTTGTTTCTTAAGTCATAGACAGATCTTCTGGAAGTGGTTTTTGGAAATGAAACCACCTCTAGAGAGATACCAGGAATAAAATTTGTCACCATTTGTTTGGGGAGGTAAAGGAGAAAAACAAAGGATAGTCCTGTACCAGACTGTCATGGAGAAGACTTCTGCTGTTATAACCGTCGTATTGTACGTGGATAATTATTTTATTCCTCATTACTGAACCTGTAGTTAACAATGCTAAGTACTTTTTTGAAATTCCTAGTTGTTCTGAAGTGCCTGGCATATTTTAGAAGTCGTAGTAGAGATAACAGTGAGCACCTTTTTGTTATTTTGTCTATGAACTATTGTTTTGGTAGGAATGGCCAAGGTTTTCCTGAATGGCACAGACTGTGTTTGTGGAGAAAGAAATGCAGAGTGCTAAACAAATGTGCTCACAGTGAGGAAGAAGAATGTTTGTTGTTTTTGTTTTTACATATATAAAAGACAAAGCAGTCCTAGCTTACAGGAAGCATCTGGTCTTCCTACATGTTAAAGAAGTCAGCAAAGTAAGTAATACATCTTGGAGGTTTATTTATTTATGCATGTTTGTGTATGATACGGATGTGCAGGTGTGTGCATTTACACATGCCTGTGGAGATGAGAATAGGGCTTAATGATTGTCTTAGTTAGGGTTCTATTGTTGTAAAGAGACACCATGACCACAAAAATTCTCATGAAAGAAAACATTTAATTGGGGTTACTTACATTTTTAGAATTTAGTCCATTGTCCCAGGGTGGGTCATGGCAGCCTACAGGCAGACATGGTGCTGAAGAAGGAGCTGAGAATTCTACACCTTGACCCAAAGGTAACAGAAAGTGAGCTGTAACATTGGGCATAGCTTGAGCATAGGAGACCTCAAAGCCTGTCCCCAGTGACACACTCCCTCTACAAGGCTATACCTATTAATAATGACATCCCCTGTGAGCTTATGGGGGCCAGTTACATCCAAACTCCCACATTCCAATCCCTGGCCTTCATAAGCTTATTCATTTAATTCAACTTAATGTTGAATGTATTTAATTCAAATTAAAGATCTCCATAGTCTTCAACAGTCTCAACAATCTTTAAAACCTCAAAGTTCAAGATTCACGCAATCTTTTAACTGTAATCCCCTATAAAATCAAATTAAAAAGCAGATCACACACTTCCAACATATAATGGCACAGCATGGAGGAAATAATAGAACAAAGCAGGACTAAAGACAGCAGAGACTACTTCAAATCCTGCATCTCCACGCCTGATGTCAAACCTCTCATCAGATCTCCATCTTCTTCCAGCTTTGTTTACTACTTCTTTCTCTTGGGCTGATTCCAGCCCCTATTTGCAGCTCTTTTTGGCAGGTATCCCACAACTCTTGACATCTTCAAAATCTTGGGGTCTCCAAGGCAATCCAGGCTTCAACATCACAGCTTCACATAATGGCCTCTCTGGGCCTCCATTCAGGAACACCCCTGGTACATGCCCGGCCTCTGTGGCTTTCCTTAGTTGCAGAGATAGATTCCATATCCCCTTTCTTCTGTCCTTAACTCTTAAGGCAGAACCATGTGACCAAAGCTGCCAACTTCTGACTTTTGCTAGGGCTGGAACATGGCCCCCTAGCTCAATTACATCTTCCCCAACTTTTTGTCCTTCAGAGCCTAAGATTTACTGTCCTGGACCTTGGCTAGCCTCAAACTCAGAGATCTACCAGCCTCTGCTTTCCAAGTGCTGGGATTAAAGGTGTGCACCACCACACCCAGCTGTAAACTTTTTAAAATTCTTTTTTACAGTTTGGAAATTTAGCTGGGTGGAATCTTTCACTGAGGTTACCATTATTTTTGTTCCATTTCTTAATCTGTTCATCTTCTTGAATATAGGACTTCATTCCATTCTACTTCCTGGTATTTCTTTTCTCCTTAAATTGTACATTTTGTATTTTTGCTTGCTCAGTTTTATCATTTTCATCATAAATCTTTATTAGAGTTAACAAATATAACCACAGGCAGAATCTATACTAGGCTGTTTTGAGATTTCCTCTACCAACAGAATTAATCCCAAGCTCTTCACTTTAGCCTCAAGCAGACTTTTCAAACAAGGACAAAAAGTAGCCATATTCTTCACCAAAATATCACAATGATTTCTAGGCAACATATGAAAATTCTTATCCTCTGAAATCTCTTGAGCCAGGCCCCCACAATTCATCAGATCATACTCAGCCCCACTATTTTCCATGTTTCTATTGTCCCATTAAGCAGCACTTAGTGTTCAACTGTTTTTCTAACCCACAGTGCCAAGGTCCACATTCCTTCAAACAAAAACATGGCCAGGCCTTTCACAGCAATACCCCAGGCCCTGGTACCAACTTCTGTCTTAGGGTTTCTATTGAAGTTAAGAGTCACCATGACTACGACAATTTTTATAAAGGAAAACATTTAATTGGGGTGGCTTACAGTTCAGAAGTTTAGTTCATTATCATCATGGTGGGACATAAGCAGCATGTAGGCAGACATGGTGCCGGAGAAGGAGCTGAAAGTTCTGTATCTTGATCCAGAGGCAGCAGGAAGTGAACGATGACACTGGGCATGGCTTGAGCATAGGAAACCTCGAAGCCCACCCCTTCCAGTAACACACTTCCTCCAACAAGGTCACACCTTTTAATGTTAATACTCCCTATGAGCTTATGGGAGCCAATTATATTCAAACTAGTACCCTCCTCTGTCACTCTCCATCAGCACTTTGAACAGGAGCTCTCTCTAAACCTGGGTCTTACAGACAACAAGGCCCAGCTATCCCTGTCTCAGATACCTCAGAGATAAGGTTACAAATGTATCCAGGATTCTCAGCTTGTTATATAGGTGACAAGATCCAAATTCTAGTCTTCATAATTTCACAGTTAGCATTCTAACCACTGAGGTATCTCTCCAGACTCATGTTTTGTATATTTTATTTTAAAATTTTAAGCAAGATGAATCAGTGTATAAAGACACTTGCCACCAAACCTAGTGACCTAAGTGTGCTCCCAGAGTGCACCTGGTTAAGAGAACTAACTCTTACAAGCTGTTCTCCAACTCCATGTGCACACCATGGCTCGTGCACATGTATGCATATGCAAAACTCAATAAGTAAATGTAAAAATGCTTCAACTTTAAGTCCAAGGAAAGTTTTCCTTCTAAATATTTTGAGTATTGCATCCCACAGGATTGGTAGGAAACAGTTGGGTTTGAGGCCAAATGTTCATATTCTGAAGACACTTTTGTGATGATTTTTCTTGATCATTAGATTGTCAACCTGGTAAGATATGTCATCAACTAAGAGATACTCCCCTTGGTTTGTCTGTGAAAATGTTGTCAGATATAACTGTTCAAGAGAAGATCCTCCCTCAGAGTAAGCAGTACCTTTCTGCAGGAAGCCAGGATAGAAAGAGGTCCATGGATAATTCAGGACTGCCTGCCTGCCTTCCCCTCCTGCCACTAAGTCTATGGCTGCTCCTGCTGCTGATGATGACGATGGTGATAATGATGATGGTGATGATGATGGTGGTGGTGATGATGATGGTGATGGTGGTGGTGATGATGGTGGTGGTGGTGATGGTGGTGATGATGATGGTGGTGGTGGTGATGATGATGGTGGTGGTGGTGGTGGTGATGATAATGGAATCCTCCAGGACTTCAGCACCAGGTTTGAACTGCTGAAGCATCTAGCCTCATGGACTGAGCAATTACCATATCCTTGGGCTTTCCCCTGTGCAGACGTCCCTTGTTAAATGGGCCACATCACGTAAGTCATTTAGTGGAAAAGATAGGTAAGTAGGTAGACAGACAAATGGATATACAGATGAACATATATACATACGTACATACATAGACAGACAGTGGTCAGACTTTTTTTACATGAGCTCTCAGGAACAAAGTTACATTCTCAGGTTTTTGAGGCAAGCGTATGGACAAACAAGCCACCTCCTGCCCAATATTGAAATGTTTTTGTTGTTCTACATATTGATGATCTGGATTGTGGTGTATATTCAATAAAAATACCTGAAATATCAGAGGACAGCCAAGCCATGAAGGTGAGGAAGTGGAGACCCACACCTTTAATCCCACTCGGGAGGTAGAGATCCTCTGGATCTCTAAGAATTAAAGCCAAATTGAACCAGGCAGTGATGGCGCCCACCTTTAATCTTGGCTCTAGAAAAGTTGAACCAGGTGGTAAAATAGCTGGGTGGGAAAAGAAATAGGAGACAGAAGAAGGCAGAAGTTCTTCCCTTTTGACTATGGGCCCAGTCAGTCTGAGGACTCGTGAAGACAGGACCCACCCCATTCGGCCTGAGTTCACTGGGTGAGAAGTGGCTGTGGTTTGTTCCCTGTCTCTCTGATATTCCAGCTTCTCTCTAATATCTGGCTTTGGGTTTTTATTATATACTAAGTAGAATTTGTGCGATACTGAATTCTACTTTACATATCTGATTCATCTCACTTTAGATGCTAATTTTCACAGGCAATACTTGATCTGAACTCAAATTTCATAAAACTTACTCTTTGAAAGCATAATCACATACACAATCAAAAGCTGTCTTAAACACATGGAAACATTTTCCAAAAACAGGGCTAACAAATAAAATTATTTTTCTGCAACAAGTGCAGTCATGTGACAGCACAGACTCCTCTTTGTAGGAGGTTTTCTTTTAAGCAAACATTTGGCAGTTTCTCCAGCTTCTCACTTCAATTTAAGTAGCTCACACATTCTTCTTTTCATTTATCCTTCCTTCCTTCTTCCTGCATACCTTCCCTCCTCCCTTCCTGACAGGGTCTAACTATTAGACCAGGTTGGCCTAGAACTTGTGATCCTCCTGCCTCAGCCTCCCTCAGGCTACTCCAACACACTCAGCTTCACCTGTTTTCAAGGGACATCTAGTGTTATGTCAGCCCCCTCTCCCTGCACTCCGGGGTGTTTCAGCTCCTCCTCCTTCCAACATAACGTTGGTATGAGTGACAAGTCTACATCCCATGCCCACTTCACATACACACTTCCCAGCAAAGGTTTCCACTCACACTGAAGAACAAAAACCGTAAAGGAAGGGAGAAGGAGGAAAAGATATGTCACACAGACACGTCCTGGCAATGAGTGGCACTCAAAGAGTAAAGGTGGTGGATTGGTGAGCTAGGGACATAAGTTAGCACAGGTTTCAACCTGGAGGAAGGTAAGAAGGAAGAGCAGTGGAGGAAACTGACAGAGGTCAGGGTGGATGCTTGCAAGACTGTGAGGACCAGCAAGGGCAAACGTCCACCTCAGAGCAACTTCCACTCCTAAGATCAACACAGTTGCTGCGTGTTGATAGCTCATGATGAGAAGTTTTATAGTACAAAGCAAGCTTCTTTAAAATATGTATATACTTTGACCCAGCAATTTCACTTTCAAGAGTTTATCTTGATTTGCAATGCAATCAAATGCAGTGTGGAGGCCCTGGTTAATTCTCACCTCCAACAGAACTGTTGGGAAAGGCATTTCTGAAATGCTCTTGGATAGTTAATAATGTTCAGAAAATACTCACAATTTTTTTGCTTTTTATGTGTATATTGTTTGCTGCATATGTGTGCTCATGGTGTAGACACATATGGTGTAGGTACACATGAGCATGTGTGTAAATGGCATGTGTAGTCTTCCTAAATCAACCTTCAGTGTATCTATTGAGACAGGGTCTCTCAGCTGAACCGAGGGTTCACCCATACAGCCAGTCTAGCTAACCAGCTTTCTCTGGGCATCCCGGGCTGGAGTTACAGGTAGGCTCATACTCATCCAGCATTTATGTAGGTTCTGGGGAATCTTAAATGGTTTTATTTTATTATAAGTTTCCATAAAATATGTGAACATAGATTTTAATTTTTAATTAGCATATATTAGTTATACAGAATGATGAGTTCTGTCATGACACTTTTCACATGTGTATATGGCTCATGATCATATTCTTCCTCCATCTCTTTTGTGCCCCTTCCTGCTCCTGTGGGTCTCCCTCCCCTTTCCAGATAGTCCCTCTCCTGATTATATGTCTTTTATTTTGGTGAACCAATGAGTTTCATTAAGGTCGCTTACAGGACAAAAGAAAATCTCTTCCTTCCCAGAAATATTAACTGCCTATAGAAAGGTAGAGAGGTGGAGTGCATCATCCAATTTTCACATCCATGCTCAGAGGTATAGCTTAGTATAGTTCACTGTGTTCATGTGTGTGCCCATCACTATCATCCACAGAACTCTTTGCATCTTGAAACCAGAAATCCTTATTCAATTTTAACCCCATTTCTCCTTTCTGCAACTCCCAGGAACTGTCCTCTACTTTCTGACCTATGTTTGATGAGGTTACCTCATGTTCATTGCATCCTACAGTTCTGATCCACGTGATCTTGCCTCATTTAATGTCTCCAAGGTTCATCCATGTTGAGGCATGTGTCAAAATAATACTTTATTGTGTGGATGTAAAACATTTCGCTTATTCATTCATTCACCAGTAAACACTTTGTTAATATAAATAATGCTATGTGAGTGCACAAATACCTCTTTGATACTCAACCCTCAATTCTCTGAGAGAAAATTATTATGGTTTCTCTAAGTTGATAATGGAATTATAGTTGTGTCACTTAGAACAAGGGACCATATAGCAGGTCTTTCTATATGGTCCCAATAATGACACAGAGACTTATCAACTACAAAAGCTTGGCCTAGGCTTGGACTTGTTCTTGACCAGCTCTTAAAACTTAAACTAACCTGTTCATATTGACCTATGTTCTCCCATGTGGCTTGTTACCTCTTCTCAGTACTGTATATCTGACTGCCTCTGTGCTTGGCTAGTAAATCTTCTATATCTCTGATTCTTTCCCAGAATTCCTCTCTCTCCCTGAAAGTCCTGCCTTTCCCCTCCTGCCTAGCTATCGGCCATTCAGCTCTTTACTAACCAACCATAAGGTGCCTTAGGTAAGTGAGGACAGGAACAAATCTTCAGCCAGTGTATTCAATAAGATGATCCCAACAAGAAGATCCCAATATCTTAGAGATACATACTAAAGTATTTTTGGGGAAATGGTATCTTAGATTTACATTTAATCCAGTAAGATGGGATAATATAAAATTAAGCAGAATTGAGGGCTGGGCAGTAGGAATTCCTCATCTTGGTCTATACTATTAGATATAATTGAATAGATATAATTGAATTGTTTTTATCTTAAAAGAGTTACAAACAGATCCTAGTAATAAGTCTAAAGAGTATATTCATAGCAAAATGAAAAACAAACAACATAAAATAATGAGACTGTGTTGAATTGTGCTATACTTGTATTACAGGATATTTGGTATACCTTTTTATAAACTGTAACTGTTACAGGAAAAGATACATATAATGTTACGTACAACATTAGAAAGAAAGCATACAAGAATTATGTGAAACAGGCCAAAGAGATGAAAGACTCAACAATTAAGAGTACTTGCTGCCTTTTCAGAGGATCTGAGTTCAGTTCTCAGTATCCACATCAGGTGCCTGTGGGGATTCAATAAAAGTTTCAGAAGTTTTGGAAATATCAGAGGGAATCTACCCACAGTTTATGTGGGGGGTTAGTAAAAGCTCCAGAAGTCCCAGAGCTCTAACCACAGTCAGTCTAGGAAAATCAGAGTGGTGATTCAAACCTTTAATCCCAGTACAGGTAGTATCCTGGGAGTGGTGACCTACACCCTTAATCCCAACTGAGTCAAGGTCACTTCAGATTATAGAAGGAATTCCAGGCTTCCAAGCAGGTGTGGTGGGGCCACATCTTAATTACCAAAAGAGTACTTAAGACAGGATTGAAACATAGAGGGAGCCATTCCAAGGGAAGTGAGGCTGAGGAAGCTGGAAGACAGCTGCGTAAGATTTGACTGTGGTGTTTATTCCCTCTAGTATCTCCAACTTCTTCAGAGATCTATCGCTGAGTCTCATTCATTCGTGCAACAGGTGCCTCACCATAACCTCTAACTCCAACTCCATGAGATCTGACACCCTCTTCCGGCCTCCAAAGTACATGTGCATACAAGCATACACACACACACACAAATGAAGTATTTTTAATTATGTGAAACATGTTTCCACTTTTGTTTAAAGACAAACATAGGAGCTATAGTTATGGCTCAGGATTAAGAGCAGTGCTCCACAATCATAAGGACAGAGTTTGGCTCCCAATACCCACATAACAAGTATGGTATCCCCCCATACACACACACACACACACACACACACACACACACACACACACACACACACACACACACACCAAACTTCAGTTCTAAAGAGGACTACAAGGACTTGCTGGTCTTCAGCTCAATCAAGATAATGTGACTCCCAAGTTCAGGAATGAGACCCTGCCTCAAAGGACTAAGAGAATCACAATAGAGGACACACAAAAGACACACTCTTCTGACCTCCATACACACAAACACAAACACACAAACACAAACATATGGACACATATGCACATACACTCATATAGAGATATACATTGATTAATTAACTGATCTGTCAATTGATTTTTAAAACAAATACCTTAACAGAAAGAAATGGCCAAAATGGGATTAAAAACAATTGTTGGCCACTGATACTTTGTAAGTTTTCTTTAGAAAGGAAGGAAGGAAGGAAAGAAAGAACAAACTTGTATTTGGGATTGCAGAGAACTTTTTGCTCTTGAAGATAGAGGACCCAGGTTTAGTTCCCACTACCCACACAGCACCTTATAATTGTTTGTAAATCTAGTCCCAGAGGGTCAGAAGCCCTCTTCTGTTCTTTGTGAGCACCAAGCATGTGTACATGAGGTACACATACAAATATGTAGGTAAAACACTATTACACATTTTTAAAATTTTTCAAAGACTATTTTATTCTTATGTCTGAATGTGCATTTCTATGTAGGTGAGCTCCCAAGACAGCAAAGAGCCTCCCCTTAGAATCAAATTAATGTCCCTGAAAGATCAGCAATCACTCTTATCTGTTGAGGCATCTTTCCAGTCCCACTTTCTAAGTTTTCTACAAAGAATGTGAATCATTCATTCACTGAATGTATTTCCTACTCTTTTAGTGTGTGTGTGTGTGTGTGTGTGTGTGTGTGTGTGTGTGTGTGTGTGTGTGTGTGTGTGTGTACGTACATGCACTGGGTACCTACATACATGAACAAGTGGATACCTGAGGACGACTTTCAGGAGATTTTTTTTTCCTTCTAACCCTGTAAGTTCTGGTATTTGTATTCAAAAGACCGCTGAGCCATCTGGTCTACCCTAAAAAAAAAAAAAAAAAAAAAAAAAAAAAAAAAAAAAAAAAAAAACTTTTTAAGGAGTGCATCACCTGCTGAATTCATGGCTCGTTGATCATTACATTACCTCTCTTTCTATGTGCATGTGTGTCTTTGTGTGAATGTATGTGTTTGTCTATATCTGAATATGTAGCTATGTACCTCTGTGTGTCTCTGTATATTGGTCTTCCTGTCTGTCTGGGTGTGCAGATGTGTATATGAAGATTTCTTAAATGACTAGCATGTACTAAATATCAGGAAACTTGAAAATAGGGTTTAGAATGATAGCTCCATTATTAATGTATTATCCCTTTATCCATAACAAATTTCACTAGAACTGTCTGTAAATGAAGCCAATACTCCTGAGGTGACAGGACAACTTTCCTTAGGTTTTTTTGTGGATAAACTTTCACATAAGTGGAGTTGTTACATTTTGTGTGCCTTGGGAAACTATTCCATGAGCCTCCTCTAATGGCCTCCCAACACATGTGATCTTCAGGGGTGTTAAATGAGAGAAAGCTGTCTGCTAGTAGGTAGGAGCCAGGGCACAGTGTCACACTTGAGCCGCTGGCGCTAGGTCCCATGTTAGTCAAAGCTCTTGCCTTTAGGCCTGATATGAACAGTAAAAAATTGAGACTTATAATCCTCAAGGCTTCTCCATATCTAAAATGTACTAGTTCCAGTCTATGATTTTCTAAGACTTGGAACTCAAGTCATTGTTACTAATGATCTTCACTACTCTGTATGTGGTGAGTTTGTCTATACACACTGACTGAGGAGGGAAAGAAAACAGCGTTCAATTGATTTTTGGCAAAAATCAATTCTAGAAAAAAATTAATAACAGCTTCAAAACTGTATAAACTTTCTAAAGAACTGGACCCAGCCAGAGGGGTTTCTCCTTCTAACCAGGCACCAGGTCTGTCACTGAATCTCTCTATTAAGCGTTCTCATTCCAGGAAAGTGTCTCCTGCTTGCCATTCATGTATTTGCACAATCACAGACTGGATGTTCATTTGCCAGCACCTCTTCTACGGTCCAAAGGCCTCCAGCTCAGAATCATTTGTGTCTACATCTGCCCTCCCTCTCCTGGATCATTAATAAAATGCTTTAAGGAAGTGGATTCTGCAGCTGCACAGGAATAATGTCTGACTAGGTTTTCACCACCCGTCTTCATCTCTGTCAGTTTCTAAAACACACTCTCATCCTCCTGCCAGAGCCCAGGAAAGCCATCACATCTCAAGGAGTCTTCACCTCCCAGCAGCATCTACTTCCTTCTATCATGTTTTCACCAGATATTCCACTGTCTATTTCATTTTTCCACATCTCCCTGTCTTCTCTAGCATGCTCATGTGTGTGTGCATGTTTGTTGAGGCCAAAGGGTGATGCTGGATATCTCCTCAATTGCTCTCTACCTTATTTTCTTATGGAGGTATTTTCTCAGTGAGAGACCCTTTTCCCAACTGACTCTGGCTTGTATCAAGTTGACAGAAACCTATCCAACACAGCCTTTTTTAAGGGGAAGGTGTGCTGGAGAGATAGCTTAGTGATTAAGAATACTTTTTGCAGGTTTTGTTCCCACTATCTTAAGAAACTCAATTGCAGGGGATCTATCATCCTCTTCTCACCTCTGAGAGCACACACACAGATACACACACATACACACATACACACACACATACATACACACACACATACATACACACACACATACATACACACATACACATACATACACATACATACACACACATACATACACACATACACACACATACATACACACATACACACACATACATACACATACACACACATGCACACACATACACATGCACATACACATGCACACACATACACATGCACATACACACACATGCACACACATACACACACAAACACACACATACACACACATACATACACACACACACACACACACACACACACACCACTCAGTCACATAAAGCATCTTTTAAAGGCACTTGTAATTCCAGCACCAGGGAGTAAAGATAGGCAGATCCTGAGGGCTCCCTGGCCAGCCACCCTAGCATGTTTGGTGAACTCCGGGTTCAGTAAGAGATCTTGTTTTCAAAAGGGAGACAGGGAGTCAGTTAGGCAGTTAGGCAGCTCAGCGCTTGCCACCAAGCCTGCTGATCTGAGATCCATCCCTGAAACCCACATGGTGGAAATGAATGAACTCCTGCAAATTGTCTTCTGACCTTCACATTCACACACACAGACAAATGAATAAATAGTTAATATTTTTTATAGTAAAATTATGGGTGTTACCTGAGGAACACACCCATGTTGACCTCTGACCTGCACACACATGCACACACACCACCAAAGGGAGCCCAATTGCATTTGAATTTGCATAGAAAAAACTTATAATAAAAATTATTTATTGAATTCAATGTACCAGGTGTCCTTCCTTTGATCTGACAACCCTCATATAGTTCTCAATGCAATGTGCTTTGATATTTACGATTAGGAAGGCTCCAACCTGTCTTCCATGGTGGAAAGCCTTCTGAAATTCCAGTACAAGCTTCCCCAACTTCTTTGTAACTGGCTTCGTGTGCAACCTGGGAAAAAACATGAATCTTTCATTTTCCCAATACTTGCCACCAGCCAGGCTCACTCACAAGCCCCCTCCCCATCTCCTGCTGGGAGGCAGCTCTCTTAATGATTATCACAGTTGGATCCATACTTCTGTGATCACCTTTGCCTAATTAAAGCAATCCTATACTAGTTCTAAAGGCTTGGTGCTATTCATTTTAGAACTTCAATCGAATTTTTAATTCAAGGTGCTGCTGACTCTCAACATAGGGCGAGTTCATGAGCCGTGAGGGAAGATGGCAGAAATGAGCCCTGGGTTGTTTTTGTTGCTGCTGCTGCTACTATGAGAAAACATCATGGCCAATGCAAATCATGGAAGAAAGATTTTCTTTTCACTTACAGTTCCAGATGGATACGAGTCCATTGTAAGGGAGCTAGAGCAATTCCTCAATGCTTGAGAGCATTAGCTGCTCTTATAGGGGACAAGAATTCAATTTCCAGCACCTATATGAAAGGTCACACAACTGCTCACAAATCTAGTTCTAGGGGATCCAATGGTGTGTTCTGGCTTCTTGGGACACTGTTCACACATGGTATACAGATATACATGCAGACAGCACACACACACACACATGTGCGTGTGTAAGATAATGAAATAAAAATTTAAAATAGAGGCCATCATGGTGGAGAGGCAGAAAGCACACAGCAGGCGTGACTGTAGGAGCAGGAAGCTGAGAATTCCCATCTTCAATAGCAAGCAAGAAGCAGAAGTGAACACACTGGAAAAGGCATGAGGCTTTTAATCTCAAAGCCCATGCACAGTGGCATGTGTCCTACAGCAAACCACTCCGAAACAGCAACACCTAATGAGAACAACTGTCCAACTGTCTAAGCCTAGGACACTTTCCTTCAATCTCCTCCCCATCATCGCAATGTTTTTCCCTCTAGGCTTGGGATGGGAGGGAAGGGGACTGACTACCTCTTGTGTGAGCCACAGACAAAGGCCTTTCCTGGCCACATGTTATTTTGGTTAGGGTTGAACTCTCATGAAAAACACCAAACCTTCCAGATAAACTCCAGCTATGGACAGACCTTCAAATTCCACGACAACCCTCCCACTTATTCTTCAGACTGGCATCCCAGGCCCATCCCATCAATACCCATGGGACCTATGCACACAAGCAGGATCCAGTTCCCTTGTCTTGCTAGGGCTCAGACAGCAGCTGCCCACCAGCTGCTGCCCAGTTTCTGTGTGCCCATTTCCATCTACTCCAGCATAGCAATGTGACATCTAGCCACACAGAGCCAAGAAGAGATGCTGTGGTGGTTTTTCTTCATTGTCGTTTGTCTGGAATTGGAGTCACCTAGAAGTCTGGTGGAGCACACCCCCAGTGTGCATCTGAGGGTGTTTTCAGAGAGAATCAGCTGGAAGGGGATGTCGTGAACGTAAGAGGCAGCATCCTGTGTGCAGGGGTCCTAAGTAGAAGAGGAAAAAGAAGTTACCAAGCCCCCAGCTCCATAGTCCAGCAGTGTCAGCCACTGTCATGAGTAGGGTTCCCAGAGAGGATTTGCCAAGGATTTCTGAGCAAGAGAACTAGGAAGAAGAAGTACTTGTTGGGGTGGAAATAGACAAGAAGGATACGGACAAAATCAAGAAAATCTCCTGTTTCATGCAAAAAACTAGGGCTTAGGAACCAAAGCCAAGCACCTTCCTACTCTTGTATTATGCTAATAGTAATGTTTTTATTTTTACATATTATATATGTGTGTAAAACATTTATTATTCAATATATATGTATAATATTAATTAAACTTAAAATATTTTAATTAATAATTATATCTTAAAGTCCAGCCTGGTGTGGTAGTGCACACTCAATCTCAGCACTCAGGATGAAGAATCAGGTGAGTTTCATGAATTCAAGCCCTGCTTCTTCTACATAGCAAGTCCAGGCTCGCCAGATGTACATAACGCGATCTTGCTCACTGTCCCCTCCAAAAAAAAATCCAAAAACTTCCTTAACTTTGAATGTTGATTGCAAAGCCTAAAAATGTTGCTCCCTGGCCTTTTTATAGCAGAAACCCTGAACAATGAACTATGCTAAATTAGTTAATAAATAATTGTCACATAAATACAAGGACCTGAGTTTGATTGCCCAGAACCCACATCAAAAATCTAGGCAAGGTGGCACACATGGGTGATCCCAATGCTAGGTAGGGTCAGAATCCCTGATGCTTAGTGGCAAGCCAGTCTACAACATTCCCGATTCAGTGAAGCCACTGTCTCAAACATAAGGTACGGGCCAGCAGGATACTGGGTGAGGAAAAGTGTTTACAGAGAAAGCCTGACAGCTGAGTTCATTTCCCATAATCTACAATGAAAAAAGGGAACCAACTCTCCAGAATTATCCTCTGACCTCTCGTGTGCTGTGGCATACAAGTACCTGCACACACACACACTAATAATAATAATTAACATTTTTTAGTTAAATAATAATACCACAATGATTAAGACACCTGACGTCAACCTTTGGCCTCTATATGTATGTCCACACACATGAACACATGCATGCATATGACCGTGTGCATACATATGCACACACACACACACCCTAAAACAAAATACAATGAAATATAAATGTTAAAGAATATTTGTCTGGCCCAGATTTAAATGTTAGTAAAATATTTGGGTGGTAATTTTGAAGATTTTGCTATGACTTCATGTTGGCTACAGCAGATAATCTGTTGGAGATGCGTGCTTAATTATTTGGGGTTGAAATGTCACAATGATTGTAATTTACTTTGAATGCTTCAATAAAGCAGATGAGGCAAACACGGAAGGATGCTAATGATCATTAAGTTGGGGTGATGGATCTCTCCCTACCAGTCTCATTATCATATGTGTAAAAATCTACAATTAAAATTATGAAATTAATGCTCATCTTTAATTTTTTTACTTTCCACAGCAAATCTATCATGTAAGCCATGTCTGTCTTACCCTGAATTGCTCCCCAAGCTCCCTTTTCCATTATGACTGCCACTGTTTTAACTAAGTCCCCACCACAGATCACACAGCCAGAGATATCAGGCTTCTAAAGATTTCATTTGATTTTTAATTGTATGTGTATATACGAGTACAGGTGCCTACAGGGACCAGAAAAGGGTGTTGGATTCCCTGGATGTAGAGTTACAGGCGGTTGTGAGCCACCCAATGTGAGTGGTAGGCACCAAACTCAGATCACTGCAAAAGCATGTGAACTGCAGAGCCATCTCTCCACAGCCTGTGCAGGTTGCTTTCTGTGGTAGTAAAACAAACAGAAGCAGCTTAGATGAGGATTCTGAACAGCAATGCCAGAGCAGATGGCAACCCTTAGAAATAGCTTCATGGGATCTAGAGTCACAACAGAAACACATCTCTGGGCGTGTCTGCAAGGGAGTTTCTAGACTGGGTTAACTGAACCAGGAACCCCCCATGCCAAATGTAGGTGGCAGCATTCCCTAGGCTGGGGTCCTGGACTGAATAAAAAGGAGAAAGTGAGCTGAACACCAGCATTCATGTCTCTGCTTCCTCAACCAGTGTCCACAACGATGACAATGAGACTTCTGTTCATATTAACAAGGGACATCAACATAGCGCCTCCCTGGGAGAGAACTGAACTGCTTAATAAGAGTGCTTTCGTTGTCTGAATCCATATAACCACTATGATAGACACATACCGAGAAATTACCATCCTTCCCAGGCATCAGTGCCATCCAGGCAATCTGGAGATGGGGACAGGGGCAGTGCTTCAGGAGAGAAATTACTGGTGGCCTCAACAGAAATGGAGACATCCAACACAAAGTGGGTGTGTGTGGAGGTGGTGGTCGTGGTGAACCACCGAATCTCAGACCTGGCTTTCCTGGTCCCAGTCCTGACCCTGGCATTGGGAATGATGGAAGAAGGGAGCCCTTGGGGCAGCTTTGGGCTTGTGTGGTTTATTTCCAGGAGGTCCGGAGGAAGCTTGGCTTCCATTTGCAGTTTCTGTATTAGGAGCTACGCTACCGACTGGGGAAAGTGGATCCAACACATCTTGTTCTGCTGATTCCGTACCCACTATAAACCACAACACAGGCTTCCCTCTTAGATCAACTGAAGTGATGGTAGCTGGTTAAATGCAGTTGCCTTCAGACCAAACGCTAGAACATTTATCCCCAACTTTCTACTAATTGTAAGGGAGTTAGGACAATCTTTTCTGGGTTTTTACTCTTAGTAGGTTTTCTTCTGGATGTGCCTTTTGGTTTATCTGAGTTCACAAATGTTACCATTTTTTAGAACATTTATAAATGAAGTCATAGCTGTATCAAAAATTTTTATCAATGTTGTACCGTCCCAAATGTCAGAATTGTTACCCTGGCCAGTGCCATGACACCACAGATTCCTATTCCGAGACTGCTTGGCCAATGCCCATCTCCATGGCCCTTCAGTCATCTCTCGACAGGCATCTTGTCATAGAAACAGAAAAGTAACTGAGAAACTTCAGCTAATCACTTCTAGAAATCACATGAGTACGCGGCTGTAGGTTTTTATCAGCCATTTCAGAAACAGTCTATAAAATGTGCATTTATTATATTTTTTTACATTGGCTACAGAAAGTGATACCCTTTCACTCAACTTGGAAGATTGAAATCACCTATCAGAACCATGATCTCGGGTGCCCCCTCCACATGCTCCACAGTTCTACATAGAGATGGACTAGTAATATTTACAAGTGGCCTTTTGAGACTAGAGAAGAAAAGACACAACTTTTTTATGTGTATGAAAAGCAGACAGAGGAGATGTGATCAATGCACATTGGGAAGAACAGAGAAAGGGGTGGTCTGAGCCTGTTTGTTATCTGAGTATTGATAGTAGAGAATGCCCCAATGTGTACGTTTGCTGATGTCTGTGGTATAATTATCCTCATTTACACACACTTAGCAATGTGAGAAGAGACGTAGCAATGTTTAACCTTCACAGTTATTTGACTGTGCTTCGAGTTCCCAAGGAGGCTGGGACTTGTGTCTGTCTGGAGCCATCTCCAGAGAGAAGTAAATAACGGAGAAAGAACTGCCCTGAATGTGGGCATCATCCCACGGGGTGGGGAAGGCTGGGTATAATGAAAGGAGAGAAAGGGGGATGCTCTCGGGTGCTGCTTTCCCCTGATCGGCTCTCTGATCGGCTCCCTGACCAGTGAAGGGAGCAGCCCTCCTCCATTCTGCCCAAGCCAGGGGACCAATTGGAAACTTTGACCCCAAACAGACAAAGCAACCTCCATTATGGTGCTTCTGTTAGGTGTTTATCACAGCGATACAAAAAGTAACTAATAGAGACCCTGAGGTAGGGAGGTGGCTCCACCATTTCAAGTGCTTGCTGTACAAGTGTGAGGACCTGAGTTAAAGCCCTGGGATGTAAATAAAAGCCCGGCAGGTTGTATTCTCAGCCCTGGGAAAGAGAGCTAAGGAGCTCCTGGGATCACTGACCAGGAAGCCTAGCTAAACAGAGAATCCCAGGACAGTGAGAGACCTTGTCTCAAAAAGTAGAAATGACGGCACCTGGAAAGAACACCCAAGGTGGAACTGTGGCCTTCACACATGACTAGCATGAACAGTACTTCTACCACAGAGTTACAGTTGATGTAATAATCTCAGAGCATCCCTAATATTAAAATAATTAGGAATGGATGTGGCTAGAATGTTTATTACCTTTTTAAAATGTAGTATGTTCAATTGAAGTTTCTATCATTTGATTTACCTTGTTTTATTCATCTATACATTTTTATTCATGTGTGTTATATATACATACATACATACAGGCAGGCAGGCAGGCAGGCAGGCAGGCAGACAGACTTCAGAGCCTTAGATATACTAGAAAAATGCCCTAGCTAATTTTGCTATGACACAGGTTGCCTGATTACTCTGACAAAATACTCAATAAAAGCAGATTAAGGAAGGGAAGGCTTATTCTGGATCACAGTTTGAAGTTACAACCCATCACAGTGGAAGTGGTGGCAGCAGGCATACAAGGGAACTGCTCACATTCTATCCAGTCAGGGAGCAGAATCAGGAATCCCAGGGTATTGTGCTACCGAGACTCAGAATAGGTTTGCACACCTCAATTAGCTCTTCACAGGTGTGCCAAGATGTTTGTTTCCAAGGTGAGCCTAGATCATGTCACATTAATGATTGTATTATCCATCACACAGTGTCTCAGTGTGGAGTCATCCCAGAATAGTCTAGAGCTCTCATCTGGCTATTCCAGTTAATTTTTGATAATAGGCAAGCATAACAACTGACCTACAAAATTCTGGCTGGCCTCAAATTCTATGTAGGCCAAGCCAGTCTAGAACTCAGGGAGATCAGCCTGTCTCTACTTTCTGAGTGCTGAGATTAAAGATGTACACCATCACACCCAGCACATTAATGGAGTACCTGAAGACACTGTAAACACAAATACACAGAGCTGACTTGAACTGATATCACATTAAGGTATCTCGATTGGTATCTTGGTCTCCAATCTGAGCTAACCTGAAGAGCACCAATAGCATAGGCCACTGTCACCCTGAGAGTCATTCTCTCAGGGGTGTTGCCTAAGGTCCCTCTGGTCTACTGTCTGTGGCAGAGCAGTCCAATGACTCCTGTGGAAGCTGCTGTACTATGCGAGATGAGTTTGGAGAAACGGCTTGTGGCCAAGAGCACATATTACTCTTGCAGAGGGCCTGAGTTTCCTAACACATATGTCATATGCCTCACAACAGCCTGTAACCCCAGTCCAGAAGACTCTGATACCTCTGGTCTCCACAAGCACCTAGTATTAGGATGTTGTGCAGATCTGGCATGGTACAAATATGAATTACCCGCTTAGCTGGCAGTGGGGTGTCTATGAGTGCAGAGGCCTCGTGGGGGATGCAGCAGAGGCAGTGGCAGGTAGCAGGAGACACTTAGACACTGTTTCTATGTAGAAGGACTTTATTATGGATTAACAGAGAAACAGGGGAGGGAGGGAGAAGAGAGATAAATAGAGGGGGGAATGTTCTGAGAAGAACAAAGGAAGAGATTCAGAGGTGGGAATCCTTCTTTAAATGAGGCTTGACTTCAGAACTCAGAGGAGGACATAGCCTTAGAGAGTAATATCTAGCACGTGTACCCACACACATACATACATACATAATTAGTAAAAATAAAAACTTTTTAAATTAAAATTTAAAGCTTTTCTTTAAAAAAAAAAAAAAAAACACAGCTGTACTCTACAAAACCACACACAAAAATCTTTCTTAAAGACATTTTTTTAAGAAAAAAATAGGAGTTAGAGTAAATAGACCAATCAGAATCTAGAATCGTGGGCTGTGGAAATGGTTCCGTTGATAAAGTGTTTGCCAAGCATGGGTGAGGAAAGCATGAGGACCTGACCTCAAGCTCCAAAACATACATATAAATGGAGGACATGGCAGATATGCTTGTAATCTCTGCAGTGGAGAAGCAGAAACAAGTGTAGCCCTGGGGCTTGTTGGCCAGCCAGCATAACCAAGTTAGTCGAGTTCCAGGCAAAGGTGATACCTTGTCTCAAAAAAAAAAAAAACAAAAACAAAAACAAAAAAAGGTAGACACCTAAGGAACATCTGACCTGGCTTCCGGCTTCCATACACATGAACATGCACCCACATACACACACTCAGTCACACATGAACACATATGGGCATGCACACACCTAAAAGACCAGGAATCATGTAACTAGAGCACCATGTAAACCAGATACCCCAGCCAGTATGTGCAACATTGCTGGTAAGCCCTCGCTCACATCCTTAAGCTCTAAACTTCCACCTTCAACAAGTAGATTTTCAGATGCAGCTCAATAGTACAGCACTTGTTCAGCATGTCAGAGGCTCTAAGCTCATTCTCCAGCACCGTTTTAAAAAAAAAAAAAAAAAAAAAAAGAGTGAGAGGTGAAGGAAGGTGGAAAGGGGAGGGGGGAGCTCTTGAGATGAGAATATAGCTCAGCAGTGCAGCACTTGCCTGCCACCAGTCATCCCCAGCCCTACAGAACAGCAGGCCTTTGAGAGCATTTCCTGACAGTGCAGAGCCTCTGTGACAGTGAAAACTTCCGTTCTGATCTAGGCCACCTGACCTGCCTTGTCTAGTTTTCAGGGATTTTGTTTTCTGGCTTCTGTTTTCAGTGAAGAGAGTTGCCTTCCCCGTTTTCCTGCAGCTCATAACTTTAGGGGTTGATTGCTGTGTGGAAAAGCATGGCCCTTGAGCTGTCAAATCATTCTCATTACTGTGACCAAACATACAACCAAAGCAGCTGTTTCCACCTTGGACTACCATATGACACATTTCTGCCACTCGTGGTCACTACCTGAAGGGATCTGTGTTGGCAGAGCACAGAGATGCTTGCACACCTATAATTATTACTGCATTTTCATAACACAGAGCCAGGCTGGACAGGTGCTTGCAGATGAGCAAATCAACGAAGCCCCAAACTGAAGCCCCCTGCTTCGCTTCTCTTATTGGTATTATCTTATTGCTTGATAAACACCGTGATCTTGGAAAGGTAAGGACTCATTTCAGCTCATAGTTTATAGTCTTTCACTGAGGGAAGGCCGGGCAGAAAATCAAGGCAAGAAGCTGGGGACAAGGACTGAAGTAGAGAGGCCATGGAGAAACATTGCTTCTGGTTGCTCCTGTAATTCTCTCAGCTTGCCTTCTTCCACACCTCAGGACCACCTGCTCAGAGGTGGCACCACACATAGGCTGCACTCTCCCACATCAATCAAGAGAAATACCACACAGACTTGCCTACGGGCCTGTCTAATGGAAACATCCTTTCTGTTATGATGTTGTTTCCACCACTATATAGACTGGCTGGCCTCAAAATCACAGATCTGCCTGCCTCTCCCTCCCTAGTGGCAGACTACACTCCGAGGGAGGCATCTTCTTCATTGATGGTCCTTCTTCCCAGGTTTAATCAAATTGACACAAAATAACCAACAGAGGTTGCCTGGTTTTCCCTTGAGCTTTCTTATAGGCTGGGTCTTTCGTCTTCATCAGTAGACCACCATCCTCCCAGTGCACAGCTACCTTCTCAGCCACCTTCTCAACCACTCTGTTGTGCCTGCTTACAAGAGATCATCAGAGCCTGTGGACTGTTGACATTCCCTCTCAAAGCCCTAGAATATAAATGCTGTAGAGAGTTGATGAAGAGGAATCCATCTATTACTGTGGGTAAGCCATCATTGAGACATTCCAATGCTTTGGGGTTCACCCACGCTCCTGACAGCAACCCCTCACCCATGGTCTAGAAGTAAACTCAGTGAATTCACTGGTTCCCCGGGGAAGACTCTGGTGGACTCACCTTGGTTTGTCACTGGACTTTATAGGGAGATCATTTACAACTCCCCAGGGAAGAAATCCTCACATAGTGGGAAAGCTTGCTCCTCCTCCACTCCAAACTGTATCAAGACTAAACATCCAGAAAGAAACATCCAGAGAAAGGGCAAGTCCCACATCTTCCTGAAACCCAGAAAAAGCCCCCACATCATCTTCCTGATATCCAGAGTGTCCCACAGCTTCCTGTCATAACCTCTCATGACAAGCTCATGTGAATTCATTCGAATCTCAGGAACTTGCTCTGGGTTTGCCTTCGAAATTAGTAGAGCCGAGTTAAATTCACCCTTGTTCTCCTGGGAAGCCTCACAGCTATCACAGGGCCAGGATAAAGGGCAGGGGAGGGGTGAGTGTTGGAATCTGAAATGTCACAATCTCCACTTAGCAAAACTGTATTTGGGGCTGAACATGCTTCACAGAGAACATGGCCCTGCACCTGTTTGGCATAAACAAATGAATCGTCTTTTTTAGAAAGAGCCATCAGGAACCAAAAGAGAAATGGGGGGGGGTGACATTCTCTCAGAGACACGTCCAGACACTTGTCTCTAGGTGATTCTGGATCTTCTCAAGTTGACAGCTGATATTAAGCATCACCTCTGCCTTCATTATAAGAATCATAAGTAAGAAGTAGAGAGCACCCCTGTACCTGCCCAGACCTCCAAGAGGAGACAGTAGAACAAAGCAAAATGCCCAACAGCAATAACCCAGATATTGCACAAATTCTTCTTAGTATATAATAAAGCCCAGAGCCAAATATTGGGGAAAAGCTGAAATATCAGAGAGTCAGGGAACAAACCACAGCCACTTCTCCCCCAGCCAACTCCTCAGGCTGAACAGGGTAAGGTCTGTCTCCACAAGTCCTAGGACTGACTGGGTGCTCAGACAAAAGGGCAGAACCTCCACCTTCTCCTTATATTTCTTTCCCAGCCCAGCTGTCTTACTTCCTCATCCAGGTTCTGTAGTAGGAGGTTTCTGGCCCTGACTTTCGGGCCTAACCTCAAGGTTTAGGACCCACAGACCTGCAGTCCCGCAGTCCTGCAGTCCCACAGAGACACACAGATGCCTAAGGCCCAGGTATATAACCTGCTAGCTCTCTACCCTTCATCTAACCCATGACTCATCCTGTTCAGCCATGCAGCTCAGTACCTTTTCTCACAGCGGCATGGTTGTCCTCTGCTTCTTCCGGCTTCTCTCTGGCATTCTGCCCTGTTCTTCCAGTTTCCAGAGTTCTCACAGTCTGGTAGCCCCGCCCACACTTCCTGCCTGCCTTTGGCCAATCAGCGCTTTTTATTAAACCAGTGGGTGGGACAATTATTTACAATGACACAACACAATCTCCCACAAGGTTCCTAGAGCCAGGATTCAAGGCGGGCACCATCACTGCCTGGCTCGGTTTGGCTTTGAACTCACAGAGATCCAGAGGATCTCTACAGAGGATTAAAGGCATGAGTCTCTACCCCCTGACCTTCACCACTTGGCTCTGCCCTCTGATATTTCAGGCTATTTCTTTATCAAACCACCACACCCAGATGTCAGGACACAAGGAACACTAGCAGGGCTTTCAAGGTGGATGCTGGTACCAATGTCTGTGAGCTTGGGAGCCCCTCACTAACCAAGCTTTTTAGGGTTCCTCTGAGCATTCTTCTCAACTAGGTGTTTCCCCGGACAGCTCCGTCTACTCTCAGGAAGAATCCACTGAACCAATTTATGAAGAATTTTCCACCCATGATAGACATCCAAGCTCCCTATCCTCCACCCTTGATACCTAATCATACTTATCTCAGCAGGTTTTTACTCATTCCCTGATCCTATCCATTGTATTTGGAATTCCTACCCAAGACTGGACCTACTGTCAACAACCAACAGTAGATTAAGGAGGGGCTCCCAGGTCTAACCCTTCCAGCTGAACTACTGACAGCTGATGGAGTCTGGGTAGGGAATCGTTGCCTTCAGTGAGCTAAACAGTGAGTCCATCAAGCTCTAATGGATAGTTCCAAACTGGTGGCCAGCCTTGTTCAAATCTGTGGGTCAAAAACAAAATTTAAAAAGCATGAATGTGGGAAAGGAAGGGGATGAGTGACATGAGGAAGGTAAGACAGATGGACAAAAGCAAACACGATACACTGTGCACAAATATGAAATCATCAAAGGACAATGTGATCAATAAACTGAAAGCTTTGTTTAAAAGAAGTAGGACTGTGCAGGTAAGCTAAGAACAAGAAAAAATATCCCAAGATGAGAACATGCTCTAACTGTTATCACTACTCATGAAAAGCAGTAGCCTACATGTTAGAACACCCAAGAACAGTGCTGACTTTACAATAAACACAATGGGGACAGAGGCAGGAGTGAGCTGAAGACCAGATGCTGTAGATAGGAAGTTCCAGGCCAGCCAGGGCTACATAGTGAAACCTTGTCCCAAAGAAAGAAGGAAAGAAGGAAGGAGGAAGGCAGGGAAGGAAGGGAGGGAGAGAGGTAAAAGAGGAAGGAAAGAGAGAGATAGAATAAATACCATGAGGCCTGGAGAGTTGGCTGAGTGACTAAAGGCAATTTCTTCTCTTTTAGAAGGTTCAAAATTCAGCTGCCCACACAAACATTGGGCAGCTGACAAGGGTCTATAACTCCAGCTCTAGATCCAATGGCCTATTCTGAACCCACATGCACATGGTCAGGCACACATGCATGCAAAAACGCATGCACACACACACAAATAAATAAATAAATAAATAAATAAATAAATAAATAAATAAATAAATAAATAAATAAATAAACAAACAAACAAACAAACAAACAAACAAACAAACAAACAAATAAATAAATAAATAAATAAATAAATAAATAAATAAATAAATAAAAACAAGGTAAAATGAAAATGTTAAAAGAATGAACACCAAGAAATGCTAGATAATTAAATGAACCCCCTTTCAATCACAATAGAATCCTACAGAAGTACTTGGTACTTCCCAGAAGCCAAAAATCTCTTATTAGCTTTTACTGTGACCACTTAGTCAGGAGGATAGGGAATTGGTAAGCATTATGAGATCTGGGGCTTGGTGCTCATACAGAGTGAAGTCTGGCAAAGAAAGCATGAAGGTGGAAAGAAAAATCTCTCACCAACCAAACTGATAACAAAAAAAGAAAGAAAACTTAGCTTTCACTTTTGAGAAAAACCTAAATAACTCAATTGATAGATAAACAGACAATTCCCTGGGAATTCATAACCACAAACCTTCCTTTACACAGATTTTGGACTCAAGTTTATATAATCCAAGTTGATCTGGGAGACCCCAAGGTAAAAAAAAAAAAAAAAAAAAAAAAAGCAACATGTAACTTGGTTCTCAACTAATGATGTCCCAGGGGACTTGACCAAAGCCAAAACTCCAGAGTTGGCTACATTATAGAAAGACACAATATTGCAAACATATCTAGTCTCTCTAAATAGATTCAAGAGTCAACAAATCCCATCAAAAAACTATCTAGCATTTTCATGCAAACCAGCGACTGACAGCCTGAGATCACTGCCTCTGTCCTACAAGGTTGCAGGAGATTGGGGACTTCCCCCAGACATCCTTCAGACACTCACGCACCAGCATTTGTATGCATGTAACTAGACTCAAATAAATGAATAAGAATTTTAAATATAAATACAAGAAGTGGTGGGAGAAATGGCTCAGTGGTTAAAAGTACACGATGCTCTAGCAGAGGACCCAGGTTCAGTTCCCAGCATCCACATGATGGCTCCCAATCATGTATAACTTTAGTTTCAAGGGACCCGACATCTTCTTGGGCACCAGGCATACATGTGATATACATATATACATGAAGACAAGAGATTCATATACCTACAATAGAATAAATAAATCCAGAGATAAAAATATTTTAATGTAAAAATAAAAGAGCCAAAAAAAAAAAAAAAAGCCACCAACAAGCCAAATACCAAGGCAGCTAAGTAGAAGTGCCTAAGTAAGGAAAGACAATTGTACTGTGCTTCAAGAATGGCCAAAAGTGCAAATCCACCTCTCGGCCTCTCCAAGAACTAAGAATTGAACTACCATATGGTCCATCTATACCATTCTTGGGTAAATATTTGTGCTGAGTAACTTTGTCAACTTCATGTAAACTAGAGGCATCTGGGAAGAGGGAATCTCAACTGAAGATTTGCCTCAACCATATTGACCCACAGGGAATTCTCTTGATTAATGATTGGTGTGGGGAGCGCCCAGCGCATTATGGGTGATACCACCCTTGGGCAGGTGGTCCTGGGGTGGATAAGAAAGGCAAATGACCCAGTCAAGGGGAGCAAGCCAGTAAGCAGCATTCACCTATGGCCTCTGCTTCCATTTGTGCCTTTAGGTCCCCACCTTGAGTTCTCACCCTGGCCCCCTCAGTGATGGATGATAAAGGGTAAGACTTTCCTCCCCAAGCTGGCTTTGCTCAGTGTTTTATTGTGGTAACAGAAACCTGACTAGATTGATACCCAAAGAAATCTAAACAGAGGCAAACCTCAGGGATACTTTCACATCCATGTTTATTGCTGCTTTGCCCACAAAAGCCAAGATTTAGAGAACCAACTTAGCTGTTCATTAGTAGGTGAATGCGTGGGTAAAGAAACACATGAAAATATACACAATGAATTTGTATCCGCATAGAAATAATTAAATTACATTGTATGCAAGAAAGTAAATGAGATTATCATGTTAGGAGAAATACATCACACTGAAAAATAACTACAGCATGGTTTTTTTCTCAAATGGGGAATGTGAATTGAAATCTACAGAGTATGTATGGAGAAGTAGAAGAAACTTTGCAGAGGGGAAGGGAAGAAAAGACAGTAATGGGGAGAAAAAAGAAATATTTCAGGTCATCTCTCACTGACAGAATATAAATTTAATTAGAAGTCAGAGGCTGGCCAATGAGATGACTTAGCAGGTAAAGGTGCTGCCAAGCCCAACAACCTGATTCAATTGCAGGTCCCGTGCGAGGAGAGAGACTGTTCCCTCATCCCCACACATGCACTGAGTCTCTCTCAGAAGGAACTGTCTAAGGGGAAGAAAGGGGCCGGTGATCCGGGAGGAAAGACGGAGGAGGGCTGTGGACGAACATGAGTGAGGTACAATGATGTGCGTGTGCCTTTCTCAGCCTTGATATGTGGGGAAGGGACCTACCTCAGCTGGATATGCCAGATCATCTGACTCACCTTGGGAGTCCCTGCCCTCTCTAGGGAGTGAGTGGGGGAGGGGTGCTGGGGGAGGACTTGGGAGAAGGAGCAATGGTAGGTATGGGGAAAAATTAAATTAAAAAAATAACGTGTGTGTATAAATACCATAGCAAAACCCTAAAAAACATTTGGGGGTTTGATAGATAGAAATATAAAGAAGGGCTAGCAAGACAGCTAAATAGTAAATGTGCTTGACATCAAGGTCAGTCCCAGTGAGCTACCTGGAGAAAAGGAAGAACTGACTCCTATAAATTGACCTATAATTGCCACACCCTTGTGAAGGCCTTCAAGTGCATTCACACACACACACATACACACATACACACATGCACACACAGATACAGACACAAACACACATAGAGAGACACAGGCACACACACACACACACACACACACACACACACACACACACATGCATGCATGCACCTAAATAAATAAATGTATAAAAAAAACCTTAATAGATTTCAAACAAACAATATTACAATTCAATGAACTAAAAAAAAACCATAGCAAACCAAAATTAAAATTAGTAAGTGAAATAATAAAAAAAAAAAGCAGAAATAAACTAGAAACAAAAGATCAATGAAACAAATAGTTGGGTTTTTCTTTTTCATTGATAAACATAACTGAAAATCTTTACCCTGTGTAACCAAGAAGGGTGGGAGGGGCAAAGGAAGAGGGAGTACAGGAACACAAGTACCCTCGCTCATTAAGGACGTCCCCAGCACGTATGCAGCACCAACCGGAAGCCTTGAAGAAAACAGACCAATTTCTGGACATATGTGACCTACCAAATCTCAACTAAGAAAACCCAAAACACTGAAACAGACATATAGTGAGCAACCAGACTGAATCAGTAATGAAATCTCCCAAAAAAAACAAAACCACAGTCCATGGCCAGATGGCTTCACCATAGAATTCTACAAAACACTTGAAGAAGAATAATGCTAATCCTTCTTCCACTATTCCAAAAATTTGAAAATGGAAAAACTGCCAAAACTGTCTGCAAGGCTAGGAATAGTATAATCACAAAGCTAAACACAACAAAAAGGGAAATGTGGGCCTGGAGAGCGGGCTCAGCAGTTAACAGCACTTGCTGCTTCGGCAGAAGACCTGAGTTTGGTTCTAGCATCCATGCCAGGCAGCTCAGCATCACCTGTAACTCAGGACCAAAGGATATGGCTTTCACATGCATCTGCACACTTGTATACACACACACACACACACACACACACACACACACACACACACACACACACGCACGCACACGCACGCACGCACGCAAGCACGCACGCACGCACACACATGCACACACACACAAATAAAATGCTTATAAAGGAAAGCAATCAATTAATTCCCCTGATAAATATAGATGTAAAAATTCTCAATTGAGGTGGTGGTGGTGCATGCCTTTAATCCCACCACTCAAGAGACAGAGGCAGGTGGATTTCTGCGAGTTCGAGGCCAGCCTGGACTATAGAGTGAATTCCAGGAAAAACAGAACACTAGTACTTGGTGTTTGGGAAGGGGGGGAGAAGAGTGTGTGTGTGTGTCCTCACTCCTGGGGCAAGCCCCACTTCCATCAGCGTTTGGGCCTCCAGAGAGACACTGAGCCAGTGTATGGAGCCACGCTGCTCTCTGGGGGCACTTCAGAGTTCTTGCACAATAATTTTCCCACTGATTGTGAAACCAAGCAGCCTGCAGCTCTTGCTACTCACACTCACTTAAGATTCAATGTACAAGACAATGGGACCAAAGACAATTTCTTAATTTTCCTTGATTAGAAGTTGGTGCACCTCTCTAGTTGTATCCAAAAATACACATTTTAACTACTTTTGCTTTTGATGAGAGGAAGATAGGGTTTGAGTATGGACTCATGCTTAAAAGCCCAGCTGGCATCAGGGGGAGAGCAGGAATGCCTGCCTTAAAGCCAGTGTGAACACTGTGAGTACCTGATCCCCAGAGGCTGCTGATAAATATTCAACAAGCAAGGCTAGGGAGATGGCTCAGGCGGGAAAGCACATGCCAAGTGAGCTGCAGGGCCTGGGTTCCACTTCCCAAAACCACATGAAGAAGCCAGACACTGCTCAGGAACCTGCCATTCCAGCATGAGAAGATAAAGACAGGCAATCCCAGGGACTCGCCTGCCTGCCTGCCGACCAGTCGAGTCAAATCAACAGGCTGCAGGCTCAGGAAGAGACTTTGTCTCAAAAAACAAGGTGGAGGGATAGCAAGTTGGCCCAGTGGGGTGTTTGCTGCCAAGCCTGACAACCTGAGTTTGATCCCCAGAAATCACATAGTAGAAGGAGAAAACCGAATCTCACAAGTTTTCCTTACCTCCCCATGCGTGCCATGACATGCCTCACACACACAATAAATAAATAAATGTTTAAAAGTTTACAATGAATAAGTAAGGTGGAAACTGAGGAAAACACCTGAGGTTGGCCGCTGGCCTCCACACAAATACATGTGTGCACACATGCAAACATACCGCACATACACACATACAAAAATTTTCATGGTGACATTGCTATCTCTTTTCTATCAAAAGAAGAGCTTGGTTTTCAACTTGGATCCCTGTCACTTTGTCCTGTAGCCAGCGTAATCTCACAGCTTCAAACCATGTTGAACAGGGAGGGACAATATCTAGGGACAGAGTCATAGATAAGAGTAAAGACACAAGACCACAGAGCTCTGGGAAGGCTAATGCCAGGCGTGGTGGTATACAGCTTTGATCCAGCACTCAGGAGGCAGAGGTGGCTGGATCTCTGTGTTCCGGGCCACCCATGGCTACACACTGAGAGGATATCACACACGTACATCAGCCCCAGATTAATAAGGAGCTCACCTTATTAATGGAATAAGGGCACACGTGCAGTCTGTGAGGAACCATGGGAAAAGACTCAGCTTCAGAGCCCACACAGAGGAAAGCCACTTGGCCATCCACCTGGCCAGAACTAGAGAGCAGAGGAGTGCTAGGATAAGACCCTCTCCAAAGGTCAGCCCCACTACTTTGAAAAATATTCTGCTTTTTTCTGTTTGGTTGTGTAACATTGGAGAGGAAGAAAAATGGTAATGCAGGTTGATCACCCCAAATATTGAGAATTTCCTCACCAAATGGTTTCTGCTTCTCTCCTTGGATAAACAGAAGCAGAGGACTGAGCATGGGTCTCTCTCTAATATGTACTGAGCTCTGGGTTCTATGGCGAGTATGGAAGAAGCATAGACATGGTAGGACCCTCCTGTAATCTCAGCTCTAGGAAAAGTGGAGGTAAAAGGGAAGTTCAAAGTCATCTTTGGCTACACAGACAATGAGGATTGCCTGAGCAAGAGATCTTATAAATAGATGATGATGCAATCCAAATAAATTAAAACCAAAAAAACTAAGCAACTGTTTTTTCCCATAACTCAGATCAACTGTACTTGGAAGACCTCATGTGGTGCTTGTCAGAAATAGGATGAGGAGAGAGGGCAGGATACAGATGGTCTGGTCTGTAGACAGAGAGAAAACATGAGCCATGCAAACAAGGCAGACAGTCAGCGCTCCATTCTTTCTGCCAAAATAGCATATAGTGAGGCTACTTCTAAGCGCCAAGTCTAAACAGACTCTATTTTGACAGAGACAGAGACAAGTAGATCTCTGTGAGTTTGAGGCCAGCCAAGACTACATAGTGAAACACTGTCCCAAAACTGTTTTTCTAATAGAAGAGCTACCATATTTCTAATAGAATCCCCAACTGGGAAAAGCAATAGAGAATGGATTGAAGGACTATCTATAAATTTCCCAATCTGGTCCAGCCTATGTTCTGCAAACTGCCTCCTTCACAGCCTTCACAATGGATTGTGAGTGTCATTCATGTCACAGACAATCCCCCCAAAAAAAAAATGTAAAATAAAGCAGAGCCAGACAGAAAGTGGAGTCTAAAGGCTTTCATACTTGTGGTGCCTTTAAAGAAAATGAACCCCAAAGGAAGTGGCAATATTAGGAGATGTGGCCTTGTTGAAGGAAGTGTGTCACTGTGGGGGTGGGTTTTGAGGTCTTATATATGCTCAAGCCAAGCTCAGTGTGTTAGACCACTTTCTGTTGCCTGTGAGTCAAGATGTAAGAACTCCCAGCTCCCTCTCCAGCCCCATGTCTGCCTGCACACCACCATACCCCTAGGCACCATGCTCCCTGCCATGATGACAATGGACTAAACCTCTGAACTGTAAGCCAGCCACCACAATTAAGTTTTTTCTAGAAGAGTTACTGTGGTCCTGGTGCCTCTGCACAGCAGTAGAAACACTAACTAACACAAAACTCAAAAGTCTCTCCACTGCTAGAAAAACAGTGACCTGAAATTGTGCCATTAAAGGCTCATGGCTGGACCAGTAAATGGCTGTCAGTAAAGCATTTGTCTTGCAAGCATAAGGTCCTTAGTTCAATCTCCCAGAACCCATAGAGTAAAAAGGCCAAGTGTTTTAACACACTTGTAGTCACACAGGTAGGGAGCAGGGACAAGTAGTTCTCTGGGTATCGATCACTAGCCAACCTTGCCAACCTGGAAACTTCCAGGTCATTAGTGAGCCTATCTCAAAAAGCAATGGCAGAGGCAGTGAGATGGTTCAGCACAGCTGATACTTGCCACCAAGCCTGACAATCCCTAGGACATGTTGTGGAAGCTGAGAACTGACTCCACACATTGTCCTCTGAGCTCCACACACATGCCATAGCATGCCTGTGTCCATACGCAAATAAAATGTAAACGAAATAAAAAATGTTAAAGACAAAGTGTGCAACTCCTGAGGAATGACACCAGAGACTGGCCTACTGGCTATACACACACACACACACACACATACATCAAGCTTATTTGGGGCAAAAGAAGTTCAGTAACCTGGGCTCATAGGGTCCCCCAAAGACTGAACCACCAACCAAGCAGGAAGCCTGCACGGGACTGACCTAGGCCCTCTGCATATATGAGACAGTTGTGTAACTTGGTGTTCTTGTGAGACTCCTAATAGAGGAGCGGGGCCATCTCTGATTCTGTTGCCTGCTTTGGGGATGCTTTCCTCCAACCAGGTTGCCTCATCCAGACTTAATAGGAGAGGAGGTGCCTAGTCTCACGGCAACTTGATATTCCATGTCTGGCCAATACACACAGGAGGCCTGCCCTTTTCTAAAGAGAAATGGAGGAGGAGTGGATGAGGGGCTGAAAAAAGAGCAAGTTCAGAATAGACATGGGGGGGTTACCTTCCTCTAGCTTCAGAAAGGACAAAGATGGATGTAAGAGGGGATGTGTGGCTGCTGGTGACCTGCTCTGTGTGATGGAGCCCTTACAGGACACTGGGCTACAGACACAGGCTAGAAAACCCTTGAAAATGAGCTCCAGAAGTCGGGGTGTGAAGTCGGGCCTCGAAGTAAATCAGCAAAGGGAGAATTAAAAGGATCGATAAAGGAGTTTAATGAAACATAAACAGGTGAAGGGAAGGCTTAAATAAATCCACAGGCAAATCCATAGCAGGTACTTACGGCGCAACCCTGCCTCTTGAAGGTTGATGTTGTGGAAAACAGCCATGCCCTCCTCCAGGGCATCCCTAGAGACGGTGACCGAGACGAAATCCCGGCTGCCAGGCCTCCTCTTATTAATTTGTGAGTGTCAGGGCAGAATAGGGACTGGGAAGACTGTCCCAAAAACACTGGCAAACAACTCTTGTGTGACTATAGGATTCAGCGCTGGCAGGGAGAGAGCCAGCAAGTAGGTCCAGGATCCACAGTGCTGGAGGCAAGACCTCAGGAGCATGCGCTGCTCCACTCCCTTTCTTGAAGACCTGGCTCCTAGGGGCTCCTCCACACCACATGGAGCCCACGCAACCCAGGACCCTCCATCTGCACCATGTACCATGTGTGCTTTTACATAATCCCCCATGTTGGTGTGGAGAGACCCACACTAGAGAGGACAGAAAAGCTGTACTCCAGCTCTGGCTCCTGACCAAGCCTGCCAGGGTTCCAGCACTCTCAGTGGCCGAGAAGCCAGCCCCTGCTCTGACCGCGACCTGCCTCTCTGATGCTTTCCTAGACAAGCTCTTGCCTAGCTCACGCCCACACCATACCACTTCAAGCAGCAAAGAAGGCTTGGAACCTGCTCATCCTGATTGAAGCTCTTGTTGCTCTGTGACCCGAAGCCTCAGCACTAAAACCCATATACAGGACCCCAAGGAAGAATCCACCAAGGACATCCACTTGCCCAGAATGAATGAGACAGTCCTCTAGGATATATCCTTCTTGCATATTCCCTTCTTCCAAGAGAGCAGAGCACCTGAGCAGGCTGCTTCTCTCTTCAGTTGCCAGAATTGACGAGGTAAGTGCACTGTTAGTACATGTGTTGCTAGGACAAATAAATACCTCCTCACTTTTCCTTCACTTTGTGGGGAATGAGGCTCTGGCAAGTGACTCATGCACCCCCAAAGGATTGTAGGTGATCCCTCCTCTCAAAGTATGGTTCTCCTTCCACCTGCAAGTATAAACTTGGGCATGCCATCTGCTCCAGGCTGACAGGCAGGCGTGGCAGAAAGACAGGAGGCTGCAGAGAATAGGGCAGATTGTGGAGGCAACACAATTTCCCAGCCTTCTTCCCTAAGAAATAAGGGCCTTTGGGTTTCAGCAGAATCAGAAGACCGTGGGATTTATAATTAAGTAAAGCTTGCAGATCGCTGTAGAAGCTTCTAAATGGCTGTTGTGCTGGATTATTTTACATCAGTTTGACACCAGTGAGACTCATTCGGGAAGAGAGAACCTCAATTAAGAAAACCCTTCAACTAGACAGGCCTGTGGGCAAGGTGGTGGTGCATGTATTTGATTAATGATTGATATAGGAAGACCCAGTTCATTGGGGCAGTGCCTTCTCTGGGCTAGTGGCTCTGGGAACTATATATAAGAAAGCAGGCTGACCAAGCCATGGAGCAAGCCAGTAAGCGGCACCCCTCCATGGCCTCGGCTTCAGCTCCTGCCTGAGTTCCTGCCCTGACTTTCCTGTGAGTTGCACGATGAAATAAGCACCCCCCCCTTCGTAAGTTGCCTTTGGTTATGGTGCTTTATCACAGCTATAGAAACCCTAAAATGATCACAGACCTCAAAGTACTTCAGTTGTCTATCCGCTCCCGAGGTTCACGTGACTCTCAATGAGGAGATGAATATACAAAGCTCGGCATAAAAGCTAGCATTTGCCATGTGGCTATTAAACAACTATCATTTTCATCATAGGCTCCACTACTGAAGGTCATAGGCCTCAGTGTAGAAGCTACTACTGTTATTTTGCTAAGTGGTCATGTTGTCTAGCATTCTGAATGTTTATGCTTGTGTCCTGGAAATTGGTCAGAGCAGCTTCTTCCCGAAGAAGGCAACAATCAACAGAAAGACAGACTCACACAGGTGCAGACTCACACAGGTGCAGACTCACACAGGTGCAGACTCACACACAAGCAGACTCACACACCTCAGACACACACAAGCACAGACTCACACACCCCAGACACACACAGGTTCAGACTCACACACTCCAGACATACACAGGTGCAGACTCACACACCCCAGACACACACAGGTGCAGACTCACACACCCCAGACACACACAAGCAGACTCACACACCCCAGACACAAACAAGCAGACTCACACACCTCAGACACACACACATGTGCAGACTCACACACCCCAGACACACACAAGCACAGACTCACACACCCCAGACATACACAAGCACAGACTCACACACCCCAGACACACACAGGTGCAGACTCACACACAAGCAGACTCACACACCTCAGACACACACAAGCACAGACTCACACACCCCAGACAACACAGGTCACTCACACACCCCAGACACACACATGTTCAGACTCACACACCCCAGACATACACAGGTGCAGACTCACACACCCCAGACACACACTGGCACAGACTCACATACCTGACAACTCAGAAACTTCCAGAGAAGAAGCAGAAGAGTTTGAGGTGAGTGCTGTGAAATGTGCAAGGTCAAGCCAGCCACAATTCCAGCATAAACCTGGAAGGTGTTCCCAGGCTTCATCCCTTACAAAGATTTATTGGCAAGATTATTTTCAAAGGGAAGCTATGAAGCTGGATTGGGAAGAGGATTGTTGGGGACAGTATGGAAGGAATTGGAGAGGGAAATGGGGGGGGGGGGGTTGGAGGATATGACATTGCACTGTAATATATGAAATTCTCAAAAAACAAAAACAAAAACAAAAAAAACAACAAAAAAAAAACCTCTCAGCCAGGCCCTGTGGCACACATCTTTAGTCCCAGCACTCAAGAGGCAGAGGCAAGTGGACTCTGAATTCAAGGCTAGCCTGGTCTACACAGTGAGTTCTTCACCAACCAGAGTTACATAGACCTTGTTTTTTTGTTTGTTTGTTTGTTTGTTTGTTTTGTTTTGTTTTTAAGTCCCACCCAATTTCTCATCACCTAACAGAACTGTGGGTGATGGGAGCAAGGCCAGCCTGCTGGAGAAACTGTGTGAAAGTACACTGTTTTCTCATCCTTTTAGCTAATATTCCAGGCATCTGCAAAAACAGTAAGGACAGGATTGCTTTATAGGTCAGCTCTGCCCTTTCCTGCCCCTTTCTTTTCCCTGAGGAAATTTCTGGCCTTTGAAGCTGGACTCGGTGCCGTTCTCCCATCAACCCCTCAGTACCAACACCCTAAAGATTTCCATTTTCTTTATTGCTTTGCTTCCTCCTCTGAAACCTCATATACCCCTCCTTTGCCCATGTTGGGCTCAAGTGAAGACTTGGGTCTTATTAACACTGCTGGCAGCTCACTTTTCTCCACAGAGCACCCAAGTAATGGATATCATAACCAGAATGTCACTCAAGCCTTTGCCCCACGTCAGGCATCACCCCCACAGCCTGGAAAAGTGCTAGAATCAACCTGTACATAAAATCACTGCAGGTGAGTGAGTGCGGTGGCATGTGAGGTGTCAAGGACAATGCACAGAGAGGGGCCCACTCTGCGCTCCAGTAAGTTCTACCAAGCTGAGACCATCACCTAAACCTTACCCCGTTCCATTCATCTCCCCTTTCCAGCAGGTGACAGGATTGTGTGTGTGTGTGAGAGAGAGAGAGACACAGTTAGTGATGATTATCAGCTTGATGGAGTCTAGAATCTCCTGGGAGCTGACTCTCTAGACAGGAGGGATTACTTTGATCATCTTAATTGGTATCTTGATTGTGGATGGGCCATCTCTGGACCAGAAACTGAGACTGTAGGAAGCAGAGAACCTGAGCATGAACAAGCATGTATGCTTGCTCTCAGTTTCAGATTGTGGGTTCAGGTGTGAGCAGCTGCTTCAGGCTCCTGCTGCCTTGACTTCAGCATCAGGATGGGCTGTCCTATAAGTGCAAAGCAAAAGGAACCCCTTTCTCCTTCCTGTTCCTTCTGTCGGCTATTTTGTTACAGCAACAGGAAAACCAAAGTGTTCCACTGTGGAAAGCGATTTCAAAACAGAGTTTCTCCTCAGTTGCTTCCATTAAGCTGAAGCAATTGCCCCACCCCACTATCCTCCCCCCCACCCCACTCCCACACAAGAAGAAACCCCTAGGCTGAGGTTTTCCCAGGAGACTCCTCCCTTGCGGAGAACAAAGCTTGACTGCTGCCCAGCAGTGGTGGCCCTGCCGATCCTCTGCAGGAAAGAGATGCTGGGGTAGGAAAGAAGGAAAGAAGTAAAAAGATAAAGGGGGGGGGCGCTCCCAGAGCTCCACAGGGGCCCTTCCCGCAAGCCAGGCTTAGCAGACCAGCCTGGGCGATCCCTGAAAACTGAAGGCTGCTGTGCATGCTAGGGCTGCTTTGCCCTCTCCCGGCCTTCTTTAACAATGTGCGGACACTGGGACAGTCCCAGAAGCTCCATCTCCTCCATAGGAAGGAGTAAGGACTCTGGTGTGCTGTGAGATCCCAGCTACCCAGGATGGTGGAACCTTGAATGGCTGATTTCTGTTGAGAATGTGGGGCCAGAGCCCAGGGCTGAGTGTGAGGTAGCAGCTAGATCAGAGACAGAAGATGCCACAGAAAAAAAGAGGCCATGGTCAACAGTGCCAGACTCAGGGAGGGCGTGGGACAGGTCCTAAATAAGGTAGCTCTGGGACCACAGTGCACAGTCTTGCTTAGGAGCTCCGGATTAAAAACACATGCCACCCTACCTAGCATGATGCCCCAAATGCCTGTGCAGGACTGACTTGGGACCAGGCTGTCTGCTGACTCGGCTTCTGCACTTAAAGCCAGCCAGCACCTAGTCACAGCAAAAGGACCGTGTTGTTCTGCTTGTTGGCGTGCTTTCACTGTTCCTTTTCCCGGTTTTTTGGGGTTTTTTTTTTTGTTTTGGGTGGTTTTTTTTTTGTTTTGTTTTGTTTTTGTTTTGTTTTTTGGCTTCCTCTTTAACATCATGTTCTGCAGAGGATTAAGTGCTTCAGAAGCTTAGGAACAGGCCAGGAGGTTCAGCAGAATCCGGGTTTTGAGGTTTCTCGGAAAGCCGCCAGCGCCCTGGAGCTACGCGGACTTCTTTGTATCTGGTGCCCTCTTTTGGCTATTTTGGAGAAGTGCAGGTGACGGAGCTAAGGCACCGGGCCTTCAAGACTGGCAAATTTTCATCTGTAGTCTAGCAGAAAGACCTACCGCGAAAGAGGAGAGAGAGGAGAGAGAGGAGAGAAATAAAAAGGGAAAGAGGTTGAGAAGAAAGAAAAAGGGAAGAGAGGGAGTCTGCTAACATTTCATTTCTGAAATTTTTGACCAGCAAGATGGCTAATAAAGGTGCTTTGTATTAGATTGGCTTGCACCACACAGGCTGGGTATCCCAGTGACCGCCCACACTCTGAGCTGCTGAGAATCTGGTCGCTGCTCAATCCATGGCTTATAGCACACAGGCTGGATATCCCAGTGACTGCACACAGAAATGCTGAGAATCTGGTAGCTGCTCAATCCACGAGGCTGCTGCCTCACCGTAAGGTTCCTATTTCAGATAACCAATCAAGGAAGTCCCTCAGAGGCATGCCCCACACTTATCTCTAGTTGAATCCATATCCACTCAAGTCAGCACCCAGGATTAGCCCTCATATACCTATTAGCAATTTTAACACAGAAATTTGGAAAGATCACCAGCCTGTCTGTTGGGAGATGACAGACCCTTTAAGAGACAGGGCTAGAGACAGTAGAGACAGCTGTGCAATTAAGAGCATGGTTGCTTTTCCACAGGACCCAGGTTCATTCCCAGCACCCACATGAACTGAAACTCCAGTCCCAGGAGATCTACCACTACCTTCTGGCTTCTATCAGAGGCCGTGTGCATGTGGTGCTTAGACATACATGCAGGCAAAACACCCATACAGAAAAATAGCAGACTGCATGAACGAGTGTGCAAGACCTAAAGCCAGTGCCTGGTAGAGGGCTCTTAGTTCATTCATAAGGGGTTCTGCAGAGACCTCGCAATTCATCTCCTGGCTGGATGAGAATGTTCTCACACACACACTCCACCCAGGATATGCTACCCTTGGCAGGAACCAAGAGTGGTGTGGCCTTTCCATGCTGGATTAGAGCTGTGAACTTTTCTCTTTATAATTGCCTTGGGTATTTTATTATAGTGATGGAACACCGACTAATACATATCTCAAGAGAGAGAGAGTCTTCCCTGCAGATGCTCCTCTTCCAGAAAGAAGGCAAAGGAGGAAGGAGGGAACAAAGGAGGAAGAAGGGAAACTCAAAATGCTGATACCAAAGAACCCAAGATCATGGGTATTTAATTGCAAAGTGAGGGAAAGCTTTAAATACTGTAAGTTTTGGCTTGTGAGACTCTGTATCTGTTTTGAGTGTTGGATGCATGCCCTTTAACGACAAAAATAAACACTTCTGGAGATTTAAGAGATGACTTTACATAATAAACGTTTTAAATGTCAGGAAAAAAGTATCTGTATTTTGTCCTGTCCTAAGTTACCTGGGAGATTTTCACTCGCCTTGCTGAGGATGGGTTTGCTACACTTGAAATGATGGAGAGAGGGAGGCTCAGGGCCTTGGTGGCCTCTGGGCAGCAGCCATTCAAGCAGCAAAATTATGTCACCCACCCAAGATGACAAGGACAGGCCTTGCTTTCAGAGAGAAGGGAGGGAGAGAGGGAGGGAGGGAGGGAGGGAGGGAGGGAAGGAGGGAGGGAGGGAGAGGGAGGACCTTTCCCCTTTTGTAGTCACAGGCAGCATAATGCTGATCAAATCTGCATAGAAAATGCTCTCTGTTGGGAAGTTTCTGCATTCTATGCAGTTTTCTTCATATTTACAGTTGACTGTGAGTTTAGAAAGAACAATTTGGTTTTAATCACACATCCCTCCCTCGGGTGAATATCTCTGAACAAGGAAGATGTTTCACATTGCAAAGCAGAGGTCGCCAGCAGATATGGAAGTTCTCTTGTGCAGGCCTTGGGGGTGACACAGTGTGAGGACTTCAGCGTGATCCCAACAAAAGTAAACCGGTGCACCTGGGAGCTGGCCCAACAGGTAACACAGTCGCACAGACCTAGCAGTCTGAATCAATTTGTTTTTCATTTGTATAGTCAAATACAGTAACATTCATTTGTGATTTCAACAGTGAGAAGGCAGAACCCGAAGGCTCTCTGGGACTCACTGGCTGGCCAGTCTTGATTCAAAGGTTGAGTCCAAGGCCAGTAGAAATCTTTGCCTCAGAACAAAGGTGAACACACACATGCACAAACCCATATGTGAATAAAAATAGTAAAATTTTTTAAATTAACTCAAAATGGATCAGACTTTCATGTGAGACATAAAACACAGACAGATACCTCGAAATACAAACAAAGGCAACAGCTTTCCGACATTGAATCCAGCAGTTCAAAAACTGATGGCAACAGTGGTGAATGGGATCGCATGACATTAAAAAGTTCTGTAAGCGAGTTTATTCCTGACGCATGAACTGGCTTCTCAGAGCCCATTCCCTACAGAGGAACACCTTACTCAGCCTTGATACTGGGGGGCTTGATCCTACCTCAACTGGATATGCCAGGCTGCACTGACTCAGTTTGGGAGTTTTTACACTCCCTGGGGAATGGATGAGGGATGGGGTGGGGGGAGGCTGGGGGAGGACTGGGAGGAGAGGGAGGGGGAACAGAGATGGGTATGGAAAAAAACAATTTAAATTAAAAAAAAAAAAAAAGTTCTGCAAGCAAAGGGGCCATCAACAGAATGGAGTTTCAGCCACATAAGGGGGAAGGAGGAGGGGCCACCTTTACAGCCGACAGCTATTATCTAGAACCAAAAAAAAACTCAGATCATCTCGCCAACAAATTACAAATGAACTGAACAAGCAGTTCCCCTACCCCCTCCATCTGGAATCAGGCTTGAGATTGACCCTGTGTTCACAAACATGCAGTAGGCAGGGGAGTGTCAGGACCCGGCACCCAAGCTCTCTCTCTGCACATCTTCCCAGGCCTACTAACCCTGTCCAAAGCTGAGTTCATGAAAAGTGACCCTCTGAATTCTGAGATATCATTCCGGGGGAGGGAATTTATGGCATTATTAATATGGAAATGTGCAATATCAACTCTGTAAGTCACTCACTCTCTTATTAATAATGGTTATTCACAGCTCAGGAGTCAAAGGCTTTTCTGTATAGATGCTAATTAAAACTGGCCCCATAAAGAAGGAGAGGATGATCACAATAAATCTGACATGAGTCTGACCATCTTGTGTCAGTAGGTAGAGAAGTTCATCCCCAGAGCGGAGTGAGAAGCAGGGGCAAGCCTCAAATTGTGGTCACTGAGCAGTGTGCTAGGCAGAGTGCTCCCTGCCAATACCTGAGTGTCTACTGGGAAAGGAGATCTATGTCCCCCCAATTACCCATCATCCATCCCCCGATGCTGCAGCCATTCAGAGGTGAAGAGAAAACATCCCACATTACCCACCAAATTCTGTTCTTGGCATGAGACCAGGTTAAATTCCTGAAGAACTCCTGTGTTCATAGGTAGGAGGGTAAATGTGGACTGATTTGACTCATATTTCTTCGGGAAGAATGGAAAGTATGAAGTTTTTTTCTTCAGTGTTTGTATAGAAAAACATGACCCCAGCTTGTAAGAAGAATAATTCCTTTAGACCCGAAGAAAGGAGATTAACATACCAAACAGACATGAGTTAGGGGAGACAATGAGAAACTGGCACACCAGAAAATGGGGTCATCTCTAGAATCAGACATAAATTCACCCACCTATGGACACCTGATTTTTTTTTATAAAGAAGCCAGAAATATACAACAGGAAAAAAGAAAGCATCTTCAACAAATGGTACTGGTCTAACCGGATGTCTGCATGTAGAAGAATGCAAATAGATTCATATCTATCACCTTGCACAAAACTCAAGTCCTAGTGGATCAAAGACTCAACATAAAACCAAATACACTGAAGCTAAGAGAAGAGAAGGTGGGGAAGAGCTTTGAACACATTGGCACAAGAGACACTTCCTGAGTGGAACACCAATAGCACAGACACTAAGATCAACCACTAATCAATGGGACCTCCTGAAACAGAAAAGCTTCTGTGAGGCAAAGGACACTGTCAATAAGACAAAACAGAAGCCTATAGAAATGGAAAAAATCTTCACCAACCCCACATCTGACAGAGGGCTGAACTCTAAAATCTGTAAAGAATTCAAGAAACCAGACATCAAAATACCAAATAATTCAATTTTAAAATGGGGTACAGATTTAAACAAAGAATTTCTAAAAGAATCTCAAGTGGCTGAGAGATGGTTAAAAAATTGTCCAACATCCTTAGCCATCTGGGAAAAGCAAATCAAAATGACTCTAAGATACCACGTGTCAAAATGTCTAAGATCAGAAACATTAATGACAACCTATGATGGGAGCATGTGCAGTAAGAACACTCCTTCACTGTCAGTGGAAGTGCAAACCTGTACAACCACTTTGGAAATTAAGATGATAGATTCTCAGAAAATTGGGAACCAACCTACCTCAAGACAGCTGTATCAATCTTGGGCATATACGTAAAGGAAGTTCAATCCTACCACAAGGACACTTGGTCAACTATGTTCACAGCAGCATTATCCATAACAAAACCCCCCAAAATAACCTAGATGCCCTTCAATCAAAGAATGGATAAGAAAATATGTACATTTACAGAATGCAATATTACTCAGCAGTAAAAAAAAAAAATGCTATAATGAAATGGGCAGACAAATGGATGGAACTAAAAACAAAAATTATCTTGAGTGAAGTAACCCAGACCTAGAAAGACAAACATAGTATTACTCACTTATAAGTGGACATTAGCTATTAAATAAAAGATAATCATGCTACAATCCACAGACCCAGAGAGGCTAAGTAGCAAGGAGGGCTGGGAAGGGAGGCGGTGGATCTTCCCTAGGAAGGGAAAATAGAACAGATTTTGTGAGTGGATTAGGTATGGGTGGAGATGGGAACATGATGTATCAGTTGGTAGATGAAGAGAGAGATATTTGGACAACTGGAATTGGGGAGCACTTGGTGGGGGGGGGGCAACATAAAAACCTTTTTGATAAAGGTTTCTATGTTGAAAGCTGCAGTGCAAACTCCCTGGAACCTTGAGAATGACCCTACCAAGGACTTCCAATAATGGAGGATATAGAGTCTGGGCCAGCTATCTTCTATAAGGCAGGGCTTCCAAAAGTGGACTGGGGCAGAGGCCACAAACCTTTGACCTATATAATCTGTCAGGCCTGCTAGATGTGCTGGGGTAATGGTGTCGTAGAATTAGTGAGAATGGCCAATCAGTGACTGGTCCAACTTGAGGCTCACACCACAAGAGGGAGCCCACTCCTGACACTGCCTGGATGGCCAGGAAACAGAAGCTAGACAGCCCAAAGACAGGGAAGGGGGTGGATTCAATGAAATGATTACTAATGGTATTCTACTCTACTCATATATTGGTACCTAGCCCAACTGTCCCCAGAAAAGTGTCATCCAGCAACTGATGGGAGCAGATGGAGAGATTCACAGCCAAACATTAGGCAGAGCTGGGAGAACTCCAAAGGGGGGGGGGGGGGAGTGGATTGCAGGAGCCAGATGGGTCAAGAATACCACAAGAACACCGCCCACAGAATCAACCAATCAGGGTGCATAGGGGATCACAGAGAGAGTCAATCACACACCCTATCTGGGTCTGTACTCGGCCCTCTGCATATGTTATGCTTGTGTAGCTGGGTGGTCCTGGGGCCCCCTAACAGTGGGAGTGGAAGTAGCTCTGACTCTTCTGCCTGCTCTTAGGACCCTTTCCTCTTACTGGGTTGCCTCATCCATCCTTGATATGAGAGTTTGTGCCTAGTCTTACTGTAACCTGCTATGTAGTGTCTGGGAGGTCTGCTCTTTTTTTTGAAGGGAAAGGTAGAAGGAGCGGATCTGCAGAAGAGGGAAAGAGCTCGAAACTGCAGTTGGGATGTAATGTAGGAGAGAAAAATAAAAGGAAAAACAAAGATAGAGAAGAAAATGAAGGTGCCACTTACGAGGTGCCCTGCATGGCCCAAATTTGCAACAGAAACAACGGCAAACCTTACTTTTCATAAATGGAAGTTTAAGGGGCTGGCAAGACAGCTCAGGGGGTTACGGGCCTTGCTACTGAGTATGACCACCTAAGTTTGATCCTCAAGACCTAGATGGTGACAGAAAATGACCAACTCCCAGGAGTCATTCTCTGACCTCCACATGTGCTGTAGCATGAACACAGACATACATGCACATGCATCCATGTATTCATGTACACACTAAATAAGAAACAAGCAAAATTTTGTATGGAAAATTTTTAAGTATTAAAACCAAGACTTTCATCCAGAACTCCATCTGTTGATGAAGTTTCCTTGCAGCCAGCCCAGCCTCCCTCATAGTTGCAATTTCCTGCTGTACACCACCAGCTCCAGCCCCGGGAACAGCTCATGATAGTTTTCTTTGCTTTATTTTCAGCAAAATATCAGAAGTTTAATTGCACATTCCACACACCACATGCAGAAACCTGGCCCTCTACATACTGTAAGCTCAGCCAGCTGCTCTGAGGATGTCTCTAGACCAACACCCCCAGAAGAGCCCATTAGCTCAAGTCTGAAAGAGTTATGGATGATGCAACTCAGGCTGTTGTGGGCAATGTGTGCAACCAAGCATCAGTATAGGAGTGCATAAACACAGAGCAGGATCCTCAAGGTTATGAGCTATTAAAAAAAAAATCCCTAAAGTATAGACTTGGGATCTAGACAATTACTTCAACCCTTCTACCTAAGGACCCTATAAGCCCTCAACCCACGGTGTACTTCATTTCTTGTCTCCAGCCTCTATGCAAGGCTACAACTTCCTTTAACAACAGACGACCTTGCTCCTATTTGCTTAGATCCACAGAAAACCCTGCTAAAGCTGTAGCTAAGAATCCCTCCTTGCCAGAGGCATGAAGTGACTGTGATGCTAGGGGTCACTTCCTCCAAGAAGCCTCACTCTCCATCTCCAAATTTCCGAGGGAGCTCCCTACTCCCCGCCCATGCCCTTGCCCCTTCTATAGCACAGAGACTGGGAATTTCTTGCTGCTAGTCAAAGGGGACTTCCAAATTAGACTTCAAGGTTAAGATGCTTCCTTCTCTTGTGATATCTCTCTTAAAACTTTTTTTAAAACTTTTCTCTCCCAACTTCATGTCCTTTTCCAAAAATTACATTTTTGGCTGGACATTGTGGCCCACGCCTTTAATCGCAGCACTTGGGAGGCAGAGAAAGGAAGATCTCTGAGTTTGAGTCCAACATGGTCTACATAGTGTGTTCCAGCACAGCCAGGGCTTTGTAGAGGCCTTGTCAAAAAAGATCATATTTTTTTACTCTATGTGTTTAATTGCATTAACCATTAAGTGTGTATAGAGCTCAGAGAACAACCTTTGAGAGTCTGTTATTCTCTCAACCATGTGGGTCCCTGCGATAAAACTCAGGTTGCAAAGGTTGGCATCAAGTATGTTTACCCACTGAGCCCATGCTGGCCTTGAATTCAAAACCTATTGCTTTTGCTCCCAAGTATTGGAATTGCCAGCCGATGCCAGCATACCCAATCCTTTCTCATTTTGTATGTACGTGTCACTGCATGTGCATATATACCTGTGTTTGGAGGCCAAGGAGAAATGCTCACTGTCTTCCTCCATCACTCTCCAAAAAAAGGGTTCACACTGAAGCTGGAACTCAATTAGACTAGACTGTCTGGCCAAAAAGCCTCAGGAATGCTCCTGTCTACACCCCACCAGCACAAGCTTACAAGTGTGCACCATTGCACCTCGTTATTTAATGGGTGTTGGGACCTACTCAGGTCCTCATGCTTGTACAGGCCAGGGTTTTACCAACTGAGCCATCTTCCAGTCCCTCTCATCATCTGTGAACCACTACCACCATCCCAAAGCCACCATGTGATGTCTGTCTAACAGTACTGGCCTGTGCTTCAGTGAGGTCATGCAATACCCTGGGGGATACACTGACTGCTGATGTACACAAGCCTGAAAAATCCAAATCAGGATTTTCTGTGGTGATATATTTCATATTTAATAAAATCATCCTGGAATATCAGAGAGGAAACAGACCACAGTCAATTCTCACTCAGCCAACTTCTCAGGCCGAAGAGGGTAAAATCTATCTTCAAGAGTTCTCTGCCTGGCTGGTTGCTCCTACAGAATGCCTGGATGTCTGCCTACACCTTCCCTACCCAGTTGTTTCACTTCCGGTTCAACTCTGAATCATAACCGTAGAGTTAAGATTAAAGGTGTGAGCTACTACTGTTCAGTTGTTAGGCCTTGAACTCACAGATCTCTGTCATCCCTGTGCTGGGATCAAAAGTGGGAGTCACCAGTCTCTGACCCTTATGGCTTGACTGTGGGTGATTCTGTTCTCAGATATTCCAGGCTGATATTATTAAATATATCACCACAGTTTTCTCAGAACTGAAAGTCTCTAGAGATGAAAGTCATCCTGCTTAATACAGAAATAAGGAAACCAAGGCCCTGAGAAGAGAATCCATGCATGTTTTCACAGGTGTAAACAGAGAAAAAACCCAGATTCCTTAATGCCTCCTATAAGACCTGAGATACAAAGGAAGCCCTGAGACACAAACAAGCTTCCTTGCCAGGATCAAGCCCACCATGTGATTCCTCCTTTGCATCCTTTCCCTGCATATGGCCTACAAATAAGAGATAGCCCCAGCCAAGACCAGCATCACCCAAATGTGCATTGGACCAGCACACAGATTCAGCACTATGCATGGCTTGAAGTCCATTGCCAACACTTCAGTATTCCTATTTGGTTTGGGTTGTGTTTTTTGAGTCTCAGGCTGATTTCCAATGCCCTGTGTAACCAAGGATAATCTTAAGCATATTATCCTCCTGCCTCTCAAGTGCTGAGATGAGAGTGTACTGCCACACCCACATGTGCTGAGGACTGACCCCAAGTTCCCTGCATGCTATGCCAGCATGATACCAACTGCACTACATCTTCAGCCCATCTTCCAATTCTCTGTAATTTGGGGGTTGTCATTTTGCACTGAGCTTGGCCAGCTGCATAGCTAGACCTGAGCACAGCACACACCTAATAGGTGAAATAGTTCCTTTTGCTTAGCTAGCAAGAAACATGAGGCTGGGCCTGCCTGTGATCCCAATGTTGAAGGGACAGATGATTCCCAAGCTCAGATCTCCCGAGGGAGGGGTGGTTTAAGAAGACAGATGCAACTTATGGCCAAGCATCCCTCCCTGGGACTTTTGTGTCTGAGCCCTAACTAAATCCATCTGTGAATACGCAGCAGGGGTCATCTCAGTCTTATTAACCAACCTCTCTGAATTCTGCTTTCTTCAATTATAAAGCCAATAGATACTACAGAAAACAAAAACAAAACAGGGTTTTGGTTTGGGGAGGGTTGTTGTTGTCTTGGGTTTGTTTGTTTTTAGAGAGGCATAGTATTTTATATCCCATGCTGGTCTTGAACAAACTATTTAGATGATGACTTTTATTGGTTGATTTTTGATAGTTTCATATATGCATCCTGATCATACCCACTCTAACAACCTCCCTCCAATCCCCTCCAAGATCATCTCTCTCCCAGCTTCACGTCCTTTTTTTTAAAGACCCATGAATCCGATCAGTGCTGTCCTCCCCAGCCATCACTCCCGCTTCGACTCTCAAGAGCTGGAATTACAGCAAGTGCCACCATACCTCATTTATGAGAAGGAACCAAGGGCTCACATTCTCTAGGAGAGCGTTCTACCAATGGAGTTGTCTCCTGCCCACGATTACAGAAATTACAGACTGCTTAAGGTGCCAAAAATAACAGGAAGAATAAAAAGCCATTAACAGTCTCCCTATCCACATACCACCATCGCCCATACTGCTAGGTCTTCCTTCTATTTATACCTAAGCTTTGATCTTTTACAGAAGGAAAGACCATCTTCTGCTCCTCCTCCTCCCCCCTTACTAAAAAAGAAAATATTGGTAATTTGGGGATTCTGTGGCTTGTGGCCTAGAAGGCCCACTGAAGGATCAAAACCAAGTTGCTGCTGTTGACATAGAGAAGCTCTCAAGTCTCTCCCAGTCCCCAGAGAGACAGTTAACAGTTGCTGAAAGAAGAGGCTTACAAGGCCCCGCCCTTCTCTGAGACCCATAGACAGATACAGATATATAGACATATTTCATTAAATATATACACATATGGATATAATCAGGGGCCAGTAAGACAGTTGGCTGTGGAATAATCTTTTTCTACACTGTGAAGATGTCCCTCTGATCGGTTTAATACAGAGCTAAATAGCCAATAGCTAGGCAAGATTTCCAGGCACAGAGGATGCTGGGAAGAAGGGCAGAGTCACAGGCCAGGTACAGAGAAAGCATAACATGTAGGAGATGAGGTAACATGCCATGAGCCACATGGCAGCATGTAAATCAATAACACGGGTTAACTTCAGTTGTATCAGCTGGTTAGAAATGGGCCTGTTAATAATTTATAATATTAATTATATATGAATTATATTATTCATTAGATAGTGTATAATGAGTCTCCATGTCATGATTTGGTAGCTACCTGGTGGGACAGAAGAAAACCCACCTACAATGACCTGAGATCAATCTCCCAAACCCTCAGGTAGATGGACAGGCCTGACTCCCAGTTATTCTCTGACCTCCATACATGCACACACATGCATACATCCCCGAATAAAAAATAATATTTTAAAATTCCGCATTCAGAAGAAAGAGAGTTCTATGAGTTCAAAGCTAACCTGGTCTATAGAGACAGTTCCAGGCCAGCCGGAAACCACACTGTGACACTGACTCAAAAAAAAAAAAAAGGAAGGAAAAAGAAGAGAGAGAGGGAGAGAGGCCTAGAGGTTAATAAGAGGTGTAAACAGGGTTTGGTACGGTGTCTCAGAGGTTAAGAGCACTAGCTGCTCTTCAGAGGTTTTGAGTTCAATTCTCAGGAACCACAGGGTGGCTCACAACCATCTATAATACGGGTTAGTGCCCTCTTCTGGTGGGCAGGCATACATACAGGAGGAACACTGTATATATAACAAATAAATATTTTTTTAAATGCAAAATCACTAAAAAAGAGCTTTAAAATAAATAAATCATAGCACAATTTATACAAGCAAGAAAAAGAAAATAGTGCTACAGGGGAGGGGCGCTGACTTTCAACATCAGAGGTGCTGATGGGGACTGTCCTCTTGGCACTTAAAGCCAGCGGCACTTTCCCTTACTCCTGCCCATTCTCCAGTCTTTCTCAGGCTCTTCAGTGAGCTCAGTGTTTGCACCATGGCCTTCAAGAACACCTTTCTGCTTCACTTGGCCAGAGTGAAGAGACCCAGTCACCAGAGTTGTCCTAACACATCTCTCTGGCTATAACACAATGCCTGCACTGGGTGGTTTACAAGGAAAAGACTCTTCCTGCAGTTCTGGGGGCTCCAACACCCAAGGGTAGCTGTCTGCTGAGGGCCTTTTTGCTGTAACACGCAACAGTGGAAAGCAGAGGACGGAGGGAGTTGAACCCCTAGACAGCACCTTTAGTCGGGTCCCCACATAACTACTTACTCTCACAACTGTTCATACATTTGCAAGGTTGTCACCCCTAGACGCCCCACTTCTCAATGTGGCTGCATTTGGGTTACATGATTCAATGTGAACTACAGAGAAACAAAATCTGCAAAGACAGGGACTGGTTGAGGAGACTGAGGCAGAGGGGTAAGGGGCAGACTGAGGAGCTGGCTGTACAGGGCGTTCAATGGGAAGAGCAGGGTGAGGGAACGGAATTCACTTTACAGTACACAGGTCTCAAACCCAGCCCACTTAAACTCTGAATACTACCAATCTGTCTTCCCCTTGTGTCGTGTCCCCTTGGCAGTGAGAGTGTGGGCAGAGCAGGCAAAGGCTCTGAAGAAGCAGGGAGAGACAAGGTATGGAGGCAAGAACATCATTCAATTTCTACAGTGTCATTGCTGGTGTCTTTGCCTGTTCCCCTGCCTGTCCAACCTTGTCTTGAGATGCCAAGTCTCCAGGAAACACAATCCATATCAAGAATACAGTTTCTTCTGTGTATGTTTGTGTGGGGGTGTTCATGTGGGTATACATGTGTACAGGCGTATCATTCCTCAGACTCCTTCTACCTTTCATTTCAGATTAGGTCAATCTTTGACCTGAAATGCTTCCAAATATGTTAAACTAGTTTCAGGGATCTTCCTATTACTGCCTCCTACCTCATCACTGGGAACACCAGAGATCCCACCGTGGCTGACATTGTAGGGGATCACACTTGGGTCCTTATGCTTGTAAGAGAGGCACTTTGCCAACTAAGCCATCTCCCCAGCTCAAAACCTTCTCTTAAAAAATGTATTACATTGTTTTGGGGGTGGGGATACTTACTATATCATACATGTGGAGATGAGAGGGAAAATTTTTAAGAGCTGGTTTTCTCCTATCATATAAGATCTAGGGATCATATTCGGGTTGTCCGGCTTGGCAGCAAACACCCACTATGCCACCTCATAGTTCCAACCCCATATGTCTATGTCTGTGCATGTCTATGTAGCACAGGCCTGCTGGCAGTACATACAGAAGCCAAAAGAGGTCATTGGATTTCCCCCCTCAGAAGTGGAACTATAAATCACCATGGCTGGGACTCAAACCCCACCATCTGGAGGGGCAGCCAGTGCTCTTAACCACTGAGCCATCACTCCACAGCCCTAGACTCTCTCTTTTCAAGGAGCAACTCTCGGCCCTCCCAGCGGCTCAGGGCAGCCATGGAATTGCTCCAGAGGGCTGAGCATGTGAGAAAGCTAGCCACTGTGTCAGCAGAAACATAAGCAACAAAAACAGCTCTCTTTCTCTAGTGGCCTCCTGGGCACTGTCTGTCACCCCTGCAGTTTTAGCTAGCACGGCATTTTGTCTGAATTAGTTGCCAATATCTAAAAACTTGAAAAAAATGCAAGAAATAAATAAATAAATAAATAAATAAATAAATAAATAAATAAATAAATAAATAAATAAGAGGTTCAAGAGAAGTCCCTGCCAAGTTGAGAAGGTGGCTTGAGCAGTAAAATGCTTGCCTTGTGGGCTCAAGAACCCTAGTTCAATTCCAAGACCCTACGGGGGGGAAAAAAAAAAAAAACAAGCCAGCCATCATGATGAATGACGTTACTTGCAATCCCAGTGTTCACAAATCAAAAACTAGCTGATCCCTGAGTACAATGGCCCTTCAGCATAGCCAAAAAAGGGGGGGGGGGGGTGGATGGTGCTTGACAAATAACAGCCAAGGATCTCTGGCCTCAGCACATATGGTTACATATCTACAGTCGCCTGCACAGTCACAAACATACATAAAAAATAAGTCAGGAGATCCAGCAGTGGCCCACCCCAAGGCCAAGCCATTCATGGCCAAGGAATCCTCTTTGAGCAGGGCATGTGCCTGCTTCCCCTGGAAGTCTGTCATTAGTCACCTCAGTAGCTGTCACCTCTGTCACCTGCTGCTCTGGGAACACTAAGAATAAATGGATATGGCACACAAGGGTAGGCCATGAGAGGCACTAAAGCAGGCCTACTTCTTTACATTCTTAAATGCTTTGTAACCTATCATTTTCCACTTCCCCATGCAAATGTCAGAATCCAGAATCGCCTGTGAGACAAGCCTCTGGCCACACAGCCTCTGGCAGAAAAGGGATTATTTGACTAGGTTAATTGAGTTAGGAAGACCCATCCTGAATGTGGACAGATCTGACCATGGGTTATATGGTGGAGGACACAGTTGAGAACCAGCATTCATCCCCATTTCCTGATGGTGGATGGATATAACATGACTTCAAACTCTTGTAGCCTTGACTTCCCACCATGACGTTCCTTTTGTTGGGAGCTAGAATAATCCCTCTGGGCCATCGAGATGGCTATTCAGGAAAAGGTACTTGCTCCTGGACCTAGTGACCAGAATTCAAGCTTCCCTGGGACCCATAGGCAGAAAAGGGTACCAACTCCAAAAGTTGTCCACTAACCTCATGGCACACATACACACATACACACATTTTAAAAAACCCTTTCTCCCTTAAGTTGCTCTTTTCAGGATATTTTATCTCAGCAACAAAAAAGATACCTAAGACTCCCAAATCAGAAGAGCAATGAGTGCTGATGCAGCATCAGCCAATGAGAACCCAGCATTATCCAAATGGAAGACCACCATGCCCGGGGGCTGAAATCACACTCAGCAAAACCTTGCCCAGCAGCTCCAGCCTGGGTGCAGCTCTCAGAGCAACTAGATCTGGCAGTCATTGTCAGCTTTGCTGATGCTGGTGTCCCAGGCTGTTTAGAATGCCAAGAAATAACAAAGGCCCTGATCAGAGGCTGAATGCCAACATGGGTCTCAATGAGCTCCCTTTTGTGGTCGGTCTTATATTTGACAGACAGGGCAGTTGCTTCTGAATCCTGGCCTTGGCTTTTGTGCTTACTAATCCAAAAACAGAAGTCCTTTTCTCTCCCTCCATTGTGTGGGAATAAGCCTTGGGACGCTGTTCAGTGTGCTGTTCCATGGCTGTAAACACTCATTCAGTAGGCAATGTTGAGCATCGACTGTGAACAAGAGACCTTCCTTACCCTTCCTCTGATAGGTGCAACCAATAGAAATATCACACAGGGGTCCAGGGACGGCTTGGCTGCTGAAGTGCTGAGGGATGGAGGGAGGGAGAGAGGAAAGGGAGGGAGGGAGGGAAGAAAGAAGGAAGGAAAGAAGGAAAGAAGGCAAGCAGGCAGAGAAAAAAGTTGGGCACTTGTAGAATATTGTTTTAATTATGCAAAGATGTGTTACTTTTGTTTATGCTGCTTGTTTTTCCTTGCCTGCCTAAGGCACCTGATTGGTCTAAATAAGAGCTGAACGGCTAGTCAGAGAAAGGACAGGTGGAGCTGGAAGGCAGGGAGAATAAATAGGAGGAGAAATCTAGGCTTGGGAAGAACAAAAAGAAGAAACAGGGAGAATGAGGGAAACACCTGGGGCCAGAAGCCAGGCAGTCGCCAACCAGCAGACATGAGAAACAGTAAGACCCACAGAAAAAAAGGTAAAAAGCCACAAGGCAAAAGGTCAATAAACAGGTCAAGTTAAGAGGGCTAGCCAGAAATGAGCCTAAACTAGGCCGAGCATTCATCAGTAATAAGTCTCCATGTCATGATTTGGGAACTGGTTGGTGACCCAAAACAAAAAGTCTGCTACAGTTTGGCATTCCAAAGTGAGGCCCATATTTCTTCATAGGGCCTGAGAAAACTGGGTGGAAAAATACAGCTCCTTTAAGAATCTAACCATACAGGGAGCCCTTGAGCAGCCAGTAGGTTAAGTAGAAACAAAAAGCTAAGTAAAAAAAAAAAAAAAAAGCCTGCTGCATTGTAGGCACCCACTACAGCTTGGGAGTTGAATGCAGTCCCCAGTCACACACCTCCAGACTAGGCTGGAGAGCTTAAGGCCTGGTTCTCACAGAGCCAGCCACCAAAGTTGCTTTGGAGAACCCAGCAGTAGCTTACAGTTTAAGATTTTGCTAGTTGCAGATAAATAAAGTTTATTTATTTATAAAAAGCAGGTTCAGTCAAAAATAAAAAAATTAAAAAAAAACCTCTAAACAGGTTCTAGTGTTTAAAATGTGCAATGGCTTAAGAAAGAAAATAAGAAGGGTATAAACAGTCATAGAAAAAGTAAATAGTTTATAAATAATAATAAAAAAAAAAAGCCACGTAGAGATGGGAAATAGACAGGGAAATTGGATCCCGTATGGTGTTGTTTTGATTCTGAATTTTTTGAATGATCGAACAGCTGCTTGGAGACGTGGGATTGTGAAAGGGACTGCCGAATTAAACCAGTCTAGATACTTTAGGGATGCTTTAACTTTAAAATAGAAGTCAGAAATGTATTGCTTTGAGGAAGAGCTTATGCTGTGGATTCATTCAAGATTAACAGAGATCAGGCAAGATTCCCTGAAAATCCTGGCTATCGATATAAAGCTAGGCAAATTACAAGACAGATGTATATTTTACCTACTCAAATATGAAACAAAATAAACAAAAAAATCTTTGATTGGCTTGTGTACAATGCACAATCCATACTTTGTGTTAAACTAGGTATGTATGCTGCCTTTGAAAGTTTGTGTGTTTTCAGATCAAGGGAACCAGACACCAATGAAAATGAATGGTGATCCAGCTTCTCAGACTGCCTCTGTTGCAGTTTCCTCAGAGTTCTGCATCCAGTACAGCTTCAAGGCTGCTGGCTGAGACGATCTAGCCTCAAAGACCATGCCAGCCAGGACTGCAGATAAGCCTTGTGCTTTCCTATTGCACAGAATGGACAACAAACATTATAACTGGTTTTCCCAGGAGTTTACCATGACTTCATCCTCAAAGGAAGAAGTCTGGAGAACACAATCCCCACAGTCCCAGGAGGTGGGTTTTGATTATTAGATAGGTTATGAATATAGAAATATAGGATAAAGACAACTATTAACCTCAAATGTTTTACGCTGGTATAAATTTTGGCATACTGATACAAACTTAGTTATTTTTGTTATACTGAATGTATGTTTCTACTCTTGGTTGGGTATTGTGTTTATGCAGCTCATTTAAAAATGTATAATTAAGAAATGCAGGTTAGTAATCATCTACAATAATCAAACTTAGGGTCATATTAAGTATGTTCTCAAAGTTAAACAAATATATTTAGATAAGATAGATGGTCTTTAAACACTTCAAAGACCTACAGAATATGGTATTTAAATGTTTTGTTAACACAGGGCTTTTCATGACAAGAGGGCAGGTCTGCTCCTGGCAGCACCAATTTACTTCAAAAAAGGATGAGGGGGAATCAAAGAACCTCCATATGGAGTTAGCTAGCTTTCTTCTGTGACAAGTAGCCATTGGGTAGGAAGCTGCCATTGCCTCAATTGCTAATAAATTATATGAGCAGGATGCAAAAGAAGGCAACTGAAAGCTTTACCAAGGCCAAGACAAGACAGTAATTAAGTTGGGCAGTTTTAGTTTGGATTACAATGGCTATGATGGTGGTGATATATTGTATATTTAATTTTTTTAAAGTCTGAAATATCAGAGGACAGAGACGCCTACAGAGCCAATCCACAAAGATAAGGGAGTGGTGACCCACATCTTTAATCCCATCACTTTGGAGGCAGAGATCTGTCTGGCTCTCTATGAGTTCAACACCTAACAAAGCCAGGTGGTGATGGCATACACCTTTAATCTAAGCTCTAGGAAAGTTGAACCAGAGAGTAAGATAGCTGGGCAGAGGAGGAAGGAGTTAGCTTCCCCTGCCATTTCACTCTTCAGCTGAGGACAGTGAGGTTTGGGAGTCAGAGGATTCGTGGAGACAGGCCTGAGGAGTGGCTGGTTGAGAAGTAGCTGTGGTTTGTTTCTCTATCTGATATTTCAGTTTTTCCCCAGTATCTAGCTCTGAGTTTTTATCATAATAACAAATAGAACTTGTGCAATATATGATGAAACATCATGACCAAAAGCAATTTGGGGAGTAAGGAGTTTATTTAACTTATGCTTCCACATCATAGACCATCATTGAAGGAAGTAAGGTCAGAAATTCAAGCAAGGAAGGAAACTGGAGGCAGGAGCTGATGCAAAAACCATGGAAGGGAGCTGCTTGCTGGTTTGTTCTCCCAGTTTGCTCAGCCTGTGTTCTTATAGGACCCAGGACCACCAACCCAGCGATGGCACCACCCACAATGGGCTGGGCCCTCCCACATTAATCAGTGAATTAAGAAAATGCTCTACAGGTTTGCCTACTCAATCATATGGGGACATCTCAACTGGGTTCCCTCCTCTCAGATGACTCAAGCCTGTGTCAAAATGACATAAAATTAGCCAGCACAGACACATCATATTCTATCTGAATACTCAATCTCTTGTATATAAAGTTTGAGTTCCCCTAGCACCTCTGTGGGTGTAAGGTACACATGTATGCTGGCACATTTACATTTGTAGACGTCAGTGCATAACCTCAGGTGTGTTTCTTAGACACCGAAGACTGGGTCTCTCACAAACTTGTAATTCACTAGGTAGGGTACACTGGCTAGTCAGTGAGCCCAGGAAAAGGCAGGGGCTGACGACCAGTCCTAGCCTCCCCAGCACTGGCTAGAGGACACATTGACAAGCCCAGATTTTTTCAATTTGTTGAGAATGAACTTGGATTTGCCAGGTGTGTTGGTAAATGTTAGTTATCAACTTGGCAAAATCTAGAATCCCCTGGAAGATGGGCCTCTGGGCATATGATTGTCGGGACTATTTTGATTGGGGTGAGTGGGAAGATGGACTCATTTTCAATGGTTCCTTTCAATGGTCTCTGATATTGGACTGAATAAAAGGGAGAAAGCCAGCTGAGCACTAGCATACATTCATTTCTGTCTCCTGGTTGTGAATGTGATGTGAGCAGCTGCCTCAAGCTCTTACTTGAGCTCCCCATTGATGTATGGACTTTTGACCTGGGAGCCAAAATAAACCAATTCTGTTTGGGTTGCTCTGTCAGGGTGTTCAATCACAAAGAACAAAAAACAGAGACACAAGCCCTAACATTTTAAAAGCCAAATCTTCCTTTATCTTCATGTTAATTTTAAAGATAGCTACACCAAAATCAAAGTTTACATTATATGTTGTTAGCTCAGAGCTGTTTTTTATTTCCTCTCCATTTCCTTGGCGAGTAACCACAGGAGATGTTAAGGGAGAAACGTCTATGGGAACAACAAAGCTACGGTTAAAGTGGGCACAACAGACCATGCCTGGAGCCCAGCTACTTGGAAGGCTGAAGCTGAATGATCGCTTGAGCCCAGAGTAAAGGCCAGCATGGGCAACACACCAACAGCCCATCTCCTTAGGTAATTGAGCTTGTTTCACAGCTCAGGACTTAGGAAGCTAAGAAAAGTTCTTCTCGAAGCCAAGAAGCACATACAGCTAGCTCACTGAACTGCACTAAACCTTGGATTTCTATCAGGTACACTGACACAAAAAAAAAAAAAAAAAGTATGGTGTAGGGGGATTATGTTGTTCCATTGTAAATAATTGTCCCGCCCACTGGTTTAATAAAAAGCGGTGATTGGCAAAGGCAGACAGAAAGTGGGTGGGGCTACCAGACTAAGAAAACTCTGGGAACAGGAAGCCAGAGCAGAATGCCAAAAAGAAGCCAGAAGCAGCAATGGACAATTATGCTGCTCTGAGAAAAGGTACCAAGCCGCATGGCTGAACAGGATAAGAGTCATGGGTTAGATTAAGGGTAAAGAGTTAGCAAGTTATATGCCTGGGCCTTAGGCCGATCAGCCTAAAATGAATGTAAGCATCTGTGTGTCTCTATGGGACTGCCCGTCTGCAGGTCCCAAGCTTGAGGCTAGGCCTGAAAGTCGGGGCCAGAAACCTCTTACTACAGGTATGGTGGTGAAAGCTTGGAATCCCAGTTCTGACCGGGGTTGGAGGCAGTGTTAGATAGAGTTAGAAAACATCCAGAGACCACCCTAATTCTACCAAGTTGTAATTAGCCGAATTTTCTTTTAACTACAACTGTCCTCAGTTCCTATGGTTGGCTTTGGAATTGAGGCCTAGCTAAAAGCAGAGGGCTGCTATGAAAGCCCAAGGTCATGATTTACCCTTGCAAGTGAGACAAAGCGGCAGGTCTTCTGCATTCCTGGAGTTCCTCCTGGTATTGTCTTAACAACCTCAAACTTATAAGATGGAGTCCTTGGCTGCTGCATTCCCTACTGGCTCTGGCTCCCATGAATCCAATCATTCATTGGTTCACATTTGTGTATCTAAAAGTTTGGTGTTTTAACTGTGATGACTCTTTCCTTTTTATATGTAAGAAGCCAGTTGTTTATGATTCAAATTAACAATCAAGCCAGGAAAGGATTTCAGTCGACAATGTTTCCTCTTCTTTTTCACATATGGGGGCAGGAGAACATAGACATAAGGGCTTCCTTCCCCAGTGCAGTTCCAATTCCGGATACTTAGCAGATTTCCTTAGCTATCACAGCAGGAAGATGAAGCAGTTCAAGGTCATCCTTGGCTAAATAACAAGTTTAAGAAAAGCATTGGCTATAGGCCTTTTATCAACAAAAGTTACAAAACATACAAATCCAACACAAATGCTAACTCAACTGCAGGAAACTTACAGATCCACCCACCTCTTGATCACAGCCAAGTGTGGCCCTGGGTCCCATGCCCACTGACACTCACCTGTGTCTGGAAGCACACTGAATAGCTGTTCCTCCCACCTTCATATTTTGACTCACCAGCTGATTCCTGACCTACATCATGCGACTTCACTTCCTGGCTTTTTATAGTTTAACGGGGCCACAAGTCTAGTCACAGGAACTGACTCTAAAGGTGATGCATCATTTCCAAACCAGAGCATGTGTGGATGCGAAAACTTCCACAGCTTTGTGCCTCTCCATGTGACTAGCCATTGTCAGGTGTGTAGCTGTCAGTCCAGGGGACAATAGAAGCAGATTCCCAGCCAGCCTACACTGCACAGTGACCACCTACAGATTCGGGCAATGTCAATACAACACAGCCCACCTACAGACAAATTGCTTGGTTCTCAGGCTGTGAGATGACCTATTATAAATCTCTCAACCCGAGTTTGATCCTCAGGATCCACCAGTGGAGAAAACTGTCTCCTCCACGTTGTCCTCTAACCTCCACACTGCCACTGCACAACACAAATACAGGAAAGAGAACAGCAGCAGCCAGAGAGCTGTGAAGTGCTACCTGTGGGCAGGACACAGCCCATGCAATCATGATCCCACAGCAGCATACACAAGGCACATCAACAGACCAGAACATTAAGCCTGTGGGACCCTACCCTTCCCCAACAGACTAAACGCTACTGATAGATTTTAGGTTGCTGGTCAGTTTATGTCAGGTTGATACATGCTAGAGTCATCTGAGAGGGAGGAGCTTCAACTGAGAAAATCCTATTTAAGATCCACCTGTAAACAAGCCTGTAGGGCGTTTTCTTTATTAGTGATTGATGGAAGCCCATTGTTGAGTGGGGCCATTCCTGGGCTGGTGGTCCTGTGGAAGTATAAATCATATCAACCCTTTCCTCTCCCACTTGCTGCTGGTCATGGTGTTTCATCATAGCAATGTGACCCTAACTAGGACACTAGGGGAAGGACAGGCATGAATTACAAAACAGAAACTTAGGAGAGGGACTAGTGGGGATAGGGAATTAGAATTAGGAAGGGAGACAAGAAGCAAGGAGACAGTTGTCAAAATGAACTACATATGGTAGGGAATGGTCAAAAGAACAAATTTAACTGTTAAATAATATGTAACTCTCATCCCAAAACCCTGTAAGACTGTATCTCCTACTGTTTCTGTGACAACCACTCCCACTTCCCTCTGCCTAAAGGATTTGGTTGTTGTTTGAGTGGGATATGGCATTCGTCCACATGCATGCCCTAGTGTGTACCTGTGCACAGGTGGAAGCCCAAAAAGAACATCAAGTGTCCCACTCTATCATACCTCAGAGAGAGGGTCTCCCACAGGCCCCAGAAATTCTCCCATATATCCCCAACATCGTAAGAGTCACAGCCACACCCAGTTTGGGGTGTTTTAACTTAGTACTGGGGATCTGAATTGGGGTCAAGCTTGTGCAACTTGTACTTTTAGCCACTGAGCCATCTCCCCAGTCCCTAACTCATTAAACCATGCCTTTAGCTGAGGTGTCCGCCCTCAGCTTGTGTTCAACATTTCACATTCTCCATGGAGCTTTCCCACTTCTGACCACAGGGTAACACCTGAACTGCCAGCAGCCCCTGCAAACACTTCCTTCTCCACTCCCCACCTCAGTCTAAGATACCCAGCCCATCCTCATTCAACCAACCAGGACTAGCAGTTTTACACACCTTGAACAGTGTGGGTGTGGGTTGCTGTCTGGTGAGGAAGTTGTTTTTATTTGTGGCTTGACAGTTAACGTCAACCTTAGTTGTCAATTTGGTTGGACACGGGATCAATTAAAAAATACATCTCTAGTTGGGTCCATGAGGGTATTTCCAAGAAAGAACTGACTAAGGGAAGAAGACTCTCTCCCAAAGCAGCAGCACCTTCTGGGAGCAGCCCTGCCAGCCTTCATTCCCTGCTAGTGAGAGCATTGACTCTGCTGCTGCCATCTTTCACTGAAGTCAGACCCCAGCTTCTGCAGCCTTCCAACTCGCTCTGAATACCAGCAGCTCTCCAGGAATCCTCCAAGCCTTCAGTGCTGAAGCATCTAGATTTGAGGGACTAAGCCTCAGCCTCTGCAGTGTGTAGATAGCCACTATTAAACTGAGGTCCATATTACACAACTAAACCAACCTAATAAATCCCCTTTTTTAATTTAGTCATTCCAAAAGTCCTGTTCCTCTAGAGACCCCAAATACAGTTAAATACTAAGAAAAATTACTTCAGGCTTAGGAAAATCCCACATGTCAGACATGGCTAGGAAGCTCCAGCTTAAAAAAAAAAACAGTTCAGTAAAAATAAAACAAGCTTCAGTAAGAACACAGCAAGGGCAGCTCTTCCTCAGCTTACCCTGGAGCTAGAACATCTTTCTGGTGCCTCTTTCTGAGAAACTTTTATTGCAGTTGATTTAATATATCTGTGCACATTAGTGTGTAAGTCGGAGGACACTGGTGGGAACCTACTCTCTCTTTATACCATGCAGAATCCTGTGGTCCTGAGGATTAAACCAAGGTTTTAAGGTTTGGTGGCTAGTGCCTTTCCCCACTGGCCGATCTTGCTGTTTAAGATTTTTATTTCTAATTCTATATGTATGCATGTGTATCTTTGTAGGAGTATATGAATTTGAGGGCAACTGCCCAAGGAAGCCAGAAGAGAGCATCACAATTCCTGGAGCTGCAACTGCAAGCAGCCACCACATGGATGTGAGTGCTGGATACTCAACTCAGGATCTCGGAAAGAGCAGTGCATACTCTTAACTGCTGAGCCATCTCTTTAGTTGCCCTATCTGGTTTTCTAAAACTGGAAAACAGTTGAGGCTGGGACTATACATCAATTGGTAGAGTGTTCGCCTAGCATGCACAGAGCCCTGGCCTTGATCCCTAGCATGACAGCATTGTGGATCACATCTGTAAGCCTGGTACTCAGGAGCTAGAACCAGGAGGATCAGTCCAAAATCGTCCTCAGCAACACACCTAACTGAAGGCCAGCCTGAACTACATGACTTGTCTCAAAAAATAAATGAAAAATAATTCCTGGGAGCGATATATCTCAGTAGTAGAATGTATGATTAGCATATGTGAGGCCCTGGGTTTAATCCATGGATCAACAAAACGTATACTAAAACCAGAAACAAAGGTTCTTGATATATTCAATTCAAATACCTTTAATTTCCTGGTGGAAGTAGATCACAGACATTACCTGTACTTTCCATTAAAGCCCTCAGAGTGGCTAGTGTCTTAGTTAGTGTCACTATCACACAACAGTACCACATGCTTACCATTCTCGGCTTCTTCGCCCTCAAAGAAACATTAACAATTAATTCTCTCCAGAGAAGAGTTCAAACAGGAGCACACTAAATTACAAAGAGACCAAAAACAGTTTTATTGCTTTACAAGCCAGCAAGGAACACAACTAATTATCAACATGACACTTCTAAACTCTCAAATGGAATTACAACACCAGAAGTACTCTTCACTTTGAGTGCAATTTCATTGCATTTGTTAAAGCTCAAGATCAAGAGTTAGGTAGGTTCAGTGGCACTGACCTAGAGTCCCAGCTGCTTGGCAGGCTGAGACAGGAGAGGGCTTGAGACCAGGAGGTTGAGACCAGTCTAGAAAACACTACAGGTGGGACACCACACCCTCTGTCTCTAAACAGGAAAATCTAACACTTATAGCAAGAGCTTTAATGCTGTCCAGAGCCCACACTTAAGCAACACATAGACCTATGCTGTGGAACCTGTCTGTCTCTAACTGAAATGCAGCTGAAAAGCCGACTTAGTCCAGCCAATGCTATCACTGAGCATTTTAAACAACCTTCCCAGACATTTTCAAGAGCCTAAACCTGTACTCAGGAGATGGAAACAGAGGTGCAAGTCCCAGGCCAGCCTGGACTATTAGCAAAATTCTGTCTCAAAGGGAAAACTAATTAAAAAAAATAGCCTAATAACTCGCTCCAACCCTGCAAAAAGAACCATGGAGAAAGCTGGTCTGCATGTCCAACTATATACAGCAATCACATCTCAACCCTACTTCTTCCCTCATAATCAGAAATTAGAGTCAGCCTCACCCCATCCCACTGCAAAATGAGAAGCTGAAGCTAGGGACTCAAACATGCTAGAAAAACACTGTCACTCAGACACTCCCCTTGAATTTCCCATCCTTCTGCCTGAGCCTCCCTGCATTCTCAGGCCCCACTTTCCAGTCAGTCTTTAGCCACCACCCAATAAAAGCCAGTGTCAAATATCCCATTGGACAAATATGAAGCCCAAGCTAAGATCAAGCAAGAACATGGTGACATTCCTAAATATTTCCTATTACACTAAAAAATGCCAGCAGCTTCCTTTCAGGGGGTGCAAAAAAATTGGGGTATTTTTGTTTGTTCGATTTTGGGGGTTTTAATTCCCAGGGGTGGACTCAGTGCCTTACACCTGCCAGGCAAGTGCTCTACCAATGAGCTACATCACCAGCCGTGACTTTAATAACTTCAGTCCTGCCAAGAATGGCCATGTGCATTCTTATATTACCTGAAAAGGAGAAGGGTTGGAGGAGCCTGCAAAGTTTACATGACTATGCTGAACTATGCATTTAAGACATATAAACCTAATATTTCCTATTCCAAAAAAACTACTACCAATCACATGGATTTTTTTTTAAAGCCAAGTTTTACTTTCTTCCACACCAAATAGCACTGTTTTCTGTAACAACACACTCCTCAAATACAGCTAATGAGCGAATGCATGAAAATGGCTTTCTATTCCCAGACCAGGTCTAGCTGGCTGCTGGGAAAGGTCTCATGGTTTATGGCCACAGCACAGGGGTAGACCACTATGACTATGGCAGGCAGGTAAGATAACTTCAGAAAACAAGGTGCTCTAACTGAACAGAAACATCACTTAACAGAAGAAGCCCTTTCTAAACTGGCCTCGCTAAGTTGGACTGTACAGTTTCATTTGTTGTATTCTGATGGCAGCGAAAGAATCTGGGCCTCTAATTTCCTAGGCAAAAAAAAAGTGGGGGGAAAAAAAGATTTACAAGGCTTAAAATGAGGGGAAAATAAAGTTCCCTTGCTTGTCAACCACCACACTGTATTCAGTTAGGACTGGGAATGGAGGACTAACTTGGACCTAGAAAACATCATGGGTCACTTCTGGAAGAATCGTGGACAATACAACAATCTTGTCACTCAGTACATCAACAGTCAGGTAAGCAAGAAAAGGACTTTTACCAAGAGACTGACATTTACACTTTTGACAAAATGGTAATACAACAAATTACACAGCAAGTTCACTGAAACTTCAACAAAGAAAATCCTATCCGTGGAAAGGTTTCTTTTAGATCCAAAAAGTATCTCAATTTTGATACTCACACCACACAGTTGGTTACGAAAATAAAGCGCAGTGTCTAGCAACTGGCGTGCTAACTACAGGAAGAGGCACTGTGCTAGCCCTCCCTGGCAAATGCCTAGTTGGCAAGCCCAGCCGCAGGGAGAGCTCCTATTTTTCACAAGCCGCTGCTGTCTCCTTATTGAAGCCTCGGATGGAAAGATCATAGACCACCTCCTCTACCTTCTTCACATCGTACTTTAAGCCATCGTAGCGCTTCCTCAGGGAGTCGTTTTTCAGGTTGAGAAGGCGAAAACCTGAATCCAGCTCATTGATGAAAGTAGAGATGTGAAGGGGCCGAGAGTAATCTCCAGCGGTCACACTGTTGACAGACAGCCTCGACTGCATGAGAAGAAATGAAGTGCATTACTGTTACAGTGCGGTTTCTCGGTCCTGGGAGGCCAGAGGCCCAGATCCACAGACCTGCTGCGCCAGACCGTTTAGCCACATTTAGCCACCCACCGTCGCTCAGGCCCCCAGAAATGACTCAGGCACATTGCTAGCTAGCTCTTGTGTGCTAGCTAGCTCTTACATCTTAAATCAACCCATTTCTATTAATCTGTCTGCCACGTGGTCCGTGGCTCACCTGTGTTCCTTACATGTTGCTCCTTTGGGCTTTAGCTCGATCTGCCTGACTCCGCCCTGCTTCTCCTACCTATGCTTTGATTTCTCCTCCTACTTCTTCTATGGTGCCTGTCATGGCCCAAAACAGCTCCTTTATTTAAAGATTGAGATTCACAACATACAGAAAGGCATTCCCACATCACATTATTATGTGGTATCTCCCTCTGCACCTCCCCCAATCGCAGCTAGAACCTCAGATCTAGACACCCACACTGAACTGATGCCCTGTATTCAGGTCCATGTAAGCACATTAAAATAGAAGGTTCTCTGAAACGCACCTCACCAGAACTGACACAATGTCTGCTACAAGTTCCAGATATAATTAGCATCTTCTAAAATCCCTCTAATGCCTTTATCTGGCTATTGTGGAATAAAGTTATGTTAAATTAAGCAAATGTCAACTTAACAGCTCATCAGCTATTATACAGAACAGAAAAGAAAAAAAAAAGAAAGAAATGTCACAGCTATCAGTAACTCTGTTATCTTTGCAAACCTAGGCCAAATGGTTACATGTCTCTAACCCACTACTGAAGGCCCATCTGGTCATCTAGAATTAGTAACACAGACAGGCAGATTAAGAATCCAAAATTAAGTCAATTCATTAACATCTGAAGAACAGGGAGAATTTCAGACCCAACTCAAAAGTCCTTTCTCCATTAAGTCCCATCCATTCTGACAAGCTTCTCTGAGCTACTCACTCAGAACATTCCTAACACACACACAGCAGCCAAGACACGTCACCCCAGCCACTAACAGGGACCCAGTGCTCAGATTCAAACTTGTTGATCAGTTGCCTCCAACAAGTCTGAGTTGGTGATGCAACTTTCCAATGGGCTAATGGGGATTCTTAATCCATACTAAGAGTGTCTTAAATTTTCATTAGCCCTACCCACATACACAAAGAGATATCAAATCTGGTCCCATGCTAACAGCCACAAAATGGCTGCTTTGTTTTGTTCCATTTGCTCCATTTTTGCAATGCTATGAATGACCATACAGTCACATGCAGGCTCCCAGCCGTTAAACAGAAGTTAGAAAGAAATGTAGCTCAGTTGCTAGTGCCTAGCAGACACAAAGCCCTGGGTTCCATCCCCAGCGTCACATAAACCAAGTACAGTGACATCAAGAATTCCTTGGCTATACAGTAAGTTTGAAATCTACCTTGAATGTATCTACCCTGTCTCAAAAATTGCTATGTGTTTAAACAAGTGTCTTTAGCCAGGCATGGTTGCATGCCTTAAATCTTAGCACTCAGGAGGCAGAGCAAGGTGAGTTCAAGGCCAACCTAGTCTACAGAGCAAGTTCCAGAACAGCCAGACCTATTACACAGAGAAATCCTGTCTCAAAAAACAGACAAACAACAACAACAACAAAAGCCCTTTAATTATTTCATTAAATAAAAACAAAATCTTCTTAACAGGCGTGGCTCACCTTCCTACTCCTCCTACTGGTAACAGAGCTGTGAACTGCCAGACCTAAAGAACAAACAGTACCACCATGGAAATAAGAAAAATCCTGAAACTAGAAGGATTCACGCCAAAGTTCAAAAAGAACCATCAAACCAACCATCTGTTTCTTTTCCATCTCTGGGGATGTAAAACAGTCTCACCCAGTGCCGAGGCTGGCCTCCAACTCCCAGAAATCACTCTGATTGAACCTGAGATTACAGGCATAGGCCATCAAGCCCAGTTTGGGGTAGCTTTTCAAAAACCCAGATAGCAGGGCCAATGGGACAGCACAGTGAGTATAGCCTAGCAACCTGAGTTCCAGACCAAGAACGCATGTAGACTCAAGAAGAGCAGACACCACAAAGTTGTCCTCTAGCCTCCACACAATGCCACTGCATGCCACACACTGCACTCACATACACCATACACAAACTCTGTAAATAGTAAATCAAGAACAATGGGCTGGATTGAGGGCTCAGTACTTCAGACCACTGACTGCTCTGCTAGAGGACCCAGGTTTGAGTCTCCACATCTGTCTGTAACTCCAATTGTGACACCCTCTTCTGGCCTTTTATCATGTATACACAGATATACACATAAAATAAAACATTAGAAAAACAGCAAATATTTCTACCTCTGAAAGTCATACAGGCTCTGTCAAGCCTCCTCTACAGAATTATTTTTACAGGAAAATTTCAAATTAAAGATTAAGGGAATAAAAAATAAAAAAGTATGCATCCAGGAGCCAAGGTGGTGGCATACTCCTCAGGAGGCTGAGGAGAGTCACAAGTCCCAGAGTAACCTGGGCTGTGTAAGATAAATAAATAAATATAACCTCCTCAGTCAGACTGTCCTCTCAAATTACTCTATGAATTATCAGTTATCAGGAATACATGTCTTACCACCAAGAGGTTTAGCACCTTTTAAATTTAAAACATCACATTCAACAACACTTAGGAAGTAGAGGCAGAAGAGCCAGGAGTTCAAGGTCTTCCTCAGCTATATGGCTGTACAGTGAACTCGGTCCATCTGAATTCCATGAGAACTTGTCTCAAAAAAGATACCCATTAGTACACATGCACAGCTCCCTCCTCCCTCAGCATCTCAACTTTCTGACCTTACTCTAACAGTTAACTGTGACATATAGATTGTAGTCAATGACTACCTCATGACTACGAGCAGGTTTAAAAAAGACTCTAACACCTCCTCAGTTTGGACAGCCCTTTTAAGTACTAAGAATGCCACAGAAGTAGGAAGTTCAAAACAGTACCTGGTGGGTTGGAGAGACAGGACAGTCAGTAAAGCATTTGCCTTGTAGGCATGAGGACCTGAGTTTGATCCCCAGATTCCATGTTTAAAACAAAATCTCAGTGTGATTAAATGTACTTATAACCCCAAGTCTGGGATGTGCAGACAGGTAGATCTCTAAGCCCTATTAGGTGAGCTCCAGACAATAGAGACCCTGTCTCAAAAAAACAAGGGAGGGCCTCCAAGATGTCTCAGTGGATAGGAGTGATTGCACCCAGCCCAATGACCTGAATTCCATCTCCAGGACCACACGGTAGAACAAGAGAACTCCATGGCATATGCACACACACAAACCCAATAAATACGGCAACTTCTTTTCTTCCAAAAAAGGTGCTCAGCACAAGGAATGACAGCAAGCTTGTCCTCTGGCCTCCACATGCACACTCACAGATGTGCACCTGCACACACAGGACTACCCCGGACACACACTTGTCTTACCAACTCACTGGCAAGAATTAATACTCCTGAGAGATAATCTTCCACATCCAGATGAAATCCTTTTTCTCGATCTGGTTCAACTAAAAAACATCAGAATAAAAGACAGTCATGATATGAAGGCAATTTAAGCTGAAGAATATAAATAAATATGCACATATACGCAACTAATGAAGAGATAGAAAATCTTTTCCAGCTTTTTAGGGTGTCCCCACCCTTACCAACTCTAGATACTGCTACACGCTCCTCATACTGGCCAAGCCTGATGACCTCAGTTCAATACTGGGAACTGTCGTAAGGGAAAGGGAACCAACTCCCAAGCTGTTCTCTGACCTCCACATGAGTGACATACTCTGTACACACACACAAGTAATTCACTGCAGTTAGTTTTATTTTCTAGTAGACACAGCCTAAGAAAGAACACCCAGGGTTGTTCCTTTGATCTATACATGCATGCATACACACTCACAAACACAGACAGAAATAGTCCCCACACACCCCAACACCTAAGCTAATGTGCATGACTCTAAAGATCAGAGAGAGACACTTACTGCCAAGAATCTCTGTAACTGCCTCCCGAGTCACCAGGGTCTCTGTTTCCAAATACACTACGAACGCTGCCAGGAAGACTAGACGCTGGAGCACAAACCTCCAGTGCTCATGAAACCTACAGCGAAAGCACATCAGGTGCCAGGTTAAAGATGCACCTGATATGGCTCACCCAGCACATTAGAAACGGGGGTTTACAAACAAAATCTATGTGCAACCCCAATGTATAAATAGACAGAACCATCTCAGCACTCAACACATTAAACAAATCTGGCATAAGTTTGACAAGTTCAGATGTGTAGTATTTATTTGCAATCAATGAGAAGCATCCAATTTTTTATTAATATGGAAAGTAAAATTGAAGAGGGCTCAGATGGTAGTGTTTGCCTGGTACACACAAAGCCCTGGGTTCTACTACAGCATAAACCAGGCATGGTGGCACATATTGTAATCCCAGCATTCAGAAGGCAAAGACAGGAGAGTGAAATGTATAAGGTCATCATCCTTCAATAGACAACAACCATGAGGTCAGCCTGGGCTAAAAGAAAAAAGAAAGGGGAGCGGACGAGAGGGAAAAATGTTCCAAATTACAATCTCAAAAAAAAAAATATTTTTTTAAAAAAGCAATGGTTTTTTTAAAAAAAAAAAATTGTTTGAAAGTAAACAGAAGGAAACTATTATCAATGTGCTTCTTTGTTGTCCTTCTACAAAGACTTTTTTACCTTTTCACAGAATCATTCAACACCTATTTTTCTCCTGCCTCTTCTTAATTAAAAAAAAAAAAAAAACCCTAATGTTATAAAATAGTGCTATTTTTCTTACAAACCTGTAATACTGCTCAGCAGGGAACTTGGTCTTCAGAGACGTTAGATGTGTTTTCACCGTACCAAAATGTTCTCGAGCTTTCAAGCACCTCTTTGGAACTGATCAGAAAAGAAAATCAAATTTAATAATGAAAAACTTACCAAATTGTAAATATAGTTCTTGCTTAATAATCTATGTAGTCTATCTGGACATTAATCAACTTAAAACCAGAGACTATTATTCCTCAGCCGCTACCCCTCCCAGTCCTCAGAAACCCGAATGTTTCTACCTCCCACTGTGATCAAAAGAGCTTTTACTGATTATTCTAGACTGATAAACTCCATGTCATTACATAAATGGCTTGCCTTGGAAACCTGCAAGCTATGTTATTATGAGACTACATGAGTAAATCATTTCAGCTCTTAGCTATGCTGGCTGCATCTTACAAGGGGTTCCATGTCTAACTTGACACATTAGAATCTCAATGAAGAGGCTGGCTATATAAACATGTGAATTTTAGAACATTTTATACTTGTCACTTCATGTCTATAAATGTATATTAAAAGAAAGTCAATCATCAGAACTGTACATTAAGACATACACAGCTATAAGGATACTCAGTAGAGTCTGAGGTTCAGGTTAGAGGAACACAACTCAGTACCAGCAGAAGCAACAAAGCAAATCTCTCTCTCTCTCTCTCTCTCTCTCTCTCTCTCTCTCTCTCTCTCTCTCTCTCTCTCTCTCTCTCTCTGACACATGCTCGCCAAATAAAAGTTCTTAGATATACAAGAGGTTTTTAAGCAGCTGTTAATTAATGCCAACAGAATGCCTTAGCAACAAACATCCCTATTTAAACCACACTATAAACAAGTTGAAAAGCAACCAAAATAACAAGAATATTACAAATCCATATAATGATCAAACCACTATTCTCCAATTTTTACTACTAAAAGGATTATAGTGGACATTTTACACAATAAAATAACACAGATGTACCGGGTAGATCTTCTTAATGAAAAGTGAATTAGAGACTGACAGACTTGGAGAAAAACTTTCAGAAGCCAAGCCAAGCACTTACTGTCCTGAAACCCAGCACCCTGATGGACCCCTTGAAGCAGGGTCAAAATCTCCCGTGCAGTTTGTTCTAAGCTCTGTACAACTTTTCGGATCTCCTAGAGAATTAAAAATAGAAACCAGGTAAGGTCAGTGTAATCATTATCAGACTCAGACAAGCATGCTACCACAACCTTATATCGGGTCACAACCCTCACTTCCCACTGATTTCTTCTGCCACAATTCAAGGAGTCACTAAAAAGCCTTGGATTCCTCAGGTAGTCATAAATAGTCACCTGCCCAAGAACCACCTGAGACACCATAAAAATGAATAGCTGGCAATGTAAACGTTGTTTATAGAACAAAGACCTAAATACAAGGGTTGAGTGGTTTTCATTCATTCATTCCACACTCACTCAGCATATTTAGCCATAGGCATTACACCAACACTTTAGAAGCAAGCAATCCCTTCTGGAAACTTAATGAATAGGACAGTTAAGCATGTTTTAATTTTTCATGACTTAAAAAACTAACAGAAAAGCAATCCTTTACTTCGTAAGGTCAGGATGAAAGTTATCAATTGAGCTCATGGTGGCGCCTGTCTCTGTAATCTGAGCACTGAAGATGCTAAAGGCTACAGGTTCGGGGCTACACCTCAAGATCCTGTCTCCGGTACAAAATGAAAGAGTCAGTGAAAGAGAAAAATTCCAGATAGTACATCACTAGAGGAATGAAAAGGTACACTTGAACACACACACTCAGTAACACGAGTAAAATGAGATCAGGGAGAGACCTGATGAGCGACAGTACAATCTAGACTTTCTTAATTCTGTGTGGGATAAGAACCAATAAGAGAGTTTGTTCTTGGTTTTGTTTTGTTTCTGAAGGAAGGATCGCAAGTACTTTAAAAAAAAAAAAAAATACTAGCAACCAGGTTGATAGCCCCGGGCGTTAACGGAGCCTGGGACTGGTCTGCTGAAATAGTGGTACTTCAAAGTGGCAGGAAGGAAAAGTGATATTCAGAGAGGCAGATAATGCTGAGGAGCGAGAAGAGAAGTCGAATCCGGAACCGAAAGGCGGCCTAACCTGAACCCATCGAGCCCGTAAACGAGAGACCGAGCAGGGCGGGACCAAGCAGCCCAGCCTGGCAAGGAAAAGGAAAAAAGGATTGGGAGGCTCGCCTCTCGGATGTCCTGCTCCGCAGCCAAAAAGCCTTGCAGCTCTACGAAGATCTCGCTCACAGACATGGCGCCGGCCGCCCAACAATCAGCCAACGCCGGAGCACCGCCGAAGAAGCGCGTCTCACAGACGAGCAGCGAGCTCGTTCGCAACGCCCGTCGCCGTCGCTACCGCCGCGTCCACCGGCTCTGCGCCACCTCAGGCGCCGGGGTCTTCCCACGTCCGCGGCGCACCGGGGCCCGGGCTGCCCGCCGCAATGCCTGAGGCGCCGCGCACAGAGTCCCGTGCCAGGCGGGTGTCCTGATGCCAGGCTGCAGTACTAAGGGCGGGCCTCGCCTGCCGCCCGCAGATAGGCATCTCCGGAAACAGCCCTACGGAAAGGGCTTTGGAGGCACGAGGCCATAGGCCCGCTGATTGGCAGCTCCAGTTGAGGAGGCGGGGCCGAGCCCAAGGTTTACTGAGAGGCATCTCGGGAAAGGGGAGGGTTATGGGGGAACAGTAGCGGCACGTGGCTCTAAGAGGGCTCCCCAGCAAGTGGTGCTGTTCGCTTAAGCATATATTATTTGTATACTTCAAGTCAAGGGAGAAAAAAATACTTCCCATACTTTGCAACAAAGAGTACGCACAAACTGAGTGTGAAAGAATGTTGGAAGTAATCTGATGAATAAAAATAAAAGGGCGGGGCGTGGTGACACACACCTTTAATCCCAGCACTCCAGAGGCAGAAGCAGGAAGATCTCTTTTGAGTTCAAGGCCAGCCTGGTCTACAAAACGAGTTCCAGGGCAGCTAGAGTGTTACACAGAGAAAACCTGTTTTAGAAACTAACAACAATAATAATGTACAATCTATATAAATATTAATAAAATGTTATTTTCAAAAAGTTTTCTAACATAACCTTTAATTTACTTCAATACTTAAGCTGTGAAAGTGCTTCTAGCCTTTGAAGTCCTTGAGCATGATCTATCCAACCACTATCCTATCCCCCCAGAGATTATCTTGAAGCACCCAGAATTCACCTTGTACTCCTCCACCCGGTCAGCCAATCCACTTACTGTCTAATCTCACTTATGTTGAGTTCTGTAAACTGTTTGAAATGGCGTCTTCGGGAGTGGAATGGATGGCTCTTAATCACTGGGAGTTGGCTTATCAGTTAAAAGCTTGTCACCAAGCCTGACAGTTCAATGGAAGGAAAGAACCAACTCCCTCAAGTTGTCATCTAACTTCTTGAAGCACACAAGCACACACACCCCAAATAAATGTTTAATCTCTGGAGGGTACTCTGAAACTCTTCCCAAAACCCAGCGAATCTATTTTAACCTCAAAAGGGCCATTCATCTTTGAAGGGGCAAGAATTAGCCAAGATACTCTCTTGTGCAGAAAATGGTTTTGATTGTATGATGGACCCAGTTACCTCCTAACTTAGATGGGAAGGAATATTCCAACTTCCATTTGCCCTCAAAATTTGCCTTTCTTTGGAGGCTCTGGCTGAGATTTAGATAACTTGCTAAAAATTCTGTCCCAGCCACAGAAGCCCTGGCCAATGGCAGTTAGCCTGGCCCACCCTGGGTTCTGACAGCAAGCTCCATTTAAGAAGCTTCCCACCTTCGCCCCTCCCTTTTGTCCTTCTCTCTCCCCACCTTGCCAGAGGTCACCAATGGCTCTGACCCCCTCCCTATCTATATCTCTCTCTCCCCCTTTCTTACTCTATAACAAAGTCTCTCCACATAAGTCCAGTCTAAGTGTCTCAATGGTCTCAGGTCACTGAGCCTGCATGGGACAAGCCCTTCCCCCTCCATTGCCATCATGGGTGTACATGCTATCATAACATACCGGAGCCCCTCCCCTACTAGTGGCTGAGTTTTCCCCTCTTTTCCCGCGAGGTTTGCTCCCCTATAGAACTCTCGCCATTTTGGCTATGTACTCCTTGGTCCGGTTTGCTCTCTTCCTCTCCCCACCTCTCTCTCCTCTTATGATCTGGTTCAGTCTGAACTCTTCCAGATGCTTTTGGCTGTTCATAGGTACAATAAATCCTTCTCCTAAGCCATACCTTGGGGGCAATCATGTGTTCCTTTTTTATTCATTAAAGTCTTAACTAGGCTGATGTTGAACACCTGGTGTAATTAAGGATGGCTATGAATCTTCTAACCCTCCTGCGTCCATTTCCCCAGTGTTGGGATGACAAGCATGGACCACTATGCCCAGCTTTAAGTCATCACTTGGCCAGACTCCCATGCCTGCCATTTTATGCAAGTTCCTTTTGGGAAAGTTTCCCAAAAAGCCAAGTTCAGGGATGTGGTAGACATGAGGACAATAGCGCCAGCAGCAACAGTTGGGAAGAGTGGCTTCTGGGTAGAGGAAAATAGGGCCTCATTTCTCAGCTGAGTCCAACACAAAGAAATCTCTGGACCACACCAAGTGGTACAGCTGCTATGCAAACCCAGGAGTTAGAGAACGCAGGCAAGGATTGAAACCTGTGGGACCAGCAAGGCCAGCAACTGGGAGTGTGTGACTTGAGGTAGCTTTCTTTTTGTCTTGAGGGCTTGGCTTCTCTCACCAAAGCACAAATTATTCATTTTTATCACTAAAGGTGTGAACTAGATCTCTGAAAAGTGCCCTGGGGAGAGTCTCATACCTGTAATCTCAGCTACCTGGGGCAGAAGCAGAAGGACCCTTGAGCATGGAGTGTAATACCAACTTGGGTGCACTGGGTAGCAATGCAAGACCAGTTGTGGTAATGTACACCTGTGTACCCAGCACCTTTGACAGCCAAGGCAGGAGGTGAGGAAGTACAAGGACTCTAAGCTAACAGTGAGACTAGGTCAAAAAGGAGGAGAGGGCGCCAAAAGGTATGCCAAGAATTCTACCAATTGTCTGTTGATCAGCAGCCAGATTATACCTAGCTTTTGGCTGGGTTTTATTTATGGGTCTGTGTGGGAAATATATGAGGCAGCATAAAGAAAGAGAAGGCAGAAAAAGACAAGACTCTGATCTTAACACACTAAATTGTTTATTGCAAACAATAAAGGATGGGCGATAAGGAAATTGTTTGAAGCCATAGGAGGCAAGGATGGTTCCAGTCTCTCTTTCCTTAAACTGTCTACATCCAGCGAGACAGATAACTTTGGGAGATATGTGATCTCTGCAAACATTCTTTGCTAACTTTGAGCGAGGTCATTTGTAGAAATCCTGCCTTATGAGCTACACACCACTCTGTGTGTATGTGAAGATCAGAAGACAATTTTCACCCATGGGTACTGGAGATGGAACTTGGTTCCTTCTCATGTTTGCAATGCAAGCATTCTACCAACTGAGCTGCCTTTCTTCTGTTTATTTCAGAAAAGTCAAAGCTGATGCTTCTGGGTATAGAACCCAACAGTTCAGTGCTTAAATGCATGGAATGCACAGAGCCCAAGTTCAGTTCTACCCCAGGAGTACATTGCTTCCATGGCATGCACAGAGTCTAAATGCAGTTTCTACTCCGGCAGTAATTACAATGCTTACATGCATGGCATGCACAGAGCCCAAGTGCACTCTCTAACCCAGAAGTACAGTACTTGCATGGAATGCACAGAGCCCAAGTGCAGCTTCTAGTCTAGCAGAAAAAGCACTTTCTATCACTAGGGCAGATAATCAGGAACAGCCAACCCTATGGACTCACTGCTCCTTCCCTCCCACAGCTTCCTAGTCCAAGCCCCTCCACCTGTCACAAATAATTTACTACTCTTTTAAAACATCAAAATTATGTATTCAAAGTATTTTTGATCTCTGTAGGTGGGGAATGGGTTCTTTGCAGGTGAATACAGTGTCTGAAGAATCCAGCAAAGGGTATCAGATCCCCTGAGCTTGAATTGCAGGTGCTTGTGAGTGTATGGGTGAAGCACACAGTAAACAACTGATATGACCACTCCATTGGAAGGAAGACTTTTATCTTAGGTAAAAGAGAGGGGGAAGAATCCAGTAGCATCTGGAAGAGCCCAAAGCAGACTGGGCATGATCAGGGCTAAGGAAGTGGGAGTGTGGGGATAGCAAGAGAAGGAGGATAGTGAGAAGTCCTGAGATAGCCCAAGAGAACAGCAAGATAGAGCTAGAGAGCACAAGGTGGACAAATCATGTGCATTATAAGGGGATGAGTACCTGAGGGAGGGGCTCCTTTTAGGTATGGAAAACCAGTGTCACAAGTTCCTGAAGAATGCTGGCTTTTATCTCACTGCCAAAAATCCTGTAGTTAATCTTGAGCTCATTTCTAGACCTTGATCCGTTTGTTAAGATTTCAAGCATCTCTAGCTGCCTCCAGGGTCCTACAGCCACGAATGCACCATTACTACTCAGATATCTGTACTAGTCAGCCCAGGGTCCCATGGCCACGCATGTGTTGTCAATACTCAGGCAATACTCAAACAGCCCAGAGTTTCACAGTCTGTCCACATGCAGTCTATGCACAGGCATGAAATCCCATGATTAAAGAAAGAGCCCTCCCCATTTCAATCTCTGTTCCTCTCTCTTCCCACAAGGTCTCAGTCGAATCTGCACCTCCAAGCATTCTCTCTCTCTCTCTCTCTCTCCCTCTCTCTTCCTCTCCCTCTCTCTCCTTCTCCCTCTCCCTCTCCCCCTTCCTTCCCCCCACACAAAATAAAACTCTCCAGTGAGCACTGTCTGCATGGTGTCTCTTACCCACTGTGGAGCACCTTGGCTCCAACCTACTAAGATCTCCCTCCCTCTTTTTACCAAACTGTGGAATAATGCTCTTGTATACTGTAAAGATTTGTTACTGGTAATGGTTTAATAAAATGCTAATTGGCCAGTAGTTAGGCAGGAAGTAGAGGCAGGGCAACCAGACTAGAAGAATTCTTGGAAAAGGAAAGGCAGAGAAGCAGTCTCGAGCCAGACCCAAAAGAAGCAAGGTGAGAATGCTGCACTGAGAAAAGGTACTAAGCCACATAGCTAAACACAGATGAGAATAATAGATTAATTAAAGTATAAGAGCTAGATAGTAATATGATTAAGCTACTGGCCCAGCAGTTATTATAATACTGAGCCTCTGAGTCAAATTATTTGGCAAGTGGCTGGTAGGTATTTGTGTAGGCGGAGTTTTACTTAGAAGGTACCAGTCCAAGATTGATATTTATTAAAATATAAACCAACACTCACAGTACAGGTAACAGCTTATAGCAGAGCCTAAACAGGGACTGGAGTCTGGAACGATGGACAATGGATTCCAACCGGTCTCTGCAGTAGCCAGGAACCAGGCAAACAGGCTTTCCAGGGTCCCAGCAGCCCCTTATCAATGGGGTTGGCCATGCCCCCTTCAGGGGCCTGGGACCCTGAATAAGCATCCTTGGATCTTATCAGCTGACACCTGAATCCCACCACATCTCCCCCTTTTGTCTAACTAAGAAGGTTCTAAACTAAGACTATGTACAATAGGAATTATTATGAGGTAGTAACCTTAAATACCTTTTCTTCAACCCCTTCAAGACCTGATAAGGAAGATGTATCACCTGAAAGTCAGAAGTACGTGGAAGTAGTGGCTTCCAAAATTTGGGAGAAGACAGCAACACAGCTACCTGGACAATCACCTCTGGATTTGTGCACCGTTGGAGCATCTATCATATTGACTACAGACCTATGGTATCTGACAGATCTTTTCACAAGCAGGGAAGTTTTGGAGGGACTGTCTTATACTTTCCAGGCAGGTTTCGTCAGTCTCCATCCATCAACTTGTTTTTCTTACATGTTGTTTTTCAACTTTTCTTACAAGAGCTGCTGTGCCACGTAAACCTTGTGCTAAGTAAATTTATATGATTTTTTAAAGATTTATTGCTAGTTGGTGTTACATTAAAGTTTCTGGCATGGCTGCCAGAGGTTCAGACCCCAGAACTGCCTCCCCAGAGCACCTAGCCACCTGCCACTGCTCAAAAATGACTCAGACACTTGTATTAACTTCATGCTGTTTGGCCTGTGGCTCAGCCACCTTGCTAGCTAGTTCTCTCATCTTAACTCAACCCATTGTCATTCATCTGTCCTGCCATGTTGCCCGTGGCTCACCTGTGTTCATTACATGTTTCTTCTTTGGGCAGCTTGCTCGATCTGTCTGACTCTGCCCTTCTTCTCCTACCTATGCTCCGATTTCCCCTCCTACTTTTTCTATGGTGCCTGTCATAGGCCAAAACAGTTCATTTATTTAAAGATTGATATTCACTGCATACAGAAAGACATTCCCACATCAGGTTGGTGCATACCTTTAAGTCCCAGCACTGGGGAGGCAGAGGCAATCAGATCACAGAGTTCAAGACCAGCCTGGTCTACAGAGTTCCAGGACAGCAGGAACTATACACAAAGAAATCCTGTCAAAAAAATTTATTATACTTTTAAATTATATTTATGTGTGTGACTATAAGTGCAGGTGCCTTTGGAGAGACTAAAGGAGCTGTATAACTCTGGAGCTGGAGGACTGTAGAGGTCAGCCTGCAACCCCCAGGACTTAGCACTGTTTAGTGGCCTACAGTGTTTACCTCAACCAACTGATCCATTTCCATCATCAGGAACTATGCCCAAGCAGGTGCTACGATTTAGAAATCAGAAAGAAAGTTAGCAGAGGACAAAGAAGCTGGCTAAGGTCAGGTGTTGCTTGTGAGCTGCAGAGGTAAGGTCAAAAGGCAACCCCCACTATATAAGGCTTTCCCTGAGCTTCAATACACGGCATTCTTCTTTCAGGAGAAACCCATGTGTTTCTATTTTTCAATCTGTAGGCCTTTGTTCAGTGAAGCTCACTCAGGTGACACAGGTGTCACAGATGGAGATCCCCACCGAGATGTTTCAGGTGGAAGTGTTGCAGAGGACAGGCAGTTGTGAGCTGCTGATCATCACCTCTGGGAACCAAACTTGGGTCCCTTGGAAGAGCAGCAAGCACCAAACAGCTGAGCCACCTCCCCAGCACGAATCTGAATGTTTTATTTTGCTGGTCTTTGTATTATCAGTTTAATTGTCAGGTTTTGTAGAATGGTTTGTGGTGGTATAGGTGAGAGAGAGAGACCTTGGTGGATGGGAGCCACTAAAAGAGATACACTGGCAGATTGCACTCTCATGGAGAGTTTTATTAAAGGGTGGGGAGAGCTCTGGGGAGGTGGGGGGAAGTAAGGAAAAGAGAAGACAGAGAAGAGAGAGGAGGGTAGGGGTGCCCCGGCCAGCAGGGTCTTTAACAGAGACCCTGGAAGGGGGACCGGTAAATGAAAGGGACAAGAGGCATGAAGAATGGCAGCACGATGGTATTCTGATCAACCTGCAAAATTTTATTTTTTTCAGGCAGGTTTTATAGCAAGCCAAGCGGGGAGTAGGTGCAGGTTGGAAAGTTCTCAGAACCAGGTTGCCTAGCAACCTAATCACAACGTGTTCTCAGTAACAGTCAGTTGCACAGGTAACGGAACTTGGGCTTTCTCCAAGGACTTCATATGATTTCTCTGAAATAACCCAGGCAGAGAGGGAAATGGAAACTTAGTCTCTGGGAAAGGAAACAGAAGCTTAGTCTCTGGCAGCAATATGGTGTGGCTCTTGTTCGTCCCCAGCCAGGGGGTGCAGACTCAGCCTCATGGGAATAGAGAGAAAGAGAGAGGGATGGGGAGGAGCTCGCCCTTAATAATGGGATTTAGCTCCTGTACACAGACTGCACGACCATGACTACATAACCCTGGGCTGTCTAGGTATTTGCCTGAGTATTGGGAAAGCATGTGTAGCTGTAGGACTCTGGAGGCTGCTGCAGACGCCAGAAATGCTAACATCAGGTCCATGATGGGGGGCAAAAAAAGTTAGAGGTAAAATTTTGCCTTCTCTGTCAGGTCTCAAAGAAACCTGGGATAAATGACCATTAAAACACCAAATTGGATGTCAGTCAGCTCTCACAGCATCCCCACATCACTCATTACCTGTGGCTCTTCCCAGAACATCACACCTCACCCCTTGCCCTAACCTTCTCTAGCTCAGGGGCTGGGCTTCCACCTCAATTCCCTCAGCTTCTTTTTCCTATGTAACCTCAGCCATTTTGGTTACACACTCTCTTGGCTCTGCTCTTGGCCTCTTGGTCCACTTGCACGCCAACCCCCATGGCCCTGTTCACTCTGCACCCTTCCAAAGACCTCTGGCTGTTTTCTCCTTCATATTTACAATAAAGCTTACCCTCAAGCATTCCTAAGAGTAGTCATGTCATCATTTTACATCCATCTGATATTGAAACATGAGAATAACATATATGAATTCCCTTCCCAAGGCCTCAGCCTCTCTGAACCAAGCTACTGATTTGACTCACCCAAGCTGTGTGCAGATCATTGTTTCTCCAGGCTTCTGCCAGCCACCATATTTGACTTGAAATTCTAAAGTCTCTAACCCCTACCTCCTCCACTCACTCTAACCATCCATCTCTCCTTGTCACTCTGTAAGTGTCCTCTCTGGTTGCTGGAGCCAACTACACCCTCCTGGGTGCCCATCACATCTCCCTGACTCTCTAGCCTGCTACACCCATGTGGACATCTGTTGCATGAATAAATGAAACTCAGAGCCAGATCTCAGGAAAGACTGAGATATCAGAAAGTAAACACCACAGTCGGATCTCACCCAGCTGTCTTCCAGCTTCCTCAGCCTCGCTCCTCCTGGCTTCTTCTGCCTGCTCTGTCTTTCTATGCCTGCCTTAAATACCTTCTTAGCTCAATTGTTGCACATCCAGGTTAAGATTAAAGGTGTGGCATCACCACTGCCTACCTGGGAGCCTGGAACTCTTTCTGTAAAATAAGATGACCTCAAACACAGATTTGCTGGGATTAAGGTCACCATTCCCAGACATTCCCTGTGACTGGGATTAAAGGTGTGAGTTACCACGTCTGATCCTCCTAGAATGACTGTGGGTAGATCCCTCTGATATCTCAGACTAGTTTTTATTAAATTTGAAACATATCCCCACATATCCCCTTTTGTGTCAATTTTTTTAAAGGTTATAGCTAACATAAGAAAAAACATATGTAATAGGTACACTAATTATATACAATATATACAAACAATAAATGAGCAATGTCTAGTCCATTAACAATTGGCAATTCAAAGAAAACATTTCATTAATTATCCTATTTTGATGAGTCCAAAGGATTATACCTAATTCACTTTCTTTCTAACTTATATTACTAACTAAAATCTATTATTTTGATGTCTCTTAAACTTATACACTTTAACTTCAAAGTTTTTTTTCTAAAATTGTCACTAGAAGACTATAACTATCTCATCTTCAACCACCTCAGAGACCCAAGAAGGAAATAATATTTACCCAAGTAAACAGGAAGTGCAAGCAACTTCCAAAATCTAGAAAGGACAGAGATGATACTGATCTGCCTGGACAGTCACCCTAAGTTCCTTTATAAAGTTGGGGCATCCATCTTCAGCCTACAGGCCCAGAGTCTCTTTTTATTTCAGTGAAGCAGGAAATCTGCTCTGCCCATTCTGGTATAGTTCATCAGTCGCTTCTCTGTAGTAAGAGGTTTCTGGCCCAGACTTTCGGGCCTAACCTCAAGGTCTAGACCCACAGACCCGCAGTCCCACAGTCCTGCAGTCCCACAGAGACACACAGAAGCTTCCAATAGTTTTTGGCTGATTAGCCTCAGGCCCAGGCATATCACATGCTAGCTCTCTACCCTTATTCTAACCCATGTCTCTTGTTCAGCCATGGGGCTCGGTACCTTTTCTTAAGGCATCATAGCTGTCCTTGGCTTCTTCCGGGCCTCTCTCTGGAATTCCCTCTGGTGTTCTGATCTGGCATTCTGTTCTCAGAGTTTTTAGTCTGGTAGCCCTGCCTACACTTCCTGCCTGCCTTTGGCCAATCAGCTCTTTTTATTAAACCAGTGGTTGGGACAATTATTTAAAATGAAACAACACAACCTCCCACACTTCTCCTTGAGTCCTGAAGAATGTCTGACAGTTTTCTTTGAAAAGCAGGAACCTGAAGGACCTTCTCAGCTTGTTCTGCCAAAGTTCAGAGGTTACTTTCCCATGGAACCTGCATGTCCAGTTTAAACAGCATACTGTCAAGCAGTCAGTACAAGGACAGGTTCTTGTCCAATGGCTAACCATTGCCACAAAGAAAGTAGACTTCATATGGAGTTTCTTCTATTCCCATTTTTCTCTTGAAGTAGATTGGTGCTGCCAGGAGCAGACCTGTCTCACTGTCCAGAAAAGTCTAAGTTCATAAAATATTTTAAATGTCACATTTTATGGATCTCTGAAGTGTCTGAAGAAGACCTGTTCATCTAAAATATATGTTTGGTCTTGAAAACATATCTAATATGACTATGTTTGAATGTAATGTCTAATTACTAACTTGCATTACTTTATATTCTAATTAGTTGGTAACAAAAACTTCCATGGACTAGCAATTTGTATTACATTGTTAGATGAACTGAATAAGTATAATACCTTGAACAAGTTTAGAGATATTTGTGCTGTAACACAATTAATCTCAATATACACAATTTGTATATAATGTACAAAAATCCAATCCAATGTAAAACATTTAAAGCTAGTAAATCCTTTTAAAAGAAGATTCAATAATCTATCCTATTATATCTGTATCCCCTTTTTTCTATCTTAAATCTAATTGTTCTTATTTAACTTTTTTCTAACCACAACCATTAACAGTTTTTAACCAATTAACCCAAACAATGACAATCATCCATAACCCATTGAAAGACCAAAAACCACCCACCCCACCTCTTGGGAATGTGGGCACCATGTTCTTAAATTTACTTCCTGCTGTCTGGGGGCAATGGCATCTTTAGGGGATACTGAAAAGAAAAGTTTTGTTAATTGTCAAGTCCTGAAATAAGTAGGCTGTATCATTTGTTGCTCAATCTCTGCATTACAGGAAAGTGCACAGCTTGTCTCAAGTCCTGGCTATAGTAGTCTATGAAGCTGGTTCATCTCAGTGAGCCACCTAGAAATTGTCCTGAGCAGTTTATAGTCCAAATATGATCTTTGGTTGGTGTTTGTCAGCCTAGTGGCTTTGTCATGGTCCATGTGAAACCATTGCTATGGGGCCCCATCTTCCTTTTGGATACTTCAAGTTTGCAATTAGGCCTTGTCATGGATCACTGCAGAAAAGTAATAGAGACAAAAACCCAACACAATGTACATGAAACTAAATATATAATGATTTATTCAGCATAGGATTAGTAACAATAGAATAGTCCCTTATTTTTTTGTTATTCTTCTGTCCAATATCAGGTGGCTTTTCTGATATGATACAGAGATTTTGTATTTTCCTTTAACAAGTATGCTTGAGTTTAGAGGAGAGAGCCACACTCCAACTCTAAAGCCAGCTTTAAATTATAATTAAACTGGGACTTCAACTTACAAAAAAAATTGTAGAGGTTAAACAATGAGATTTTACCCTATGAAGTATACTGGTACCAGTAGGTATGATATTCTTTTGCTTGTAAATTTTTCTGGATAGCTTCACTTCTGCTTTAGATCTCTAGATGCCCAAGGTCTTTTAACTTCTTGAAGATGGGAATTTCTAGTTTTCTGTAAAGGCATAAACAAAAACCTGCCCCACCCTTTGTTTTTTCTTACAACTTAAAGAATATGGGTGGGTGAGCTATCAATTCTTATTTTCATGAAGTTTCTCTGGTTCAAATCAAGTCTTTATTAATTTTGATGGTATCCAAATAAACTCTTTCTTCTATACGTCACCTTGGTCATGTGTCAACACATTAATAGAAATGTAACTAAGATTCTGGGTGACTTCTACATAGTCGAACTTGGGAGGTAGAGGCTGGAAGGTCATCCTTGCTGTGTAGCAAACCTGCCTATGCTACACAAGACCTTGTCTGAGAGCAAACAACAAATAAAGACAACTGGGACATTAACACTATAAGTAGAAAACTCTCTGCAAAGATCTACTTATATGCCTGTGGGAACTAATATAAGGAGGAGAACAGGAGTAGGAGAGTTTTTGAGAACTACTTATGCAGGGTCTTTCCATCTTTTTAAAAGACAGAAAAGATATTTTTTATTATTTTATCTATTCCGTGGTGTGTGTGTATGTGTGTGTGTGTGTGTGTGTGTGTGTGTGTGTGTGTGTGTGTGTGTGTGTGTACACATCTGGGGGAGTGCTCATTCCTGTATACTCAGAGGCCAGAGGAGGACATCAGTGTCCTGCTCTATCATCCCATGAGTGTCATAGTGGTTGAGTGGAGGTCATAGGGTTGCCAACATGACACACTTCGTGTCCCTCACAATGTATTTGAACACCTGGTCCATGAATCCTTTGCTATGGTGACTCTTTCTTCCATTGATCATGGTGTTTCATCACAGCAAGAGAAAAATAACTAATATACTGGGGAAGAGGGAACCTCAGTTGAGGAGTCGCCTCCATCAGATCCGCTTGTGGACATGTCTTTGGGGCATTTATTGATTGGTAATTGATATAGACGGACCCAACCTACTGTAGATGCCATGATCCTTAGACAGATGGGCCAGACTCCTATAAGAAAGTGGTTGAGTGTGAGCATGGAATGAGCCAATAAGCAATGGTCCTCTGTTGATTCTACTTCAATTCCTGTCTTGTTTTCACGTGACGGACTTTAACCTGCAAGTCAAACAAGCCTCTTCTTCCCCCAAGTTGATTTGGGGTTGTTTTTATCATAACAACTGATGTGTAAATGTCTTTCTGTATGCTGTGAATATCAATCTTTAAATAAAGAAGCTGTTTTGGCCCATGATAGGCACCATAGAAAAAGTAGGAGGAAAAATCAGAGCATAGGTAGGAGGAGGGCAGAGTCAGAAGAGACCAAGCCTGGAGCCCAAAGGAGCAACATGTAAGGAACACAGGAGCCACGGGCCACGTGGTGTTGGAGGCCGCTGGCTCCAGCTCCTCAAGGTGGCGCTATTATCTGGTGCTGGCCAACCCGCCTGAGTCAATAGAGAGCACATGCGTTTGGTAATCTCGCGAGACTGGTCTAGTTTCTCCGCCTTTCCCGTGGCGTCATATGGGATTCTGAACTACGACCTATAGGAAGATGTTACGTCTAAAGCGAGGGCCGTTTGGTCGACTTAAAACCGGGTGCTTCCTACCTTGTGGCCCTCTCTTTCTCTCTCTCTCTCCGCCCCGCCGTGCCCACGGACGCCGGCCCGGCTCCTGGGGCGCGGGCTCTAGGCCACGTGGCAGATGGCCCGGCCCGGACCACGCCGGGGCCTAGCCTAGCTCCCTCTCCCTCACCCTCTCTCTTTCCCTGCCGGCCTTCTGCCGGCTCTCTTTCTCCTCCCCTCTCCATTTTCCATAAGCTAAATGCTCTCCCCCAAGATACATTAAAGTTGTACTGCAGAAGGATCCTCAGTGTGTGCCGTGTCTTTCCTCGCGGGCGAGAGATAGGCGCGGGACAATTGGTGCGGAAAACCCGGGAAAAACACCATTTGCACCGTCAGGATTCAGAACTGCGGACAGGTTACTCGGAGAGGTATGTCTGAACTGAACTTTGGTTTGGGACTTTTGAAAGGATTTTTTGAGGCCTTGAGGCTTGTCTTGGCAGTGCTGTTGATTTTAGAAGATAAAGCCTGTAAAGATCTGATAGCTAAAGGGCGAGGCGTGATAAGGAGAGTTCAGGACAGCATGTCAGAAACCGAGCACAGTGTGAGGTTAGGCGCGCGCCGTAATACAAGGAAAAAGGACCCGGTAAATATGGGACAATTAAAAAACCAAAAACTACTTCATAAGAGAAAAAGACCCTCCGGTAAAGTAATTATGGAGGAGTTAGAAATACTCGATAAGCAAAAAGGACCCCCCGGTACGATAAAAAATTTGGGGGAGCGAGAGAACCAGAAAGTAAAGCCTGGTCCCCTCACTTTATACCCTGTATGGGAACTCGAAAATTTAAATTTAAAGTTTGGCTCCTCATGGTATGAGGAAAGACAGGGCCTAGGGCGGTTGAGACAAAGACAAACCACGCCCAAGATTCATAGGCAAAGACAGGGCCTGAGTTTTTCTTAGGTGCCACTGAGGCAGCACGACCCATACCTTAGAAAACAGAGGTGCCGGTATGGGTTCCTCAGTGGCCATTGACCTCTGACAAGCTTAAGACAGTGATTGAGCCTGTTACAGAACAGCTTGCTAAAGACATATTTGTAAGCCCTCCACTTCTCCATAGAATATATTAATTGGCTTAGACCTTTTTTGAAAATTCCCACTGCAGATTTAAAGCCTTTGTTTGATGTTTCCTGGAAAAATTGATAATCATTATCCTAAATATCCTTTGTTACAGTTTGGCTTATCACCCTGTGGTATATCCACGTGTTACTTCCTCAGTGCCTTTAAAAGATGGCTTAATTGTATATACAGATGCTCAAAAAATAAAAGGAGTGCTTATATTATAAATTCACAGACATTTTTCAAAGATTTTGGTCAAAAATCACCCCAGATTGTTAAATGTCTAATTGTGTTAGAAGTTTTACAAAAGTTTGATTGTCTGCTTAATATTGTGTCTGATTCCCATTATGTGGTAAATGCCTTTCAGTTACTTAAACCCAAGAGGCATTTCACCATTACAAATATGACAGATAGATGTGACACATGTTCCATCCTTTAGAAAGCTTCAATTTGTACATGTTTCTATTGATACATGTTCAGATATTATTCATGCCACACCGCTTACAAGAGAAAAGACCATACATGTTATTCAACATTGCTTAGAGGCATAAAACGCCTGGGGCAAACCAGCCTACCTCAAGACTGATAATGGGCCAGCTTACAGCTCCCAAAAATTCGCCCAATTTTGTGCACAAATGCAAGTGACACACCTTACCAGGTTACCATACAACCCTCAAGGACAAGGCATTATTAAACATGCACATCAGACCTTAAAATCCTATTTGTTAAAACAGAAAGGGGGAATATAAATGGAAAGGCCCGGATCCTATTTTAATAAGATCCCGGGGAGCTGTCTGTGTTTTTCCACAGGATAAAAAAAAAAAAATCCAGTTTAGATCCCAGAGCTCCTCGCCTTCTCCAGTTGATGTGTTTGGTGACAGCGATAGAAGATAATGCCCACCTTCCCTCTGCCAATGCCGGTGATGTATAATACCACTATATAGCTTTAAAGAAAATAGAAGTTTGGGGTTAAAGAGAGGTTTATGTTTTAGTTAAAAATAGTTCAGATATATTACTAAAAAATTTCTCGGCAGCCTGACAAAAGAAACAGAGTTTGATAAAACCAAAATTGGCTCCCTTTTGCTCAGGCAGGCCAGATAAAAATTCAATTTTACCATATAACAATTGCCAATCCAAAAATATAGGTTGGGCCACGCCTAAAATATTTTCATTTTCTCCCAATTTAACCACCAGTTATTTAGATTGTTAGAAATTATAGATAAATTGAGATACAAATTTGATAATTGCCTTTATGCCTTATGCTGAGATGCTCAGCTTTATTTCTTTGCAGCAGCGGCCCACATGCCACGATTTGTGCCCATACCACCGTGGTTCCCCAGTAGCTCGCAGCTATTTAGACAAAAAAGAGATTTTAGAATCTCTGCTGTTATTGTAAAAATCATTGTCACAGCTGCCATGGGGGCCTCAGTGACTGCCTCAACTAGTGCACTTTCAAAAATAGTGCAGACTGCACAGACGGTTAACAAATTGTCCACCCCAGTATATGGCTCAGTTGAGGTGTGAGCAATAACTTGCTGGCTTATACATAACCTCTATTCAATATAGAAACTTTACAAAGACAACTAATCTTTCGAAAAGCCTCTCTCAATTTTCTTACAGAATTGGTCGTCTAAGTTTGAACAGACCCTTCGTGACCTGCAGGTGGCGATCGTCCGGGCCAATTCCACTCGGCTAGACCTGTCGCTGACCAGAGAACTTACGCCATAAATTCCCTCTTCTTCCCCTACTCCAAAAAGTGGGTGGGGGTAGATATGTCTGACCTAGCCTTTTGCGGAAGACTAGTCATTCTTCTCTAGACGGTTTGCAGGTTCAGAATCCAAAGTCAGAGAAACAAAACAGTTTCGGCTCAAGCCTTAATGGCTCTAGACTCAAAAACCTCGATAGAGGTATGACTAATTATGCTAAAGCAATAGAGATATTGTGGCTTAGACAGCTCCTACACACCTAAGACAGCCTTGTCTATTGCACTAGGTGGAGCGTTCAGCCCGTGTCCTAAGAGGTATGCTGAGCCAAGGGCATCGCACAGGACATACCTATGTCCTGAGAGACATATTATCCTGCATAAGGGTATCTGTCTTAATTCCCTTCCCAGCAAAAGGCAGAGGACAGGCTGGGGGCATCTCGATCTGTCGAGGGATTAGGGATGACCCCCACGCAAGTCCACAATGTGTTCTGGGGGATAATCACTGTCTCCACCCTCTTATAGGATTTTCTCGTTGCTTAATATTTAAGAAGGGTGAGATGTTGGAGGCCGCTGGCTCCAGCTCCTCAAGGTGGCGCTATTATCTGGTGCTGGCCAACCCGCCTGAGTCAATAGAGAGCACATGTGTTTGGTAATCTCGCGAGACTGGTCTAGTTTCTCCGCCTTTCCCGTGGCGTCATATGGGATTCTGAACTACGACCTATAGGAAGATGTTACGTCTAAAGCGAGGGCCGTTTGGTCGACTTAAAACCGGGTGCTTCCTACCTTGTGGCCCTCTCTTTCTCTCTCTCTCTCCGCCCCGCCGTGCCCACGGACGCCGGCCCGGCTCCTGGGGCGCGGGCTCTAGGCCACGTGGCAGATGGCCCGGCCCGGACCACGCCGGGGCCTAGCCTAGCTCCCTCTCCCTCACCCTCTCTCTTTCCCTGCCGGCCTTCTGCCGGCTCTCTTTCTCCTCCCCTCTCCATTTTCCATAAGCTAAATGCTCTCCCCCAAGATACATTAAAGTTGTACTGCAGAAGGATCCTCAGTGTGTGCCGTGTCTTTCCTCGCGGGCGAGAGATAGGCGCGGGACAACGTGGCAGACAGATTAATGGAAATGGGCTGATTTAAGATGTAAGAGCTAGCTAGCAATGTGCCTGAGCCATAGGCCAAACAGCATCAAATTAATATAAACATCTGAATCATTTTGGGGGGCCTGAGCAGCAGCAGGCAGCTAAGCGGTCTAGGACCACAGGTCTGTGGGTCTGGACCTCTGGCCAACTGGGACCAGGAAACCTATTTGTAACAAGCAACAGAAAGCAAACTAGCATGATCTTAGAGGATAACTTGCTAGAGCTGGTCCTGACATTCTACCATTTGAGTTCCATAGTGCAACTTAAGTCTTCAGACTTAGCAGCAGTGGCCTTGACCCTCTGAGCCATCTTGTCACTGCCTTCCCCTTTATGTGAAGACAGGTTCTCATACATCCCAGGATGCTTAGGTATTAGTTTATTTTGAGTTGGGCATGGAACCCAGGGCTTCATAAATGCTAGGTGTCTTAATTAGGGTTTCTACTGCTGTGAAGAGACACCATGACTCCAACAACTCTTACAAAGAAAAACATTTAGTTGAGGTGATGACTTACAGTTTTAGGGGTTTACTCCATTATCATCATGGCAGGAAGCATAACAACTGGGAGTATGGCAGCATGTAGGCAGACATGGTGCTGGAGAATTCTACATCTTGATTCAAAGACAACAGGAAATGAACTGTCTTGCTGGACATGGTTTGAGCATATATGAGACCTCAAAACCTGCCTCCACAGTGACACTTCCTCAAACAAGGCCACACCTCCTTATAGTGACACTCCCTTTGGGGAACATTTTCTTCCAGACTACCACACTAGGTAAATATTATACTGATCTACATCCCCAGCCCCTCTGTCAGTGTTCTTTAAGTCATGACAATCCCTGAAGGGATTTTTAAAAGCAGCATCTCCCCAGGAGTAGCTCTTAGATAAAGGACCCCCCCCAGCAGCTTCTTTTTGTATTGCTGAATCTCATAAATATTTGGCTTAAAATCATCTTCAAACCAGGTCAGTGAGATGACTCAACAGGTAAGAGCCCTTGCCACCAAACCCAACACTGAGCCCAATCCCCAGAGCCCACATAGTGGAAGGAGAGCCCTTTGACCTACACACATGTGATACTGCCCAAAGAAGGACAGGACCGTACACAAAATCAGCCGATAAGTGAATAAATAAATAACAAATGGGCTGGAAAAGACGGAAAGACAGCTCCTTCTACAAAAGCAACTCTCACAAACTTCTCTTTTCATGTTTTTCAGAAACTCCTGTTGTGTTGGGAGCAGGAGAGATGGCTCTCAAGTGAAGAGCAATTGTTACTCCTGCTGAGGATCCTGGCTCACAGTGGGCAACTCCAGTTCCAGTGTTCTGATTCCCTCTTTTGGCTTCTGCAGGCACTGCACACATAGGGTATACATTTGTACATACAGGCAAAACCTTCATACGTATAAAAATAAAATAAATAGAGACTGGAAAGATAGCTCACAGCTAAGACCATTTTCCATTCTTCCAGAGGACCTGAGTCTAGCTCCCAGCACATGGACATCTCACAACAGCCTGTAATTCCAGTTCCCAGAGAACTGATACCTTTAGCTTCTGTGGTCACTTGCACTCATGTACACATACCCCCACAGACACACATATGTAACTTCTGAAACTCACAGAGGTCCACCTGTTTCTACCTCCTGAGTGCTGAGCTTAAAGCCATGTACCACTATGACAATCAGTAAAAATAAGTCCAAACGGGAGTGGAGGGATGGCTCGGTGGATACATGCTTACTGTTCTTCCTGGTGACCTGGACTTTGTTTTCACCATCCATGCTGGAGGGCTCACAACTACCTGGAACTCCAGCTCCAATGGATCTGAAGCCCTTGCTTAGAGGGCACCTCTACACACAAATAGATAATTAATTAACTAATTGAAAATTAATAAAATACATGTATTTAATTTTTATAAAGAAATCATAGTCAACTCCAGTATCATAGACATTTCTCCATGTCTTCCTCTAAGAGTTCAGTAGCTTCAGGTCTTGCATTTAGCATTTTGTTCCATTTGTACATGAGTGTGAGTGTGTGTGTGTGGTGTGTGTGTGTGTGTGTGTGCACATTCGTGTATTGCTGAGGCTTGGTTGATAGAGCACTAGTCTAACATTCATGAAGCACTGGGCTAATCCCCAGTGTCACATAAACCAAGTGTGGTGACATACTCCTGTAATCCTAGCAGTCAGAGAAGTGGATACAGCATTCATAGTAAGTAGAGACCAGCCTGGGCTACCTGAGACCCAGCCGCAAAAACAAAAGATGCATTAAAGTTTTGTTTATCAAAGGACACTACCAAGAAAAGGAAAATCATGCCAGTGGTGATGGTACATCCCTTTAATCTCAGAACTCAAGAGGCAGAGACAGGCAGATTTCTATGAGTTCAAGGCCATCCTGATCTACAAAGGGAGCTGCTGGACCACCAGGGATATTACATAGAGAAACTCAGTCTTAAAAATAAACAAACAAAAAACAAAACAAGAAAAAGAAAGAGAAAAGGAAGGCAAAGAGAAAAACATAAGATGGAGTAGCTGTTAAGGGACTAATACCCAGAATATATAATGAATTGTTAAAATGTGGAAAAAACAAAACTTGCAACCAGAAACGTCCAAATTGCTAGGTAAAGAACACTCATCTGTCAGCCTGGCTATTCAGGAAGCTGAGCTACAAGGTTTGCCAGCTATAGGTCAGCTGGGGCAACATAATGAGACCCTGTTTAAAAATAAAACTTCGGGCAGGGCTGGGAGATAGTTGAGTCAGTAAAGAAATGTGCCTTGAAAGTATGAAGACCCAAGTTTAACACTCAGAACCCATGTAAAGACGTTGGATGTGGTACAGGGTGATAACACACCTCCTAACAGCCATAGACATTCAAAAACCTCAGCCAGCACCAAACATGAAAATCCCCATGTGAGTTGTTGGTCAGAGGTGTGGTAGAGTCACAGAGACCCTCAAAACAATATAAGCTACTGCCATTGGTCTTGGTTGCCTCCCAGAACTTGAAAACAGGACTCTATTGCAGAAGACACCATATAGTTCAGATACAGGACTTAGAGAAATCGAGCTGGAACTGACCTGAAAACCTCCTCCCCGAGGACTAGCGCTCATAGTATCAGAAAGTACTATGCAAACTACTGAGGAAAAAGTAATCAAAAGTCTAGGTGTAAAGCCTACAAACCGCAACAATCACCAGCCTGGCAAGCCAGCCTCAATGTTGCAATAGTAGCAGTTTTATACAGAGTAACCAACAGCTACCTAAGTGAATTTAAGACCCTCTTAGTGGGAGAATTCATTCGTAGTCCAGTATAATTTTTAACCATAGACTAAATATTTATATTCACAGGAAAATATAACTCTCATCTATTAGTTTTCTTCTCTGTTGCTGTGATAAAATATTGATGCAAATTAACTTGAGAAAGAAAGATTTTATTTCATCTTACAATTCCCAGCTTAGAGTCATCACTGAAGAAGCCGAGGCAGGATTGAAGCAAAGGCCATGGAGGGGCATTATTTATTGGCTTACTCCCCATAGACCATCTTTTATTTTTTTTTAAGGCAAGGTCTATCTACTCCTAATTGCCTTGGAATTTGCTAACTAGACCAAGATGGCCTCAAACTCACAAAGATCTGCCTGTCTCAACCTCCTGACTGCTGTGGTTAAAGATGTGCTCCTCTAAGCCTAACCCCTAGCTTACTGCCCAGAATCACCTGCCCAAAGGTGGCACCATTCATTATGGGCTGGGCTTTCCCATACATTAATCAGGAAAATGTACCATCAACATATTCACAGGCTAATCTGATGGAGGCAATTTTTCAACTGAAGTGGCCTCTTGCCAAGTGACTATAGTTTGTGTCAAATTGTCAAATACTACCCAGCACACCCCTCATCAAAGAAGCTGCTTTTGGCAGCAGATGAAGATGATTAGGGAGATCCATAACGACTAATTTGACTAAAATTGCAGAGAATAAGGGACCACTGAGGTGCCTGTAGCAACAGATCAATGAAACCCCTACACCTAAGGCTCAGGGAAAATTGTGGAAGACTGGCCAGGATGTAAGAGCCAGAATATCAGGATGCCTGTCAAGAGGTAGTGTCTTCTAAATATGAAAGAGAAGCTGCAGCCATGAAATCTTGACAATATGGTTGCCTAGCTAAGGCCTACAGAATGGGAACATGGATGGGAGGGACTTCACAAAGCCCCACCCCTAGATGAAGAGTAACAGGCAATCAGTGGCTCCTAAGAGAGGCAGAATCTGTCTTCTCTAGGAAAGAGCAATCAGTGGCTCCTAAGAGAGGCAGAATCTGTCTTCTCTAGGAAAGAGTTCCCTGATAGGTTATGCAATCCCAAGTGGTCAGTCCCAAACACCTATACATATGAGTAACACTAAATGGATTCAGCAGGATATATATTAGAGCTTGTGAATTTGAGAGGAAGTGGCAGGGATATGGGAGGGGTTGGGGGAGGAGGAGAAATGGTTTGAATACATATATACAGTACTTGTGTATAAAGTCTCAAAAAATAAAAATTTTAAATTAAAAGATGTTGGAATAGGCCCCGCCAAGGCTGAGGTGGAAGGCAGCCAGGGACACAGGGTGGGTACCAGTAAGATTAGCAAGCGTGAGTGGAGAAAGGGCAGAGAGAGTAGCAGAGCAGTTTGTGTTCTCTGAAGAGAGGCAGAAGTAGAGATGTGACATTGGTGACGAACTGTCACCTAAGGTCATGATGATCTTCAGGCTGCTGCCAAGGGCCAGGTCTCAGTCTGTGGCCCTACCAAAGCCGGGATCTGCGTCTATGTCTATGGCCCATGCTACCACTATGGGATCCAGGGCAGTTTAGCCACCTGCCATGACAAGCTTAATAAAAGCCAGCTGAGGGTAGACCTGAGTTTTGATTTACTGGCAGCGCCTGGTAGTTCCAGAAAAAGCCATAAACAGACACTACCCAGGGACAGGCCAGCATCTAAGGGGAAGTACTTGACATTTTGAATCTTTCATACATTAGATAACATTAGATAAGATCACCAGATGTCCTTGAGCCTAGCATACACCTACCTATTCCCCTTCAATATTGCCAAGACATCCCTAGGCAAATGTCAGCCAGTCAGGGTCCTGATCCCTGGAAATACCTTCAACCCAACCTCTACTGGAAAAAGAAAGAAAGAGAGAGAGAGAGAGAGAGAGAGAGAGAGAGAGAGAGAGAGAGAGAGAGAGAGAGAGAAGGAGGAGGAGGAGGAGGAGGAGGGAGGGAGGGAGGGAGGGAGGGAGGGAGGAATAAGGAAGGAAGGAAGGAAGGAAGGAAGGAAGGAAGGAAGGAAGGAAGGAAGGAAGGAAGGAAGGAAGGAAGGAAGGAAGGAAGGAAGGAAGGAAGGAAGGAAACCTGCCCAGGCTTGAGACCCTCTGCTCTAACCACTGCATCAGACAGGCAGAGAGTTCAAGCTTAAACTTGAATAAAGGCTCTTTGCTTTTACATATGAATTTGGACTCCCAGGTGGTCTTTTGGGGAACCCTGAGATCTGGACTTAACCACCAAAGGCCATTCAGACATTTTGTGGTCTGGGCTGCCTTCTGAGGACATGTTGATGACTGAGTGCCTTGCTGAGCTGGCCCTGCTTCTCACTGCATTTGGGAGAGCTGGCCTCAATGATGTAAGCATGGGATGGCTGGTAGGTTGACTAACTCTCTACCACCCAGGCCCAGTTCTTGGGTTTTGAGTTGGCCCACTCCAACATCTACTGCACCTGTGAGCTGCAGGACCTCCTTGGCTCAGGATACAGTACTGATGGCGTAGCAGAAGCCAGTGGCCTCAAACCAAGAATCATTGCAATGAGCATTCCCAGTAGAGCCAATTGAACAAAAAGCTGTGACACAGCAAAGCTTCCACAGAAGATCTTTCTTTTTCCCTTTTTTGGGGGAAGAGGGTTACAAAGGTGGAGGGTGGATGTGGAAGGACTAGGAAATGGGTAGGATTTGGGTGCATGATGTGAAATTCACAAAGAATCAATTTAAAAATTATCAAAAAATAAGAGTTGGATGTGAGGCCAAAGAAACACTTTAAGAGCACTTGTTCCTCTTACAGAAGACCCAGGTTCTCTTTAAACCCACACAGTGACTCACAGCCATTTGTAACTCCAATTCTAGGGGATCCCACACTTTCTGGTCTTCTCAGGCACCAAGCATATACTTGGCACCCATACACACAAGCAGGCAAAACACTTATAACATGTTCTTTTATTTAGATATACATGCTTAAAATCTCAGTGCCAAGGATTTGGAGGCAAGAAAATCCCTGACCAGCCAGCCTAACCTTTTTGTTGAGCTATGCCTGTAAGAGACTCTAGGTGAAAGGAAGTGAAGAGCATTCCCAAAGATGATGCTAGAGGTTATCCTCTGGCCTTCCCATAGTCATTCACCTATGAACATGCTCACCCACACACATACAAACACACACACACACATAGTCATACACATAACATTGACAAAAGACTTGAAAAGCATCTCTTTCTAAAAAGATTTATTTAGTTTTAACCAGATATGGTAGTGCACGCCTTTAATCCCTGCACTCAGGAGGCAGAAGCAGGCAGATCTCTGAGTTTGAGGCCAGCCTGGTCTACATAGTCTGTTGTTGTGGAGTAATTCTTCCATACAATGTGAAAATGTGTTACTTTCATTGTTTATTTTAAAAAAGCTGGCTGGCTGGTGGCTAAGCAGGATTCTCAGGGTAGAGAGAACCCTGGGAAGAAGGGTGGAGTTTGAGGAGTCTTGAGCCAGACTAGAAAGAAGCAACATGGGAAGTTCATAGATGAGGTAAATGAACCTGGGGGCAGCATATGCATGAATAGAAATAGGTTAATTCAAGTTGTAAGAGTGGCTAAAGACAAGCCTAAGCTATCATTTATAATTAATAATAAATCTCTGAGTGGTTATTTGGGAGCGACTTCTGGGACACAGAGAAACTCCACCTACAGTATGTTCCAGCACTACCTAGTGAGACCCTGTCTCAAAACAAACAAAATATTTATTTTTAATTTTGTGTCTGTATGTTATGTGTGTGGGGGAGTGCATATGAGTACAGGTGCAGTTGGAAGCCAGAAGATGGTGTTAGATCTCCTAGAGCTAGAGTTACAGCAGTTGTAAGCCACTTGCTATGAATGCCAGGAATCAAATTCTGATCCTCTAGATGAGCAGTATACTCTCTTAACTGCTCTTTAGCCCCTTGAAAGTAGGTATTTCTCAAAAAGATGCACAGATATCCCCAATCATGTGAAATACCTGAATAATGTCCCTAGTCATCAGAGAATGCAAACTATCAGACAGCAGTGAACACACACACACACAAGGGAGGGGAGCAGGGAGTTGATGAAAATGTGGAAAAATAGGAATACTTCTACAGGTCTGGTGAAACTGCAGGCAGGTTGCTGTAGGAGCCTCTAGCATTGAGGCTCCTGAGAAACCTAAGTATAGGAGTCATGGAGATGCTCAGTGGGTAAAGCACTTCCATCCGACCAAGGGAAAAAACCTAATTTCGATGCCCAGGGTCTACATAGAAGGAAAGAACTGGAAATTGTCCTCTCGTTTCTACATGTGAACCATGACACACACAACTGCCTCACAATAAATAAATGAATGAGTACAGGATTTAAAAGCAAACTTACATACAGTGTTTCTGTAAATAACACTAATAAAACTTGGTAGGATATACACAAAACTGACTGAAAAGTGGGCTAGTTAGGAAGAGGAAAGGGAACAAATACTATCAAAATACATATGTACATGTATGCAAATGTCATAATAAAAACCCATTATGATAACTTATTATCTGTTATTAAAAACATGAACAGTGAAGCTGGGGACAGCACTTGCTGCTCTTCCGGGGGACTGGAATTCCATTCCCAACAGAGGGGCTTGGACTGGGGAGCTGTGGGAAGTAGGTAAGCAACTAATGTGTACACACACACCCCTTTCAAGGCTAGAATCTGAACTCAGGCTCTTGTGCATACCATGCAAGCACTGTATTGTTGAACTGGACACCCATTTGCGTCAACTCCGACTTCCAGAAGACTTGGTATAGGATACCCGAGTTGGAAGCTGGACATAGTATCACTTTATTATCCCAGTGCTGGGAAGTGAGGACAGGTGGCTCTCTGAGGCAAGCTGGCCAGGAAGGAGCCAACCCAGGAAGTTCCTGGCCAGGGCGGGAGGAAGGAAAATGGTTAGGAACCAAGCCGCCAAGCAACGTCTCTAAGAAACCTATAGTGAGACCCTGTCTCAATTTAAATAAATTCTGAAGACTGACCAAAAAAAAAAAAAAAACCAAAAAACAAAAAACAAACAAACAAAAAAAATGGGTTGGGTCGGCAGGGGGTCATGAGCGACCGAAGTGGTAGCAGTATATCAAGGGCACCGGTAACATCTGGGACTTTTCTGTTTGTTTTTGAGCTAGGATCCCATGGAGCCCGGTCTGTCTTCGAACTCACTATGTAAATCAGAATGACTGAACTCCTGATCCTCCTGCCTCCTCCTCCTCCTGCTGTAATCTCCCGCTGAGATTACAGACGTGGGGCTCCAGTCTCGGTTTCTCACCCAGTACTTCAGGCAGGCTCGGCAAGCACTTCACATCCTCCTCTGCCTTGTTTTATTTTTAAGCCGCTTTAGAAAACTTTTCGGATTTCGGCAAGAAGGTGGCGCTCGAGCCCGCCCAATACCAGGCCGCGCTTCTTCCCGCCTCTACTTCCGCTTTCGAGCGGCGATAGGAACGTCACTTCCGGGAGCTCCGCGTGGAGCCGCTTGTAAGGTCTCTTCCAGCATGGCGGCGTTAGCTGACCCCGCAGCACCGAGTCTGGCGCTTAACCCGCAGGAGGACTCCCAGTTTCAGAAGCATCTGACGCAAGTCAAACGCCGCGCGAAGGAGGTGAGCGGCGGGGCGGCGGGCTGGACCGGGAGCCGACCTCTCAGGGGCTTGGGAACTATGGTGCAACTCGGGAAACTGAGGCTGGTGGGGAATCTGAGGCTGGCCCTTTATGCCCTCAGGACTCAAGCGGAGACGAAGGGGTACCACGCGAGGGTGCATGGCACCCCCAAATGTTAGCATGTGTTAAAGGCGCCACGCTTCCGCTTTGACCTGCAAAATGAGGGTTCCTGGGCCACCGCCTCACTCGGAAGCTATGTATGTCCCCGCAAGTCGGAATTGACATCCAAAACTCAACACCAGGGAGGGGAAGCAGGAGGATTGGGTCAGCCTGGACTACATATTCAGACCAGAGCTTAGCTAGAGAAAGTAGAGACATTGCCGAGCTGTGGTGGCTTACTTACGCCTTTAATCCAAGTGGTGATCTCTTTGAGTTCGAGGTCAGCCTGGTCTACATAAAAACAAGAAGAAAGAAAGGGAGATGGAGACACTACCTGTCTACCTTTATTTGCCGACAAGTATTTATATTCCCTTTTGTTTTTCAGCATGAAGTGCACTGTAGAAAATGAAAGGTTTTCCTTCTTATTGTGGTTGGGGTTTTGTTTGTTTGTTTGGTTGGTTTTGTTTTGTTTCTTTGGTTTCTACTTTTAATGTCATTACTGAGTCTACTGTAGCCCAAGCTAGCTTTAAACTTACTGTGCTGCTAAGGCCTTGAACCCTACCTATATCCACTTCTGAACGCTAAATTACAGGTCTGGATCACACCTGCTGGAAAACAAGTAGGTGAGGGTGACAGAAGTACAGTCCGCTTGTGAAGGTTAACAACTGGGAAAAGTGTGGTTAAGTGTGAATAAACTGATGTGTGAATTCAGAATTGGAGGTCTCACATTCAAAGTGACAATGACAGACGTTTGCTTGCTTGTCCATTTGCTCTCGAACATGTGATACACTGAGATGTTAGACTGAGAACCAGTTGTGGGGGTGGATGAGTGTGGACTGTGTATCTTTGATTACATCATGGTGCATGTGTATGTCAGGAGACCAACCTTGGGAGTCTGCCTCTTGCACTGTGGATCTCTGTGACTGAACCATTTTGCTGTCCCCAGAAAACCGTTGACAATCTTTTTAAGGGAAGAGACATCAAACACCTCTTTAATTTCTGCTGGGATGGGTTGGGAGTACATTCCTGGACCACGAAGAGTGAAGGGTTTTGAAAGTTTTCCTGCAAGCCAGGCAAGGTGATAGGTACCCTCAGTCCCAGTGCTGGGAAGGCATAGGCAGGTAGATGGATTCTCTACCTATCTCCTAAAAAGACTTTAGAGTTAATATTCCTCAAAGGGCATGGTGGTGAAGACCTTTAGTCTCCGCATTCAGGAGTTAGAGGCCAGCCTGCTCCACATAGTGAATTTCATACCAGCAATGGTTCCATAGTAAAAAACCCTGTTCAGAAAAGTACACACACACATTTGGTGCAGTATTTTTTAAGTGTTTGTTGTTTTTGTCCTCAGCAAAAGAAGAAAAAGAATCATCATCTTAAGCCTGGAGTAATCTTTCTGGGCCACCTGCCAACAACACTCACCGAAAGCCATATCCATGACTACTTTACCCAGTTTGGCACTATTACCAGATTCAGATTGTCCAGAAGTAAACGGGTAAGATTATGTATCTGAACTCAACTATGTGAGCTTTTTTTTTTCCAGCTATGTGTCGTCCTTTGTATTATAGGCACAACACTGTTGCCTACAAAGTTCACACTCAAGGAATTTTACAAGTGATGGTACGTGCCTTTATTCCTAGCACTTAGAGGCCAGCAGATCTCTGTTGAGTTCAAAACCAGCCTGGCTTATCTTACATTATGAGTTCCAGGACAGCCAGTCAGAGAGACCAAAGAAGAGCCTGACTCTAAATAGTGGATATAAATGAAATAACTTCACAAGGTGCCCAGGAGTCACAAGAAAATAAGCCTGGCATAATTAATTAGTCCCAACACTTGGGAGGCGGGCAGATTTCTTGAGTTTGAGGCCAACCACAGCTGTATGGTGTGGAATCCTGTCCCAATATAAAGAGAAAAAAATCATGAGGCTGGGAAGATAGCTCAGGCTATAGAACCCAGGTCAAAAGTCAGGTATGGTCATATACACTGTTGGTCCCAATGACAGGAAGGTGGGGGTGGAATCTGAGGCTGCTGACCAACCAGCCTAGCCCAACTCCATGCCAGTGAGAGACGGTGGCTGGGGGTTAGGAAAATGGCTTAATAGGTAAGAACACTTGTGCTGTAACCATGGGTTACACGCACACACATCTCATTCCTTGAATAAGAGCTGGAGAATTGGAACATTAGAGGTGTGGTTGGCTGCCTGCATTTTCCTCTCTAGTACTGGAGACTAAACCCAGGGCATAAGAGATAAGCACTCAGTCACTTTCTTGTTTTATTTTTGAGACAAGGTCTTAACCAAGTTGCCCAGACTGGCCTCATTGGATTCACAAGGCATCCTCTTGCCTCAGCCTTCTATGTAACTAGGATTATAGTTGTGGCCAGGCTGCTGCTATATTCTTAATGAAACAACAAATGAGTAAAGAGTCTGGGACTGTGGGACCCCAGAGATGGCCTTCTTACCACCAGACATTGCTGTTGTGTCAGAGTACTCATGCGTATATGGGGGGGGGGGGGGGTAAGGACAGCAGAAAATCCAGAGCTTAAGTTGTGACTGTCTCAGTTGTTTTCGTGGGGTTGGAGTTGAAGTGGTAAAAGTTGTGACTGTGGTGTCTCCTCTGCACCCACGGGGGCATGCTAGCAGCTTGGTGGTGTATTAAGTTTGACAGTTCCTTCTTGGGGGTTTTCTGTTGCAGACTGGAAACAGCAGAGGATATGGCTTTGTGGAGTTTGAATCTGAGGATGTTGCTAAGATAGTTGCAGAAACAATGGACAACTACCTTTTTGGTGAAAGACTGCTAGTGTGTGAGTACTCTGACCTAACCAGGGCTGTTTGTACACTGGTGGGGTAAGCAATTACTTGGGGGCTTGCGCTGAGGAAGAAATGCTAGCCCATCCTTAATGGATGATTTAAAAGGACTTTGCTGAGGAAATACCAAGTTGAAAATGATTGCAGTTAAAGCCTAGCGTGGTGGCACGCTTCTCTATAATTACAGCACTGAGGTGCAGAGACAGGTGAATTTGTGGGGGTCAGTGGGGGAGATAAGCTTGACATTAGAAAGGCATGAGCCAGGTAAGGGGTGGGGTACAGACCAAGGTCATCTCTGACCAAATGGATGGTAAATGCCAAACCAGAGGTGACTGATGTTTAATTGTTGGGGAAGGTGAGGGAACCTGAATGGAGAAGAGATAGGCTACATGTCAGATTCTTGACACCCATAAAACTCAGTTTATTCAGAGGTTAGGGTAAAGCCTTTTGTGGACTCTAAACAGGAAAACACCAAAAGGAAAGAACCCCATTTCAAAGTCAGACTGAATGACATTGGCGTAGCACTGGCTACCAGTCTAGCTCCAGGTTCATAAAGGATCTGAAGAAGAAAAGACAGAGAGTAGTAGAGCATAAAACCCGCATGCTCCCCCCTCCCAGGTCCATATGGGTGCCACATCCAGACGCACATGCGCATTTGCTGTACACAAGGGCAGTTGTGGTCACTACCTTCTGTGTTCTGTCCCAGGACACCAGTAGCATCGCCATCCAGATTTCTGTGCTTAGAAGTAGGCCTCCACGTTGAGCCTGTCTACAGGCATGGAAGAGTGCACTCTGCCATGGGACCAGTCCAGAGGTTGACAGGACTACCAGTTCCTTCACCATGAGAGACATGGCTTGACCTGGGGTCCATGCCCAGTTGAAAGCATGGCTCCTGTTAGGGAAAGTGGCTGGTCCAGAGCCCAAGAGGACTGGTACTGTGCTTTGTCACCTTTAGGGAGAACATTTTAAGAAGGGCTCTGGATTCTACAGAATTTCTGGACTATTACTACAAATCATTAGCCTGTCCAGGGTAGAATGAGATGTTTGGGCCCGAGTGTGTACCTTAGCTGGTAAGAATGCTCTCCTAGCATGCACAGGTTATGGATTTCATCCCTATTGACACATGCACTGCATCTGATAACAAGCCTTTCAAAAATGTAAGGTGTGCAGAGTTGACTTAGACTGCAGGAGACTCTGTTTAAAAAGGGGCAGAGAGGTCAATCAGCAGGTATCTGATTTTAGGCCCCAGAACCCCATGGAAAGGTGGAAGGAGAACCAACTTGACAAAGTTGTCCTCTGGCCTCCACATGGATCAAAGCATGACAGCCCACATACATGCATTTGCATAGACAGTAATTGTTAAAGGTTTAAAAGTTATTTTTCTGCCCTTTAGTTAGTTCATGCTATAAGAAATGGCCCTAGGAAAAATAGAAAATTAAAGTTGGTTTTTTTTGTTTTGTGCTTTTTATATATAGGTAAATTTATGCCACCAGAAAAAGTTCATAAAGAACTTTTTAAGCAGTGGAAAGTTCCATTTAAACAGCCATCATTTCCAGCAGTGAAACGCTATAATCAGAAACGGGGACATTTGCAATTGTTGAAGATGGAATATCGGTTTAAGAGGAAGGAAAAATTACTCCGGAAGAAGCTGGCCAAGAAGGGAATTGATTATAGTTTCCCTTCATTGGTGAGTGTCCTTTCCTGAGGTGTTCTTTATAGTTTCTCTTAGGGTAGGGTTCCTAGCTTACGAGTTCTGGCACAAGTCCATATGTTCTTAAAGACTATTCCGGAACTTCTTACGTGTTAGGTTTTTTGGTTTGTTCTTTTGGTCAATTGATGGCCAGGCTAGAGTCTGTCTGTGCTAGGCAAGTGCCCTGTTACTGAGTACTTACCAGTTCTATGTGTAAGGTTTTCCCTAAAACTGAAATGCCAGGTTGGAGAGATGCTCCAAGGTTAAAAGTGTTGGCTGCTCTTCTAGAAATCCCGAGTTCAATTCCTAGCAAGTATATATAGTAAGATCTGATTCCCTCTTCTGTTGTGCAGGTATGCTTGCAGGCAGAACATTATATGCATAGTGAATAAATAATCTTTAAAAAAAAAAAAAAAACTGGCTCAGTTATGGGTTTTTTAATGTTTGTGGTATTGAGGATGGAACCCAGCCCATCGAGCATGCATCATCCATTATTCCCACCCCTAAACACTGTCCCTCTTTTAAGAAAAGGTCTCACTGATTCTCGCATAGACTGATTTCAACACAACCTGTAGCTCAGGCAAGCCTTTTATCATAATTCTGCCTCTGCCTGAGTTCCTGGGTAAAGAGATGAACCTACAGCCCCACATAGGCAGCTGATGCTGTTGTTTGTGTTGTTAAAACTTGGTCTTTGCTCCAAGCTGGCATCTGTGGAAATATGTTTCAAATTTAATAAAAACCAGTCTTGAGATATCAGAGGGATCTACCACAGTCTGTCTAGGAGGATCAGACAGTGGTAACTCATACCTTTAATCTCAGCCACAGGGAATGTCTGGGAGTGGTGACCTACGCCCTTAATCCAATCTGAGTTCCAGATCATCTTAGTTTACAGAAGGAGTTCCAGGCTTCCCAGTCAGGCAGTGGTGGCACACTGTTAGTCCCAGCACTTGGGAAGCATAGGCAAGAGAATCTCTGAGTTCAACAAGTTCCAGGACAGCTAGGACTGTTGCACAGAAAGCTCTGTCTGGAAAAAACAAACAAAGGCTGGAAGAGGTGGATCTGTCCTCTAATATTCCAGACTGGTTTTTATTAAATTTGAAACATATCTCCACAGGCATCAAACTTGGTAGGCAGCTGAGAGTGACATAGAATTTCTGGTCTTCCTGCCTCTAATTCCTGTGTGCTAGAATACAGTTTATGCAGTCTTGGAATATAACCTGGGGCTTTAGGTGTATTGATTTATATAAACTACTTCCCCAGACTCCTGCCAGCTTTCCCCCACCCCCAATATCTTACCTGTGTACCAAGTAGATAGCAGGTACCCTCGGAGGCCAGAAGAGGACATTAGATCCCCTAAAACTATAGCTTACAGATAGATGTGAGCCATCATGTGGGTGCTGGGAATTGAACTTGGGTCCTCTGGAAGAGCAGCCAGTGCTCTTAGTTTTTGAAGCATCTCTTTAGTCTCCAGCATTTAAAAAAAAAAAAAACAAAAACAAAACAGGGTCTTGCTACATGATCGAGGCTCTCTACAAATTGGAGGTACTTCTGCTTCAGCCTTCCAAGTGCTGTGATTATAAACATTCGATACTCAGCTAGGTTATAGCAAAGCCTTTGACCATGGTTGTATTTAAACCATTTGGCAATTGGGTGTTCATGCTCAAAATACACATTCAACTACAGGATATTGTATGGCTGAATTTTACACAAATTGTTAAATTCTTAATACTTACTTGCAGGTGTTACCTAATCCGAAGAAAAAGACTTCCACAAGCAAGCCTAGCACTCCTAAGACTCCTTCGGGTTCCAAGGTTAACCAGGTGAGATCTACTTGATAATGGCCATGATTACTTTAAAATTACTTTCAAGAAGGTTGGCAAGATGGCTTGGAATGAAGGCACTTGCCACCAAGCCTGGCTATCTAGTTCAATCCTGGGTCTCATGTGTTTGAAGGAAAAGAGTTGACTCCTAAAAGTTTTCTTTGACCTCTACACATATGGGCATGCACACATAACATAATGTTTTTTAAAAAATTTAAGGCAAATTACCTGAAAAAGTAATTTTTTTTTTTGAGGCCCATGTGAGCCCCCAACTTATACATTCTGAAAATGAACTTCTCTTCTTGCTTCCCATATCCCTAGTGCTGGAAATAAATGTTTATGGTAGTATAGCTGGCCCCTTGCATTGTGGATTTTTTTAAAGCTTAAGATCAGATGGGAGGATGGGCCAGTGATAAAGAGTACATGGTGGACCAGAGTTCAGGTCCCAGCACATAATGCCATGCCTAGCTGTGTGTTCATGTACACACCTGCAACCCCAGAGAGAGGGGGTCATGTACACATGAAACAGGCCACCAGCCTAGATTCGGGTTCAGTGAGACCTTTTTCTTAGGGAAATAAATCAGTATGGAGCTGGACACCAATATCTTATGACCATAGGCAGTTGTAAGCCACCATGTAGTGCTGGAAATAGAACTTGGGCCCTCTAGAAGAGCAGCCAGTAGTGAGCCACCTCTCCGGCCCCTTGATTGTCATTCTTATGCCATTCTAGTTAAGATTTTGTTTCGTTTTCTTTTAAACCAGAAATATTCATAGAAATCTAAAGTAGAATGAGTCAGCTGAGCATCAAATCTGTGGTAGATTTTGAGTGTGGTGGTTAGAACAGCAACCCCAGGAACAATAAGTAAACTATTTGTTAGTCAGGAAGTGAGCTAAGGAAGGTGGCTGGACTTTTCCCTCTGCTACAGTAGAAAGTACCAGGTGTCTTTCACTGTATAACAAACATGACTGTAAGTCATAATGGCTACACCTAGGCTTGCCAACGGTCTTCTTTCCTTGCCTGAATCTTGGGTGTTTTCCGTCTTTCATAGAACCTACCAGCCTTTTTCCAGAACACTTGGTGAGTGGGCGCTGACATCTGTCTCCAGGCTCATATTTCTTCAGAAACTAGGTGCCTCTCACCTCTTTGTCCCAGTCCTTTAACAGTCACAGAAGCTTTGTGCCAAGACTTAGGGACAGGGTAGGGTGTGCTATCTTGGCTGGGAGGTATGCTTCCTAATGCTTGGGTTATAGCAAAGCCTTTACAATGCTAGCATGAGCTAAGTTTAAAGGTCAGCATACAACTGTAGTGTGTGTGTGTGTGTGTGTGTGTGTGTGTGTGTGTGTGTGTGTGCGCCCAGAAAAAAGGCTTTCAGGCTTAAATAGGGAAGAGGAGAAGATGAGGAAGATGGCTAGGGAATCTGTGCCCTTGTGTTCTGGGAGCCGGTTTTTCTAGTTACCCTAGACATAGTTTGAAGGAGGAAAAGCAGTTATTCCATTCTGGTTTTGATTATTTGGCACAGGAGCTCATGTGGTCCAGGTGGGTATCCAGCTCACACTGTGGCCCAGACTAGCCTAACCTCTGATCTTCCTGCCTTTGCCTCCTGAATGCTGAGGTTACTAACATAAACCATCAATTTCTCCAGATACCAAATTGAATCCTGGAGACATCTGAATATCCCTAGCTAGTAACTTAACAACTTTGCATCTAATATCTTATGATAAAGTATGTCCTGTCAATGAATTTGCATGCTAAGTTTGGTAAGCACCTAAGCTTTCCAGCTGTGTTACCAAGAGATAAAAACAGGCTGAAAATAGATCACGTGGTACAATTTAAAATTAGGAGGGTATTGTTGATGTTGAGTGGTTACTCCTGATAAAGCTGGGAGACCTGTGTAGACCTGTTCTACTAGAGTCCAGTTTTCAGTCTTGGACTGTAATGTACTTGTTGGTTTCAGGATCTTACACCAGTTTGCACACCGACATTTTTGGAGAGACGAAAATCAGAGGTGACCGAAATCAGTGATGATAAAGATGATGAAGTCATTTTCAAACAGCCTGTGCCCACAGAGAAAGAAAAGGGACAAAAGACTCCAGCACCTTCACGCTCTGGGAAAAAAAGAAAGAAGAACAAGCAGTGATCCTGAAAGCATTCTTTTAGGCACATGTGATTTTGCTGTAAAGGCCTACTGTATTTTACTAGGTACTGGTGTACAGGCCACTGACTGTTGGAGGAAAAACACCCGTTTGTTGGTGCCAGTGAGGAAAGCCATCAGGCACTTTGCTGTTTTGCCCTTTTCTGTCCTGAGTCTGTATTTAGGCTTCACAGTTCCCTTTATTCTTCGTGTGTCTGTGTGTACACATACAGAGAGTGAGGAGACAGTCTAAGTGTGCATACAGATGTGCACAAATGCTATAAGGATCTGAAATCACTTGTTTTCACCCATACTTAGAGGTGAGCTAGGGAAGGTCTGATAGATCAGTTTCAGCAGTTAGATTCAAGATTCAAGCAGTGGCCAAACTTCTACAATTTGTGTACAAGAGAACCAGAGAACTTTGGGGAGGGGATTGTTCCATCACCTGGTTTTTGTTTGCTTCTATGTCCTTTCTGTGCGTTTATGTTGCTAATACAGGTTTATTGCATATGCCTGTCAATCACCTTTGAGCATTCTCATCCAGGTGTGGAATGTGAACAAACACGCTTGTGTATGAGAGCACACAAGCCCAAAGGGGAGATCACTGTGGTGTGCTCTATCACTGCCCCCTACTCATTTGAGATAAGATTCTGACAGGGCTTCTCTGTGTAGTCCTGGCTGCCCTGGAAGAACTCACTCGACCAGGCTGGCTTCAGACTCTGCCTCCCATGTGTTGGGATTAAATGCATGTGTCACCACCACCTAATTGGAGATAAGATTAATGAACTTGACTTCAGGCCATAACACAGCACTCCAATGGCCAGGCATTGAGTTCAAGACCTAGGTGAACATGTTCTGAGTCTGAGACCCTTTCCCATTCACCAGGAAACATTTTTTAGTACTTAGGTTTGCTTCAGACTAGTTTTCCTAATTAACTTAAGAGTCATGACTTAAATACCTATGATGTCTTTTGTAGGTGTGAGCCAAAATTCAATCACTTTACCTGGTGTTAGAGGAGGAAGGAGCACACACAGGTCGTGGCACATGTATGGAAATTGGAATAACTGTTGAGACAGGTTCTCACAGATCTGGCCAGCAAGCCCCTAAGATCTCTTTTTCTCTGCTCAGAAGTTCCCCACAAGCCTGGTTCTATATGATTCTGAGGACCAAACTTACATCCTAATGGTTTGTGTGAGTAACAGTCCTTTACTGTGTCATCTTCCTAGTTCTATTTTGTATATGTCGAGACAGTCTTGTTTCCCAGGCTCACTATGACCCTCCTGCATCTATCTCTGGGTACTTGCCACCTTACCTGGCATCTCCCCTCACTCTACCACTGAGCTATATCCTCAACCCTATGAAGAGACATCATGACCACAGCAACTTTTATTTAAAAAAAAAAAAAAAAAAAAAAAACATTTAATGGGTGGCTTACAATTTAGAGGTTCAGTTCGTTATCATCATGGTGGTACATTGTACTGGAGAGGTAGCTGAGTGTTCTCCATCTTATGCAGGCAACAGGAAGAGATACTTGGTAGTATCTCAAGCATACATGGGACCTCAAAGCCTACCTCTAGAGTGACACATTTCCTCCAACAAGACCACACCTAATAATAGTGACACTCTCTTTAGGAACCATTTTCTTTCAAAGTACCACAGATGATTAACATTTAACTCAAAATAACATCAGTGTATTTTATGTACTCATGATATCCTCCTGGGCACATGGACATCTGCATTCTTTGAGGTCATGTTTAAGGAGTGGCATCTGTTCTTGATTATGACCAAAACATTTAACAGGGGCATCAACAAGCCAATGACTTGGGTAATAGAAACACCTTCCCCTCTACAGAAATCTAATTGTGAGCATCATACTTAACCTAAGATAAAACAAAGGGGAAGGCAGAGAGATGGCTCAGAGGCTAACAGCACTTGTCCTTCGGAGGAGCTAGGTTTGATTCCCAGCAGCCATATGACAGCTCACAATTGTCAGTAGCTAGTGTCCCCTGGTCTCCCAGGGCACCTGTTTGCAAGATTACATTGTCCATTGCTGCACTGGCAATCACATTGGATCATCATAAACTCAAATGTGACATTTGGCTCACTTTGGTGTCACCAAGGTCAATATAATTCAAGGCTTCATTGGTCATGTGGCATTGACATTGTGATACCACAGGCCTCTGTTGTGACTGTCCCATAGATACTAGAATATCCACTAATGACAGAATGGTGTTCCACATGTGCTGCTGCATCACCAGTACATTGTTATAGCACAGAGCTGAGTCCTTTTAATAAATTCTCCTTTGCATCATTATAATGTGATTGTGGTAGCACACTGTTGAATTGTGACATCAGTCGGTCATACAACCACCAAACAACTGGTGACATTGCAAAGCATTCTTTTGACATAGCAAACTCCCAAATATTTTGTTTGCTTATGATGTCACAATCTTCCAATACTATGTCAAAATGTTCTGTCATGACCATGAACTGAATTTTGATACTCAGTGCCAGGCATGGTGCTATCCATCTGTAATTTTCAGGAAGCCGAGGGCAGCCTGGGTTACACAGTAGAATCCTATTCATAACAAGATAAGCTGGAGGTTAGCATAAGTACCTTAACTGCTTGCTTTCACTTTCTGAGGGGTGGGGGTGTCCTTCCTAACTGATGATTTCCCTTGTTCTGCTGTGTTATGTACTCCAGGCTAGCTGGCCCACGGCCCAGGTGATTCTCTGCCTATTTCACTCCATGAGTGCTGGGGTTACAGAATCACACCCCTGCATAACGGCCTTCTTTGTAGTTTCTGGGGTTGGACTCGGCTCTTGAGACTTGTAACATAAGCAGTTCTTCCTGCACAGCCATCTTTCCAGCCCTATCCCCCTCCTCCTTCCCCCCACCTTTGAGACAAGGTTTCTTTGTGTGTAGCCCTGCTGGCTTGGAACTCACTCTGAAGACCAGTCTGTCTTCAAACTCACAGAGATCTGCCTGCCTCTGTCTCCCTAGTGCTGGGATTAAAGGCACCACCACTGCCTGGTGCTGCATCTTTTTTAAGACAGGGTTTCTCGCTGAACTTGGAGCTCACATTTTGGCTGAACTGGCTGCCAGTGAGTCCACAGGAACTACCTGTTGGAGTTCATCAGTGGGGGGGGGGGGGGTCAGGACTGTGCTGTCATTCCCAGCTTTTTATGTGGGTGTCCCAATCCTTGCCTGTAAGGCAAACACTTATCCCACCAAACCATCTTTCCAGGTCCTAACTAGTTTAATGAGAACTACTTTATGGTTCCCCAGTCAAACTGACTCAAGCCCTTGTTTCAGTAAGACAAACTTGGCTGTTGTAGTGTTTTTAGCAATGAAGGAGAGACACACAGCCTTGTGGATGGGGCCTGATGACTGACCTTTGGATAGAAATGGGGCAGTGGGGCAGTTACTCCAAAGGAGGCCACGATTTCTTAGATTCTCTGCCTGGCTAATTTTGTCTACTTGACACAAGCTACAGACATCTGAGAAGAAAACCCTCAATTGAGAAAATGCCTCTGTAAGAAGGCAAGCCTGTCAGACATTCTTAGTGATTGATGGGGATTGGAGGCAGCCCATTGTGGGTGGTGCCATCCCTAGGCTGGTGGTCCTGGGTTCTATAAAAAAATCAGGCTGAGCATATCAGTAAGCAGCACTCCTCCATAGCCTCTACTTCAGTACCTGCTTCCAGGTTTGTGCCTTGAGTTCCTGCCCTGATTTCCCTCAGTGAACTGTGATTTGGAAATTAAGTAGAATGAAGCTTTTCTTCTATTAGTTGCTTTGGTCATGGTGTTTATCACAACAGAAACCCTAACAAGACAGGTTCTCAAAATAACAACAGCATACCACTAGGTGGCAATTGAGCCTAACGACTAATTCTGTTTAGGCGCCCTCTCCACAACTGCTTAGAGTCCTAGCCAGGGTCATCTTGTGGGTTCTTGGGTATTTCCCTATCAACCATCCTGTTCCCTCATGTTTTCTTCCCATGTACCCTTCCCTCTTCCCCCTCTTGTCCCAATGTACTCAGGAAATCTCTATTTCCCCTTCCCAGGGAGTGTCCATGATGGCTCTCCTAAGTTCCTCCTTTGTTATCTAGCTACTCAGGGGTTGTGGACTGTAGCCTGGTTATTCTTTGTTTTACACTTAAAATCCACTGATGAGTGATTACATACCATGTTTGTTTTTCTGGGTCTGTATTACATCACTCGGGATGATTTTTTTCTAGTTCTAGTTCCATTCATTTGGCTGCAAATTTCAAGATACCTTTTTTTTTTTTTTTTTTTTTAAACTGCTGGTAGTACTCCATTGTATAAATGCACCACATTTTTAATCCATTCTTCAGTTGAGAGGCATCTAGGTTGTTTCCAGATTCTGACTTACAAATAATGCTGCGATAAAAGCAAATGTCCTTGGCGTGAGAATGTGTGTCCTTTGGGTATATGCCCAATAGTGGTATTGCTGAATCATTGGGTAGATTGATTCCCAGTTTTCTTAATTGATGACCATCCTAAATTGTCATTAGAAACCCTTCATCAAGCAACTGATAGAAACTGATGGCAGAGATCCACAGCTAAGCACAGCTGAGCACTGGATGGAGTCCAGGCAAAGAGGGTGGAAAGGTTTTATTAGCAAAGGGGTCAAGATCATGATGAGGAAACCCACAGAGATGGCTGACCTTGCCTCTTGGCAGCTCACTGACTCTGAACTGACAGCTGGGGACTCCATGGGACTGACCTAGGCCCTCTCTGAATGTGGGTGACAGCTGAATTGTGCTAACAGTTGGACCAGAATTCCTGATGCATGAACTGGCTTCTCGGGAGCCCATGCCCTACAGAGGAACACCTTCATCCTTGATACTGGGGGGAGGGTCTTGGTCCTACCTCAACTGGATATGCCAGACTGCACTGACTCCCTGGGAGTCCTTAAGGTCTCTGAGGAATGGATGGGGGAATGGGTTGAGGGAGAAGCCGGAGGATGACTAGGAAGAGAGATGGGAGGGGGACACTGGTGAGTATGTTAAAAAAAAAATTTTTTTAATTAAAAAGACAAAAAAAAAAAAACCCTAGATCTGTCATGTACAGATTGCCAGAAGTACAAGACTATTAGGGGATTTATACTCTTATTAACTTTTTTTTTTTTAACACAAAGTCTCCTGTATCTCCTACCACCCTCAAACTTGCTGAGTAGCTAAGGACAACCTTGAATTTCTGATCTTCCTGCTTCTACCTTCCAAGTGCAGTATGGGGGTTGCAGATGTGTACCACTATGGTGGTTTTATAGTGCTGGGGATGGAATCCAGGGCTTTGTGCATGCCAGGCAAGCATTTTACCAAAAGAGCTAGATTCTCAGGCCCAGCCTCTACTTAAAATTAAAAGTCCATGCAGGGAACGTGACTTTGCTACCACTAAAGACAGTCTTGTTTTGTTTCTTTTAGATTAATGGGGGGGGGGGGGCGCAGGGGCCTGCAGAGGCCCAAAGAAGGTATTGGCTAGAGTTACAGGCAGTTGCTAGCCACCAGCAGTAATGCCAGAACCAAATTTGGATTCTTTGGAAAAGCAACACGAGCTGTGAAACACTGATGTATCTCTCCATCTCCTAAACACAGTCATAATGTATTTTCAGCCCAATTTTATCTATTTAGATGCACAAACACTCTACTTAAAATTGTGTCACTTGCTTGCTTCACTTAATAATCTCAACATTTTAGATTCCCCACCCCCACCCCCCAGGCTGTCTCTGAACTCTCAATCCCCTTGCATCAGCCTCTGAAGAGCTAGGGTTATAGGCATGAGACACTACACCCACCTGGATATTTTTCAAGTTATATCTCCATGATATATTTTTAGCCTTGTTCCTTTCAAAAACAATATTTTAAATTCCATTTGAAAAGTTACAGTTAAAAGAAAAAAGAAAAGTTACAGTTAAACCTCAGGCCAGGAGTTAGTGTCCTCTTCCTATCCCCAATGCTTCCCCCAACCCCAGGATCTCACATGTAGTTCATGTAGTTCTAGCTGTCCTGGAGCTCAGCAGGTAGGATCTATCCCAGGCACTGCAGGAACTAGGTGTGATTGTGCATGCCTATAATCCCAGCATCTGGGAGATAGAGGCAGCTGAATCAAAAATCCAAGGTTGGCTACATAGTGAGTTTGAGACCATCTTGGAATACCTAAGACTCTGCCTCCAAGGAGGGCGGTGAGCAGTTGTCATGGTTTGTGGTTTTAATCCCAGCACTCAGGAGGCAAAGACAGAGGATCTCTTGAGTTTGAGGGCTTGATCAATGAAGCCAGCCTGGTCTACATGGAGAATTCAAGGCCAGCCAAGTCTGCATAGTGAGACCCTGTATTTAAAAAAATAAATCAAAACAAAACACAGGTTCTTGCTGAGGACCTGGGTTAAAGCCCAAACACCCATCTGGTAGATCATAACCACCTGTAACATTTCAGGGGAATGTATCACCCTGTTCTAGTGTCCCAGGGTCTCTGCAGATTTCTCTAGTTTTACAGTTACATTGCTCATCAGGTGTCTGGATGCCCAAACTGCTTCTACTGTGCTAACAGATAAACAAGACTCTAGCCAGATGGTGCCAATTTTAGAATCTCCCTAGTTATAAATAAAGCTGTCAACTCTCTGATGCCCAGAAAAAAAAGACTCAAGACATTTGATACTTGCCAAACGTGGTTTCTGTGCAAATGTTCCAGTAGTAACCCTGCTGTCCTTCAGCCATTTCGTTCAGTTTCTGCTATGGTCATGGTCTGGAAGTCTAGGTGAGTGGACAGGTTGGAATTGATGTTGTTTTGGAGAAGCAGAACCAAAGAGAAACTCCTGTTCACCAGCCAGCCAAAGATGTGATGTTAACATCATTGGCAATGTGTTCTCTTCTGAAGAAACATGACATTTCTTCTATTTCTGCTTTAATATTTCAGTAAGTAGTAAGTACCGTGGATGGTTTTCTGTTTGTTTGTTTTTGAGGCAAGATTCCTGTGACCTAGGCTTGCTTAGAACATAAGGTCTAAACTGATCTTGAACTCCTGACCCCCCCCCCTCACCTCCTCAGTGCTGGGATCACACATGTTCACCATTATGCCTTTGGATGTTTTTGTTTTGAGACAGCATCTCCCTGTGTAACTCTGGCTGGCTTAGAACTCACTACTGTAAGTAAAAGATAGTCATCAAGATGAGTCACCTATTGAAATGTATGTGTTTGTGGCAGAAGCTGGTGACTTGAACTTGATTCCCAGAATTCACACTAGGAAGAAAGACCTGATTTCCCAAATCATCCTCTGCATTCTCTCTCTCTCTCTCTCTCTCTCTCTCTCTCTCTCTCTCTCTCTCTCTCTCTCTCTCTCTCTCTCTCTCTCTCTCTCTCTCACACACACACACACACACACACACACACACACACAAATTATAGATATAATTATCTTATATAGGTGAATGTATATGAATGTTTTGCTTAAAGGTATGTGTGTCCCGTGCCAGAGAAGGCCAGAAGAGGGTGCCGGGTCCCCTGGAACTGGAGTTATAGTCAGTTGTGAGTTGCCATATGGGCGGTAGGAACTGAACCCAGTGCTCTGTAAGAACAGCAGATGCTCTTAACCACTGAGCCAACTCTCCTGCCCCTAAACTGAATTTTTTATAAGAAATATAAACATTTTACAGCACAGAGTAGTGGGTGCTATGATGAAAATAAAACAAGAAATTAGGCAGCTGAAGATTTCTTTCGGTTGGTATCAGGCATGAAGAAACCAAGCGAGAGAAGTCAGTGAAAAGCATGGTCCCCTGGTCAGCTGTAACTCACCACAGGAGCAAGGCGCCTCCCTCCCCGACCTGACCCTACCCGACCCTACCTGACCAGCCTCCTATTTTGTTTTGTTTTTGAAAAGGGGTCTCACTGTGCAGCCCCAATGGTTAGAAACTCACTATGGTTAGTAACTCCCGGAACTTACAGAGATCCAGCTGCTGCTTCCTCCCAAGTGCCGAAGGTGTTTTGTAACCATGCTGGTTTTCATTTGAGACAGGGTCTTCTGTAGCCGAGGCTGGCCTCCAACTCACTGTGTATACAAGGATTTCCCTAGACTTCTGATCATCCTTTTTCAGCCTCCTGAGTGCTGACATTACAGATGTGCACCACCACACCTGGGCTAGGATCATATGAACAAATCACACACACACACACACAGAGAGAGAGAGAGAGAGCGCATTGGTATTTTGCCATGGGTGTTGGGTCCTCCTGGAACTGGAGTTACAGACACCATGTGGCAGCTGGAAGATCAGCCAGTGTTCTTGACCACTGAGTCATCTCTCCAGAGGAAGGGGAGGGAGAGGGAGAGGTTCTTACCAGTGCACTGTGAACAGGGCCGCTTTCACAGCTCTGAATACTTGACTTTCCCTAGCTGTTCCGCTCTTTTTCCTCACCACAGGAGCTGTAAGTCTGACAGCAGAGTCAGCACCAAAGAAATCAAGAGCTGGCAAAAGCTATCACCCTGACAACCCTAGTCTCTTGGCCCAGGCATACCTGATTTCCCCGACTTTTCTATTAAATTATGTCAATAATTTCCTTCCATCCCCTTGAAACTAGTTTCAAATTTAATTGCTGTCCAGGCAACCAAAATTGTTAGAAGTTGTATAAACTGTAGCCAGGCTATGGTGGAACACACTTTTAACGCCAGCACTCAAGAGGCAGAGGCAGGCCGACCTCTGAGTTCAAGACCAGCCAGGTTAAGACGGTTTTTTTCTCTGTTACATACCCTCCACTGTTCTCCCATCTCCTGCTCCCCCAACCACCATTCACTCCTCAAAGGGGGCAAGGCCTCCCCTTGAGAAGTCAACACAGGCTAAAATACCAAGTTGAAGCAGGATCCATGACTGAGGAGGCTTTTATTTTAAGTATGAGAGAGGGAGGGAGGGAGGGAGAGAGAGAACAGCCAGAGGCATTTGGAAGATCAGAAAGAGAAAGTAGATTGAACATGGCCAGCGGACTGGACCTGCCTGGCCAGGACTATCTGAGAGAGGGTAGAATAGCAGGGGATAGAAACAGGAAGCATGGTGCGAAAAGCAGAGCATGGGGAGAGCATAGTTAGGACAGAGGGTCAGGAGGAGAATGAGTAGCTGTGAAGAAAGAACCCGTGAGCTGGAGGGAGTTTAGGGTAGCAGAGCAGGACTAGCATGGACTTTGAAATATATAACACATACATGTATCAGCATGCATTTTGTTATGCTGATAGGTGCCACAGGTAACTGGGACACCTGGGTCACCTGAGCATGCTTCAAGCAAAGGCATAAGGATTGAAAAACAGACAAGCAGGTCACTCTTGAAAAAAGAATGCCATTTATTGGAATTCAGGGGAAGCCTTATATACCAGGGTTGCCCTTTGACCTTGAGTAACCTCTGCAGCTCTTAAGCAACATCTGACCTTAGGCAGTTTCTTTGCCCTCCACGCTGCAGGCCAGCCTCCCCAGGTAACTCTAGTGGTGCTAAGAGAAATAATTCTTTGATAGAGGGGAACCTCTTCACAAGTTCCTGAGGAATGCTGGCTTCTATCTAAACACCAGAAATCCTCCCATAGTCCAGGGCAAAACCATTTCTGGATATCTGTACTTGGCTATGGAAGAATTAGAGTTTCTCTTGGATCTGACAGAAGTTAAAATTTAGTGGTGTGTGCTTGCATGTGGAGGCTGAGGTCTATGTCAGGGGTCTTCAACCATTTTCCACCTCAGTGTGTGTGTGTGTGTGTGTGTGTGTGTGTGTGTGTGTGTGTGTGTGTGTGTGTGTGTGTGTGTGTGTGTGTGGTGTTGGAATGTATGAATTTATAGTGTGCACATCTGGAGGAGGGTGTCCTCTATCACTCTCATGTTTCACACTTGAACCTGAAGATCATGTTTTTCCAGCTTGATAACAAGCCAACAAGTTCCACAGATTCTCCTGTCTCTACCCCCACCCTCACTTCACTGGAGTTACATGTAGTTATGTCACAGCCATGTTAATAGGGATTTGAACTCTGGTCCTCATGCTAAGCACTCTGCTCACTGAACCATCTCCCCGGCTACAAGTTACAGGTTTCTCAACCTACAACAATTTCAGGCTAAGGAATCAAAAGTTCCTTCATCTTAGCAGCCATGTTAGCAAACAGGTCAAGGAAAGCTCAGGCTAAATCCCTATTCAGTTCTGAGAAACTTGCAAAAGATTTTATCCAAAAGGACATCTGGGCCAGGGCCCTAACCTAACAGCAGAATGGTCAAACCCTGGGGCCAGTCAACAGAAACCCAATCCTGACCCATCCTGAGGAGAGGCCAAGTCTACTCTCTTTCCTCATTTTTCTCATACTTATACCCCAATTCATGGTTTTTTCCTATAAAAGACACATGTATTCTCAACTCAGGAACTCCTCCTGGCCACCTTTCTACCGAGTGCATGGACGAGTTCCCTGCCTGACTTGTATTGTGCACTCAATAAACCTTGCATTTGCATTTTGGATTCCCCGGACTCTGGTGATCTCTCTGGAGGGCTCATCCGCAGCCCCCAGAAGTCCCCCTCCCCTGGCAGGACCCCAGGGTTCCAAGGTCCATGGGCTGTCTGAACCGGTAAGAGTGTTCAGTCTTTGTCTCTGTTCCTTCCTTCATTACTTTCAGTTGGTGTTTGTGTGGTTTGTGTGTGTCAGTCAATGGCATTTGTGTTTTGCAGGCTCTCACTCTGGTGGACACAGCTGTACAGTGATCCTGGAGGGGGAGAGATGTCTCAAACCCTACTTTGAGAAGGGACTGATGAACCCCAAGCCACTTGAGGCCACCCCTGAGGTGACCATTTGATTCGCCACCACCAGGAGGCATTTGGTAAAATTTGGCCACCCCATGAAAAGCGAAAAAGTAATTTGTGCCTTGTCCCGGGAAAAATTTTGAGAGTCGTTGTGTATTTTGTGTATTTCGTTTGTGTTCTAACTGGTTTGCTATCACAACTTCTTAGCATCCATTTTTGTTTAGATCTCTCTTCATCTCTCACTATGGGGAATACTCCGTCCTCACCCCTAGACTTAACTCTTGCTCAATGGCAGGATTTCCAGGATACTGCCAGTAACAATAGTGTGATTGTCAAGAAACAAAAGTGGATCACCTTTTACTCTGCAGAATGGCTAACCTTCAACATCAGCTGGACAGTCAGGGGCACATTCGACTCTGAAACAATACATCGAGTCACCCAGACCATGCTCCCTACATAGTTACTTGGAAGGGGTTAATTGACTGGAGGGCCCCCTCCAGTGGGTTAAACCTTTTTTGCCTCCCCAGATGCCTGAAGTTTTGGTTGCCAAATCAAGGACCAGGCCCAAGGACACAGGTGAGCCAAAAAGGAGTTGTCACCAGTCTTGCAGGGAGAGACACCTGAGACTGAAATCTTTCCCCTCCCTACTTCTCCAGACAGTGGCCCACTGCTCCACAGCTGGAACCTGCTCCTGCACCAGTACACCTCCCACAGGGAATCAGAGGGGATGGTGGATCAGCACAGGCCACCAGGAGCCGACCCCTCTGACCAGCAGGTCCCCGATGACAATGGGAATCCACCCTTCCATCATTGGCCTTTTGCCACCAGTGATTTATATAATTGGAAGGCCCAAAATGCTCCACTTCCTAAGGACCCCAAGGATTTAATTAACTTGTTTTCACCCTCCAGTCCATCTGGGGTGACTGCCAATAATTGTTAGGGGTCTTATTCATGGTGGAGGGACGGAGCTGGATCTTGGAGAATGCCGGAAGATTGGTATCAGGTCCCTCAGACCCGGTCCTGATCACAACAACCTTTCCCTCCACTTGACCCACTAGGGACTACAATATGGCAGAAGGTAGGGAACATCTCCAGGTCTACTACCAGGCTCTTTTGGCAGGTCTGATGCAGCGGCACGCAAGCTGACCAATATGGCCAAAATTTACGATGTTAGACAGGGTGCAGACGAAAGGCCGGCTGCCTACTTAGAAAGACCAATGACAGCTTTTAAACAATACTCTCCCTATTACCCAGAGTCAGAGAAAGAAAAATAGGCAGTTATTTTAGCCTACATTAACCAGGCTGCCCCAGACATTCGTTAGAAGGTACAATCTCTAGAAAGACTAGGAGAGAAGAACCTCCGGGAGCTAGTGGCAGTGGCGGAAAAGGTGTACAATAAAAGAGAGACAGAAGAACAGAAAGAGGAAGGAAGGAGAGAGAGAGAGAGAGAGAGAGAGAGGATAAAAGAGAAGAGACAAGAAAAGCACCTTTCCAAGATACTGGAGCAACAACAAGCCCAGTTGGAAAGAGTGCTGTTGGCAGGGGAGGCTGGATACGGTGATCTGCAACAGACGCCCCAGCCCAAGGCCATTGCATACTATTTAGAGGAGGATGGTGATTGTTATGCCCAGATCAAGCTCCCCCCTCACACCCCACCTCCCCTGGCTCCAAACTACTACTAAGGAGTCCGGATCTGTATGTAAAAGCAAAAGCCTTTATTGAAGCAAGTTTAAGCTTGGTCTCTCTGTGTGTCCAATGCAGTGGTCCGATCAGAGAGCACTGAACTATGGGGTTTTATAAATGTAGAGGTTGGAGGTGAGGATTTTCAGGGTTCATGACCCTGTTTGGCTGACATTTGCTAGGGTGTCTTGTGCTGGCCTAAAGAACACCTGGTGATATCTATAATGGTTGGAACAATAAGTATTTTCTCTGGAATGTTTGGTATTTTCTCCTGGCTGCTGATTGTCCAATTCTTGGGTAGTGCCAGTTTTATGGCTTTTCCTGGGGACCAAGTGGTACCTGCCAGTAAACTGAGGCTCAGGCCTACCTTTTAGCTGGTTCCTATAAAGCCTATCATGGCTGCAGTGCAGCCAAGTGCCTTGGGTCCCACCGTGGCCCCATTCCCTACCACAGAAACCTCATTTTCTTTTTTCTTTTTGTTTTTAAGACAGGGTTTCTCTGCGTAGCTTTAGAGCCTGTCCTAGAACTGGCTCAGTAGATCAGGCTGGCCTCAGATTCACAGAGATCTGCCTGCCTCAGCCTCCCAAGTGCTGGGATTAAAGTCAAGTCACCCACTGTCATGACACTTCATTTTCAAATGGAGCTCTGCATTTGCATATCCTGCCAGTGCTGCCTCAGGCATCCCACCCACAGATGGTTTAGCTCTTCATGTCTTATCCATAGTAAGGACAATGGTCCTCCCAGATAAACCTTTAATTCTGTCACACATTTAGCAAGGAGCAAAGAGACAATTCTACTCAAGTCTAGCTTGCTGAACAATTGATGTAATTGTGACCATTTACAGGTGTGTGAACAGCTGACGGACACCTAAACCACCTAAGCAGCTCTCCCCAAGCAAATGCAATCTATTCAGGTATCCTAAAAGGGAGTGGTGCCTGGTCAGTCACACACCACCCTACTGCTTTCTGAGTCCTCACAACAGATGTGAGTGCATTTTAGCCAGCCCATGTTGTGAAGGTCAGCTGCTCTGATTTCAGTAACACCAGCACCATATTATACTCAGAGGACAGAGTTCTGCTCAAAGGCTGCCTAAATGTGAGTGGTGGTTTATGCCTACAATTCCAGAACTAAGGAGACAGAGGCAGGAGGATTGTCACAAATCTGAGGCCAGTCAGGGCTCTGAAGTGAGATCCTGTTTTGTTATGTTTTTAAGATTTGATTATGTATAGTGTTCTGTCTGCATGTTTGCCTTCAGGCCAGACGAGGGCGCCAGATCGATCTCATTACAGATGGCTGTGAGCTACTGTGTGGTTGCTGGTAATTGAACTCAGGACCTCCTCTGGAAGAAGAGTCAGTGCTCTCCAGCCTGAGAGATAGTGTTTAAGAAAGAGTTAAGGCATGCAGCCTGGCATGCAGGAAGACCCTAGCAGTGTATAAACCCGGAATGAGGCATGATGGCACAGCTTTGATCCCAGCACACAGGAGGTAGGAACAGAGGATTGAAGTTCAAGGCAATCTTCAGATACAAAGAAAGTTTGAATTTAATACTAACTTGGAATACATGAGAACCATTGAGAGGGGGAGAGAGAGAGAGAGAGAGAGAGAGAGAGAGAGAGAGAGAGAGAGAGAGAGAGAGAGAGAGAGAGAACACCACGTTACCATTACCACATTCACCAGATTTGCCAGGGACCAATCAGCTCCAGGGATAAAATGCCCACTCCCTGGGAGAACAGAGAGCAGGGCTCTGGCCGAAGCCACTTTGTCTTCAACAGCAACTTTTAATCCCTTTGTCTGGTGAATGAAATCAGTTCCCAGAACACCGAGTTTATTAATAACTTTGGGACCTTTTCCCAGTCTCCGAATCAACTGGCAGAGGTTTCTGGTTATTCACTCCTGGGTGCTCGCTCCTCTTATTTAGAGTCAGGAAGTGACTTTCTCTTCAAGAGCCTGTACTGATTTTTACCCTTCTTGGAGTTGTGCAGTGAGCCCTGCATATCTCACCCACAAGGAGTCCCTGCCTGTTGCGGTTTCTTGCATAAGCTGCTTGTGGCTGCATCTTGCTTCTGCTATCTCCTGGAAGTCCAGTGTGCACCTCCCCTGTCAGATGGTTGCTTGCTCACTGTGAGTGCAGTTCAGAGTGTTGGTAGAGAACAGGAGCCAGCCTGATTTAGACTGAGGTCACTTTGAGTTGGCTACTTCTTTGGGGTGAGTACAGGCTTCCTGGCTTCCTAGTCATCTGCTGGGCAGGCCATAGGCAGAGCCACAGTGTCAGTCTGGGGTCCTTGTGGTCCTTCTTCCAGAGGAACTGCTGCAGTCCGTGGCTCCTCTGGCATGGGAGCATAAGTGCTTGTCTTTCAGAGGGTACTTCTGTCCTCCATCTCTTTTGTCATCCTTCCTGAGGCCCAGCCATGCTCACGGTCCCTCAGAATCTCACTGCAGCCGCTCTGCTCCTCACCTGCCCACAGTCAAATGGTGGGCACAGTGGGTCACACAGGCCTGGTGTCATTTCCTAGCCAAAGCAGTTAACTGAGCTGAGAAGTAAATCTGAGAGCATGCTGTGGGAGGCTGAGTGACATGACTGGCAAGGAAACGAACTTGCATTAAGGGCTGTATCACCGGGTCCTGGGGAGATGGCTTAGTAAAGTGCTTTCTGCATAAGCTTGGGGACCTGAGTTCAGATCCACAGCACCCATATGAAAGCATAGCACACCTTGCTTCCCAAAGCTAGGGAGGCATACATGGAAACA